>CM040977.1:19607363-19623508 GCA_022985145.1 Pangasius djambal
AAATTTGAGTATTTTTCTATGTTATGTTCATGTTTATGTTCATAAACTTTTTATTTAATAAAATATGTTTTCATAGTTTGTGTTGTCCCTTATTATCAATGCAAAATGGTCACTAACTAAAGAGGATTTATGCTGATATTGCCCAAAAACCCTATTTTGTTCAGGCGTTTCCAAACTTTTGGAGGGCAGTGTATGTGTGCTCAGAATTCCGGTGACTGGGAACGGGTGAACAGAGTTGTGTTCTGGGGAGTGTAGTCCGTGGCGGCCATGTTTGAAGGCTGCAGTGTGTTCTAGGAAATGGAATTTGAGGATGGTGTGGACCTGACAGAGAAACAACCCCCACCGCCCCCCAAAGAGCTCACTTTGGGAGCCCAGTGCTTGCGAATCCTCCCCCTCGGTCGTGGGCCTGGGCATTCTGGGTGGTTTGCGTGGAACTGACGACAGGGGTCAAGGATATCGTGTGCAGGAAACTAACAAAGAGCTCTCCTCCTTGTAGTGAGGACGGTTGTGCAGCAGATGATCTAGGCAAATAGCGAGGACAGTAAGAGAGTTGAAGGAATGTCTGGTCGTCCTGGCAGGCCATTTCCGTGAGCACGTTGCTGTGAAGACCTTAACAAAACTTGGCTTTCAGGGCCATCTCATTCCATCCACTACCAGTGGCGATCATACGGAATTCTAGGGTGTATTCCACTCCTGTCAGCCAAGAATAGGAATCTGTGGCTATCATGGGTGCAGGCTTATTGAAACTGGACAGATTAGGGAAAAAATCACCTGGTCTTTTTCCAGGCTTCAACTGTCCAGTTTTGGTGAGTCTGTGCCCACTACAGCCTCAGCTTTCTGTTCTTAGCTGACAGGAGTGCAACCCGACATAGTCTTCTGCTGTTGTTGCCCATCTGCCTCAAGGTTCGATGTGTTGTGCATTCTGAGATGCTTTTCTGCTCAACACTATTGTACAGAGTGGTTATGTGAGTTACTGTAGTTTTTCTGTCAGCTTGAACCAGTCTGGCCATTCTCCATTGACCTCTCTCATCAACAAGATGTTTCCATCTGCAGAACTGCAGCTCACTGGATGTTTTTTCTTTACTGCACCATTCTGAGTAAACTCTAGAGACTGTTGTGTGTGAAAATCCCAGGAGATCACAATAGCGAATTCAATAATATTTACTATTATTTACTATGTGATTTGAGTTAATCAGATAACTGTAAAAATGGCTAAAGATAGCAAAGGCAGCATCTTTATTGATTATCATGATATTTTAATAAGGCTCTGGAGCGAATATGTGTGAATATGAATAACATATGATGAATAACATAAATAGCCTTAACAAGTAAAACAATAAGACTTTTAGGTCCTCTCAAGTCTAGATTTGGATGGAAGCCACCATCTTTCTTCTGAACTAGGAAGTTGAGTAGAACCCCTTTTTCTTTTGAATACAAGAATTTGATTCAAATATGTATTCAAATATTTTGAATACACAAGAGGGAACAAACTTCTTGGGACAGAGCAGCAAACAAAAAAGTTTGGGAGCCCATGGCAGAAGTGATGTTTGTACCACATTGTCATCAGGACACACTGTTCTGATGTAGTCACTGCCCAGTGAGCAATGTTTTCAGCTGTAAAGAGGGACTATATAATCATGAGGGAGTTCTGTTTAGGGCCCAGCCTACAGGGTTCATAGGATGCTTAGCCTAGGGACCTGGGAGTATGTCTCTGTTCATGCTCACATCTGTGTAGTCCGATTGAACTTACGTGGGTATTGAACCAATAAGCCAGTCTGTGGCAATTTAAGGGTGTCATGTGGCCTGTCCATTTGGCTAGTTTGTATTTTCTCAAAAGAAAAAGGCTAACAAATTGCCTTTACATGCCATATGCAAGCTAATGCTTGAGATTGGGCAGAGTGCAGCTGGATGTAGCACTTTGTCCAGCAAAACCACCAGTGGCGCAATGCAAGTATCTACAGAAGGCACACAGCCTCGGCCGATCTGCTTGTAATCTGTTCAACTGTGAGGTTTCTGTCAGACTGGAAATGTCTTCCAAATGTGGCAAGAGACATAACAACTTGACAGTATGATCTCGATGAGGACCAGGAGGGAGAAGTGGCTCTCAGGCTATAAGCAATGCTGAAGGCTGCAAGCTTAAAATGTTCACAGGTTGCACTACTACACAGTGACAGCTGCTATAGTTAATAATCTCAGTTCTCAGGGAATAATACATTTATCCACATTGTGTTATTTATGAAGATTCCATATCTACTTTCCTGTACTGTACTGGGTTTTTTTGCTGCTATGTACATCTGAGATGTTGCACTATTACTGCCAAACACTGTCTATAATGTCTATAACTGTCTTTTTTTATGCTATTCTTTATTTATTCATTCTTATATAGCATCTAGTAAGGAAGACACAAACCCAGTTTCATTGTACTGGTGCAATGACAATAATGATATTCTATTCTATTCTGTTAAGGTCCAGGATCAATGATCAGGATCAACTGAGCCACGTCTGACAGCATC
The DNA here is from genome assembly GCA_022985145.1 of Pangasius djambal. Classification (NCBI taxonomy): domain Eukaryota; kingdom Metazoa; phylum Chordata; class Actinopteri; order Siluriformes; family Pangasiidae; genus Pangasius; species Pangasius djambal. Next base: position 19,609,877 of record CM040977.1, read on the forward strand.
CACACACCTAGAGAGAGACTCTGATCACTTTCTCTGCTTCTTCCTCTGTTCTCAATCATTGTTGGGCCTGGATGTTTGATTAGCAGGTTGTTTATGTTTACTTTACTAACATATATAAGTGTTTAAAAGTTACAGTAGTCCTAAATTATAAATCTGGAATTAAAAAAAAAATGTAGGTTGGTAAAGTCATGGGGTCACAAAAATGATAATGTCCATTTGGGGCCGTTTGCCTAAAAAGTTTGGGAACGCCTGATCTAAGATGACTCAAAAGGAAACCCATCCATTTCTGGTTGACATTGGATAGTGGGATTAAAAGTGTTTACTTTTCCAGCGTTTACTCTTGTATGCTATGGTACAAGTCTACAGTATCCAAGTGAAGCTACCTACTGAAAAGTGGGTTAATCCTATCCATAAACTGTTTCTGGTAAGTACAATCTACAACAATCTTTAAAGTATCCATGTGGGTCTATCCCCAGTATAGCAAGTGATTCACAAGTGCAGGAAGCTCCAAGCAGAAATAGAGCATCAGAATGGGCCAGGAAGGCCCAGAGGGCAGAGGGAGTCAGGATCAGGTACAGCGAGGATTAGCATGTGTAGCTTGACAGTCTTGTTGATTGTTAATCTTGTTGATTGTTGCTTTTTGTCCCGTAATGGTTAAGGACAATGTACTTTGCATGCAGAGTGCAAGCAGGGACTCCTGCAAGACTAGCTATGACAGCATAACTAAAAGGGAGCCAGAAGGTAACACAGATATGAGGGTGCCCTGGTACATAAAGTGGCCAGCCGCTCTACCATCAACAAACCTGAGTGAACGAGTGAGAGTGGGGGGATGGGGGACAGCATCCAAACATCCCAGTTCACCACAGTACTATATGAACATGAACCCTCCAGATCTGCTCCTTTACCTAAGAAAAAACTAATGACAAAAGAGTTAATAAGGAAGGCACTGGCAAGCTCAGCAACACCAAAGACTATGGAAGACAACTAAAGTGGATGATCACAGAATTCTTTCCTTGGTGAGGAAAAACCCCTTCACAACATCTAGCCAAGTCAGAACACTCTCAAGGAGGTAGGTTTACTGGTGTTTATTGATGATGTGACTGCTGACAGAAGTAGCAGGATGAGCTACTTAAGGCAAAGAAATGGAATGTTCTTAAATGGCTGAGTCAGTCACCTGACCTCAGTCCCAACTGAGCATGCTTTTCACTTACTGAAGACAAAACTGAAGGCAAAAAGACCAACAAGCAAGCAGCAACTGAAGGCGGCAGCAGTAAAGGCCTAAAAGCATCTCAAGGGAGGAAACTCAGCATTTGGTGAAGTCCATGGGTTCCAGACTTCACGCAGTCATTGACTGAAAATTGCATCCAAGTATGTAAAAATAATCCTTGTATTTATGATTGTTAGTTTGCCAAGTGATCCTGTGAAAATGGAGGGACTATGTAAAAAAAAATGGCTGTAATTCCTAAACGGTTAATGCAATATTTTTGTTAAACCCCTTGAATTAAAGCTGAAAGTCTACACTTCAATCACATCTTGATTGTTTATATTTCAAATCCATTGTGTTGGTGTAGAGGCAAAATTACTAAAATTGTGTCACTGTTCAAATACTTATGGACCCAACTGTATCTAGATTACTGTCATCTTCATATGTGACTCCTATCCACCATACAGCAGAAATCCTATATCATACTTGTACAATTCAATATACAGTTCTACTATTGATTCATTTTATATATGATGTACACAACAAATCTTTTTGTATTTTAATTTCCATTACCTCTAATCTATTCTTATTTAATTGTCTTTTTTTTTTTTTAAGCTCTGCAACTTAAGAATTTTTGTGTTCTTTTGTGCTGTTTATCAGGGCCGGATTTAGCCTGTTTTGATTGGGGCTGCAGTCAAAATGTCCGGGTGGGCATCTTTTACAATCATACTTGCTGAAGAAATATAATATTTGTATCATAATTGTACTGAAGGGCCATAATCTAAGGATATTCATTTTTAAAAAGGTATTGGCACACAGGCGTTGGCTTTAAGCGGCGTTTTAGCTCTGTGAGACGTGAGAGCTCGCCAGTGTGAATGTAGACTAGCACTCCCTCTAAACCCGCCCTGCTCTTTATTCCTGTGTAACCCGGAATGTGACTTTTAAATCTAAACCCAGTCATCTCTCTTTCGGCAGACTGTTGAAACTCGCTCGTGGTAGCGGCGTAGTGTACGCGCATGCGCAATACCTTGACTCCTGAGAGTCTTAAAAAACGAGGCTGCAGCAGCTCTGTATTAGCCGCCTCTGTTGGGTAGGAGAAGTGACACAGGATCACATTTAACACTCCTCACTGTCGTGGTTACAGTTTGCATACTGAACCTAAGGTGCATTCACTAAGGGCTGTGTGGATCCAGTCAGGTTTCTCCCTCGCTGCTGTCCTGTACGTGGCGCCACACGACACCCCGTATAGTAAACAGTGAAAGTGATTTCAGAGGGAACTGTACACCAGATACACACACACACAGAGAGAGAGAGAGCACGTGCCTCTGTCACGTATTGAAACTATTCAAGGTCTATTACTTAACATTTCAACCCGACAAATCACAGGGAATTTATTTATTTTCCATTCCGGTAGACTGAGGCACAGTTACTCTACACGGTATAGTGTAGGCCTGAAAATAACACATTCATAATTTTATAATACACTCTTTGAGAACATTTCTTCTCATTAGTATAGGTACAAAGACATTATTTCTAATGTTCTAATAATATTCTAATGTTGTAATAAAATAATAGCTAACAATGTAAGGATTTTACTTCTCGCTTTTATATACACGGCTTTATTTTTTAAATGGCGGAAATGGGCTTCCTTAGAAACGGTCTCCTGGTGGAATGCCATTGGAGAGATTTTTCTGGCGCGCTTATTTATTGGTTGCCAGACATTCTTCGTTTCACGTTTTCATTTTCTGGTCATTAATTTGGCGTCAATAGATTTTTTTAAACCTTTTTATTGGACTTCACCTAGTTACAATTGTCTCTACAGATTAAATTAAATCGACTATATATTTTATACTCATACTGATTCTTGTTGTTCCAGTGGTTCCACTGTTCTTTCAGATGTATAGCAGTTGTTTCTAGTCATTTGGTAGATACATTAGTTCTGATACACTCGTGAATTTTATTATTTATTTATTATTTATTTATTTATTATATTCTTTTCCGTAAGTCGCGTTTCCACTCAGGAATAGAATAAAAATATATAATGGTAATTCTTGGACAACACGCGCTGGCTCAATACTTGTGCACTGCTGCAGATAAATGGTGGAGCTGGCAACCACTGGCAACCCGCCTTCTATTCTTTGACGTCACTCGGTGAGGATGCCCTACAGTTTGTTCATTTCTGTTGGCGGCCTGTTTCACTTATCGACCTACTTTTTTCGAAGAAACAAAAAAAAATTACCTCGGAATCTTATTCATTCAGCGTGAGTTACAAACTCGGTAGTTTTGCGTGGGAATTTTTTTTATTTTTGAAGATGCTGTGTTGCGAGGGAGAGCGGAACATATTTGAAAAGGCCGGGTGAACGGAGCAGCAGCCGCCAGCCAATCGGAAGTGAGTATTTTTCGCGCTGATTGGGGCGAGTTTCCCCGCAAAGCTTCAACTCGAATGAATAGAGGTCGGAGTAGCGCAATGCTTCAAACAGGTTATTTAAGCTGAAAATACATGTTAATGTCGTACGACTAACGTTTGGTCTATTAAACGTTGCTGTGGCGTTACAGAATATGTTTCTGGGAAAGTAACCCGTCTGCTGGCGTGTCATTAAGCAGCTGTAGTGTGTGTAAAAGCTAGGAAGCTAACTAGCATCTGAACCTGGTTTGTCAGTCAGGTTAGCGTTAGCTGGCTAGCTGTTATTAGTCAGCTTTGACATTCACGCCGCATCTCTGCACTGGCGGTTTTAGTATTCTGTCTGAAATTGCCTGTTTTAGTGCAGTGTCGATAATATTTTATCTTGCATTAAACAACTATGTTCTTATTATAGCTAGATGGCTACCTAGCTCCCCAGTTGTTAGCTATTTTAAATCATTTTTAGCCGCACGGCTAACGTGTTTTCTGTGTTATTGTTTGTCACCATTACCGCGTTAACAGCGTATCGCTAACTCTGAGCTAAGCAGCTAGATGAAGTGTACCTGAAAACACTAGCTAGCATTTAATTTCGCTAACTGTTAGCGAGTTGTCTGCAGACTGCTGGGGTGCAGAGCCAGGCTGGCTTTGTCAGGCGTTTATTTGTATTAAACGGGTCTGTTATGGAAAGTGCATTAAGAGCATTAGCGAGGCTTCGTTTTTGTCACCGAAGGCTATTAATATCAATAGGTTTCTCTCACCTCGTTAACGAGGCGACCCTGAGAGTGACCGTTTTCAATGACAATAGTGTACTAACGTTATCTTACTTAAAGATAAGGGCATGGTTTCCCACGTTTGTTTTATTTTTCCTTATTTTTAGGGAAAATTAAGGTGCAAAAGCAGCTGCTTGGAGATGTGCACTCAGAGCACATCCATAGTCTGATCCAGCGTTTGAGCGACGCTCAAAGTCCTCCCATCACGACTCTTTTCAGTTGAATAAGATTTAATGCTACATTTTACATGCTCTTTGGTTTGTTCTTTGGGTCCCCATGATCTAACACCGATATTTTCCCCTACTAAGTAAACGAAATCACACATGGTCCTTCATTTAATTCAGCATTAAACTACCCCGGGCCCCCACTCACTGCAGACTGAAGAGGGAAGCCATCTTTACTGACCAAATCCCCATTTCGTTTAACATGGACACTCGGAGTCAGTGGTGCCAGTGATCGTACATGTTAGGACGTACACTCGGTCCAGTCGTATCTCAGTATAATGCAGTTTTTTCCTTCATCCCGAGGGGCTCTGGCAGTTTAGCTAACATGCTGCAGCGGCTACAGGTGCAGCTGTGTGGAGCTTTTCTCCTCCCCGCTTCTGTATGCAGCGCAGGCAGCAGCCCAGAGCGTTTCATCAGCTGTTGAGTAGACTTACAGTGAGTTTATCATCACAATGGCTTTGTTTGTGGTGTTTTTCCTGATTATAACCTGATATAACCTATTGTGGGGCTGGTAAGTTTATGCAAACGGACAAGACATACAAATCGACACAGTGACTTCGAAGCAGCAAATCCAGAAGCACAATATAAACATACAGTATAAGTCTGATTTTTGTAAGTGTTTGGATGTCAGGCATTTTTCTTTTTGTCTTTTTCAAGCTCAGGTGGAGGAGCTGATGTGTAAACGAACTGAGATTAAAATAGTAAAAAAAAAAATTGTGCTTCTTTTTTTTTTTTTTTTTTTACAACAGATCCCTTAGTGGTACCAATGGACAGCAAGGGAGGATCTCTGCCTGCAATGCCTGAGCCAAAGAACCCCACCAGTATGAAACAGTTATCTGATTCACCGTGCGGATGTAAGGGACGGGGTGATGGAAGCACAGATCCTGCTCTTCTAATGGATAAAGCTGCTACTCAGCTAGCAGCCACACCCCATGATGGTGTTTTGCAGAAGATGGGCAACCATAACCACACTCATGAACATCTGAAGGATCTGACATCTCGTTTCTTCAATGGTGATCAGGAGACAATGTCAAAGTTCTGCAGTTCCCCCCCTGGATCGCCCCTTCTTAAAGCGGTGGAGTCTGGACCTCAGCATGGCAGCCCACAAAGGAAGCCTGATTCCTCCCCTGAGCTCACACTCAAAATAACCAAACATTTACCCAATGGAAAATCACCACCATCAAGCAGGTATGAAGCTAGCTATGGAGAAGATGGCACAGAGGAAACAAATGCCACTTTAAGTTTATCAGAAGGCATGCTGGTTCCTGCAAATGCTACAAACGAAGGAAGCAAGTTGAGGGGACCAGTGAAAAAAGTGCCACCAAGCAGACGGCACCCCATCGACCCTGCTATTAATGGCCCTGAGAGATCAACTTTCACACACATTATCGTAGAACCATGTGACAAACCCAGAGAGTCATATGACCTTGCCTCTGACTCGGATGTCCTGACTTCTGAATCCAAAGATGCTACTGTCATTGATGTACCTACCTGTGTAACTTCAAATGGCATGGTATGGCTTTGATTCCAGTGTACACCCCTCCCTCTTTGTTTCCTGTCTTTAATACATATATATTATACATTTTTAGCAAAATTAAAGAAAAACATTTTTTGTAAAAACATTTTGAAATGCACCTAGCAGCAAGCCCTTACTCCAGTAGTTTGACTTGTGCAATTAAAACGTCATTTTTATAATGAGAAATTGCAAACAATTGCATCACATCGAAGAGCAGTTTGGATGGTGGTTAAAAAAAATTTACATGTAGAGAATAGTATGCAGTATAGGCCTACCCCTGATTATAGCCGTTTCTGAGAGTCCAATGTACAACCCAAACATGATCTTAATAAGGTTTGAATGAATTTATCTTTCTCCCCACCCCCCCAGCCTATGTTGGATGCTGAGGAGGATCATGGTGTGGGTGATGTTGAGACGTTACTAACAGATGAGCAGCCTCATGTGCAGTTTTCCGTGGGAGATATTGTCTGGGCTAAAGTGTTTGGATACCCATGGTGGCCATGCATGATCACTACAGACCCAGAGTTCAACCTTCACTTCAGGCAGAAAGGTAAGGACCAGAGACAGAGTGGTCATGTAACTTTAATTATAGGAGCATAGGCATTTTCATTTAATGCCTTGATTAATGTTTATTTCTCTCTTCAGCAGAAAACAATTGCAGAGGATTATTGTACCATATACAGTATTTTAGTGACACACCAGAGAGAGGATATATTGCTGGGAAGAACTTGGTCATATTCTCTGAGAAAGAGCAATACCAGACACTGTGTCGTGGAAATAAACAACCTACTGTTCACTCTGATAGAAAGAAGGTACTGATACTGTTCACTCACAGCCTCTTAAGTAAAGAGTATTTGTATTATCTGTGACCGATGCATTAAAAAACATGCTCGTGAAGCCGAAATGCACTGAGGTTCTCTGTTGCAGAGCTGTTATTTTCTGCTCCATGTCTTTTCTTCAGCTGTCAATTCCACGTAAGGTGCGGATACCATGGGATACAGGCGTCTCCCAGGCAACAGAGGCAGTAGCTTTACCTGTAGAGGAGCGCCTGGCCAAGTTCAGCTTCACGTATGAGGGCAACCAGCCGCGGTTCAACTCTCGTATGCTGCAGGAGCTTCAGTGCAAACAGGAACAGCAACAGCAGAATCATAAAGAATTTCCAGATACAACTAGCCTCACTCCACCAGACTCCACTCAGTCCAGCCCCATCACTGTACAGACACTGAGCAACCATCTTACTTCCCACCTTCCCACAGACAGCAGCACTTCAGCAAGGAAAGTGCCCCTTGCTACTAAAGCACCTAAAGCCCCAGCCAGCAGGGGGCAATGCGGCCACAAGGAGCAGTATGCTCTTTTCAAAAGGAGAAAGAAAGTTGTTCCTGTTGTAGTTCTCCCTCATATTAACTCTGTTGTACAGGTGAGTGCACTTATGAGTCTGGTATGGCCTGGTTTACTCATTTTGTCTTTCCTGCTACAAATTGTGCTTTCGTTTCAGGATATGTCCATTGCTGCAGATAAACTTGAGCCTAATAAGATGAAAATGAATAAATCTGGAATATTCACAAAAGAGTCATCACTGAAACAGGTGTTGTATTCTTTTTTTTCCCTATTCTGTTATTACCAGTGTTATCCAGTGTGTTATAGTTCATATATAAAATGTGTGTTTGTGTAGGATGTCCTATTTGCTGAAATTGACCCTCAGCTGAAAGCATCCCAGAAGAAACAGAGAAAACTCAAACAGAAGTTTCCAGCTGCACCAAACTCCCTGAAAAGGAAGAAAATTAAGGCATCTGCCATTATTGCTGAAAGACTAAGCACAGAATTACAGCCAGTGGTTTTTGGTGAGAATATGAGATCTGCAGTTCCTTGCATACTTAATTTGCCTTTTTGACGTTGATATCTGCTTGAATAGTTTTAGTGTTGGAAATGTTTTGCTGTTGTGATAAACATTCTATATCTCTTTGTTAGAAGATGAAGTCTGCAAGATGAAGAGAAAACTAAAAAAGGACAAGGCAGACGCTGTCTTTAAAGGTTGTCTTCTGCAGTTGTTTTTTGCATGCATAACCTTAATATTTTAAAAATTGAAACAACATTGTTATTATAGCATCCTTTACATTTTTGGGGTTGCTGAGCTGTCTGATAAGTAAATCTGTCCTGTGTTCAGTTGTGAAGAAGGTCTCAAAGCGTACACTTGAAGATCTCAATGTGGAGGAGGTACCTCAACCCAGGAAAAAGGCCAAGCTCGGGGATGGTTTAAAATGGCATGAGACGCTAAAGGTTTGATCATTACTAAGGATACCTTTTAAATGGGCAGCACAGTCCAGTGAGGGGACCTTGATGTTCCAGCATTAGGGTTAATCTGATCAGTAGTATTAGAAGCACTGTTTGACTGGCAGTAATAAATTGCACCTGTAACACAGGTTAAAAAAAAAAATTCTAAATGGGTTCTGTGGACAATATTAAAAAGGAGTGTGTACTCTCAGGGCCAGCATAAATAAGATCATGGTGCATGCTCATTCAGCTAGATTTAGTTATGTTTTTAGTTACAGTAGTAAAACACACTTATGTTTTACTGTAGGTTTTGATGGCCCTTTTTTTTTTTTTTCCTTCCTACTCCTTACAAAGGCACAGACACCTGAGCCTCCCGTCAGTGTACAAAGGCGAAAGAGGCAAAAATCTGCCATCACTGAGAAAAGAAAGAGGCCCAAAACACCAATCTCAGGTAAATGAGCCAATTAGCTACTTGCTTGTTTGGTCCTTTAGTCATTCATTCTTGTGTGTTATTTTTCTAAAGTAATGCTGCTGTTTTACTATATTTTTCTGTCAGTGGAAGAGCCTCAAAACAAAGGCAAATGGGTTAGGAAGAAAAAGCAGGACCCCAGCAACCAGTTGCTATCAGTTTCATCCAAGAAGCATGGCCCATCAACCCAGGTAGTGCTAGAGATATGTTTCTCTTCGTTGTGAGCCGAAATTTCTGCTTATCATGCTCGTGCAGACGAAAAGCTTTAATAGCCTTTTTAAGAGGTGTACTTGTTTTTGATGTTGCTTAAAAGCAAAACCAAACATCTACTCCAATGTGATATAGACTTCCTATCAAGAGAGACCCGATTCTCCCACTGATGAAGCCCATGCTACCAGGAAGGCAGAACGTACAGTCAGTAATAAAAAAGAGTGTGTGTGTCAGGTTAGTGTACATGTGCTGTATGTTAATATCTAATAAGTTTGTGCTATTGGTCTGTTAGAATGTTTTTGATTCTGTGTGTTCAGGCTTGTGAAAAGACAAGTGAGGACCTGGTGACATGTGAAGGACAATGCTATGGTTCATACCACCTGCAATGTATGGGTTTGGACCAACCATCAGACAAGGTGCTCTGCGCTGCCTGCCGCACAGGTAAATAAGAGACACTTTACCAAAATCCCTGCACTCACCAAGATGCTCTCAAAAATATGTTTCCGGTAAAGGCTAAAACTGTATTAGTCTTTAGAGAAAACAGGGCAATTGGGTTGGAATGTGTTTCATCATGGTTACGTCTTGAGTCTGTACTACTAAATGTCTAAATAGTATGCCATGTCACCTATATCAACAGCACTTATAGTAGTGTAATATTTAGACGTATTGTTCAGTGCAGTGATTTAGGATGTAGCCCATATCTTGAAAATAAGTATCTGCAACAAAATAGGTAAAAGAAATGGTGTAGTCAGTAACATGATTTGTTTTTGCACGTTTCTTGGTTATCATTTTTAGCTAGTGTGAACCTGACAGCAGCTTGCCTAAAGAACACAGCAGATGCAGGATGACCTGCTTCTTATTGCTAATTGCATCAGCGGCTCTTTGGACAATTGTTTATGAATGCACAAAAAATAATTTCTAGTTTCCTCAACACCTCTGTTGCTCTGCATTTGTAAGCTCACTGAGGTGCTCAGCTGGGAGAGCACACACATACAGTTTGGCTGACAAAGCTTAAGTGCACAAAAATCTGTAAGTGGATTAGAGGAAGCCAACTGGCAGGGTCAGATGAAGAATAAACAGTTGATACCAGCAAAACTTTTGCTATAATGTGTTATTGTTGAATGTAATTGATTAAATGAATCTCAGTTGTTTTTAAATTCCTAAACTTTCCACTGAGAAAACACAGCTGCTTCACCACGGTTGTAAAGAGTGATTGAGTTACTATATCCTTCTTGGCAGCTTGAACCAATCTGGGCATTTTCCCCTGACCTATCTTATCAGCAAGGCATTTCCACTAACAGAGCTGTCGCTCACTCACTGTGTTTTGTTTTTCATTTTTCGCATCCAGTCTGTGTCAACTCTAGAGACTGTTTTGTGTGAAAATCTCAGGAGATCAGCAGTTTCTGAAATACTCAAACCAGCCCATCTGGTACCAACAACCATGTCACAGTTAAAGTAACAGAGATCACATTTTTTTCCCCATTCTGATGTTTGATGTGAACATTAACTGAAGCTCTTGACCTGATTTTATGCATTTTGCTGCTGCCACTTGATTGAATGATTTGGATAAGTGAGCAGGTGGACAGGTGTTCCTATTAAAGTGGACGGTGTGTGTGTGTGTATGGATCAGCCATAACATTAAAACCACTGAGAGGTGATGTGAATAACATTGGTTATCTTGTTACAGTGGCACCTGTCACGGGGTGGGATATATTATGCATCAAGCGAACAGTCAGTTCTCAAAGTCGATGTGTTGGAAACAGAGAAAATGGGCAAGAGTAAGGATCTGAGTGACTTTGACAAGGGCCAGATTGTGGTCTTGTGTGGTGTTCCTGGTATGCAGTGGTTAGCACCTACCAAATGTGGTCCAAGAAAGGACAACTGGTGAACCGGCGACATGGTCATGGGCATCCAAAGCTCACTGTTGCGCGTGGGGAGCGAAGGCTAGCCAGTCTGGTCTGAACCCACATAAGAGCTACTCTAGCACAAATTGATGAAAAGTTAATGCTGGCTATGATAGAAAGGTGTCAGAACACACAGTGCATCGTGGCATGCTACGTATGGGGCTGCGTTGCCTCAGACCAGTCAGGGCACGTGAGCATCAGGACTGCACCATGGAGCAATGGAAGAAGGTGGCCTGGTCTGATGAATCATGTTTTCTTTTACATCATGTGGATGGCTGTGTGTGTGTGTGTGTGTGTGTGTGTGTGTGTGTGTGTGTGTGTGTGTGTGCACGTCACTTATGTGGGGAAGAGACGGCGCTAGGATCCATTATGGGAAGAAGGCAAGCCGGTGGAGGCTGTGAACTGCTGTTATTTTCATCAAAATTAACCTTGTATAAATATTTGTATGAGCATAAAAAGATTCAACAACTGAGACATAAACTGAACAAGTTTCACAGATACGAAACAAACAGAAATGGAATAATGAGTCTCTGAACAAAGGGGATCAAAGGTGGGTTTGTGCCCATAGGTGGTGGTGTTGCCGGTGATGTCTTGTAAGGACCTGCGTTACAACAGGCCTATGAGCCCTCAGTCCAGCCTTTCTCAACCTATTACGGACAGACTGGGCACTGATGGAGGGATTGTGCATTCCTGGTGTAACTTGGGTAGTTGCTGCCATCCTGTATCTGTCCTGTAGGTGTGATGTTCCCGATATACTGATTCTGTGCAGGTGTTGTTACATGTGGTCTGCCACTGTGAAGACAATCAGCTGTCCTTCCTGTCTCCCTGTAGCGCTGTCTTAGGTGTGTCATATTATGGACATTGCAGTTTATTGACCTGGCCACATCTGTAGTTTTCATGCCTCCCTGCAGCATGCCTATGGCACGTTCATGCAGGTCAGCGGGCACCCTTACTCTAAACTCTTAATTGTTTATGGTTCATTGAAAAAGCATAGAAAACATAGTTTAAACCCTTTCCAATTCAGGTCTGTAAAGTTTATTTGGATTTTACAAAATAAAATATACATTTTTACTTTTATATATTTTATGTGTGTTTGTGATATATATACACCGATCAGCTATAACCTTATGACCACTGACAGGTGAAGTGAATAATATTGATTATCTCATTACAATAGCGCCTGTCAAGGGTTAAGATATATTAGGCAGCAAGTGACCAGTCGGTTCTCAAAGTTGATGTGTTGGAAACAGGAAAAAATGGGCAAGCGTAAGGATTAGAGAGACTTTGACAACGGCCAAATTATGATGGCTGGATGACTGGACCAGAGCATCTTTAAAAGGCCTTGTGAAGTGTTCCCGGTATGCAGTGGTTAGTACCTGCCAAAAGCGGTTCAAGGAAGGACAACCGGTGAACTAGCGACAGGGTCATGGGCGCTAGTCTGTCTGGTCTGATCCCACAGAAGAGCTATTGTAGCACCAATTGCTGAAAAGTTAAAGCTGGCTATGATAGAAAGGTGTCAGAACACATAGTGCATCGCAGCCTGCTGTGTATGGGGCTGTGTCGCCACAGACCTGTCAGAGTGCCCATGCTGACCTCTGTCCACTGCCAAAAGTGCCTACAATGGACAGGTGAGCATCAGAAGTGGACCATGGAGCAATGGAAGAAGGTGGCCTGGTCCGATAAATCATATTTTCTTTTACATCATGTGGAAGGCCGGGTGCGTGTGCATCGTTTACCTGGGGAAGAGATGGCACCAGGATGCACTGTGGGAAGAACGCAAGCTGGCGGAGGCAGTGTGATGCTCTGGGCAATGTTCTGCTGGGAAACTTTGGGTCCTGCCATTTATGTGGATGCTATTTTGACACGTTCCACCTACCTAAACATTGTTGCAGACCAGGTACACCCCTTCATGGCAGCAGTATTCCCTAATGGAAGTGACCTCTTTCGGCAGGGTAATGCTCCCTGCCACATTGCAAAAATTGTTCAGGAAAGGTTCGAGGAACATGACCAAGAGTTCAAGGTGTTGACTTGGCCTCCAAATTCCCCAGATCTCAATCAAGTCGAATATCTGTGGGGTGTGCTGGCCATCAAGTCCGATCCATGGAGGCCCCACCTCGCAACTTACAGGACTTAAAGGATCTGCTGCTAACGTCTTTGTGCCAGATACCACAGCACACCTTCAGGGATCTAGTGGAGTCCATGGCTCGACGGCTTAGGGCTGTTTTTGCAGCAAAAGGGGGACCAGCACAATATTAGGCAGGTGGTCATAATGTTATGGTTGATCGGGGTGTGTGTGTGTGTATGTGGATTTTTTATATATATATATATATATATATATATTACACTATATTACCAAAAGTATTCGGTCATCCATCCAAATCATCAGAATCAGGTGTCCTAATCACTTGGCCTGGCCACAGGTGTATAAAATCAAGCACTTAGGCATGCAGACTGTTTTTACAAACATTTGTGAAAGAATGGGCCGCTCTCAGGAGCTCAGCGAATTCCAGCGTGGAACTGTCATAGGATGCCACCTGTGCAACAAATCCAGTTGTGAAATTTCCTCACTCCTAAATATTCCACAGTCAACTGTCAGCTTTATCATAACAAAATGGAAGAGTTTGGGAACAACAGCAACTCAGCCACGAAGTGGTAGGCCACGT
>CM040977.1:19629320-19676760 GCA_022985145.1 Pangasius djambal
TTGTAGACACTCCTACATGCAGAACACTTGTACGCAGTTGTATGCATGGTGAAGTTCAGGTGCTACGTTTTGTGAGATACTCTCAGGAATGGATTCTTTCTTTTAATGCTTCCAAACAGCTCTAGTTGTTGTTTAACAGTTCATTTTGAAACCAAAGGAATCAGCTAAACCGAATCGGGGCTCACCCCCCCTTCCTTCACCACTCTGCTCACTGTCTGGCAGGACAGTGTGCTTATGGAACCAATTTATGGCTAATTTGTAACTGTTTCTGACATGTGAAACTTATTGCAATAAGGCATTTTCACTGTATTTTTAATGTCCATTACCTGATGTGTGTAGGTCAACAACCCATTGTCCCTGTTGTGTTGAAAGTGTCTCCCCCCCATGGTAATGGATGACAGGGTGCCACCTCACATGTATTCCTCAGTAAAACGGGACATGGTTAAAGGCAACAACAGGGTTGCTGTAAATTTTCAAGAATTACTATTTGTTTGCATTTAAAAATATTACTTAGAGGTGTTAATAACATTGAACATATTTGAGAGAAACTATTTAAAAAGTTCTAATAAATAATGTTTTAGTGCAAAGATAAATAGTTTCTTCTTTTTCTAAGTGACATTTCTCTACTCTTTAAGGTTTTTTCTCACTGTTAGACAACGTGCAATATATTCTGCACTGACGTCCGATTAGAACTGTGTACAATGATCATTTGTTTAGAAGAAGGCATCCTGAGAAGCTGTGATTGTGTAATGTTTGCTTGAAGGCTTTTTGTTTCTTTGTTTTTATTTGTTTAAATTCATAGGCACAGAGTTGACTTTTAACTATAATCTGGACTGTCTTGGGAATGAGAAGACCGTTTGTCGTTGTGGTGCACCCAACTGCAGTGGCTTCCTAGGAGATAGACCCAAGGTGAGTCTCACACTGCTATAAGCACCCAATCATTTATAATGTAGTCATAGTCAGTCAGTCAGTCAGTCATATTTATTTATAAAGCACATTCAAAAACAACAGCTGTTGGCCAAAGTGCTGTACAAAATTTAAGCATATACCAAAAATACAAAAGTAAACAGAGAACACAGCAACAGATAGTACACTACAGTTATGCCACAGCACTTACTTATGACCATATGCAACAGTAAATAAGTAAGTTTTAAGAAGAGACTTAAAATCAGCACATGTTGGTGCAGTTCTTATATAGGGTGGCAAATTATTCCAGAGCTGTGGAGCGGCCACTGAAAAGGCACGGTCTCCTTTTGATTTCAAGCGTGTCCTTGGAACAATCAACTGAAGGCTGCTAGTTGATCGAAGTTCCCTGGAGGCATTACAGTGGAACAGAAGGAGATCGGAGATATATGAAGGAGCCAGTCCATGCAAACCCTTATAAACAAACAACAATGTTTTAAAATGGATACGATATTTAACTGGGAGCCAGTGCAGAGAGATCAACACTGATGAAATATGTGTATCTCAAATACTTGATATAAAGACCAAGAGCTTTAGATGTTAGATTGGCAGTGTAGCTCATTCTAATGTCCCTGTTACTCTGTTGGATTTCCCATGCCTCATGGAAAAGCTAGAAATATATTTAGATTTTTAGTCATGTAAAGAAACTGGAGTTTAGAAGTTAGGATACAACATTAAGGTTACGTTATTGTAACCAGTAGATTTATAAAATATGAGATGCTTCTAGGTTCTTTGGTGAGGGGATTTTGTTATCTTTGATGCAGTTACTTAGAGTCAAGTATACATTCTCTGAATACTTTATTAGGAACTATACTAATACTGGGTAGGGCCTCCCTTTGCTCTCAAAACAGCCTCAATTCTTCATGGCATGGATTCCACAAGATGTTGGAAACATTCCTTTGAGATTCTGGTCCATGTTGACATGATTGTATAATTTCTGCAGATTTTTCCTGTCAGCCAAGAACAAGAATCTGAGGCTATCAAGGGCACAGTCTCATGCAGACTGGAAAAAGACCAGGTGATTTTATCCAGTTTGGGGGAGCCTGTGCCCATGATAGCCTCAGATTCTTGCTCTTGGCTGACAGAAGTGGAACCCAATGTGGTCTTCTGCTGTTGTAGCCCATCCACCTCAAGGTTCCATGTTTTTGTGCATGCTGAGATGCTTTTCTGCTCTGAGAGTGATTGAGTTGCTATATCCTTCCTGGCAGTTTGAACCAATCTGGCCATTTTCCTCTGACGTCTCTTATCAACAAGGTGTTTCCACACAGAACTGTCACTCAATGTTTTTTTTGTTTTGTTTTGCTCACCATTCTGTGTAAACTCTAGAGACTGTTGTCTGTGAAAATCTCGGGGGATAAGCAGTTTATGGAAAAACTCAAACCAGCCCATCTGGCACCAACAACCGTGCCACACGATCACACTTTTCCCCCCATTCTGATGTTTGATGTAAACATTAACTGAAGCTCTTGACCTGTATCTGCATGATTTTATGCATTGTGCTGCTGCCACATAATAGGCTGATTGGCATAAATGAGCAGGTGTACAAGTTAGTCCTATTAAAGTGGACTGTGTGAGTGTGTGTGTAGATAGATTGATTGATTAAAGTCAACTAGCTCTTTCTCTCTATACATATCTTTATATATTTATATAAATATGATAGTTGATTTTAATCTTAAAGATATGTGATTCATTCTAAAATAATGAGTAGTCATTAAGCATGTCCTGGAAAAGGATTTTCTAAAAAGAGAGGAAACTGTGCTGTGTGTGACAGATCGCCCCCACTTCAGAGACCAAAGCCAAGCTACAGAAGAAGAAACCTAGGCGGCGGCGTGCTCGAAGTGAAGGGAAGAAGCAATCTGAGGATGAGTGTTTCCGTTGTGGCGATGGAGGACAGTTGGTTTTGTGTGACCGCAAGGGCTGCACTAAAGCTTACCACCTGTCTTGCCTGGATCGAACTAAAAGACCATTCGGTAAGTCTCTTAGACCACACACTCATATCCACAGTGTAACTGCTCAGACTGAGAAACGTAAGTAAATGTAAATAATTGTACTTAGCATTTCAAAAGTAAATATAGAATTCTAACTTCAAAGTCAAATTACTATACTTTTATTCATGATGATCCAGTTATCAAATATTACATCTCAAATACCAGTTATTAATTTTGGGCTTTGTAGGGCTGCAGCTTTCAAATTATGGCCTGAATAAAGTAATGGCTTGAATATTGTACAAGCTCAAGAATTCGTTCTTTTCCATGATTTAATGAAGAAAACTAGCAGAGAAAGAAAAGAAAACTACTTAGCTGCTCAAACAATGAGCCAAGTTAGGGGTTTAATAGTAGACGTTTTTGATTATTTGAATTTAGTTATGGTATTTATGGAATATTTGTTGCAGCTCTAGGCTTTTGAGAGGGGTTATTTGTGGGAATGGGGCAAATATGCGAGCAGCTCATTCACTGATTGTGTTGATGTGATGAGCAGGTCGTTGGGATTGCCCCTGGCACCACTGTGACGTGTGTGGCAAACCATCCGATGCTTTTTGCCAGCTGTGTCCCAACTCCTTCTGTAAGACCCATGAGGAGGGCACGCTGAGACCACACCCCATCAGCAGCCAGCTGTGCTGCCAAGAGCATGATGACTCAGACCTGCAGTCCACAGCAGCGCTCACCCAGAAGTCCGATATCGCCACTAAACCTGTCAAACGCGGCCGCCAACCTGGTGCCCAGAGCAGCACCGGCACTGCATCCAAGAAGCGCTCCAGGAACAAGTGTAACAAGCAGCAGAAGGGTCGAGCTGGTGAAAGTGTTCCTCCTCTCTCGCCCCTTCCCTCCATGCCCTACCCATGATTCAGTGGTATTGATATGAACATGACTGTTCTCCCAAACTGAAAGCACTGTGTCTGATCAGGGAAGTATCTGAACACTGTAGAGCTCAATGAAGCTGCCACATCAGGTTCCACCCCCTCACTCAACCTCTCGCTTGGAACCGAGTGCGGACGCCACCACCACACCAAACAGCCTCATTACTACACAGCATTATGGAGGCCAAACTTGAATTTTTTTTTACACCTGTTTTAATCTTTCAGATAGATTATTTTTGTTTTATTTTTTAACAGTAGATATGTATATGTAAATGTATATGAAAGACCAAAATTATTATAATACTGGAATTACTGATAGTAACAGATTGCCAATGTGTAGTCTTTTTTTCTTTTTCTTTTTTTTTTTTTAAAAAAAAAAAAAAAAAAAACAGCCAGTTGTACCGTTAAATGTAAGACACTATGGATAGCCCTTGAATTGTTTTTATAGTTAATATAGAGTGCATTTAACTATAGAGCAGCACATTTTTAGCACATTTTTTGTTAGCTCATTTTTTTGAGTTTATGTAACATGCTAGAATGTTAAATGAGTCTCTGCAAAATCTACCTATTCAGAGTTTAAAAAAGGCACAGTAAGTTGAGTCAGGGCGCTTTTTGTGAGGTTTGGGTGAAATAAAACTTTAAAAAATATTTTTGTGTGCCTGATTGGTTATTTTGCGCTTACAGTGGATGGTGAGAATAACAGCTGTGTACCTGGGTGGCTGGAGTCTGTTTTTAGGTACAAGATGCTACTGAGGGTTTTTCAAAACTAGAGTTGTCAAATATACAACCCACAGGCACTGACTTATGCAAGACACTTTTATATATCTCTATGTACACCCACTGGTGACTTTATTAGGAACACCATGCTAACACTTACTGGGTAACCCCAGACACCCCCCTTCCCTGGTTCTGCATGGCATGGATTCCACAAGATGTTGGAAACATTCCTTTGAGATTCTGGTCCATGTTGACATGATTACATCTAAAAATTGCTGCAGATTTGTCAGTTGCGCATTCACACTGCAGATCTGTCATTCTACCACATCCCAAAGGTACTCTACTAGATTCATATCTGGTGACTGTGGAGGCATTTGAAGTACAGCGAGCTCACTGTTACATTCATGGAACCAGGTGAGACAACCTGTACTTTGTGACATGGTGCATTATCGTGCTGGAAGTAGCCAATATAAGATTGGTAAATCAGAAGGTTGCAGGTTCAAGCCCCAGCACTACCAAGACGCCACTGTTGGGCCATTGAGCACCTTAACCCTCTCTGCTCCAGGGCGTGCTGTATCATGGCTGACTCTGCGCTCTAACCCCAACTTCCTAAGAAGCTGGGATATGCGAAGAAAAGAATTTCACTGTGCTGTAATATATGTATATGGAAAAATAAAGGCTTCTACTAATGCTTACTAATTGGCTAAGGGGCCCAGTGTGTGCCAAGAAAATGTTACCCACACCATTATATTACCACCAGCAGCCTGAACTGTTATCACAAGGCAGGTTGGATTCATGCTGTTTTACAAATTCTGACCCGACCATCACAGCAGACCAGGGAGACCATCTACCTCAAGGTTTAATGCGTTGTGTGTTCTGAGATGCTTTTCTGCTCACCATGGTTGAAAAGAGTGGTTATTTGAGTTACTGTAGGCTTCTTGTCAGCTCAACTAAGTCTGGCCATTCTCCATTTACCTCTTTTTTTTTTTTTTTCCTCCCCCACAGCTCTTGACCTGTATATCAATTATTTTATGCACTACACTGTTGCCATATGATTGGATAATTGCATGAATGAACAAGTATATACGTACCTTTAATAGTGTTCCTATTAAAGTGGCCAGGGAGTGTACATTATATGAATTGCAAATGCACCCCGATGTTTAGAAAATGATAGGAAATTGTTTATAGGATGGTAACTAAGTCTAAATTAATGTCTCACATGAGAAAATAATGTTCTGAATCAAAGTCCACTACTGGCAAATGTACAGGAAGTTCACAACAAAACAGTTATATGATGGGATGGTTACATGACAATACTTTGATTTCCTCGATTAAATGTAACGGACAAAAACTATCTCCAAGACGACATGCTTTAAAAAAGAAGCCTAGCTGTTTTGTGTGTCCTAGCTAAATTTTTAGACAGCATTATATGCATTCCACCCAGTTTCAGTTTGATTCTGAAGGAAAAATGTAGTAATTTCACATCGAGCTGAAATTACAAGTAGATGAGTCACAATTTTTATTCAGTTGAAGTACACTGAACATAGTCACCTCTGCGTATATACAGTAGTCTATTGCACAGCTATACATTAAAAATTCACACACACCTAACATGAGAGTCATGAATTGCACATTAAAAGATATTAAAATATTCAGCTGTTTATGTCAATACAAACCATATATAGTATTAGAAAGATTCACATTTTGAAATACAACTCCAGGTTTGATCTGTTGCAATTGATTTGAGCCCAATGTAGATCAGGCATTGGAACTTTTGGTCACTTTTAAATGAACCGATGTGCTTAAGGACACATGCTATCTCTTGGCTCTCACACACTGTGACAGGCAGTAAGAATTATGCAAAAGAACAATTGGCACGTGTCCTCTGACTTTTAAAATTATATATAAATATAAAAAAAAAAAAAAAAATCAAGTGGAATTTTAAACAAGCTTGAGTGAGACTATCGCTACAAGACACTGCTTTTTACATTTATACTGTACAGCTACAGATCAAACACTTGTTCTCACCATGTTAGTGAAGTGTTAATGAAACCTAGAATGTATAAGTGCATATGATCCATGTAACAAAGTCCATCTGGCTTTCAGCAGCAAGTTACAGTAGATTAAGAATATACAGAAGACACAGGAACAACTTGCGACATGTGAACTCACACTCATGTCCCACAGCCACATGTGAAAAGTGTATGTGAACAAGAGTGGACTGTAAAGTAGTGTTAAAAAATACAGTGTTTCAGATAAGCTTACTGCCGTATAATGATCTAGCTTTCACATTTAAACGTGTGCGTGTAAGAATCAGAGAATGAGAGAGAGAGAGAGAGAGAGATAGAGAAAGGAGGGGGAATGAAACCTTTAAAGAAAGTTTGTTAATGTTCCTCTTTGTCTCTTCCTCCCTTCTTCTCTTTCTCATCCTGCAGTGCATTGCCCAGTTTCTTAATCAGAACAGACAGAACTTTATCCAGGGGGTCCATCACACCTCTCTGAAGCCACTTCGGAATTGTAGTTCTTGCGTGATGGAAGCCGAGCTTCTGCAGGATGTAGTCCACTCCCACTGGATCAATCTTTCGGCCTGTCCACGAAATTAACCTGAAATGTGCATACGCCACTGCAGCATTATTCAGTGTCTTTATGGAAAACTAGCAGTAGTGGACATACTGCTTTTTGTCATATCACATTAGACATTGGGCCTTTATTTGCAAACTGTTCATCTGAGCGTTTACACAAGAGGACTGGTATTCATGAAAATTCTTTAATTTCAGAAAACGTTCATATCCTACTTGTGCTCCTGAATGTGTGAATTTACACATAATCTAACTACCGTAAACCTTGATTGATTGGCATTATATCATATCATTTGCACAGGAACTACTGCATTTTAATGTATGGATTATGCAGTTAAGTTTAAATAGCTTGAAAAAATAAAGACAGCAAGCCAACCCAAATGCATTTAAAGACAAATAAGACTCGTTAAATTCAGAAGAAATGCCACAGGGCTGGTCTGTGCATATTGTAGCCGTAAGCCGAGGATTAGCAAATAGCAGAATTTACAAGAAGATCCTGGGCCATTCCTGTGTGTGTTTGAGCTTGGATTTCTTGCTACTTTCACGTTTCAAAGAGAGATAAGTGACCGATCTCTGTTTCAACATACAATGAGCCATATACTCCCCCTAGTGTGCTGCGCAGCAACATCAGGCTTGTTCCCGAATACGTTAGAGCCCTAAACAAAGACCTGCATGTCAGCACCTAATACACGTGTGAATATACATGTGAATACGAAGAAAATCAGCATTTCCGAAACTTTTGTAAACCTGGCGGAAATTTTTTGTTCGGTTTAGCTTCCGCAAATATTTACACACAACTTTACTAAAAGATTGATAAACGAGGCCCATTATTACAATATTTACTGTGATACTAAGGTTTGCTAACAGTACATGCAATCCATTCAAATAAAACCTTTGTGAAATTACGTTTTCTGTGGTGTTTTTAGTCTGGAGGTAATGTTGCCAGAGGACGTCTGTAGTAACTATGATCAATCACAGAGATGGTAGTGTCTTCGTGATGTACACATGGTCATCGAGCTAAAGTTCATGCATACTGCATACACCTCATTTTAATACAAACTGAAACAAAACTAGTACACAGCTTTACTATAACTGCTTGTTGTAGTGAGCATGGAAAGTTTGCAACTGATCATTAATAGGTCACATGAGCATAATGTCTGTAATCTATAACATACAATCTGACGAGCCCTTTAAAATGCTTTCTAGATTTTACTGCTCTCGGCTAATACTTAGTTTCCTTTCATTTCAGCAGAAGGTGATAGAAAAGGAGTGTCTTTATACCTTACAGTGTCTTTACGGCAAAAAAAACTCTTTCCACACAGGATATAATGGAATCTTAACCAACATGTCAATTCAAACCGTATATACAGTAAGGTCCATAAATATTTGGACAAAGGACAGAAGTTAGTTACTGGTACTGTAGCTGTCAACTGCAGTATAGTGGAGTTTAAATGAACAGTGCACGGTGAACAGTGTAGGAATTACAGCACTTTTAATATGTGGTCCCCCTTTTTAAAAACTAGAAGACCACATTAGAGTTTGCCAAAAACATATTTAAAAAAAAAAAAGTCTGTACCGTTCTGGAACAATATCCTATGGACAGATGAGACAAAGATCAACTTGTACCAGAGTGATGGGAACAGTATGGGATGATATGGAGAAGGGAAGGAACTGCTCATGATCCAAATCATAGCACCTCATCTTATGGCATGGACATCAACGGAACTGGTTCCCTTGTATTTTTTGATGATATGACTGCTGACAAAAGCAGCAGGATGGACTCTGAAGTGTATAAGGCTATATTATTTGCTCCGATTCAGCTAAATGCTTCAAAACTCATTGGACAGTGCTTCACACTGCTGACCTGAAGTGCACTTTGAAAGCAACCCAAGACTTTTTAAGGCAAAGAAGCGGAATGTTCTGCAATGGCCAAGTCAGTCACCTGATCTAAATGCAACTGAGCATCTATTTCCCCTGCTGAAGGCAAAACACCCCAAGAACAAGCAGGAACTGAACACAGCTGATGTAAAGGCCTGGCAGAGAATCACCAGGGAAGAAATCCAATATCTGGTGATGTCTGTGGGTTCCAGATTTCAGGCAGTCATTGACTGCAAAGGATTTGCATCCAAGTCTTAAAACTGATGATTTAATTTATGATTACTTTAGTCTGTCCAATTAATTTTGGTCCCTTAAAAAGGGGGGCTCTCGTAAAAAGTGCTGTCATTCCTACACCGTTTACCTGATTGGTACAGCAAGCTAGTGGCAACGATGAGCCGCATCCATATCTGAGAATGAATGCAAGAGAGACCCTCAAATTAAAGCTGAATGTTTTCATTTGAAAGCGCACTTTGAGCTCATATTCATTATTTAATTTGAAAGAAAAATATATGAAGAATATACTGTGGTAGACAGCTAAAATAACAATGTCAATGTCCAAATGTTTATGGACCTTACTATTTATATAAGTATCATATCGCTATTGTTGTCCTTCCCTTGTTGTTCTGCAGACAGAACATGTGAGAGTGAGCAGTGTTAAGTTACCGCAGTGTAGGCTCCAGGTGCCAGGTATTGCACAGAAACTCTCTCCAGTCCACAGTGGTGTAGTTCACTCCATCTTCTTTAGGCTTCTCCTTCTCGGCTGAGCTGTCCTCCTGCAGCGCTGTGGGGCTCTTCTGACCCGGCCGTGACGCAGACATGCGTGGGGCAAACAGGGCTGTGGTACACACACACACACACACCCCTAACATTTACCTAACTCATCAGCATGGAGACTATATGCATTACAGCAGAATGTGTCAAAATACTACAGTAAAACTTGTAGACTCTTACTATCATTAGCATTTGATAGATTTGATTTGACTGCTAATTTGACATGCATCACCTTTTTCTTTTTCCTTCAAGTATGCAGAAACCAGATCATGCAGGAACATGATGAGCTCCGCGTCCATGGTAACACAGATGTGATCGGTGAATTCAGTCACCACACTGCACTCCACTTTGGGCTTGCTGCTAGGGTCTATACACACACACACACACACACACACACACACACACACACACACACACACACACAGTTTAGGTACAATCCCTTAAACACAACTACAAGATTTTTCCTCCTAAATGATGAGGTAGAAAGTGTGAGATTTGAGTAGGCTATGAGCAGTGGCTATACCGCTGAGGGATGGCTCCTCTGGGTCCTGCACATGGATAGATTTGAAGTCAAGCTGCATCCTGGGCAGAGCAAATATGGTCTCGGTCTCATGGTTGTAGCTGGATGAACCACGAAAACCACTAAGCAGACTGGAACTTTTAGCAGCAGCTCCACTGTCTGAGTTGTTTGCATCCACATTCCTCAAAAGATTCAGCTCTGTGAGAGGGAGAAACAGAGTGAGAGTGACAGGTGAGGGGGAGGAGAGAAAAAAAAAAAAAAAAAAAAAATTTCAGGGAGAAATATATATATAGATTTTTTTTTTTAGGTAGGTAGGTGGATAGATAGATGTTATACACCCACCCACACACACACACTGTATATGACATATATAGTGGAGTGTCATATTAGAATTACACGTGCCAACATCCTTAAGATGGAAGTCAACAATATAGCCCCAACAACCCCTTACTGACTGACAAACAGGCACACTTACACAAAGAAATCCTTAACAAACTATACAGGCTTACTAGCTGCTGAAACAGTGGTTGCTTAAGTTCAAAGTTCATATTTCAGTAAGTATAAAACTAATACAAGCAATCTGAAACAACAGTGTAAAAATAAAAGCCCTAAACTGGTTTAGATTTTCAACTATAATGCTATATTTTTTCCAAAAAGGTGAGTCTAATCTAATCTAGGTAAGGTTTTCTACCTTCATTCCTCATGGCTGTGACGTAGTTGAACCATTCCTTGACTGTGGCCACTCCATGAGGTGGGTTCTCATGGCGACGACGGGTTACCTTAGTGATGGTTGCCATGGGACTCTCTAGTGCACCACATGGCTTGGTCACCATCGTGTTGTGCCCAAGGTGAAAGTCTAGAGTCTGCACAATATAGGTGGAGTCATCACTGGAGCCTGGGTGTAAGCAAGAGTGAGAAAGAAAGAGAGATATTGAGTATGTGCGTGTGTGTGTGTGTGTGTGTGTGTGTGTTTGCGTGTGCACGTGTGAGAGTGAGAGAGAATGAGAGAGACTGAGTGTGTGTGTGTGCGTGTGCGTATGTGTATGTGTGTGCGTACGTGTGTGTGTGAGAGTGTGGGTGGGTCAGAGAGAGAATGAGAGGTGTGTGTGTGTGTGTGTGTGTGTGTGTGTGTGTGTGTGTGTGTGTGTTTGCGTGTGCACGTGTGAGAGTGAGAGAGAATGAGAGAGACTGAGTGTGTGTGTGTGCGTGTGCGTATGTGTATGTGTGTGCGTACGTGTGTGTGTGAGAGTGTGGGTGGGTCAGAGAGAGAATGAGAGGTGTGTGGGTGTGCGTGTGTGAGAGAGGGAGAGAGCGCGTGTGAGTGAGTGAGTGAGCCCTAGACAGTGTTCTGATTGTGATATATTAGTTTAGCATAATGTCACCTATGCAAGTTTCGGTACCATCCTCCCAGATCTTCTGAGCTTCAGTCCAGAAGGCAATATTGGGCTCCTCAAGGTGGAACAGAACCCACGATTTGGAGCGGAAGTTGGGGCCATGGAAACATGCCAGGGTCATGTGGTTGCCATGGAGACTCATTGAGCCCCCAAGCTGCACAGCATCCTCAGGGAGTGGCATCTGGAAGAGCGAGATGTGACAGCCGGCCACCATTTTCAGCACAGCAGGCCAGTGCCTATGATGAGCCGCATCCATATCTGAGAATGAGTGGAAGAGTGAGTTATTCACATAAATTCTAAAAAGCATCTAAAGCTGGCAGTATACTGTGGTTTCATCTGACAAATTGAAGTCAGGCTAATCTCCAAGTCCTGTACAGCATAACTAAACCAGAATCTTGCACATTTTGAAGGCAGACTCGCTAATGGCAACCATATACTGCATAATTAAAGCAGAATTTCTACACACAAGACAGAAACTGCACACACACACGCACACACACACACACACACACACTCACAAAGTTCAGCAGCTCCTTTGTCCACATTGGCCATTGGTATTTTGGGGGGCAGGTAGGGCCCCGGACCCCAGGTGGACAGGGCACGCTTGCTTGTGTCAAACTGCTGAGTAAAAAACTCCTGCAGCTTCATGCCAATCTTGATTAGATCAGGAGTGGTCGATCGAGAGATAATCACCTGGAAGATATCCCACTGCAGGTCTCCATGCACAAAGATCTCACTGCAGGACACACACACACACACACACACACACACACACACACACACACACACACACACACACGGGAAACATAGTTCTATTTATTAAAACTACTAGAGATCAATCACAGAGTAGACCAATTCACTATTATTTTGTGATCAGTGATTGATCTCAGTGTGTTGTTCAATGCATAGTAATATATAACATAACATGCAATGTAGTAAAATATTGTTCTGTTAATTTCTTAAGTAATTCATTAGGCTAACATTTTGGAGATACCTATATTCTCTTCTGTGATTGGTCAGTCAGTATACCTTTGATAACTACTGAGATAGTCCTTGCTGCAGAACTAGCTAGACCTGATCCAATGCCTCCTATAATCCTAATCCTAAACCATCACCCTAATCCAACAGATGCTCTACAATTTATCAACAACACACCCATCCAGAAGGAAACACACTTGTGGAGACATGTCCAACCCCTGGACTTTTTGTTTGACTCTGCCCAGGTAGGAGGAGCTTACCTTTTCTCTGATAGGCTTGCCTCGGTGCAAAGGTTGACCTTCCACTCATCCTGCAGCTGCAGGTCGGCATTACTGAAGACCCCCATTAGGATGCTAGAGCCCATATAGTCAAGCCGAGCCTCTGTTGAGCCCATGGTGATCTGAATTTTATGGCTTGGCTGCTGGTTGGGGTGTTCCGAAATATGTGCTACAAGGCATTAACAGAAAACATTACCAAGCTTAGTACTGTATGACTGTTCAAATACTCACAAACCACAGATTAAAGATTTAATCCTCCAGAACCATTTAAAAAACTGAAAGGTGAGTGGTGCTGATAAATTTTTTTTATCTAAAGTTTCCTGTAGAAATGACTGTGGGACACACTTGTGTCATTTTAACAAGTTAACAGTAAATGCAAAACTAAAGAAAAATGGAGTCAAAAATCACACTTTCATGTTAACTGTTTAAAAAAAGGAGAAAGTGCATTGATTAGATCACCATATCGTACAAGGCTATCCAGAAATAATCAGAAGTTGATTTATCAGTGTTTTAACAGTGTACCAGGAAGAGCATGAAGACTTCATTCTCTGGAAGTGCTCGTACTTACAGACCATCTCAAGTGTGTTGACGTCTATGTTTCCTCCCACCACTCCTCCTTTGGAGTCCAGTTTGGAGCGTCCCAATCCCACAGCCATGCTGATCTCCCGATCTCTGTTGCTGCCCACCGACAGACGCCCCTGACTCTTCAAACCACTCGTTGTCCAGCTACACACACATCCACACAGATGAATTTGGTTGTATGTATTATACATTTGGTGTGTGTGTTTCATTTCTATAGTAACTGCTTACACAGGGACTGGCATGGTGAATGCTGACAAACGAATTTAGAAACATTTGTGATTGTTGACATGCTGAAATTGAGTGAGGATTCATTTTGGTAAGTGTCGGCACTGCATAGTAAAAAGTAAAGCTGTTCCTTTAAGTTTTCTGACACACTATGTCTGTAGGATGGTGGGTTTGGTGGTTTCTCTGTAACGACATTGCATTTGCTTTTTTTTTTGGCTTATTAACTTTAAAAGAGAGAGAAAATAGAAACATTGGTTTATAGCAGTTATATCAAATGTGGTAAGAAACTAGAAACAAACTTGCTTCCTGGATATTCCCACGACTGTAAATTGAAAAAAACATATAACATCCTGTATAATTCCTTAATAAAGAAAAAATTGTCAGCATTGCCAAATTGCTGTGATATAAGAGGAATGAAACATATCACACCACCCCAAAGCTGCTTATTTTCCTATAACAGTGTTTTATTCCTAACTTATGCATTATCCATATTTAATTATGTGGCAGAACATTTAGTGTGTATTAATGTATAAATATAGGAGGTAGTGTGTGCTTTAAGGTTGGTCTCATACGTGTTGTTGCCCATGACGTTGCTCATGTTCATTTGTACTGTAAGCTGTTTGAGGTTGATGGCAAACACCACCAGTGTCTCCCATGGTGATCCTTGCTGTGCCGTTGCCTTGTTGTTGCGGACAGATGGAGTGGATGTCTTAGTTACAGAGTCTGCTGGGAAACACAACAGTATTAACCAAATAACACCCACATGCGCGATATACTAAGGAGAAACATAGGTTTTTCTGTACCTCTGCGGGGTGCGGAGGAGTCAGACACACTGCGGGAGCGTCCTGTAGCAGGGGATTTGAGGTGTGTGTGGCTGGGCGGAGTGGAATCATTAAACACATTGGAGGAGGGGTGCTGGGCTGACTGGCTATCCCACGTCCTCCAGTAGGCCTTCCGACTGGACTCAGGAGACAGGTGCTGAGCTACACTCTCCGCTGAGTCTGGGGTGGCTGGGCCCGATGCTAAAAAACAGACATACACAAAGAGATGGACAGACATGTAAGTATAAGAAAAATAAAACTGAGTTAGCAGCATGAAACAAATGTGTAAGAGACTGAGGACATCATGTCTGACCTGGTAGATTGATGTTCTGATCTCCTAGGAACAGTCGCCTAGCGATGCTGCGACGGTACCAGGCTCTCGGGAAGGCCAAGATCTCACTAAGGCGTCTCATGTCGTACTTAAAGGAAGCCGAGCCAATATCACATACCGCTAAATAAGAACACACACACACACACACATACACACACACACACACACACACACACACACACCCTTTCTCAGATCTCAGAGTAAGGTGGCTATGTACAGTTAATTAACATTAAAATATGATTTGTTTTCACAGAACTACAATGAAAGACTAGATAGTGTTAATGTACCTGAAATGTTAATGAGGGTGGTGTCCATCTTGCCTGCCTTACTGGCAATGGATGTGTCAAAAAAGGCAGGATATCCTGTACGCCTCATCCTGGACAGACTGACTTTAACAAACTCCAGGTTAATGGAGAGTGAATCCTTCCTGCCCGTCACAGATGTGCTTTCCTCTTCTACAGCTCCTAACACAAGAATATATATAACAGCTCTAGCAAGTGCTCATGAATCACAGTAACTATCACAGTAACTCAACTCTAATGATTTCTCTGAATTCTATATGGAATAAAATATACATTCACTGATCACTTTATTAGGAACACCAGTAGACCTACTCATTCATGCAGTTATCTAATCAGCCAGTTGTGTGGCTGCATAAAATCATACAGATACGGGCCAGCAGCTTTGGGTAATGTTCACATCAACCATCAGAATGCACGCGCATCTTGCTCCTTTGAGTCCTTTGACACTCCTTTGAGTCCTTAGACACTCCTTTGAGTCCTTAGACACTCAACAATCTCTAGAGTTTACTCAGAATTGTGCAATAAAGAAAAAAACATCCACTGAGTGGCAGTTCTGCAGATGGAAATGCTTTGTTGACAAGAGAGGTCAACAGAGAATTGCCACATTGATTCAAGCTGACAGAAGAACTACAGTAACTCAAATATCCACTCTATACAATTGTGGTGAGCACAAACACATTTCAGAAAGCATAGCACGTCGAACCTTGAGGCGGATGGGCTAAACAGCAGAAGACCTTGTCGGGCTCCACTTCTGTCAGCCAAGAACAGAAAGCTCAGGCTGCAGCGGGCACAGGCTCACCAAATCTGGACCGCTGAAGACTGGAAAAACACAGCCTGGTCTGATGAATCTCGATTTCTGCTGAGGCACACAGATCGTAGGGTCTAAATTTGGCACCAACATCATGAATCCATGGACCCAACCTGCTTTGCGTCAACAGTCCAGGCTGGTGGAGGTGGTGTAATGGTGTGGGGAATGTTTTCTTGGCACACTTGGGGCCCATTAATGCCAATAAATCAACGCTTGAATGCCACAGCCTATCTGAGTATTGTTCCTGACCATGTGCATCCCTTCATGGCCACAATTTATCCATTTTCTAATGGCTACTTCCAGCATGATAATGCACCATGACACACAGCAAAAGTCGTTTCAGACTGGTTTTGTTCTTCAGTGGCCTTCCCAGTTACTGAAACTGAATTCAATAGAACACCTTTGGGATGTGGTAGAATGGGAGATTCATAGCATGAAAAAGTGTCTGCAGGAATTGTGTGATACAACCATGTCAACATGGACCAGAATCTCAAAGGAATGTTTCCAACATCTTGTGGAATCCATGGCACCAAGAACTGAGGCTGTTCTGAGAGCAAAGGGAGGCCCTACCCAGTATTAGTATAGTGTTCCTTATAAAGTGCTCCATGAGTGTACAACACTGCTTCTATGTTTGTCACTTACCCAGTGGTCCCGGGCCAGGTGGCAGTCCAGTCACAGCAGACTTCTGTTTGCCAGCTCCGTATGGATGGAACACGTAGAGGGAGAAATCTGACATGCACGCCGTGAAGCTCAGCCCAGAGGAGTTAGTGGCCGGGCCTGATAAATCAGATTGGCTACTGCTATGCCGACTCCGTCCCAGAGGGCTACCCAAACCCAAGGAGGGACCTGATAAAATGCATCATTGGCTATGGTTACAATTCACCATGGAAACAGCTATACAAAATTACCTACACCATCACAGAGTAGTCGGATAATCCTACCTTTGCTGCCAGGCACTCTGAGGTTACTGTGCACAGAAGGAGGCGTGGAGGAGGGTGTGTGCTGCATGTCAGCTGGGTGGGTGGAGCCAGGAAGTTCCAGCTCACCCCGATTGGATGAGAAGACAAGGTCCAGAGAGGGCAGCTTCAGCATACACTCCACTCGGGACATGGGCAGACAGCTGAACCGGATCTGAGATGGCTAAAGGAGAAGATACACATTTGATTACACACACTTGCTGAGATCAATCAGGATAATACTACTCTTGGCATATCCAGATGCACTTCTCTGAAGTAAAGGAAGTGCTGATATGGCAGCTGCTTGCTCGTATTTACCTGTACTCGGACATAGACAACCACATCCACAGGGAATGAGGAATATGGAGAGGCAGAGGACGACACCAGAGAGACCTGAGACTCCTCCAGCGGATCCACAGAGTCAAAATGACCAACGTCCTCCTCTGGTGCACTCATTGCTACCCACACAAAACATATGCATTCATTTTTCTAATAAATGGATACTACTTTTACATAAACTAAATACACAATGTATTTCTGAAATGCTGCAATGTACATACCTGCATAGTTCCTGTCCACTGGAGTAATGGGGATGGTCTCCAATGCTTTTTCAAGGAAGTCCAACAGGCAAGGGCTAATAACCATTTCCTCTGGAAGAGTCTGCAGGGCCACCCATGCATACAACTTAGCAGTCTTCACACCACCACTTGCCTTGCCTTTAGCTACACACAAATACACACATTAAGGACTTTTACATTTATAATGAGAACTGCATCACATTACTTGCAAAAGCACCATGGTTAATGAAGTGCGCACACACACACACACACACACACACACACACACACAGTTTAGCAGATTTATGCTTTGTGACTGCAGGTCCAGTTATGAGAACAAATTAAAGCAGGTGCCAAGGGTTTCAAAGCATACATGCACTCTGATCATGTGGAGCACAGAACTGCTGATGCTACATGCCAAAATTAACAATACTGAAAACTCTAGGAGAAAAGTGAATGTTACAAAGTGTTTCCTCTTTCACAAGTATCTGTTACCTGGCGAAACCAGCAGTTATTTGAGTAAATATGACAGCAGGCAACACATGGCTCTCTTTATAAAAACACTGTTTTTTAAATTTCAGACAAAATAGAGCTTCACTCTAAAGCAGTGTCATTTAATAAAGAAATAGCATCTGCGAGTGCATTCACATCAGTCAATACCATACTGATCCACTAACCCACTAACACACACAAACACACAGACTGGTTAAAGACAAGACCCTTATACATATTTACAAAAAACAAAAGCTGGTAAAGGAGAGCCATAAGTGGATAAGCACTGAACTAATGCAGGGATGAAGCCATACACTATGTGTTTGCCATGCTCCAGGCAAACAGGCTGGGCTAGGACATGCACATGGCCCACCTGGTGCACACACAGACAGGAACGAAACAGAAAGTGTGTGTACCTGAGGGAAGAGGAGGGGGAGGAGGGGGAGGAGGGGACAAGAGTGTGTTAGTCTTGCCAGGAGCTGTGGCCACAGGGCCAGGCAGGTCTCTCATACCATACAGCTTGGACTCTTTGGAGAGGGTTCTGGGTAAGGATGAGCCTCGTGAGGTATTGGGCGAGTCACTCCTTAGGGTTTTGGAGTTGTAATGTAACTGTGAAGACATGGTTCACATCTAATGAGCTACAAAGTTAAAAATAAATTCAGACAAACTAAAAACAGAAACTTAAGCCTAATCCTGGGTTAAAAGAAGTATCTGCTTCTTAAGTGATTGTATTAGAGTACGTATGCATTGTTCATGCATAAGTTAATATGAATTTATATGCATGTGAGTGGCTGCTGACCTTAACATCCACTCCTGGAATGTAGAAGATGGTGGTCTCAATGTCACTGCTCTTGCCTTGGAGAGAGGAAGGCACTCTCTTAGCACTCAGCATGCTGGAGCTGGAGGTGAAGCTGGGTTGCAGTTTTCGCCTCTTTGGAGGAGATTCCTGATCCAAACTACGCAAGCTTCGATCACAACTTCTACAGGGATGAGGGAGAGTGCTTTAAAAGCAGACACCAACTCAAACAATGTGCTCTCTGCATTGTCTGAACTGTATTTACCTGCGCATTGCAATCTCCTCGTGCTCTAGCAGCTGAGTGCTGGGGTGTAACACACACTTGCCACTGTCAATCTCTACACGTACATCAAGCTCAAAGTCAATGTTCCGCTCAGTGGGTGGAGTCACTGCTCCACGCTGAGGAGGCGTGGCTGGCCACCGCTCACTAAACAGTGCCGCTAATGCTGATGACTTCTTCTGAGATGTTCTGAGAAACACAGATGCATATAGTACTGAGTTATGAGAAATAGAGTTTCTACACCTATGAAAACCATAACTTCAAACATACTTTAGAAAAACTTTCTGCAATATTGCCATGCAGTGTATTTTTGTAGTTTCTTTATTTCAGGCATCTGTTTCTTTTGGCCACAGTTAGAACACTGCTGCTCAAGTCTACCCCTTTTCACTAAAATCAGCACACAAGGCATATGTAGTTTCACCAGAGGTGTGGGGATTCACTCTGTAGGTAACAGTGGGCTCTAAAATACAGTCTTATGTTTTAGTTTTTAAATGCATTTAACAAAATATATTTGGTGTGGAGCTTACCCTGGCCGGCGGGGGTAGCTGTGTGCTCTCTCGCGGTCAAACTCTTCATCTTTGTCCGAATCCTCAGATGAAGAGGTAGACAGGTCGTCACGGCGACTGTCATCAGGCTGGAAGGGAATGCTGGGTGAGAAGACTTCAGGTGTGGTGGATGTACTGAACAGCGAGCATGACGGATAATGGCGGGCGGGATCATCAGTGGTGACAGACAACAAGTCCATCTCTGTCTCCTCCGGGAACTTCAACAACCAGTGAGAGTCAACAGTCAGAGCATCTACTCACCACTTATCTATCTATCCATCCATCTATCCGTCTATAAGAATTTTGTCAGTCTTTTCAGCAGTTACCTACAAATCTCTCCAGACTGTTCCACATGGCAGTGGCCACTAAGCCTGTTCTGGTAGGGGACACAGCCAATTATTCTGCATCTACAGGCTTTTGCTATATATAATCTTGGCCATATATACTATACTATACTATACTATACTATACTATACTATACTATTATATCATATCATATCATATCATATCATATCATATCATATATATATATATATATATATATATATATATATATATATATATATATATATATATATATATATATATATATATATATATATATATAACCTGAAATCTAACAACTAAAACAAAATGTATTTATGAACATCCATCATGTTCCAACATCCTATGGCACAAGTCTATTCTCAATTAAATTAGGAAAAAAATTATATCATTACATTTATTTTAAGACTCCTACAGCTCCATAAAAGTGCTAACTAAATATGAGTAGTAACTAAATCTGTTGAACTCTTCTAGCCAGGTTAGTATCAGAGAATATCTTTTTTCCCAAATTCATGCACTTTTGCAACCCAACGGAGGAGAGAGGGATGAAGCAATGAAAAGACAGACAGATGAAAAGAAAGATATGGCAAGATCCAATAGCGCAGAAATGCACTAGATTTAAAATGAGTTCAAGAGATGTAGAAGACAAAATCAACCAGAAAGACAAAACAGGATGACAACAGCACCAGTGTATACGTGTGTGTGTGTGTGTGTGTGTGTGTGTGTGTGTGTGTGTGTGTGCGCGCGCGTGCACGCTTGAGAGAGTGAGAGGAAGACACATTTCATTTTTGTGCAGCTGTAACAAGGCAGGCAGAAGTAAACCAGAGGCCAGGCCAGATATGCTGCAGCTCCATTTGTGCTCTACAGAGATCTTTGATTGGGGTTTAGCAGATTTGGTTATAAAGCAATTTCCACAACAAGGCAATACCTTAAAGACATAGTCGGCTGGACTCTGGTGGGGTGGAAGTGGAGTTTGTAGGGTGTCCATGGCCACATTACTCATCTTAAACATAAATAAACGCATGAAGGACCCATATAAAAATGAAACACTATGTGAGTTCCAGTGTGTGTGCGCATGTGCAGGAAAGGTTCTGACCAAATCAATCAATCTCTCCTGACATGACATACACACTGAGCACAGCTAGAAAGTAAATTCATAGCTAATCAAAGATCATAGGAGGAAGAAAATGAATGTGTGTGTGTGTGTAAGTGAATTTCTAAATGGTGAAAGTGAAATAATAAGTGAAATCTACATGGCATGGAAGAAAACACACACACACACACACACACACACACACGCTACCGTGTCGATATTGAAAGTAACCCTTGGCCCTGGAGATGCTGCTTCCACTTTAATGTCTGGCAGATCATCCATATCTCCTAGTCTGGAACTTACACAGAACAGACACACAAATATTTATTCTTCACAAAACACAAATACTGTATATGACCACTGGAAGTTCACCAGGTCAGGCTAATACTACATTAAATACAGTAAAGTGTATATACCTCTGCCTCTCTATCCTCTTCATGGCTGGTCTGCCTGCAGCTGAGATGCTCTTTGACCTGTTGTAACTGGGCTTGTATCCCAAACCCCATTTATCCTTCAGAGATGCAGCCTGAAACATAGATTGAAGTTGTTTGTTTGCTGAGAGTGCATACACAGTAACAAGCTATAATAATGGCTAATGAAGGTGTCCTCACCCTCATGCTGGATCGGCGGAGTTTCTTGCGCACATCACGACGAATATCGTTTACTGCAACTGATTCCAGCTGCTGGTAGCGCTGGATTTCCTGATTTATTGTGCCTTCACTTGCTCCCAGTTTCCTTAGAGAGACAAAGAGTGTGTTCATTCATACATCAAGATCACTAGTGGGTTTGACTTACTGATTCCATAAATGTCTTACTTAAGGTCGTCAATGACTTTGGCTTGCTCATTAAGTTCTCTAATATCCACAAGGCGCTTTGTGAATTTCCGTCCTCTGGCATCGATGATCTGATTACCCATTAAAACCTGTCTGCGTGGGTCAATGGACTCCTGGATAAAAGAAGAGGATGATGAATATTAAGTCATTATAAAAAATCTGCTCCACTTTCTGGCGCATGCATGCATAGAGAAAGCAAACCCAAAAATCACAACCCCAGAGCAGAACATAATATTCCTTGTAAAGTGCATGCTGAAGCATTTGTCACACACTTATCATACCACAACAAAAAAATCAAAACACCAGCACACTCCACACACACTGATTACTGAAACATACTCCATTCACACACCCTCACACTGAAGCATATCCTTTTGACCCTCTAGGATTGGTCGGAAAGGTGTACCAAAATGAGATTGGTCACCAATTGACAGAATGAGAAGGGTCAGATGTCAGACAAGAGTAAGAGAATCCAGAAAAGTCAAACCTGCCCCTACAGCTCCACTGTCTAGACACCTGCAATAGTGCCCATTCAATTTCGTTTGAGAAGATAATTGAGCTAAAAGTGATTCAAAGTCAAAGTACATTAAAATATGTCCACATGTTTAAAATGGAGTTTGTACAATGAAACCATTTAACCATAATGATCATTCCACATGTGTTTCTGATTATGTTAAGTTTAGTTTTCAAACAATCTTCCACCCGAGAGCAACGCAGATGCAGGGGATAAAGATGCAGAGTGAGACAGGTCAAGAGAGACAGAGAGGAAGCCAGCCAGCTGAGAACTCTACAGTACATACACAGCCCCATGATAGGGGTCTAGGGTGTCTAGTTCTTTGTGCACTGGCAGAAGGAGGCAGTCGAACACTTCTCGACTTGGCACGAGTGATTGAGCTCGCAGTGGAAACATCTCGATACTCAGTGGGCGATGAAGGTGAGTGAGGGGACAGCGTAGGGTTAAGACCCAGAATGCTGTTCACCAGCCGCTTCCTGAATGAGAGTCTGGGGCTGGCATCCCCTTCCACACAC
Organism: Pangasius djambal; assembly: GCA_022985145.1. Classification (NCBI taxonomy): domain Eukaryota; kingdom Metazoa; phylum Chordata; class Actinopteri; order Siluriformes; family Pangasiidae; genus Pangasius; species Pangasius djambal. Next base: position 19,652,230 of record CM040977.1, read on the forward strand.
TGTAAACAATGGCCACACACACAGCTAGACCAAACACACTCCTCACAAACATAAATGCATTCAAACATTTTTTTTCGAATAGTGCACACAGAAAACAAATGCACTAACACACAGATTCCCATATCACTGTAACCACAGAGGGATAAGAGCGCAAACAACTGGCATCAAATGAACTGAATACAACAGAGACATCCCCCAGAACCACACTGTTCCTAAAGACCTGATGCACTGACCATGTGGAGGGTGGGGGACATATCATCACTCTCATCCTCGTCTGACAGGTCAGCCATGTTATCTGAATTCAGATCTGCGATGTCATCTATGTCCTCTTCACCAGTCAGTGAGGTGAGCGTGTTCCCCAGGGCGTTGAGGCGCTTGCCAATATTGGGGTCCATGTGCACATCTATCCCACACATCTTCCACAGAACATTTAGTGTCCATGTTCCTGCACTGCTGCTCTCTGAACAATGGATAGTTTGTTCTCAGAAATATTATTATGCACACAACGCTGGCAACACACTTCAACACACACATACGCCTACCTGCAGAGGCTTGGCCTGTGGTTCTTGAACAAACTTCATATGTGCCATCAGGAACAACACCTGAAAACACAGAGCTCATTCACTTCTAGGCTAATCCATTCACACAGTTTCTGTTTTGTATTCGCATTATAAAGCATTGCTATACTGCTACTCACAGGCATTCATGACCAGATCTCCTCTGACTTCAGGCTTCCAGTCATCCCATGACGTCTCAAAACCCTCAGCAAAACGGATACAGAAGTTCTTAAAGTGGCCTTTACTGACCAGAGACTCAGAAGAGCAGGCCGTGATCAGAGTGCTTTCTATAGTCAGTACCAATGCTGAGCCAGTGTCAAAATCCAAACTGTGATTGGCCTAAAGGATGGCAGGTTGAATGAGCAAAGTGCTAATAATAATCATTTTCATTCAGGGAACAAAAAATGCGTGAATGGCTGACTGAGTCTGTGTTTTACCTGGGAGGCGCTAGTGATGGGGAGGCAGATACCCAAGTCATTGACTGTCAGCTGCAGAAAGAGAGTACTAAAGGCCTGGACGCTGGTCTGCTGGATTGCTGGTAGTTTGTCAACCACCTCTTTAGTGGCCATGTGAATATCTGAATTTAAAGCCAGCCGCTGCTCCTTCCAGTTATCATATGCTGCCTTATAGTTTAACCAAAACAGCACAGCTGAAACACACAAAAATTAAAATGTCAATTGTGAGACTCCTATAGAACAGGCTTTTAAAAATAGACAGGGAATATTGTTTGTAGACCACCATGTGACCATGAAAAATAAGTCAGAAAATGCATCTAGATAATAGTTAACCCCTTAGCTAACAAATAGTAAATGTCCATCATCCTCTGATATATTTCTGGTAAGTCGTTGAGGCTTGAAAAACTGAACAAGACTGCATCCACTGTTCTGTGTAACCTATTTGTTCACAGATCGACATAATCATTCAAACAAGCTCAACAAACAGTGGACGTTTAAGAGCACTGAACAAATAGCGGTGAACCCATTGAGCAAAACAGTAAATTGCAATCTGCAGTGACCCACTGACTTGGTTTAAATAAGATAAGATAAAATAAGCCTTTATTCATCCGCCAATGGGGAAATTTGAATTGTTACAGCAGCAGATATAAAAATCTAAATATATATATATATATATATATATACACACACACACACACACACACACACACACACACACACACACACACACACACACAAGTATAAAACTATAAACACACCAGAAATGCACAAAAACAAAAAATACACAACAGTATTACCATAAAGTGACCATACAGCAGCAAACAGTTTATTGTTAAATCAGAACTGGTAATGTTAAAAACAAAATTCCCCATTCCTATGGTGGAAAGCCTGTATAAATAAGTGGTAGTACAGGATTTATAGGTTGTATGGAAAGGCTCTGTGAAATTAAATACATATAGGTTTACCTCTGTCAAATGCCACTGGTTGGGCAAATACTATTGGCCGGTTGAGTGTGATAAGCACAGCCTCTTTATCAGAGCATCCACTGATCTCCTCCTTCAGAGCATTGCGTAAGCCAATCCGAGTACGAAAATATGCCACCTGATGAAAATCAGACCCTGCCTCCTCATAAACCTAAGACAAAGGGTAAGTAAGAAGGTGTAATTATCATACTAATTAAGTGTACACGTCTGGAGTAGTGCAAGTGGGGAAAGAAAAAAAATAAATAACCTGGTGTTTAACAATTTGTCCAAGGGCGAGATTCAAATCCACTTGACATTTTCCAAACAGCTTTAGATAACTGCTTCCTGTGGGCGTGGCCTTGCACTGAATTCGATTGGACAGTTCCAGCTCAATCAAACCAGTCTCAAAGCGCACAGCTCTCATGGAGGGAGTGGTGGCTGTCATCTGGATTCCCTAAAGTTAGTCAAACATTATCTGTGTTAAGTGCTAATCAAAAGCTTTACTGTAGTTCATCATGATCATGATGACAATTACAGCCCTAATCAACTGATTTCAAATTAACAAGCTTTATGCTGGAACAGAATGAACAGCAAATTCAACCCTGGACACTGAATACCAAGATAATCATTGATCTTAGCTGATCAGTAAATGTGAGGTACCTTAAACATTAAGTTGAGGGAATAGAGCAGGATCTTAGGTTTGTCTCCATCAGCTGACAAATCATGTTCATTCCACAAAGGAATGGGCTGTTCAACTCCTGCATGCCCGCACACACACACGCACACGCACGCACACGCACGCACACGCACGCACACGAGTAAACACAATACAAGTATGTAAAAGGCCAGATTTGACATTTAATTCAACAAATCAATTAATCATTATGGTTTTTGATTATACTCGATGTTAACTTCTTGGTACCTGAGACTTTCTGGATGACCTCATTAACTTCCTTCATGAAGACCCTCTGAAGGAAGACTAGGTGATTCAGCAGGTCTGTAGTTAGGCTATGCTCAAATGAGCCGATCTGACAGATAAAAAAAATAACGTTCACTGACTGCCCACAATATATGTGATTAATGAATCGTATGTGATGCACATACTGTATAACACAGTAAGCCAATCTGAACCTTACAAATGGTGCATCTATCTCCATACAGCTTAGTCATAACAAATCAAGGCATCTGGTATTACCCTAAACATACTTCAGCACTTATCAGATCTACTGTAAACATGTTAGTAGCAAAACATCTTCGAGATCATAATATGTTAACTTTCTACTACTAGGCACTTCAAAATAAGCTTGATATATCTTCAGAGACATACTACTTACACTTGATCATTTTCAGAGCGAACTTGCTCACCTCAGCCTCACAACGGAGGTAGTTGCCCTGCAGATAACTGCCGTGTTTGGTGGGCATGTCATCGGGGGCCCAGGCTGTGTCGCTGTGGCCCTCATGCTCCTGTATAATGTACTCTCCAGACATGGTGACCGGTGGCAGGGTTAGGCTGGCTGATGGAGGCACCGAAGACACATCCACTGGGGACAATTTTGACTGGAAGCACAGCTTATGGTTGGGAAGCTCAAATGTGAACCTTGTCTGGGCACCTGTAAAACAAAGCAGAATATTACTGCATTAATACGACATACACTATTATTTTGTCTACTGTATAACTTGCAACATCTAACTAGCCTCATAAGTGTAAAGGAAAATTTGAAAGATTCAATACATTCATATATCTACACTACGCTTCAATGCGCCACTGTTCATACCAGTCATCCCATGGCTTTTCATTCTGCCCATCTTGTACTCTGCCTTGAGCGAGGGCAGCAGGGCAGCGCCAATAGTGATCCCATCGAGCATGGCGCTGAACTTCAGCACAATTGGTTTTTTCTCCAGTCCTTCAGGCAGCTGTGGATACTCAGTGGCCTCCACTGGGGTTTGATTAATACTTGAGGCTTTATCAGATGGCTGTGGGGTGGGCGTGTCTTCCCTATTTGGGGGTGGGCTATAATAAATACATCAAAGTTAGAATCAGAAATATTCAAACATTCAAAATAATATAAAGATACAGAGCATTAATATTAATTCACAGAATTAAAATAGATGAATTAGACTAGCCAGTCAAGGGTGATATATTTGCAGGGGGGGTGTAAATGTTTTCGTGGTGCTTCCAACTCACGGGTTAGAAGGTTGGCGGATGAGGTCTGAGATCTGTTTGGAGAGCTGGTGAGAGCTGCGGACCATCATGCTGTGTAGCGTCGCAGGGTGTTGTGGGATATTGATCATGATGGCGCCCACTTTAAACACAGCAGCATTATTGGTTTTCAGCCCACGCTGTGCACTGTAGAGAGCCTGAGACTTAGCAATGTTGCACTTCACCACAGTCCTAAAACACAACAAACACATCAATAATTAGTGATGTAAAAATGTATACAGTTTAGCCTGTGCTAAATATGGCTTAATAGACAGATGAATGGATTTTTTTTTAAAGTATGAGTTATTACTGTCTGCCAGCAAGGAACCAACCATGATGAGGCGAATGAGAAAAGACAAGGGTGAGAACACATAGGTATTTCACAGTCCCATGTGTGATGCGTGATGGAAAATAGTCAGTTAGTACACAATGATGAAAACATATTAAGTGTGAAGGTTAAACCTTTCCATGCACTCTTCATTACTCTTTCAGCATATAATGGGTGAGCTCTGTAACAGTATTAGCCATCAGTATTAAACTATTAAAATATTACCCAGTGCTGAAAAACATAACCCAAATACTTGCGTTCAAATGCCAGAGTTTCTCAAATATTAGAATACAATATCAGGACTGTAAGAGATACAGGCATACCATATGTTCATCCATCCATCCATTTTCTATACTGCTTATCCTACACAGGGTCATGGAGAGCCTGGAGCCTTTCCCAGGGAACCGGGGGCATGAGGTGGGGGAAACCCTGGACAATCCCATCGCAAGGCACAATCGCACACACACTCACACACCCATTCACACACTATGGACAATTTGGAAATGCCTATCACCCTACAACTGATGTCTTTGGACTGGGGGAGGAAACCAGAGTGCCCAGAGAAAACTCCCGAAGCACGGGGAGAACATGCAAAATCCGCGCACACAGGGTGGAGGCAGGAATGGAACCCCCAACCCCGGAGGCGCAAGGCAACAGTGCCACGGTGCCCCTACAATATGTTCAGTGAATGCAATACATTGATTTGTCTCTTTATTAATATGTGAAATCTCTCCTTTTTCATTTATGTCTTAAAAAAAATAAAGTAATGCGACTCCCATCACAACTATCTAGACACTTGAACTAACGCATTTGCAAGGCAGGATTTATAAAGCGAATAGTCTTAGCTTGTGTATTTATAAACACACACATATATATGTGCCCTAAACAAAGCCTTATTAAACTGAAAAAGAAATTATGTGACAACATTTCTCTTTTGTTTGGTCCTTTATACTACAGGTGCCACAAACCGCAAATCCTTTTACTGTGTGAAACAAGCTGAGTCTGAGTAGAACTTTCAGTAAAACTAGTTGAGAACCCTGGCACTATTAGACAGACAGGTTGTATTAGATAGACTACTAATAGCATGATGCTTTTTGACAAACATGAATTAATTCTAGCAATGAGTTATGTCAGTTTGTATGAATGGTTATGGGAGGAATAGGCAAGAGATACAGAGGAACAGAGGAAACATACAGAAACTCTTGCTTGGCTGTGCTGGTAGGGGAGGTTGGGAAATCCTCCAGTCTGCCAGTGAGAGAGGCAGAAAAACAGAAGACAAAAAGAACACAACAGAACATGATAAAGAAAAATAATTCAAAGGAAGAAAGTGTGAGTTTCCTCACAGGTAATTTAAGAATAACCAAGCTGTTCCCAAAAGAAACAAAATATAGAAACACGAATAATAGAAAAATAACAAATAAAGTAACTAAAGACAAGGCATTAAACCATGCAAAGTGAAAATACTGCATTATAGCATATGAAATCATAGATCAACATTAAATTTACATATAATAGAAAATCCATTTGAAAATCTTTAAAACATAACTTAAGAGCAGAAGTGGCAGCAAAGTAGGGTGTAATAAGTATGGAGTTGTTAATCAGTAGAAAAGTAGATTGTAATAAGCAAGGAGAAATCGATCAATACAGAATTAGAGAAGGTTCAGAAGTGAAGGATATCGAGTATACATTAGCAATTAAGCTGAAAGTTTCAAAGTCAAAGATAAAAATCACTAGGTTCAGGGGAGGAAACTGTGGCAGAAGAAATCTGTAACTGATACTGACTGGATGTCTGGTGTAATGCCCTCCAAAAGCACGATGTTCACACCACCAATATGGGCTGATGCACACGTTTCTGTCATTTTCTGATGAAGAATATCTACAGAGAGGAAAAGATATTTTAAAGTGTGTGTAGAGTCACTGAATAAATAACTTGTACAGTCACAAATGTAATAGTGCATGGGTGTTTTTGTGGCCATTACCCTTCATTTTTTCCTTCAGTGTGAAGCTGCCATGTATTTTCTTTAGCTCCGCCTCCATGGTCAGTCCTCCAATGTCTGCCTCCAGGTGTGTACGATTAACCATGCCCACACCAAACACTATCAGTGTCACATGCTGAGGCTCTGAGCTCACCAAGCTTCGCCTACGGCCCGTCCTGTTTGGCGGAGACTCTGTCTCTGACTCGAACACCAACTGACATGGAGGCTCTGCTGGGCTCCTCCCACCATCTGATAGGAAGAAAAAGGTTTTAAACAAACAAGAACACACTTTAACACACGTTAAATCCCTTGTGCTCTTTTCACTACTTAAAAATGAACGTCCCATAGAGCTAGACATCATTTTACAGCAACTATAACATTTAATTTTTGATATATCCAAGATATCTTAATAATCTTAATTAAAAGCAAAAGCAACTACATTCATGTAAAAAGATACAAAACTTTTGCATGTATGGGGGGTTCTCCTGATGAACAATGCATGCACAAGTAAGAGAATGTGGCAAGCAGTTTACTTTGACTATGATTCACTATTCATAAAGAAAAAAATGGGCCAAGCACATGTGCCTTTATGTGGATTTTTACACTATTATTGCAATTTAAAATGAATCATTTGAACCCAAAGACACAATAAGTGGTCAGGAAGGAGCCAGACGCAGTGATTTGCCTTACCTGACAGTGCGTTGTCCTGGCTCTTCTCCAGAATCCCTGTAGGGTCAGAGATGAGCGAGTAGAAGTTGAGCAGTTTGTACATGTTCTGCCAGCACTCAGCCGATGGCTCGCTTTGCTCCGACACTGTAATGGAGTCAGAGTCGTCCATCTGAATGGTCATGTGATCGGCAGCATCACGTGACCCCTTGCGTGAGACTCGGGATGTGCGTCTCTCTGACCTGGCCAGAGAGCTCCTGCCACGGGGCTCTCGGTTTCTGGTCAGCGTGTCTGTAGCCGATCCTGCGACAGTCCTTTTGCTCTTCTGTGTACCAAATCGAGCGGCACCATTCAGACTGCCCCGTGAGCTGCGGCTGAAGTCTGAGGAGCGGAAGTGCCCATGTGGGCGTGTCTTGAATGCAGGCGTGGGTGAGGCTGAGCCGGCCGTGTAGCGGCTCAGCTTGATGTCTGTTTGCGTGGCTTTGATATTGTTAATCATGGTGCTGAATTGGTGGATGAGGCGCACCAGGGCCATGTCCACGTGCTGCCGAATGGCCTGACATGCCAGTGTAAAGTGGCAGTGGACGCTGGCCTGTGGTCGTCGGCTCAGCTCATGAAAGGAGAGTGCACTGGCTGACGAGGCCCACGTCGATGACATGCACTTTTCCAGCACCACCGCATTCAGGCTGAACGTCTCAATCATTAGGGCTGGCTTAAACTCCAGGGGTGGCAGGTTCACAGTGCCCTGCCTGTGACAGAAACACATACACAAAATGTTTACCAGTTTCTTTCCTAAGCTAGGGGAGGGCAATATAGCTAAAATTTATTGCCACTATATTTTCTAAATGAAAAACAGTAATGGCATACTTAAATGCCACCTTAAAAAAATAATTAAATAAAATAGTTATGCAAACCATACCATTCACCACTATCCTAACATAAATGCTTGAAATGCCTAACGATAGTGATTGTGCCTAAGCTACATACCTGCGAGCTCGTTTGTTTTTCCTGTATTTGCTGGTGTCTGAGTCCACAATGTCTGCCCTCAAGCACTCTAGAGTACCGCTAAAGGACAGGTGCTCCCCAAAATACATCTTGTAGCTGAGTGGAGGCGCATCCTGAGATTGGATCCCAGTGTGACTGAGGAGAGGTTTAAACACCACCTACACACACACACACACACACACACACACACAGAAATATCTTCATTTCCTCAAACCAACCTATACACATTGAGTTAAAAAAAAGAAAGAAAGTGCTTAAAGAGAGATTGGGTGTGCCTGCTATGATGAGTGCATATACAGTACCTGTGCATCGGCCAGTTGCACAGCCGCAGGGCAAAGGTTGGTCTCGTCTTGCTCAAGCAGGTCATCTTGGCTGGTGCTGTGCTGAGAGTGTGTGTGCTGGGAATGTGTGTCCATTGTGTTCTGATCACTCGACAGAACTGTGTTAAAGTCTGATGCTGAAGGAATGGTTGGAAGCACACCTACAGAGCGAGAATATAATCATTAATCTGTGTGTGCATATGCACATAGACACACACACACACACACACACACTGACCTGGCACTGCTTTGAATTAAAATTTTACATGCATTTCTCACAGGCACACACATATGCATACACACCCCCAGTTTGGAGGCTGTTGTGCTGAGAGCGGTTTAATGGAGACTCCTGGACATTGCCTCCTGAGCGGTTCCCCACAGCATTGGACATCCAGTTGTAGAAGCTGACTGAGGACGGCTCAGACAGGAGAGGATGCTCTGTCAGCATTTCCGTGCCAAGACTATTTCCTAAGTAACATAGATAGTAGATAATTATGATGTATTATTTTAGAATATTATATATCATTATAGGGCAATATGGCAGTGCAGGGGTAGCGATGTGGTCTAACAGCTCAGGGTCCCTGTTTCGATTCTGAGCTAGGGTGCCAGTAGGTGAATTGGAGACTTCCTAGATGTAAATGAATGTGTGCATGGCTGCGTGATGCTCTGTGACAGACAGGCCACCCATCCTGACCAGGGTAATCTGGTTACTGAAGATAAAGACATATCACTATATACAAGTTATTTGATATGTTAGATAGAGAGCTTATGCAGGGCTGTACAGTGAGACAATAGAGTTGCACATGCTAAGGAAAAAGTTGTCAGAGAGGGTTATGTGGAAAATCAAATCTGAAGTTGCTGTCAGTGCTAAGTGTTATTTTTCTGTGTGAAAAAATAAAGAACAAATGAACAAATTTAGATCAAGAATCCTGTTAACATATACTACTTTATACTAAAGCTAATTAATGACATAACTAATGCTAGTTATCATTACATCTTATATTACATCCCTTGTGTTTTTCATTTTTAATGACAGTAACAGGAAATAACATCTGCAACTTCTCTAGCAGCAGATCAACCTGCTCAGAAAAGGTATCACACACTCCTGTGTATAATTATGGTACAATTTAGATGAATATCTTCAAAGAAGTACCTGTGCGAGTCAGAGAGCTGCTCTTGGCTGCCACTTGCTCACTATTGCGAGAAGGTGTGCCTTCCAGCAGGTTATGCAGACTGGGGAAGCTTCCTGTCAGGTAGCTTAGCAACGACTCCTTCCGTGGGCTATGATTGGACTGCAGTCCTGTTCGACTCACGTGAGCCGGTGAATCAGCTGCTGTGTCACCACTTGTGTAGCTCAGAGACTGGTAAGGATGAGAACCCTGAAAACAACAGCAGATAAGTTCATGAGACGTCACATCAATAAAGTATGCATATATAATTGGGAAAATTGGGTAGCACGCTAGCACATACCTTGATCTTGAGACCTGACTCACTGTGTGTGTGAGATTTAGACAGCTTTCTCATGATCTCAACACCACTCACAGGAGCAGAGTTTCCAGTGGGAGCGGGTCGACTACCCACATTCTCCAAAAGCATTGTGTGCTCACTAACTGTGCCTAAAAATGTAATTGTGTATGATTAGACATGTCAAATACTGCTCATTCAAGTATTTACATTGCTTGTTGTGTGTGTTTAATACACAGGTCCATACACATTTTAGTGTTTTCCTGCTCCTAACACACCTGATCTAATGAATCAGTTAATTAACAGCCTTTCCTCTGTTGAAGTGGGCGTGTTAGTGTGGGGAAGATACAAAAATGTGCAGGACAGGGGGTACTCCAGGACCAGGGTTGGAAACCTGTGGCATAATATATTAAATACCCAGTGGATTTGAGTGTGTCTGGCAGCCTGTGGGTTACCTGCATCAAACTCAAACTCCACACCATCAGCACTGGTGTCACTCTGAAGAGCTGCTCCACTGTCCACACCCAGAGCTATATCAGGATCTGTAGCTGCAGGCTCTTTGGGTTTGGGCAGCTGATTAGGTTGTAGAAGACCAACTGCCTTAAATGCCTGGGTTACAACAATGAACTTCATCCACTGTCGAGCAAGTGCAACCAAACCTTTTTTCAGTGTGACCAGGGCAGGCAGGCCATCATTCTAAAAACAAGAATGGAAACGTTAAAATCTGCAAGCGCGCACACACACACACACACACACACACACACACACAGTATATGCATACTGTCTTACCATGGTGGCCTCCTCTATAACACTGTAGTTGGCCTGCTGAAGGTAGCGGTGTAAAATATTACAAAGCAAACAGGAAGGGTTTTCGTGAAGGTAGCGTGCTCTCTTCGTCACACGGTTATACTTGCTCCGGAATGGGATGTGAATGCTCTTCTTCTGTTACAATAAAATACATATGTAGTTAATCTGCAATACAACTTTGATGGTGTCATATAAAGGAGCTATAAAATGTGAGCTTTAATTCATTCAAAATTGTGTTTCTTAACCTCCAGGGCTTCAGTCATGATGCAGCCCATAACAGCACACACACGCAATGTAGCCTCCATGTCCAGCTTCTGCAGCGTGGATTTCAACTGGTCGATAGGCACCAGCCAGGCACCAATGGCAGGAGTTGCTGTGCTTAACAAATTCAGCTGCCTACAATAACCAAAAAAAAAGCTTTTATATTAATTTCATTTTCAGTGGTTTTTAGTTGTTTGTGTGGTTTTGCTAGTTACAGGATATATGTATGTACCTGGACATGGCCTGCATCTGAGAGCGTATGTTGGTTGGAGCTGCAAAACTGAACCAAATTTCCTTTATAGTGAGCTTCATACTGCTAGAGTCAGGAGGAGGTGGCAGTAAGGGGAGATCCTTCTTCAGGTCATCGGATTCCACCCCTTCATCCTGCATAGACCAATACACATAAAAATTAAGAAACGATAAAACCAAGAAGATGAGTTAATAAAAATAAAAGACATGGCAGTACCTGTTCATCAGAGTCAGAGTTATTGTTTGGCTCAGAGGCAGGACTGTGAGCATCGTTGGGCAGGTTATCATCAGACACATCAGTGCTGTAACCACTTCCTGTCTGAGAGCCACTGGAACCATTAGATTTAGAAACACCCCCCCTACCACCTGTGTCAGCTCCGCCCATCACACCAAATGCACTGTAGAGAACTGCCCCTGACTGGCGGCCCCCTGAGGGAGGGGAGGAGAGGGGGGGAAAAAAAAAACAAAAAAAAAACCACAAAACATATTCAAACATAACAAGCATATTTGACTGCTTAACTGTAATTATTAAGAAGTACAATTAAGTTCATAGCATTTATACAGTACCTTTGACAGTGAGGTTCTCAATCCCACACTCAAACATGATCCAACCCCATTTTTCAGGGCTCGTTCCAGAGCGTGTGGGGTCGGAAGCGTGATCTTGGGAATGATCAGTGCTGATTGATGGCTCTGTCTCATCCACCAAGGCAAAGTCATCTGTCTCCTCTAAGCTGAAGAGAACCTTGGACTTCTCAAAGGGAATGGCAGTAATAGCACATGCACCCAGATCTGAAACATGTCCAGAACAAATACACAAAATGTGTTAATTCAGTTTTTTTTATACATTTATGGAGAGATGAAATGTAAAAAAGACAGCATGTTATGTATACCCGATGAATCAAGGCCACGCAGTTGGCTGTGTATGCGGTGAATGTTGAGTCTGGCTGCTATCTCTTTGCCTTTTTCCACCCCTGCATTCGAGCGCAGAGAGCCACTGGATTGGGGAGCCATCTTAGACGCTGATGAGAACTTCTCCATCATTACAGATGACTTCTCTGTGTCCTCCACTATTCCCCTGTAAACACACCCACACACAGACACACAATTTTACCCACACAGAGACCTTTTACTTAACTCCTTTATTAAAAATATTCACGCGACTTTTTAATTTATAATCATCATACTAATGATCATATTAATAATGAGTGGACATCTCCATGTTTCTAAGGTTACCTGTTCATTCGAAGTTGAGTAGCAATTCTGTCAAAGCAGAGGGCCACAAGAGAGACATGTGTCATGCTCTTACTGTCACGCTCTTCTACTGAAGCCTGTAGCATGCACAGATTCACCTGCAAATACACACACACATACAAAAAGTCAATCAAAGTCAGTATCTCTCTCACACACACACACACACTCACACATACATGTACATACACATACCTTTGGAATTGTAACATTTGCTTGCAGACCCTTTATTTTGACATTGTCAGGTTTCACTGACAGGTCAGTCTGTCCATGAGGTGTGTTCAAGGATCCATCAACCTTAGAGATTTTATGTTCCGGCTTTCCAGTGCTCTGCAAATTAGAATTGTTCAGGAAAAAAAACTACCTCATTTGCCCTCAGCACAAAAATGTAATTTACATATTTGTGAAAGTATCTGCATGTGCGCAAGTTTACTCACAGACTCAGGCACAGTGGATTTGCTGATCTGATAAGCTTCATTCAGCACTTTGCCATGCAGATCATCCAGGATAGACGCTGGATGGCGGATACTTGCAAAATGCACCATGGACTCTATGTACCTACAGTAAAGCGGCACATTCACTTTACTTTATGACATCTGTTATGTAAGGAACGAAATATAATGGGGAATGCTGATATTGGAAGATATTGGAAGATATTCAATGACCCAAATTGTTTCATTCCTCTTATAAGCACAGCAATTTGCCAATGCTAAGAATTCTAAAGACTTTCCTGTGCCTGCAAATGTAATGGAACTGTCGTACCTCTGTTTCAAATTGTTAACACTAGAAACTCGTTCCAAAAATGCTAAATAAAGGTCTACTCACAAAAAGCTTCACCATATCAATTATTAAATATGTCTTTTAATCTGTTAATGTGGAGCATCCACCACAAAAGTCGCTACTATAGAAAAGATATTAGAACATTTATTAGAACAAGCACCTTAATATAAACCTGTGATTTGCCTTGTGATTTGCATCACCTTCTGACCAATCAGATTTGAGAATTTAACAGCACAGTGGCATAAAATGGATTAATATATGCACAGGTTGCTAATGAAATACTGACCTGTCTAGAGCCTCGGCCACTAAAGGAGTCAGCACCACATTGACTGCCCCTTTAACTTCTACAATAGCAGTGGTCCTGGTCTGGGCAAGGGGCTGATCCATGGTCCAGTCTTCTGTATTCGTGTCCTCATCTGTGTTTTCCATAGCCCGCTTGTCAAGAGGGGTGTAAGGAGTGCTAGACACACACAATGGAATATGTGGTACTAAGAGGACATTTAATGCAGTCATCAGTAAAGTCACATTTTAGAGTCACATTACCTGCTTAAATCTCCCATGAGCTGAACACCTCTGTCTAATAGAGAGTTAGCAGACAGACCAGCTTTCACCATCTACAGGACAGAAAAAAAACAGAAAGACCACCATTATTCATAATATTTAAATTTGACAATTTTAGATTATGTTTAATACACAAACACTAGCAAACACACAGTCATATACACCAACCTTAAAGGTAGGAATGGACAACTGATCAAAGGATGCAGAACTTTCTTCACTAGTGGGTGTGTCCAGGTCAAGAGGGCGATGCAGGGATGACTTTGATGTTCTCTTATTGGTTGGTTGCTTGACAGCCCAGTTTGACACGTGATAATGTGCCAGATAATTATGATAACAAGCCATTAGATGGGGCTGAGTTGTTAGGAGGCCTGACTCCGCTCTCTCTGTTTCCATGGAGCCCTCTTCCTCCAATCCAAGTGCAGAGACAAAAGACGCCTGAGAGGTGTGGCTAGGCAATGGAGGTGGGCGGGGCTCTGTCATTGACAGTGGTCCTTCTACACTGTGATATATTGAGGTGCGGCTGTATTCGATATGGAGCTGCCCTTGCTGTCTCCGCCTTCGTTTCCTTCCTGGGTATGTACCTGGCCCCTCATCACTGCTGATTGGTTCAAAATCCTCATTTGCACTGAAGTAGGCCTCACTATCGGCGACAGACATGGAAGAGTCCACCGAGCGGTACTGATGGAATGTGCTGGAATCTGCTGAAGGGGTGAAAGGGAAAGAGCCGTAGCTACGCCTCTGTCGTGGTGAGTCCAAAACATTCTCATCACTCCGGGACACCTCACTGCTGAACTGTACACCAGCAGGGGGTGGAGCCTTCTCCGTAAAGACAGCAGCTGACAGGCTCTTGGTGCTGCCGAGGCGAGTTGACTGGACAGACGATTGCCGCTTTAGGGGTGACCGCAGAGGAGATCGCAATGGTGGGACTTCAGAGACAGGTCCATCAGTCGTCACAGTCATTAATCTACATATGCATACACACATACAGACAAACTTTAAAATACCTTAGAACAGGCCATTTAAAACCATTAGAAACTTTCAGGTGTCAGCCTTAGACAGGCTGAAGAGGATATTGTTCTGTTTACTAATATTCCAATATTAGTGTAAGATGAGTTCTCCCTTTGCATTTAGCAGCTTCTGGTATCCACGTCTCATGTTACATGGTTATATACTCTTCTAGCAGTATAGAATCATGTATAGCAATAGCCAGACCTGCTAACTAACAAGATTTTGTTCACCACTAACATTAAGATGGCTAACCACAATCTACTTACGTTTCGTTTAATCTACTTTGCTCCATGTGTATGTGTGTCAGACTCACTCTGCACAGGGAGAAGGACTTTCTCGTTCACCCGCCAGTAGTGGCAGGGCAGCACTAGAAGAAGAGTTTTCCTCAGAGGAAGAGGCAGAGCTGTGAGAACGTTGAGGCACCTGAAGACTCAACTGCTGGTTATGCCTCTCCAACTCAGCCAGTGGAGCGGGAGAACACACATCCCTACGCACACTGATAGCTTTAGCTGCAAAATAAAGCAATCATGCCACACTTAACCAATGTTTATGTCAAGACATCAAAAAAAGCAACATGTTCAAATGGAAATATGAGGCAACAGAAGTAAAAAAAAGAAAAAGAAAAGAAAAGTCAAATCACTAGGCAACTGTGTGTAAGAAAGTCCAGCTTAAGTTTGTTAACATACTGTCTGGAAGTTTGGGTGGCTCCTTCGTTATTATCCACTCCCCAGGCTGTAACAGTGATTGACCATAGCTCATATCAGTCTCGGCACCGCCATTTGAAAAGGCAGAGCTCGATGAAGGGGTGATTTCTTCCAGTCGGAAAAAGTCCAGATTACGAGTTGATCCGCCAAAAAAACGACATCCACCCAAACAGCCGCATCGGTTCTTGCTTCGCTTATACTTCTCCTCTGGCCACAAGAACCATAGCCTGATTGGCAAACATATATTTATATTTAATGCAAACAGTATCACTTACATTACACTTACGTTCAGCAGTCATGTGCAACACATTTACTGAATAACGGCTGAAGCACCTTTTCGTTTGCATGTCATGGAGCTCCAGGAAGTGTCTCTGCACCTCATATTTGATTGGATGGTCAGCAGCCAAAGCCACATCAGCAGTGATAAGGTTAAAAGTCACAGAGCCAGCCTCAAGCCAGTTGGATCGTCGCAGAAGAGGTGGAGGCAGGCCTAACCTCACCGCTTCTTGCTGCTCAATGAACTGAGCAATAACAACATCCTGAAGGACAGCACTGATGCCCTCCCCTACTGCAGCTGTGTGCAGGTTACAGTTCGCCAACCGCAGTGCACCCGTCTGGGAAGGACACACATTTTTACATTAACGTGTACCTTAACTGTAGTTGGTCAGACTGAAAACCGCCATATTCTTCACATCTGTGCGTAAATGAAATTAGGAGCTAGAGTCTATGGAAAAAGAAATAGAATGAACAAACAGGAATGAAGCTATTGCAGAAAAACTCTTTCAGACATCTGACCCTGCTGTGCCCTTGACCCTGTTTGGATCAATTTTATTTAATCTGCTGGTTACAATGATAATTCGATATAGATCCTACAAACTTTTAACCATGTGGTCTTTAGATATCATGCTAATGGGACACTTGAACGGACTGGCAGACAGAGAGACCAATGGAAAAATTGTAGATTTGAACATGCAATAACTTAGTATCTCTGAATGATAAGTAGCGGCAGAGGCAAAGAGAGGATGTGGGGTCGTGTCTGCCTTATGCGCACACCTGAGTGCAGAGCTGCACTCAGTGACTGAACAAAATTAAACTTAGCTATACTGAAAAAGATAAGAATAAACAATGCGACATTTCCAAAATACCAAAACAAATTTCCAAAATAAATAGGTTATGCCCCAAGCTGCTACAGTTAATCCTACAGTTAATGCCATGTTTAGTAAGAAGATACTTTTATCATTAACTACTATGAATATAAATAACTGGAAATATACAGTCTAAGCAAGTTACCAATGAAACATTTGTTTAAAGCCAGAACTATGCAGAAACAGACATAAATGCAGAGTAATAGTTACATTAATTGTGGTGGTTGGTAGCAGATGAGGAGTGACACTCACAGGATTACATTAACAAGATTTGCTACTTTCACTAATATGGGTATGGACAGCACCAGAAAGCATCAGAGACAGTGACCAGTAATGTCGTTCACCAGTCTATCTGGCACAAACAACCATGCCACGGATAAAAAGTCACAGAGATCACCCCTTTTCCCCATTCTGGTGTTCGATAAACATTAACTGAACATTAACTCTTTACCTGTATTTGCATGATTTTATGCATTGTGCTGCTGCCACATGATTGGCTGATTGGATAACTGCATAAATGAGCCGGTACGGTCAATGGACTAACCTTGATGTTAGCTGCGCAGCCGTGTTCGACAATGAAAACCTGGGCTCCATCCACTGATAGCCGAGTCATGGTATACTTCAACTCTTCAGATGTTCGGCAAGGGCCAGGCAAGGCTGCATACTACACAAATTAGACACAAATACTTCAGTGAGTTTATATAATAATGGTCCACACAATTTCATCAGGTATGGGAGATTGACAGACACTGATGTTCTACCTTGGCATCACAGGTTCTCTGGTCCACTCCATGCTGACAGATGACAGAGGGTTTAGGCTGCTCTAGCTGGAACTCACGGGATACCACATGAAATACAAAAGTCTCCCCCCATTCCAGCAGTGTGGCACACTGAAATGAAAATGATTCACATGAAATGAAAAAATTCACGTTTATTCATTCTATTTTATATATAGTTATTCTGGCTGAACACTTTTACTACATTTTTTTTAACACAACACACCTGTGGCACAGTGACTTTGCCTGTAAGAGCCCCGGCCTGTACATCAATGAGCCAGGCATACTCAAGTGTGTCACTGCCAGCTGGTAACCCTTCAGCTGAAAACATTGCATGGGCTCGCATCTGCAGACCTGAGAGACTCAGATGCCCATCACACAACACCCCATCAACAGCAGGACGCTACACAATTAAAAGGAGCCAAAATGGCAGGAATTATTAGAAAATAGAATGCACATTAAACAAAGAAGACATCCACTTCACCAAGGTGACATCCATCCAACCTGGTAGCTGTCGCTAACAAAGACGTGTAGTGGAGAGAGAATGAGCTGCAACAGGGTTTCCTTGTAGCCCTTCTTCATCTCAAAACACAGACGCTCCAGATACCCTGTCGGACCATCCAGGCTGTCACTGTTGCAATGCTGTCACGCAAAGACAAATATTCATTACTATACATAAAGACACAGGGACCATCAGGTGTTAATCATAGGGCCACTTCTGATAACAAACAAAACTCAGTTTTGCAGTAAAGTGTGGGTCTTTTACTGACCGTAGGTAGCCTCCCATGGATCTTGTGGAGGTTAATGAGCACAGTAATGTCCCAGGGACGTAGTGAGAGGGGACTGGGTGTGTCTTTGTGACCGCTCTCCTCCAGACCCACTCCAGTCCAGCCAGATGAGGAGGAGCAAGAGCTTAGTACAGGGCTGGAAAGAGACTCCTCAAAGTCTGTGTACATGTCGTCTTCACCAAAATAATTTTCCTACAGCGTTAAAGGGAGTTGTCTAAATTTTCAGTTTGCATACAGGCATTGTTCAATACAACCAGTTTAGCTCCAGCATTATGTGACATAATAAGTCAGTATGCTCCTAGTGCTAGTGTGTGCACTGGTAAGAAAAAAAAGCCCTTTCACACCTTGATGGACAGCAGAGCTCTGAGCAAGGGTCCATACAGGATGATGTGGGAGTCAGGGCTGAGTTCCATCTCCACATGCAGCCGGTCTGGAGGCAGCAGGCTGGGGTCGGATGGCACACGAGGAGGAGGAACACAGGGGGAGTGCTGTGGTGGGCGCAAGGCTGACAGTATAGACTCCTCTATCTCTGAAACTGCACACAGGGAAAAATTACTTACATCTTTGTCTGGCCATATTCAGATGTTCAGATTCACATATGGAAATGTACCATGATTAATCTATAAAATCTATAAAAATTAATCTATAAAAATCTGATATAGTTATGCTGGTTATGCAGGCTCGTTATAATAGTACACATATAAAACATCTGTAGAGAACAAAAAAAGATTTTACAACATTATCCACTATATAGTTTCTAAAAATGCAACCATGCAACTCAGCACCTGTAATCACTGTGTGTGCAAGTGATTTACTAACTTGCAATATAAATTAACTTACAGGACCGTTTGAGCTGCTCATCAGACTTCTGTGGGTAGATGGGATGCCAGGTGTAGTCTATAATGAGCAAGAAATTTGGCACACTCCAGCAGTCCACCCATCCAGCCCTAAACAAAAACATAGTTTAGAAACACTCACTAATGCAACAATGAATGGATGAAGAGAAGAAAGAAAAGAAGTAGAGAGCCTTCATACTTGGCTTGGGTCATATTTCTCCAGCGAGCTTTGTTGTTCTTTGGAGCCCCCTGGGCCTCTGCTGGCATGCCATTGTCTGGCGAAGCCTTAGTCTGCTGATAGTCTTTCGCGAGCGTGAGTAAAGGATATCGACTGGGGTGGCAGTCAGGCAAACAAAGTCGCATATCTGTGTCTTCTGCCTGAGAGAACAAAATCAAGGACAACTGGCATTTTTGGGCAACCATGGTAAAACAAGTGGACAAATGTTCTCCTTAATAAAAAACACCATCATAAGCGACAATGGGCATATGAACACACGTGCCTATACTCACTCTCAAACAGAACCGTGTGTTACAGGTGGCAGGAACAAACTCGTGAAATGGTAAAGTGAAGTCAATGTTCAGCGTTTCTCCACAGGCAGCGAGATACACTGGAGACATTAAGGAAGAAAAGAACTCAGAAGGTGAGCAGGGGATTAGTCCTTTATCTGACATGTTGGTTAATCCATAGTAAAACATTAAGTCCTAATCCTGTTGTATTGTTGCCTTTTACCAGGTGAAGTGTATTTGAGTGTGTTAGAATTTTCTATAAATGTGAGGAACCCTTATTTATTCAGCTTAAGCCTTTTTAAAATTCGACATGTCAGAGATCCTAAACCATTACAGTCACCATACAGGTCTTCCTCACCATTCTCCTGCTGTTTGGTGGAGCAGTCGATCCAGTTGTGCTGATTAGCAGCCCATATCATCTCAAACTGGTGAAAAAGCATTTTGAACTTCCAGGAATAAGGAACAAATGAGTAGATATCTGGCTCACTATCACTGGCCCAATCTTGGATCAGATCTGTACACAATGAAATTGATCTATAAAAAAAGCTGCATTTAAACTTACTGTAAAGAGACGAGAACAAGAAAACAAAAAAGAGATAGCATATTCATGCATTTGCTAGCTGCTAAAAGGTAGATAGTAAAACAGGTTTACCAGAAAAGAAGTTCTTCTGAGCAAAGATGAAATGGTAAGTGGCTTTGTACACCTCGATCTCACACTGCCATGACTGAGGCATATTCCACACACGTGGGTAACTGGCTATCACATGGAACTAAACAGGTGGAGAAAGTTCAATTAATATACTTACCTCTCTCTCACACACACACACACACACACACACACACACACACACACACACACACACACTCCTACTCCAAACTCACAGCCAGCATCTCAGCCTCCAGCAGGGTCCTGTACTGCATGCTACTAGTGGTGTCCACATGCAGTAACTGACCTTTAACAGTGGGAGAATAACCTGAGAGAGAGAAAGGAGAAGAATTATAAATAAAATGCAGTCTGAAACAATTTAACTGAGAGGTAAATAAAAAAGATTTAATATGTACCATTTTCGCCTACAGTCATAGGAATGTTGACCTCCAAATATGAACCTGCACCGACATTGACATGAATGGCATTTGTCTCCTGCAAAAACAAATAAGATGAATAAGCAGGCTGTGGTGATCTCGTGACACGCAGGGGGACAAAAACAGCAAAAAGGAGAAACCGTACCCTGTTCTTGGTGAACAGTAGGTCTATGGTTGCATCTGCTATGATGTTCATGCGGAGTTCAAAGGCCAGGATTTGTCTGGGTTTCCCTGGTGTGGGAACATCACTCACTTTCATTGGCTGATAGTCTGCAGGCAGGAAGAACTTCCAAAGACTGTCCCTGTGGAGACAGAACCAAGAGAATATTCATGAGATACAATGCTTAAGCATGATTGTAGTGAGAAAGAATTTACTTGTGGATGTACAGACCTCTGTCTGTCAGCCCATGGTCCATAGTTAAAATCTGTTCCTTTCCCACACACGATATCTAAGCCCCAGCATGGAGGCAGGTCCTGCAGCTTAGTGCCCTCAGAGGAGGCATCTGCATCCCCATTCTCCAGCTCTTCAGGGACTAGACCTATACACATGAGATGCACATTTAAATTATTCCCAGCAGCATTTACTTCTATACATACTCTTTCATTATTCTGTAAAATAAGGAACCTGAAAGCAGTCAGTGGGTGTAGTCTGTTAACAAACACTGCCAAAAACATTTATTTAAAAATAAAAAAAAAACCACAAACCTGGTTGATCCTGGTAGTAGTAAATAACCACATCATTTGACTGCATTACTACAAATCCCTCTCCCATGAGTCTAGGTGGCCTGGAAAAAACAAAGTGTTAATTATGGGCTAATGCTCATTAAACTTTGTTGGACTTTAAGTCTACATAAACACATAAAACACACAATTAATTAACTATACACCAAATCTAATAGTTTCAATTAACAATGCTCAACTATAGGTAATAAATAGGTTGTAAATGAACGGTCATGCTGTAAAAAGCAATTTTTCCCTGTTGCCTGATGACAATATGACAACATTAAACACAATGTACTTTATAAATTTATATGAGTACACTGGAATAGCATCAGTGTCACTGAATGACATTACTGGAGAACTCACTCGTCGTTCTGCCGGCCAAGATATCGGGGATTAGGCACCAGCATCACACGCACATTTTCCAGAGAGCCCTTTACTATGTGCATGAACTGATCCAGATGACTGCTGGGAGGCTTGGTGGCGTAAGTCAGGAAGGCATCGTCAAAGTTCATACAAAGAGTCTGAGGCAGGTGGAGATTCCCAAACGCCACCCGACCCTGTGAGAGTAAGGAAGATGGAAAAAAGTGGGAACCCTGCTTTTAAAATACTGGGTTGGGGGCCACATAATCTATTTTCATTTTTAGATGGTAGAATTATAAGTACCATAAGTGTGTCCAATACCTAACTGACACATAAATATACAGTTAGGTTACCGGAAGTATTTGGACAATGACAAAGTGACGAGGGCTATACTCTCTGCTCACATTCAGCCAAATGCTACAAAACTGATAGGACACTGCTTCACAGTGCAGGTGGATAATGACCCTAAACATACTGCGAAAGCAACTCAAGACTTTTTGAAGGCAAAGAAATGGAATATTCTTCAATGGCCAAGTCAGTCGCCTGATCTCAACCCAATAGAGCTGCTTTTCACTTATTGAAGACAAGACTGAAGGCAGAAAGACCCACAAACAAGCAGCAACTGAAGGTGGCTGCAGTGAAGGCCTGGCAAAGCATCTCCAGGGAGGAAACTCAGCATTTGAGTTTTGAGAACATGGGCTCCAGACTTCAGGCAGTCATTGACTGCAAAGGATTTTCATCCCAGTATTAAAATTATGGTTATATTTACAATTATGTCACTTTGTACAAGTACCTTTGAGCCCTTGAAAATGGAGGTACTTTGTTTAAAATGGCTGTAATTCCTAAAGGGTAAATGCCATATTTTTGTGGAGCCTCTTAAAATAAAGCTGAAAGTCTACACTTCGATCACATCTTGATTGTTTTTTCCCCCCAAATCCATTGTGGTGGTGTATAAAGGCAAAATCACAAAAACTCTGTCATTGTCCAAATACTTCCAGACCTAACTATATACTCATACAACCTTTAATACATGAGTGACTAAGAAATGCCTTTACATTGGGTAATTTTCAGTAAGACATCAAACAGACATAAACAAAATCAAACACAATTATGGATAGTCTGTTGTTTTATTTTTTTTTTTTTATTGCTTGGAACTTCATTCTGAACTTCATTTTCAGAATACATCATTCTGTGTATTTGGTGGTGCTGTTGTATTTTGTTCTAAAATAATACGCCTTAAAACATTAAGAATTATTTGTTATCAAAGAATAATCTGATGTGGATGCCAGAAATGAAACCCTTTATTGATGTATTTTTATTGTATAAAGACTGGTGCAGCGGCACTGCAAGCTCATTTATACCAGCTTCCCGCAGACGCACGCATATTTTCAATAATGCAAGACCAGTAACATGAGAGACTATTTCAAACCTGGCCTATTTACAGACAATTAAAACAAATACCCATTGTACTGTGGGTGAATGGTCTTAAATAATCCTAGGTTTACGCTTACTGGCAGGCCAAAGTAAATCAGCTGATGGGTCGGATTGCAGGCTGTAATTTGCCCATGTGGCGTCCTAGATGTACATTAAGAGAAAAATGTTTTGTGACATTGCTGTACTCACTGTGCTGATGTTGACTTTTATGACGGGTATGAGGGACCTCCAAGATGAAGCCGGGTCCTGAGATTCTGCTTTGATGTGAACACTTAAAAAAAAATAAAAAAATAAAAATAAATAAATAAAATAATCATAGGGCTTCATAAAAATATGTACATACATAATTCACAAACCCAAACATAAAAATTTACAACATAGGAAAGCTGTAAAACCAAATTAGTCAAGTCTTTTTCACTGCAAACAGAGCACATGCCCCAAGACATTCAGCACAGAACACCAAAAAGTTCAAGCGAGCATACTTTATGATAGAGAAGAAGAATGTCCATCGACCTACCAAGTAAATCAAGTGAAAGTACTGGCACTGTTCTTTACTTCGGCTAGCAGATGAGAGATTGTGCGAGATGTAACATTACCTGTCAAGTGTTTTATTTTGCTCCTCTCTGCCCTTCTCCCCATCTCGCCGAGGTGGAATGAGAGTGGGTTCCAAGCCAAACATATCCTGTAGCCTTGCGTACATGTCTGTACGGTTATATACATGGAACTCAAAGCCATTAACGGTCACGTACAGCCGTGTCTCAGCCTTTGGGTCTTCGCAAAAAAATAAATAAATAAATAAATAATTTTAAAAAAAACCTCTGATCATTCCACATAATTCTAATCAACATGACCTATGACATGATCTATGAACATACAAGCATTTTTCAATCTCCCAATCCTCTGTAATGTTGTGCATTCAGGAACAACAAACTCCAACAAAGTCTGTCCAATTAAATAATTAACAGCACTGACGTAGCTCTACAACACTACAAAATACATCTGAATGAGCAGAGTATTTCCCATGCTGGTTCTTCTCTTACCATGCTGTTTCTGTTTTGGGTCATACATCTTCCACCAACGGAATATAAGGAAGCCATCTTGAATTCTGGGAAAACCAAATTAGTGAATAATTAGAGAAGCACTTATGTTATAAAAAAAACATATTTTAAGTCTCATTTGAAGTTTCACTAATTTAATGACTGGATTGTTAAATTATCAAAAAGATAATAACAAATAACTGAAGGATCTCATGAGGGAAAGCAGAGACCCATAAAAATGTAAATGTCATAAACGTGAAAAATGTAACCTCACACACACACACACACACA
>CM040977.1:19686155-19714887 GCA_022985145.1 Pangasius djambal
AGTTTGTACTCAAGGTGTGTTTAGCTGCCCTCAAAAAAGCTCTCTGCTCTAGTGGACAACAGATACTTTTTTAACATGTACTTCAGGATGTTGGATTTCACATTAATCAAATGAATAACAACAAAAAGCAGATCTGAAACAGATTTAGTTAAAGGGTTCATTTGATTAAGGGGCATCATTAGTTCTTGCATGATAGAGCTATCTCAGATGCATTTGCATCTGGACTCTGTTGCTGTTGTCTAAGTAGACGACGACAAAGACAAAGACAAAGGGTCACCATACTTGGCCACACGTCACTTCACTTCACTGATGAATGCACACAAGAGATACAAATCACAGTTGACACAAAGGAAGAAATATTTATTTATGCAGCAAGAAAAGAAAAAGGTTTAAAGAACGTAAACGGGACAGGAATCACTTCCAAACACACATGCACAGCTGACTAGAACGTGCCTCCTAAGTAACAGTGGGATCAAAACAACAGCGCTCATGGTCCAATGCATGTGAAGTTAAAAACAATGACATTCGAGGGATGACATTGTTTTGTCGTTGCTGCGCAATAAATAGGTAAGCTACTATAAAAGGAATGATGAAGGCGACGCTGAAAATAAAAGCTGGGCATGCATGACCAGATCTATTAAGTATGCAGCGTGCAGAAGTTTCATGACGCTCATCACACGATGAAGATGTGGTTGCTCGAAAGAGTCTAAACCAGAGGTCGGAACATTTTCAGCTGGCAGAGCCATAAAAGCCAAAAAAAGTTATGACTTTTTTTTCTTTAAAGAGCCACAGAAACATTTTTTTTTACATTCGTATTATTATAGTTATTATCTTTACTACTACTGTATAATTATCAGAAGTAGTAATGTAATAAGAGAGACTGCTTTTCTTGCTCATGCAAAAAAGCAACAAATACTTTATTTTTTTCCCCAAACATGTGAATAGGTAAGCTACTATGAAAGGAATGATGAAGGCCAATCTGAAAATAAAAGCTGGGCATGCACGAACAGGTCTAGTAAGTATGCAGTGTGCAGAAGTTTCAGGACACTCATCACAAGATGAAGACGCGGTTGCTCGGAAGAGTCTAAACAGACTGAGACACTAATCTGTAATATTTCAGTTAAGATTAAGGGTCTCTAGGGTCTCTAGGGTCACTAAATTCTCCTGCATGCAGTGGAAACTTCCAGATTATTGAAAAATGGCTTGTGCAGATGATGATACTGTTGTTCAGCACAACTGTGATTGTGGTGATGATATAAGCAGAACGAGTTTTGGATTTGTGGATTGAGTGTGTGGATTGAGGATCTCTGAGGACTGGATTGAGAGTATTTTACAGCCAAACAAGCCAAAGTCCTTAAAAAAAAAAAAAAACCCTCGGTTGAGATGTTCCCGATCGCTTTAGCAGGTGGCAGATGGGTGTTGTACTGCATTCAGAGGACACTGTGTGTGAACAATGCATTTTTACGGTGTTGCCTAGTTTGTTTGCAAGACTGTCATCTGTATCAGTGAGCTTGTCAACAATATTATTCCACACAAACACAATACAAACCCCTCTAACATGGGCGGTGGACTGTAGTTAAGACTAATGTATTGTGTGATAGTCCAAGCCACACTGGTCTTGATGTGAGTGAAACATAGGAGTAATCCGATTAAGCGATGAACATTCTCAAAATAATATAAACCTTAATACTGCTTTCATGACAACTACATAGTTTCGGTCACTCTTCATTTCTCCAAAGACTGTGCTTTAAAATGACATGGTTATATAATAAAGCTAAATATCCACGCAGGTTCAGTGTAAGAGTAATGAGTGTCTCGGACAACAGTGTGTGAAGCTCGGCTAGTAACGGGCTAACAGCTAGCTGTTTAGCTACCGAACCTTCTGACTGTAGCCCAGGCCACAGGCTGCTAACCCGCAAACCATTACTAAAGGAAACGCAAAACTAATCTTACCTCACATTGTAAACCGCGGAATTAGTGAGCCTTTTTCGTATTTTCCCCTCAGCCGATAGTACCCACATCTCAGAACCTGTTTCCGGAATATTTACATAGACGCCATAGTTTTTCCTGGTTTTTTGGGTCACGTGCAAAATGTAACCAATAGGACGTTCAGGGTTTTTTTTTTAAAGCACCAACAAACAAATAAAAATCATCAAATAGGGCACGTGCAGTTAACCTAACCGTGCTCAGGGTTTTATTCGCAAGAGGTGTAGATAACTTCATGCATTTATTCTTTCCTTGTGCATTTGTTCAGAAGTTTTGGTTTGACTCGTATTCCCATTTAAACAAACCCCCTATCTTTGCACAACCTTTTAGCTTGAAAGATACTGTTTGTTATTACTCAGACTCTGCCAACAAATCTAAAGAATATATTTTCAACATTTTTATTTTGTTTGGCAAATTTTTCATCCATAAACAAATGTTTATGGGCTCAATTCCTACTCTTTCACATTTTCTGATTGAGGTTGACTCACTGCTCACATCCTTTTGTTTGACTAACAGTAAAAAAAAGTGTCAGGTTTTTGGAACTATATGAAAAATGTATTTCTATTGACTCTAAGTAAGTTTAGATAGCTTTCCTTCATTGCTCTTTTATTATTATTTTTTTCCTTTATTGTAAGCTTCATACCCCCTTTGTGTTTTATTTCTCCTCTTTTCTAACTTCATCTTCTTTTCTTTGTTAATGTTTTCCTGAAGGTGATTGTTTATTTTCCTCCAATTTCTTGAAAAAAAAAGAGGTGTAGATAAAATGAATGTGAAAAAGCTGACGTAATCTTCAAGAAATTCCATGACAGCATATTTAAAGTCCCCATGAAATCAATATTGAAGTTTTGTGGCTGTTAGTATGAATATGATAACCTTAAAGTTATCTATAAGCTAGTGTGCTCCAAAACAATGACAAAATATTCAAAATTTACAGTCTCTCTCTACCACCAATACGGATCAACAATTTTGATGACATCATTCTGCCCTTCAGCGGCTCGTCAGATTTTCTGTCCAATCAGATGATCTGTTGAATCTGCAGCGTCCCAGGTATCGTTATTGCTCAGACTCGCGTCCATGATACTAACTGTCAAGTGCAGCTTAGCCCTGGCTGTGAGGTAAGCGAAACGCTATTGGCTATTATAAAAGGGGGAGGAGCCACTCCATATGTCCCGCCCTGACTTCGTGCGTCGGTGGAAATTATGTCAACACGTCGAATAAACAAACGCTTCGCGTTTGACGGCACTTCATCGCTGTCACTGCCCTTAGGAAAACGTACAGGTTCACATGGGCCCTTAAGCTCTATTGTTTCCAAATATACATTTTGTGTTTATAGTACAAACACATTAATTAATTGCAGTATTTCAGAAAACGTCCATGAATGGCCATTTCCATTACCTTCGGACGTCTAACAGTTGGCAGTAGGTATACCTATTGTTAATGTTTTCCACTGAAGGTGCCAGTAATTCTGGTGGGCGCTGTAGCCAGCATGTTGGTGACCATTACAGTTACTAGCCAGTTTCATTTAGCTGTTAATCCTTGATAAAATGAACTTTCTGCTTTATTTTCAATAAAGATGGGTACATCTTTGAATATAATAAAATATATATATATATTTTTTTTCATTTGTTGAACACACATTCCAGGGTGTAGGCAAAAGACCACCATAAAGAGAATACACCACCATTTGAGCTTTGTCTTTATTTTCCATTTTAAAAAGTTAACTACGACAGACTGTTTTTCCAAAGAGAAAAAACAAACAGCAAAAACTGTTTAATTTAAATACAACCACATCAGTTAATTCACTTTCAGATTTATTTACAGATCGTAGCCCTGTGACAATATTAATCAACACCTTTTCTGAAGTCTGCTTGCTTTCAAATTCTTCTTTTAAAATCTTCTTTTACATGACCTCATGATTATCACGTCTCTATGATTACACTTGGCCCTCATAACAAGCAAAACTTCAGACTGTCTGCAGAAGAAACATCAGAGTAAGACTGTGCCATCCGAGGCACTTGGTAGCAGCACCACAATCTTCATAGTTAAAATAAATTCATGATGAACACAATGAAGGCTCTGCCCTGCATGGAACTTGTGTGGACAGTTTCTCAGTATTTAAAGGCAAAAAAAAATAAAAAATACACAACACACAAATACAATTATGCCTGTTATACAAATATTGGTTCCAGCAAGCTCCAGAGTGAATCAGTGCACATATACATACATTATACACATCCATACTTTTAGAACGTGAACACATATCACCCATCTTGTGGATTAATGATATTGAGTGTTTCAAGGTGAAAGGTCAGAAGTTCATTAGAATATCACGTTCCTGCACACTGGTAAAGAAGGGCTTCCCGAACACAAAGGAGTGAAGGCCCGGCCGCAGCTTCTCTGCCATTGCCATGATGATGTTCAGGTCTCCTTCTACAGTCAAGTCCAGGTCAGTCTTCATATTACGCAGTGACCGGAATGGCTTCTTCCCCTTTTGACTACAACAGCATTGTCACCAACAATCAACAATGACTTCCTGTTATCTGATCCTAATTAACATGAACACTAACTATAACAGTTTAACATGATACTAATAACTAATTTGGTCATGTATGTATGGCAGGATCTGTGATTGTAGTGGAAGATTATAGTACATACGTCTCATCCTCAATATATCTGAGCAGCGTCAGAGCCTTCCTGTGCAGCAGTAGGAGAAAATGGGACAAGTATACACTCCTAAGGTTTAGACCTGGTTTCAATAGGAAGACCTACACACACAAGACACATGTAGAAACGGTCATGAATTACGTTTAGGCACACAGCAAGAAATGCATGGACACATATTTGTGAAAAGTGCCAAACATATAAGCATGTTTGGAAAGATGAAGAGGAGAACATCCCGTACCTCATCTATGAAAGACTTTACCAATGAATCTTTGTGCATGACATCCTGAAATATATTCCTAGATAGAAAAAAATAGCATCATTACTGTATACAGCACAGACATACTACTGTAATGCATGTAAATTAAAAAATGCAAATAATTAAAGTTGTTTGAATGTACAGTTTGTACATATAGTCGGGTCCATAAGTATTTGGACAGGGACACAATTTTCAGAATTTTGCCTCTGTACACCACCACGATGGATTTGAAATGAAGCAATAAAGACGTGATTGCAGTGTAGACTTTCAGCTTTAATTCAAGGGGCTTAACAAAAAATATTGCATTAACCATTTGGGAATTATACCCATTTTTCACAGGCTCAAAAGTAACTGAACAAACTAACATATATATGTTATATATAAGGATTAATTTAAATACTTGGATTCAAATCCTCTGCAGTCAATGACTGCCTGAAGTCTGTAATTCGAGGACAGTGGTAGCTCTGTGGTTAGGACATTGGGCTATTGATCGGAAGGTCATTAGCTCGATCCCCAGCACCGCCAAGCTGCCACTGCTGGGCCCTTGAGCAAGGCCCTTAATCCTCAACTGCTCAGTTGTATAAATAAGATAAATGTAATTCGCTCTGGATAAGGGTGTCTGCCAAATGCTATAAATGTAAATGTAATCCATGGACATCACCAAATGCTGAGTTTCCTCCCTTGAGATGCTTTGCCAGGCCTTTACTGCTGCTTTGTTGCTGCTTGTTTGTGGGTCTTTCTGCCTTCAGTTTTATCTTCAGTAAGTGCAAAGCATGCTCAATTGGGTTGAGGTCAGGTGACTATCTCGGCCATTTAAGAACATTTCTTTGCCTTGGTTGCTTTCACGGTATGTTTTGGGTCATTATCCATCTGTACTGTGAAGCACCATATCAGTTTTGTAGCATTTGGCTCTACACTTCAGAATTCATCTTCTGTCAGCAGTCACATCATCAATAAACACCAGTGACCCAGTTCCATTGGAAGCCTTGTATGCCCATGCCATAACACTTCCTCCACCAGTGTTTGACAAATGATATAGTATGCTTTGGATCATGAGATGGCCTTTCCTTCTCCATACTCTTCTCTTCCCAACATTTTGTTACAAATTAATCTTGTTCCAAAACTAGGCAGGCTTTTTTTTTTTAGATGTTTTCTAGGAAAGTTTAATTTGGTTACTGAGTGTTACCAGTGGTTTGCAGCTTGAGGTAAACCTTCTGTATTTACATTCATGAAGGCATCTCTTGATTGTCGACTTTGATGATGAGATGCCTACCTCCTCCAGAGTAGTCTTGACTTGGCTAGATGTTGTTAAGGGGTTTTTCATCACCAAGGAAGGAAGTCTGTGATCGTCCATGGCCTTCCAGGCCTTTTGGAGTTGCTGAGCTTGCCAGTGCATTCCTTTTTCTTTTTCTTTCTTTTTTTTTTTTTTTTTAAAAGTACCAAATTGTTGATTTGGCCACTCAAAGTTTCTGCTATCTCTCTGATAGGTCTGTTTTGTTTTTTCATCCTAATAATGGCCTCCTTCACTTGCATTGACACCTCTTTGGACCGCATATTCCCAAGAACAGCTACAAGAATTCAACACTTGGAATCAACTCCAGACCTTTTATCTCCGTAATTTGTCATGATATAAGAACAATGCATAAGAACAGTGCCCATGATAGCCTCAGATTCCTGTTCCTGGCTGACAGGACTGGAACATAATGTGGTCTTCTGCTGTTGTAGTCCATCTACAGCAAGGTTTGATGTTTTGTGCATGCTGAGATGCTTTTCTGCTCATATAATCACTAAAGAGTGATTATATGAATTACTCTATCCTTCCTGGCAGCTCGAAGCAATCTGGCCATTTTCCTCTGACCTCTCTTATCAACAAGGCGTTTCCACTGATAGAACTCGCAGTGTTTGTTTTCGCACCATTCTGTGTAAACTCTGGAGCCTGGTGTGTGTGAAGTCACAGAAATCACACGTTTTCCTCCATTCTAATGTTTGATGTGAACATTAGCTGAAGCTCTTACCTGTATCTGGATAATTTTTTGCATTGAACTGCTGCCATGATTGGCTGATTACATAACTGTGCAGGTGTTCCTAATAAAATGGATGGTGAGTGTATCTATATTGTAAAATTAGGTTGTCCAAGCAAGAAATGGTAGTAAGAGCAATTCAGAGAAGAGACATACAAGTGTTCTTTAACTGAGCTGAGAAAACTTCAAATCAAATCATGTTTACAAATATACGTGTTTCACAACGCCATAATTTGATTCTGTATCTTGATGAGATGAGGCCACAGCAAAAATGGCAACATCTCCCCTGCCCCCCGTCCCCTCCATAGTCAAAGTGCACCACCATTTAAACAGACATCAAATGGTGAAAATGGACTTTCATTTATCATGTCATGCTCCTTACTACCCACCCCACTGTCTGATGGACAGCTAAAGAAGCCCTACTGTTCTGAAAGGGGGTGACAGCATGGGGCTTTCTGAAGTCTCCTTCAGCTTTCAGAAACAGTCCCAATGAAGTGTAACAAGCCTTTTACTTTTTATTTGGCTCCTTTCTTAATTGACCTACTTCCCCCTAAAGCCAGTGTTATACTTCATGCTTAACTAACCCCATACACTCACCTGCCTCTTCAATAAGAACATCCGTACACCTACTTATTCATGCTACGCAAACTCAAATAGCTACTCAACATCTTTTTAGCATCAGAAAGCACAAAACCTCAAAACTTGAGGACGATGGGCTCCCATAGCAAAAGGCAACGTTTAAAACATTACTCAATTCCCCAGTACGCAATTCCTGCCCAGTCCCAGTGAACCTGCTTTTCTGCTCAGCACAGTTGTAAAGGGTGGTTATTGGAGTTCATGTAGCCTTCCTGTCAGCTCAAACCAGTCTGGCCATTCTTCGTTTTTGTTTTTCGCACCATTCTATATAAAATTAATAGTTGCCTTGTGGGAAAAAAATCCCAAGGGGATAAGCAGTTTCTGAAATATTCAAACCAGTCTGTCTGGCATCAACAACCACGCCACAGTCAAAGTCACTGAGATCAGACTTTTTCCCCCATTCTGATGTTTGATGTGAACATTAATTGAAACTCTAGACCTTTTATCTGCATGAGTAGGTGTACAGCTGTTCCTAATAAAGTGGGTTATTCTTAATAAGTGTTCCTAATAAGTGATTATATGTACACACAGCTGTTTGACAAGGCAGTAAGCTTGCATACAAATTAAGCATAACTTTAAGCAACATGATAGACAAAAAAAACTTTGTTTGAGAACCTTGAGAAAAAGTGGTGTCTGACTATGTATGTGGTGTGTGAAACAACATACAAGTCAGGAGTAAACGACTCTTGTATGTTGATGAGGTGGTCAGGGCTGATTTCGTCCTCACTGGTAGTCTTCCAGAGGGCACTGAGTTCGGCCCGCATGTAGCGGCGCTGATGGTATGTGTGTTCGTGACAAGGAGGCATCTGCTTCACTGTGTTAATGTCCACATCAATGTGAGTAGATGGATAGGTAGAAGAGAGGACCTGTCGGTAAGGCAACACAACACTCCCTGTGGAGTCCTGTGTGCAGACAGAGTACACAGATTTACTTACTCTCCACAGTGCACATTCATCAATCACTCCACAATCACACCAAGTACAACCTAGAGGGTTGGGTCTCATGGGATCCCAGTTCCAATGCAAACCTCTAATACTACCACACCTGTTAGACAAGGAAACAAGATTGCAGCCCGGGTCTGGTCATCCTGAATTACTCATATGGAACATTCAAACTGACCTGTATTACTGCAAACTCTTTTGTCCTCTCCCAATGATGCCCAAACCAAACCAAGCTACACGTTAGTGGGAAGGTTGCCAGCATTCCTAATAATGCATATTTTGCCCTCACAAAACAAGCTGACTCAGCACAAATAACTTTTAATGCAATTCCTTTTAAAGTACCTGGGTGGGTTCCAAGCCATAATAATGAAGACTGCAAAGGTGTGAAGTGCTGCTAAGGATGTGGGTGTGTACCTTGAGCAGGCCCTGAACGAACAAGCCAGTGTCGTATTTGAAAGTGCCGTCAGCGCGGCACAGTCGTGAGCACTTCCTCTCAGCGGGTGTGAGGAGCAGACATAGCGTCAGCACAATCTACGGCACAAAACAACTCAACCAGTTAACCTACTGTGCTTGTAACAATACGCAGTTTTGTCCCGAGTGTGATAGGACTACTGAGCATGCAAGAGTGTTTTCGTGTGTGTGTATATGTGTGTGGACCTTATTGACTTTGTCTGGGTTACTGCCAACAACAACGGAACAGCCACAAGTCTGTAGATGAGAGCTGATGGCTCTGGAGGGGGGGGAAAAAAAAAAGTTGGAGGCTGATTCTATTTACATAACACTTCACACATGCAAATACAAATATTGATGGAAACTTGGCCACAAGTTATTTTTACAAATACTGTATGCTTATACATCAATGTCCAGTGAGTATTTTCCTGAGACTTTCTAACATGTTGAGAGGATATTCTACCATTTCTTAATATTGGTTTAGTCATTGTTCACAGCACTTACTTGTGCAGAAAGTCCTCATGACAGCTGTCACCTATATCATCATCATTCAATAATGTGTCTTTGATCTATAACAAAAAAATAATGTTTTTTGTAAGACTAATAATGATTTACAAAAAAAAGGAGAGTAGAAGAGTGTGTGAAAGAGAGAGAGGAAGAGAGACTGACTCACATCAACTTCCTCTGGTACGCTATGAGTCTTCATGGATGAGAGAAGCTCCATGATAGGAACAATCTCTGAGGTTAACAAAGCAATAATTCCATAACCCTGCAACACAGATGACACACACACATTCACCAGATTTTAAAAGGCAAAGCTTTAAGGGTTTTAGTGTGGCAGATAAGGATATGGCTACAGACCTTCTGCATATAGATGCGTCCCTTGCGAACAGTGTGCTTGAGCCTTTCCACACACACGCTGTGCAGCGGAAGGTAGAAATCCAGTTCTGACTGAGGCAGAATGATGGACAGCGCGCACGTGTTCTTGTCACCCTTCAACTCCCCATCAAATATCAGTGACACAATGATTACACCTTTCTCTGCCAAGACGAAGAACTTTACGTCCACAGCACCACTCTCTGCACTGCGCAGAATCTCACCGTTCAGCGTGTGATTTGCCAGGAAAGTCACCTCGCCGTCACTGAGTAACATCGACCCCTGACCTTTCGGGGCCCAGATGTGCCATACACGGGGTCCCAGGATGTTGTCCCAGTAGGCAAAGGTAGCTGCCAATAGGGGGCACCATCCTTCCACCACCACCTCTGTTTTAGCCACGGCTGGAGACTGTGGTGGGCAGCCAGTAGACATGGTACCTTACACACTCAGATTCTCTCCCAGTGGCTCTCTCTTTCCGAGCTGACAGGCAGATCATTAACTCTATTTACTGGTGTTTTATTCAGCCACCTATTAAAAATCCTATGAAGAGGGGGAAAGACAATGTCATAAAACTGTTCACAAGCTAACAGAAGATGGGTCCAGGAAATGATCCGTCAGTGCAATCCTAATAACTCATCACAATCAGCAATGAACATCCCCTATCAACTCGATAGGGCTAACTTTATAGAGTTCAGTGGAAAAGTCTGCATGCAATCTTTAGTCTACTAGTGAAAAATTTTACATTAAAATATCATAGCAACTGAGTCTAAGTCTACAATGATATTAAGTTAAGAAAAAGTTTGCATTCCCATTAACATGCTTCAATTAAATTTATTTAAATGTGTAATTTTTTTTGTTCAGTTTTATTTAAGGAATGAAAAGGATTCAAGTTAAGAGTCAACAGGATGAGGAACAAAAAGTGCCTGTAAAAGAATATATAGTGCTGGAGAAAGGTGTCCACATATTTAGAAAAGGATTCAGAATAGAAAGAAAGAGGCACAAAGACACAACCAATAGACCCCATTTACATCCCTTTCACAAATATTTTGTTTGTTTTACTATTTCCCTATAACAAACTTTTGCCCATTTTTTTTACTTCTTTGTGTGACAATTCTCTATACGTTCCTATACATTTTTTTAATCTCTCTTTATAAGACTTGAAGTACCCCTACTCCTAAAAGTGGTCTGTCTCATAAACCTCCACCTGGTTCTCACCTCCACAGAGAGGTATTGGGTTTTATGAAGATCAATATCCCACGGTGTCTGGACCTCTTCCAGTGTGATGCCACAACAGGTGTACAGACCATATATCACATGTGCTTCATCCCACACTAGCACATATGAAAAAAGAAAAACTGCTACCATAGTCTAATATTTGTGAATTAATGCTTGGCATTCAACATTATAATTCCATCTAAGCTCATCACTAAGCTTTTGGATCTGGAATTTGGCACACACAGTGTGTGTGATTAGTTGGATCTTCTGCATAGGCACTCTACAAGGTAGTGTGTTGAGCCTGTTGCTCTACTTCAAATACTCCACTAAACATCCAGGGCAGATCTACAACAAAGACTACCTACATGGAGGTGGTCATAAGAGAGTGGTATAAGGACAATAATGTGCATGACACAGTGGCTTATTGCATGAAACCAATTGCATGGTTGGTTGTTGTGTTGGTTGGCCAACACAACCAAGGACTTCATCAGGGGAAAAAAGTGAAAGGTTTTAGACTGGCCAAGTCAGTCACCAGACCATAACTCAATCGAGCATGCATTTCACATCCCAAAGAGGAGACTGAAGGGAGAAAACCCCAAAAAACAAACAAACAATTGAAGAATGCAACAGTTTAGTGTTGTCAGTGGGTCGCCGGCTTGATGCAGTTATTGCAAGCAAGCGATATGCAAGCAAATATTAAGTGTTATTTACTTTACGTTAAGACTATCTGTTCCTATACTATTGCTCACCTAAAAATTGGGTGGTCTGCCACCAAAGACGCCATGTTCCAAGTTGTTTAACACATCTAGATATAAATATGAGGAAATGAAAGCTGAAATTCTGATCTATCGTCTCATATTCATCTTTTGATCTCAAACTTAAATATCTTAACTGTATAGCAAAAAACAAACGAATTGGCCTTGTCGTTCCAAGACTTTCAGAGTGGACTGTAGCTGTAGAGCCCAGGTACACAACCAAGGTCCTGGAGTCCCCACTGTCCTGCACATTTGTTTCCCTTTCTGTAGCACACCTATTTCAACTCAGGAAGGGCTGCTAATTAGCTGATTATTTATATCCAGGAAAGGGGGTACTCCAGGACAAGGTGATACAGGAAAACTCATATGAACCAGTTGGCTGGCTAACCAGCTTAATACTTAATACGTAATTATTCAGACAATCCATTAAATGTTTTAACCTGAAATCTACTGCCTCATTAACTCTAGACAATGTTCACTGGTTAATGCTGTTTGTCAGATTCTAGTTAAAGTCTACATATTTTGTTGCAGAGCTCACTATGACATTTCTCAAGATTGAAGTGGCAAATTGTAATACATTATCCAAGCCAGCTATCTCATTTAGAAGATAATTCTCACAGGTGTTATCAGGTACAGCCAGATAAAAGTAAATTTTTAAGAGACATTAACAAGCAAACCTCATACTGTACACAACAGTATTCCAGTACACTCATACTATTTAGTAAGGTGGGCTGTAGGCATTATCAAGACCGGTATTTTTACCACATTTGAACAGACTACTATTCGGATACAGAACTGAATATTTACAGAATAGTTGTCTACTCTGAGTGTGCTAACTGTCATTCATGAATTTCCTACCTGTTCTTATGTACTCGGTAGGAAATGAAGGGAGCACGGCCACCTCCGGCTCTTCCTGTGTTGTGACAAGACTGTCGAAGAAGAGCGACGCCCTGCTGAAGCCTTCGCGAAATAGCGTCGCCCTCTGCTGGAAGGTTTGTATATTATTTTTGTATAATGTAAGACTCCCTGAACACCCATAACCATATCTATTTTGTATTTGTACTGCCTGGTTAATTATAAATGTACCGTATAGAGAGTAGTTAAGGGTTATGTGAGGCCCTTCATGTGTAGCATTATGCACAGTAGATTAACAGAAATGCGTGTGAGTTAGTGTGCCACTAGATGATGCTGTTTTTCTATTTGCTTGTATTTTTATGTTACTACTTAACCCGTCAGATATTACTATTCTAGTTTGAGCGAGTCTTTTAATATCTTGGTCCTAGCTAAGATATAAAAACATGCCCACACACAGAGAGAGAGAGAGAGAGAGAGAGAGAGAGAGATCTAAGGGCTGAGTTCAGCATTGTGTAAATGTCTAAAGCCTTGTCCACTACTACACATATATCAGAAAAATATACTGAATGCACATATGGCTAAAAGTATCCTGACCAGCACACCCATATGTGCTTGCTAAAAATTCTATTCCAAAACCATGGTCATTAATATAGAGTTGGTCCGTCCTTTGATGCTATAACAGCCTCCACTCTTCTGGGAACGCTTTCCACTAGATTTTGGAGCATGGCTGTGGAGATTTGTGCTCATTCAGGCACAAGAATATTAGGGATCTGTGCAGATCAGGGCTCTGTGCAGACCACTTGAGTTCTTTCAACCCAAACTTGGTAAACCATGTCTATACAGACCTTACTTTGTGCACAGGGGTATTGTCATTCTTGTTTGGGCCCCTTAGTTCCAGTGAAGGGAAATCTTAATGATACAGCATGCAAAGACATTCTAGACAATTGCATGCTTCCAAATTTGTAGCAAAGGTTTGAGAAAGGGCCACATATTGATGTGATTATTAGGTGTCAGTGTGGTCTTTGGATGTGGCAAACAAGTGATAACTGCATTGTCCTGTGATTGGCTCCTGATTGTCCCAGGTCCAACACATTCAAGAGAGAGAGCACAAGTTAATTTAACTATTGTTGTCACTTTTGTTCACTTCCTTACAATTGAACATAGCTATGCACTACTGTATATACACACAATATAAGTGAAGTCTTTTTGTTGCACATCTTAAGACTATTTTACAGTATGCAGTTAGAGTCTTTGTAAGTTTATTGCATGTCACATTTTACGAGATAAAAGCCAAATCTGTGGCAGGCTGTGAATCCTCAATTATGTTCATGTGTGCTTATATGATTATGATTCTCTTACAATAATGATAAAGGTAAAGGTCCAACATTTCTGACAGTGCCATGAACTGAATTGGCCACTGATGAGCATATCATATTAAGCGATCTAAGATCAGCAGGTTTAACTCATGACTAAGGAATTCTTTCACGATGCGTGATTTTTGCCTGCAACAATGTTATTGTGGTGAAAATCATGCAGTGTAAAGCAGCCTTAAGTGATCTATGGATCAGAATCCAGGCTCAGGTAGGATGTACAGTATGCACTTGCTCATATCACCTGCTCAGGTATTTCCCCACTTCTTTCATTTCAGCCTTGACAGAAATCTTTTTGAAAAAGATGTAGAAATGCCAATGCAGAATATGGAAGCATTTTGGCTGTGATAAATTATATGGAAATTTGACTAAGTAATACCAGTACATACAGCACATACAGAAGAAAGCTTCATAAAACAGCAGAATAAGTTTGTTAAAATAGTATATTATTATTTCAACACTAACACACCTCCTCCTTTAAACACCGCCTACCTGAGTCTGATGCTTGCCAAGCTATGTGTTGAGAAAGAAAGTGATTTCAGCTTTTAGATGGATGCTTCTGTGTTTAACTATGTGATGTGCCTTTGTCCATTTTTACAGATTCAGTGTGTAACGCAGTATCAGACACCTCTTAAACAGGTCTATTCGAGATTATCCAACACCTGAACCTCAATTTTGGGTAAAGGGAAAACTGTGTAAATGTCATTTTGACCCAAATGTTCCTTGTGGCACACACAGCAAGACATAAAAAATCTCCATTGAGCATCATCAAGTTTTTATGCACCAGCATTAGATCTACATCCATCCACATAGATCCATCCACAAATCTACTGTCTTATGTGATTTTGGATACAGGTATTTTATATTTGTGTATCTCACACCATACAAGGCATGTGGCTTGCTGGCAACAGGTCACACTGTGCACAGCATGGTTCTTTGTTCAGACGTTTCCTCTTCGACTTCGCAGGTTCACAGAGGAAGAGATAGAGGCATTCAAGTTGTCATGGTAACAATAGTGCACAGCACTGTTAGCAACACTTTTAGGCAGCGCCTAGCAACTGTCTCCATGCATCTAATGGCCAGGTTACTAGACAGCACGGCAGAGAAATCTTTGGATTACAGTGGATGCTGCCTCCATATCACTTCTCACATCTACACAACTACACATCAACAGCCCTTTCAGGGAGATGAGAGTGTGTTTTTATGTGGATGTGTGTGTATATTTTGAGATCTCTCTTTCTCTCTTTCTATGGCCCACACGCATCTATACATCTCTATACATTCCCTCAAAGACAATCCCTCCCTTAATCAGGATGCATTGCACTAATTAGCTGTTGTCATGTTTCCTCTTGATTGAAACATTATGTCTGCCTGAGTGATTTCCCTCCACTCCATTCATCCTGTAAGCATGCAGTGGTGTGGAAGAGTGGAGATGCATGCCACCCACTTTCACAGGCACTGAAGGGGGCTATTATTTCTGTAGCAGCCCTCCTAGTACCAGCAGTCTATTTACCACACATATACAATGGCACTAGTGCATTAGTGCACTGAAGCTAAAACTAAGTGCTGGCATCCCAGTGCAAATCTGATAGGCCAGGCTATCTGTAGGCTGGGACTGGGTAGATAGTAACTGTGCATGTGATGGTTCTGGAAGATACCATGAGATTTATGACTGGCACTCAGCTGGTGACATGTTGATCCTCTAGTGCCGTTTGTTCCACCTTTCTCTATTTGGCAGGGTCATGGGCAGTGCTGGCAAACACTGAAATTAGGCTGAAAGCTCTGAACTTCTTTTGTTTCCCCACAATACTCTCAAGCAATGAACCACATTTGAGTAATTATCATTAAACCACTTAGACTGCCTCAATCTTAATATTTGAAAACATAAAGATATTCTTAAGCTAGGTTAGACATGGCAGGTTTATACATTTATAGTTTTATGTTACGGATTGCAAAGTATAAGGGCTTTTCTTGTAACCTTAGAAAATGATGAGCCTTTCACCATAGATGACATGACTTCAGGTACCAAACCCTGTGTAACGTGGCTTTTACTGAAGCATCATGCTTCAGTCTAAGTATTGCCCATTAGAGCTATTTGTTAGTTCACCTCAGACACTCTTTATCTTTGTCTGTCTGGTTATGTCTTTATCAGGCAGCAGGTGGTTCCTCAGGTCAAGCTAGAGGCAAAGCTCATGCATCAGTTCATGCTGCAATGTGTCTCTGAGGAAGACTCAGTCACACAGAAAAGCTGTGCCTGTTTAGGTTCTCACAAAAAACTGACAGCAAGGTCACTCTGCTGACTATCAGGACAATAAAAAAACTCTTATGAGATGACGCATACAATGATATACACCCACACACACATAAGTCAGAATAGTAAAGGGCTAAATTTACTGAAGATATTGTTAGAATACCTGTGCTATACTGGTTACATTTTTTGAAAATTGTCAGTTTTCTCCCAGTTTTAGATATTGTGACCTTCCATTACTGGAGGTGAACATTGACTGTTTTTAGTTTGTGTGGCCTAGCAGAGTTCATTGCCTACATCAGTAGGGATAGAGGAAGCCTGTCATCCACCGCATTATGCTTCTGGACACCTTGTCATGTGGAGCATAGGACACCAGTGATCTTTGAAATGGGCTTCCAGGATTAGAGCTCAGCTCTGTACTACAGAAGCATGGTAATAAGCTCTTGCAGCATCATCCTGATGCACAGCACTAATACTGTTCTCTTGTGAATATAGTAACACTTCCTAGCACTGTTCATAAGGAATTATATATGCATTTGTATGTTTTATATACAGTCATGGGAAAAGAAAGTACACCTTCCTTCAATTCTATGTTTTTATTTATAAGGGCCTAAATAATAACTGTGTGGTCCTCACCAACTTCAATAAACAAAAAACTGAAAAACACAACAGATTTCAATATGAAGTCATTTTTCCTAAAAAGTAAACCAACTTTCAGAAGCCAGGCAGGAAAAAATAAGTACACCCTATAATTCATAAGCCATTCCAACACCTTGATTTTTTTTCTTCTTTACCCATTCAGATGTTGATTTGCTGGTGTGCTTGGGATCATTGTCCAGTTGCATGACCCAATTTCAGCCCAGCTTAAGCTGCTGGACAGATGACTCATATTTGTCTCAAAAATATGGTGGTATAAAGTGGAGTTCATTGTTGTCTCAATGACTGCAAGTTTCCCATGTCCTGTGGGTGCAAAACAAGCCCAAATTATCACCCCACCACCACCATGCTTGACAAATTGCATGGTGTGTTTTTGGTGATACACTGTATTTGGTTTTTGCCAAACATGGTGCTGGCCTTGGTGTCCTCAGTCCAAAGAATATTGTTCCAGATGTTTTGTGGTTTGTTCAGATGCAATTTTGCAAACATGAAGTCTTTTTTTATTCTTTTTATAATATTCTTTTTTGAGAGAAGGGGCTGTTTCATAGCCACCCTTCCATGAAAGCCATACTTGTTCAGTCTGATTGTGTTGTCATGATCATAAACATTTCATGTGCTTACAGTGGCCTGTAGATCACATTATGTAGATCTTTTTTTTTATTTTTTTTTTATATATCTCTGACCATTAAATGGTTTTGGACTGAATGTGCTGACGCCCACTCCTGGGACAACTGGAAACTGTCATGAAGGCTCTCCATTTGTAAACAATCTTTCTCATTGTTGTTGTTGTTCCTCTTTCATCTGCTCCCATTAGGGGTCGCCACAGAGGATCATTGGTCCGCGAATTTGATTTGGCACAGTTTTTGCGCCAGATGCCCTTCCTGAAGCAACCCTCCCCAATTTTATCCAGGCTTGGGACCGGCACTGAGAGCGCACTGTTGCATGCAACCCCAGTGGCTGGGGTTGGTTCACTGGCTGGGAATCGAAACCTGGCCACAGCAGTGAGAACGCTGTGGCCTAACCACTAATCCTCCAGGGACCCGATTTTTCTCATTGTAGAATGGTGAATTTCAATTTGTTTGGAGATGGTCTTATGACATTTCCCAGATTGAAGAGCAGCAACAGTTGCTTCTCTGAGGTCATGGCTAATGTCCTTTCTTTGTGGCATGACATAGACAGACACCTGAGTGCTCCAGAACACCACACTGCCAAAGGTTCTGCTTTTATAGAGGTAGTCACACTTCTTGATGATTAATTAATCTTGTGCATTTCATTATTAACACCTGGCTGCTAATTACTCTCTTAATGAGTGTGGAAGTAGGAAGGGTGTACTTATTTTTTCCCACCTGGTTTCTGAATGTTAGTTTACTTTTTGGAAAAAATGACTATATATTGAAATCTGTTGTGTTTTTTTTTTTTTTTTTTTGGTCACCTGAAGTTATTTGTTTGTTTATAGAAGTTGGTGAGGACCACCCAAGTGTTATTTATGTGCTGATAAATCCATCCATCCATCCTTTTTCCGTAGAACTTGGGGAGCCTGGAGCCTATCGCAGGGAACTTGGGGCACAACAGTGTGAAACACAGGGTGCCAACCCATGGCAGGGCACAATCACACACATTCTGATAAATGAAAACACAGAATTGAAGGAGAGTATACTTTGTTTTTCCCATGACTGTATACTGTATAGCATACATAAAACCATATGTAATAAGCACCATAAATAAATGCCTAAAAATAGTTGTCGTTAAATACATAACACATTACAACACATAATGTCAAAATATTATAATGTCTGTTCATAAAATCATTATAGACACTTATACAATAATAGAAATTACATTACACATTACTTTTTAAAAATTCTTACTTTGCCTAAAGTCTGTAATAACCTGGTATTATGCTTTGTAAGTAACCCAAATGTTATGATGCATTGTAACTTGCACATACAGTTATAGTGCATTACATGTTTAGTTTTCACATTGCTCTTGAGCAGATACTCTAGTGCATTATGTAAAATGACATTATTAAGTCATGTATCTTACACAAGCTTATTCAAGGCATAAGATACTGTATATATGCTATATATATATATATACAGTATATATATATATATATATATATATATATATATATATATATATATATATAACAATCTAAATGCACATATAATGCATTATAAATACAGGATTCATATTAAATATTTCCACTGTCTCTTGCAGACAACTGGCTGAACTGCAGATACAAAGTGCAATTATTATTGTTATTATTTTGCCAACTGATCTGAGGAATGCAATTTGAGTCAGAAAGATTTGTCAGGAAGAGTGTGTGTGGAGGGATGGGGATGGGCTATATGGGGTGAATTATAACTGAGAACGTAATATAACTGACAGGATTCAGAAAATACAAAAGAGATTGAAGGCAGCAATAAAGGTGACTGCCAATATTTATATTCAAAAAGAGACATGCAAACTATTCAACTGAAATAATTTTTTTATATTTTTCACTATTCATATCTTAACATACATTATACATCAGTGCCATTTTTGTGATAATGAAAGATTGTAAAATATGACATACTAATTGTCTTATTGAAAATTCTTGACCTTCTTCATCTTGCTCTAAGGGTATAAACATTTGCCTTTGATTATATAATAGAAGATTGGTTTAGCCAAATAAAGTTTTCATATTTAATAGTTCAGATGACTGAAATGGTTGAATATGGTATATGCTGGATTATGAGAACACTGGACCATTAGACACAGTAACAAGAACCAGATTCTGGTTTGTAGTGGTACAACAATCAAACTGTATGATTTATATTTATTTTCTTTGGAAAATATACCAATATATTTATTAGGTAAAAACATCTGAGCAGCATTTGACAGAACATCAAAAAACAGTTTCACAGATTTCCACTGAGTCACAAACATAGCCCCTGGTACCCACCATGTCAAACAGGTCCTCACATAGCAACACATTGTATTTTTTTTATTTATTATTATTTTTTTTACAATAAAATGGCAGATGATGTTCCTCTTTTCCCAGAGGCTCCCCTAACCTCAGGATCTCGCACGGGAGAATAGATATTCGGAGCAAAACCAAACACTTCACAACATAGCACTGCTGAGGCTTCTTCCTGTATATAATTTACTTGTTGGGGAAGACAGTTTGAGTTTTTGCAGCAATTCAAAGGTTAATAATAGTGGAACCTAAAATGTAGAAACAGACCATTTTCTCCCTCACAAGCATGATATTTATACAACAATGTGCCCTCTGCCCATGTCTGTGCTGTCCAAATAATGCTATCCAGACAAAACATTGCAGAAGACACGCAAATACTTTTTTTGATAAGTGACTCTGTTTGGATAGTATGTGTAAACTCTCACAATTGAATACATCCATATAATATAGACACACACATGCCCATAAATGCACACACTATATTTCAATTGACATACAT
The DNA here is from genome assembly GCA_022985145.1 of Pangasius djambal. Taxonomy (NCBI): domain Eukaryota; kingdom Metazoa; phylum Chordata; class Actinopteri; order Siluriformes; family Pangasiidae; genus Pangasius; species Pangasius djambal. The sequence continues at coordinate 19,706,547 of CM040977.1, forward strand.
ACATTCATATGTATGAATGTCATAGGTACCTCAAATGTACATTCACACTAAAGCACACAAACTGAAACAGTGTGCTGCCAATCTTTATTGGCCACCATGGTTACAGGTCTTTCTCTCCTTTTTCCTCTATCCTACAGTTTGGCTATCAGCGGACCAAGGTTATGCTTTCGGAACCATTTGGTTCTCAGATCATCTTCATGTTGACACGTCTGGGGCCACTGGTCTCAGTAAGCTCACTGCTGCCTCCTTTCCTCTTGCGGGGAACATACTGGATGTCCACACTTCCTCTGTGCTTGCCTTTGCCTCGGCTCCAAGCGAACAGAAGCAGGAAACAGAAAAGGACCACACCCAGGAAGCTGAGGCAGCCCATAGCTGTAGACACAAGAATAGTAGTGAAGTCCAGCACCATCCTGATTGTGTAATGCTCTGTGCCATTGATTAAGGAGCTATTGTAATCAGGATCAAAGATAAAGCTCCGGTTGGCATAGAGAGCCCCGTCCCTAAGGCCCAGGCTTTTGACAGCTAGTGTTATGGACAGGGTAGAATTGCCTGCAGGATTGGATGCCACACATACATAAATACCACTGTCCTGAGGCTCCACTACCCGGAACTCCAATGAACCGTTGCCATGGACAACCATACGACCTGTGCTCTTGGTGGTGATGTGCCGCCTGTGTGGTGTCAGCCAGGAAACAGAGGGGGGCGGAGCGCCATCTGCTGTGCAGTACAACCATGCCTTTTGTCCCTCTTCTGCTTGGGCTGGTTGTGTCGACATGGCAATGACCCTGGGTTTGGTGCATATGACATAGCGGGAGAGCAGTGGCTCTACTACTTCACTGAAAGGTTTCCCAGCCAGAGCAGCAGGGGTTGTGCACTGAGGTTGCACCTCCCCAAATTGTAGAGGCAATGTCCTTTGAAGTAGCCAGCGTAGACGGCAGTCACACACTAACGGGTTCTGGCCAATCAGGAGGTTCTGCAGGGCCACAGATGCTGGCAGTGTGGCTCTTTCCAATGTACTCAGGCGATTGTAAGAGAGGTCAAGCAGGCGAAGTGACAGTGCCCCTTGGAAGGCCTGGGCCTCCACACGCACCAGCTGAGCCCTGCGTACATGCAGCACTTCCAGCCGGTCCAGGCCACGCAGCCAGCCAGCTGGCAGCACCCTCACGCTGCTGTATGACAGGTTCACATGGGTCAAGTAGGACAGGTGGCTCAGCACTGGCACCGCAGAAAGGTTGGTATGGGTGATGAAGAGTGTGCTAAGATTCAGACCCTGCAGGGCAAGAGAGGGCACAGCTTCAAGTGCTGGCCAATGATCCACCTCAAGATGACGTAGGCGGCCCAGGCCCTTGAAGGTGTGTGGTAGCAGTTCTGCAATGTCCAGCTGCCTAAGGCGAAGGCTGGTTAGACCATGCAGGTGCGCCAGTGCGTGGCTGGGCACAGCACTCAGGTTACAGCGCTGCAGTGTCAGCGAGCGCAATGCAGGCAAGCCACTGAATGCACGGGGTGCAACAAAAACCAGCTCATTGTCAGCAAGCTCAAGCACACGCAGACGCCGCTGGTCCTCAAAGCCGTAATCAAGCAGGATAACCAGACGATTCTGGCTGATATCCAATAGAGTGAGCTCACCCAGGCCGGCAAGTGCACCACGTGGCAGCAGAGTCAGCTGATTGTTACGCAGACGCAGTGTTCGTAAGCGAGGCTGGGCGCGGAAACTTCCGGGCTCCACAGATGACAACAGGTTGGTGCTCAGGTCAAGCTCCTCTAGCAACAGAAGGCCAGAGAAATTCTGTGGTGTGATAATGCGCAGACGGTTTTTGCTGAGATCCAGTGCTCGTGTCTCAATGGGGATGCCTTCGGGCACCTGTGCCAGCCGCTTGCGGTGGCACGAGACTGAGCGTGTGGGCACAGAACACTCACAACGGGCAGGGCAAGCCTGGGCAGCGTATGGGAACAGGAGGAGTGGTAGGAGGGAGAAGCCCACAGCACAGGAGAACAAAGAGAGCAGCATGACCACCTGCAGGATGGGGGAAGGTGCAAAGAGAGATAATAGAGTTACAGATGTAATTAGACAGTTTCACTTATGAGCATACATAAACATGCTCAAAACGTAAAGAATACATTCACACGCATACACAGACACACACGGGTGCACACACAAATACATAAGCAGTGAAATGCTTTTATAGTCAAATGCCTACAAAACATTGTTTCAAAAAGAAACTTGTGATGTATTGGTTGTAGCATGCACATACACACATTCACACATGCAGGGGTGTCCCTTTCAAGCAGACTTCTCCAAACATGCTATCTCTGTGGAAATCCTACATTCCCTTGGCACAAGTCCTGTTTTCCAGGTCAGAATCAATAACAGAAAAAGTAACGGGCAGGGATTCTACAGGTCTAAGCTACAGGTTTTCAAGATTTATATCACATAAAGACTCTACCTGTTATTCTATCTCAGACTGCACATGTTTAAACCTCATTGACAGCAAACAGTAAGGTGATCATCATCTGGCAGAAATGAAAAAAAAAGTGTTTAATACAGTATAATGGCACTCTATATACTCCAAGCAAAGGTGTACCATCCATCCAAAGCAACAGGTTTGACACGACCAACTCATCCAAGTCCTGTTTATTTTGAACTTTCAAGCAGGAACAAACTGTATCACTTTATATAACAACAATATAGAAGAAAGGTTGAAGGCTGTATCGCTCTGTCACTTGTTTGTTGTCCCCCACCAGGATATGAAATCTTAATGACCTCATCATGTAGCAAGGACATTATAAAAGCATACAGACATAGACAAATTTGTTGGTACCCTTACAGTTCTTTGAAACAATGATTCATTGCTCCTGAAAAGTGATTAAACCAAAAGCAATAGTCTCATATATACCTGCATGCCCATAGTATATCATAGATTAAACCAATAAAATTGTGAAGAGAAATGACTTATTGTTTATTTTACCAGGATAATCTACAACAGACTGGACAGATTTCTTGGCACCCCTAAAAATTTGAAATCACTAGAAATCACTGCATTCTAATCATGTTTCAAACTAATTGTTTAACCTTAATTAGTGTCACAGGTGTCTTCAATCTTTGTAACAGCCAATCAGCCTATTTAAAGAGGCACTGTGCACTGCACTGAACATGGATCAGAGAAAGCAAAGGAGAGAGAGTTGTTTGAGGAGCTCAAAAAGAAAATTCTTCTCTAGCCATCCTGAAGGTAAAGGCTATAAGACCATCTCCAAGAAGTTTGATGTTCCTGTGACCACAGCTGCAAATATTATTAAAAAGTATAAAGTCCATGGGATTGTAGTCAACCCCTCAGGACGTGGCCGCAAGAAGAAATGCAACCCCAGGTTGATTGGAAGGATTGTGAAGATGGTAGACAAAGGAAAGCATCCAAAACCATTCAGCTGAACTCCAAGGTCAAGGTACGTCACTATCTGATCGCACCATCCGTCGCATTTTAAACAACAATGGGCTCCATGGAAGAAGACCCAGGAGAAAACCATTACTGAAAGAAAAACATAAAAAATCCTGACTGGAATTTTCTAAAATGCATGTTGACAAGCCACAAAGTTTCTGGGAGAATGTCCTTTGGACTGACAAAACAAAGCTAGAGCTTTTTGGCAAGTCACACCAGCTGTATGTTCACAGACAGAAAAATGAAGCTTTCAAAGAACACCATACCTACTGTGAAACATGGAGGGGGCTCAGTCATGTTTTGGGGCTGCTTTGCTGTGTCTGGCACAGGGGGTCTTGAATCTGTGCAGAGAACAATGAAGGCTCAAGACTATCAAGGCATCCTGGAGAGAAACATACTGCCCAATGTCAGAAAGCTCTCCCTCAGTCACAGGTCATGGGTCCTCCCAACAGGATAATGACACAAAACACACAAGAATGGCTGGGGAAAAAACATTGGACTATTCTTAAATGGCCCTATATGAGCCCTGATCTTAATCCTATTGAACATCTGTGGAAAGATCTGAAAAAATGCAGTGTGCAGAAGGCACCCTTCAAACCTCAGTCAGAGCAGTTCGCTCAGGAAGAGTGGGCCAAAATACCTGTTATCCAGTGCAGAAGTCTCCTTGTAAACTACCGTGATTGCTTGTTGGCAGTGATTGCTGCTAAAGGTGGTGCAACAAAATATTAAGTTAAGGGTACCATCTTTTTTGTCCATGTCATTTTCATTTTGTTCATTATGTAAAATATTGATTTGTGTTAAACATGGAATTAACAGTGATTGATGCCATTAACGTTTGTCAGTTTCAAATGATTTCAGAGATAGTTGTGGGTTCTTCTTTTTGATGGAAGGGTACCAACAAATTTGTCCACATCTGTACATAAGAATAATATAAGCATTCTTCTTAATTATGATAACACAAATGAAATAAAATAATACTTTAACAATACTTCAATATTCTCATGTATTATGGCTCTAACATTCCACCCCCTAATTGTATAGGAGGGAGACTATATCAATTACCAATTATCTAGACTGAGCCATAAGCACTGAATAATTTTCTTGCTTTCTTTTGTTTCCAAGTATAAATGCAGACTTAAACAGTCTCTTCTAGCAAACAAGGTTTAGTAATAGGTCTTTCCAAAGTATTGGTTTTCGTTTGCACCACATGTCGTACTATCTTCTTTGAGTCTGAGATCTTTATGACCCTTCCCATCATCCACAAGTTTCTTGGTGCACAGTGATCTACTATGAGAACCACATCTCCTATCTGCAAGTTTCTGTAGGTCTTAGACTCCACTTTTGATGCTCCTGTAATTGAGGCAAGTATTCAGCAGTCCATCTGGTCCAGAATAAATCTGCAATGTATTGCACTTGCTTCCAACAGTGGCATGCATAAAGGTCCTCCTTTTTGAATGTGCCTTATGGCAGGATTAGCTGTGTTTTTAACATTGATAACTGGTTGGGCGTTAATGCATCAAGGTCATTGGGAGGACCAATGTCTTCGTGATTGGCCTGTCATTGGCCTCAACCTCACATAAGACCATTTGAAGATGTGAGTACTTTCCTTACAGAACAAATTTGCCTTTCCCACACATCTCTGTGGTGGGATGCTGCAGGTGGGTTAAAGATCCACTGGATTACTTTTTTGGCTCATGACATTTTGTATTTTGTTTTGATTTAAGGTTTTTATTGTTTCTCAATATTCTTTATCAGCACTGATAAATTTGGTTCCTTGGTCCGAATGCATAATAGCAACTTGTCCCCTCCTACAAATAAAACAGCGGAAGGTGTTTATGCAAGAGTCTGTGTCTAAAGAATGAACTACTTTGATATGAATTGCTATGAGTGCCAGACAAGTAAAAATAATGAGATTTCTTTTTACTAGACTGCGGCCTCTTTTGATTTCTAAGGGTCCGAAAAAGTCAACACCCACATTACTGAAGAAAGGCTTGTCTGGTAAGACACGGTCTTCAGGCAGGTCTGCCATTTTCTGCACTTCAGGTTTGGCATGTATACGTCTGCACTTTGAGTACTGTGCTATGACTTTTCTAACTGCGGAGTTAGATTTTGGAATCCAGTACTTTTGTCTCAGCTTTGCAAGCATGTGGTTCCTATCACTATGTCCCCTATGTTGATGTATGTGTTGGAGGATCAAAGTAGCAATGCGTAAGTCTTTAGACAAAATAGCTGGATATTTGGCCTCTTCCAGCATAGCTGATTTATTCAATCTACCTCCTACTCTCACCACCCCATCATGCAGAACTGGATCCAGTTTGTAGATAGAACTACTTTTGCCTGCATAGCAGCATTTCTTTTAACTGCATAAACCAGGCTACTACTCTTTTTCAGTTGAAGCCACATGGAGTAGTAGGTGATAAGCTTGTTTACAACATCAACACTCTCATTCACGGCCATAACATTAACCGATGTAAGTTTTTAACCTCAACATCATCATTAGCAATCTTACCCATGTCTTTGTCTTTTCGGCCATTCACTTTCATCCTTTAACAAGTAACTTGGACCTTGTATCCGACTCGCATCTGATGAATGCTTCTGCTCTCTTACCTCTTGAAGCATAATCTGCTCGAATTCAACATTGTGTTGACGTACCTCCATTGATTTGAGCTAGGTGCTTCTTGAATGACTGCTAGACGGTTGACTACAAAAGTCTTAAACCGTGTGTTCTGGTTCTCTGTATACTTCAACACAGTCATGCTATCTGTCCAAAAGACTGACGCTTCAAGATTCAACTGCAACTCTTGTCTCATCATTTTGTCAACTGTGACTGCAACAACAGCAGCACTCAATTCCATTCTTTGTATTGTGATCTGTTTTAAGGTGCCACCCTGGACTTTGCCATCACAAAAGAACAATGTTTGTTACCCTTTTTTGTTCTTCAACAAGATGTAAGTTACAGCACCATATCCATTCTCAGCAAAATACAGCTTGGTAGATCCCAAATCTGATACATTGGATACATCTGGATACTGTAAACCTAGAAAGTTGCTGCAAGTCTGATAGCCATTTGTGCCACCTTTGTTCTTGATCATTTTGGATCTTGTCATCCCAACCTTTTTTTAATCTTTATAAAAGTCTCTTGGTAGTTGTTTGGCTGACAAGATGACAGGTGCCAGAAATCCAAGAGGGTCGTATACTGAGCTGGCCACAGAGAATTCTTTGTCGGGTTGATTGTTTTGCTTGTATATGCACTTTAAACGTTAACATGTCAGTTTCAGTGCACCACTGGACACCTAGAGCTCTTTCCATAGGTAACATGTTGTGACTCAAGTCTAGGTCTTTCACTTCTTTAGCTCTGTATTCTATGGGAATGGAAGACTAAACTGCTCTGCTGTTACTAATCCATCTGGTCAAGCAGAAACAACCACTAGAAAATAAGTTTTGGAGCTGTTTTGCCTAGATGACAGCATGGTTCTCTGCTGACACAGAATTCAGATAATCATCAGCATAAGTTTTGTAACATTGTGTCGACTACTTCTTGAGCTACTTTGAGTCTTGCATCTTCAGCAGTTCTCCTGAGTGCATAGGATGCACAGCTTGGGGAAGATGTGGCCCCAAACAGATGAACAACCATTCTGAATTCCTCAGGGTTTTGTGTCAAGTCACCCTCTGGCCACCATAAGAAACATGGCAGGTCTGCATCTTTGTCTGTAACTTTTACCTGATAGAACATAGACTCTATATTTGCCATTAGAGCCACTGGTTCATGTATGAACTTAATCAAAACTCCTAGCAGACTGTTAGTGAGATCAGGTCCCTTTAGCAGTTATGTTCAATGAAGTTCCTTGAAGAGCTACACTGCAATCAAAGTCTACACAAATCGGACAGTATATTCCATGATGGAGAATAAACCACAGTCTGCCATCATCTTGGTTTAGTTGCCCTTTTGGAACTTGGACTGCATAACCTTTTGTTATGATATCCTTCATGGAGGCACTGTAATCCTCATGTAAATCTGGGCATAATTTTCTTTTTAAATTGTTAGCATGTTGTTCTGCGACACTACAATCCGGATTGCCGGATGTGAGAGGACGCTGGCGTCTTTGTGATCGCCGCTTCTCCATCTGTCTATCTTTTTGTTGTATTGACCCCTTTTTATCACATTTGTATCGTTATACTCTCAGTTATTATCATGGTATGCTCTTTTGTGTTTGGACTGCGATCGATTTCTTTTTACGGATCCTCATTACGGATTACTGCCTTGGAGTTTTTTTGAGCTCACCTGTTGGCGTCTCCCGGCTCTGGACTACCTGTCATCGGACCTGTGTGCTGCTGTCCATCTGGCAAACCCCTACTATCATCCTGGTTAAATCAAGCCCTGTCCATCAGTTTTGTACGAGCGGCATAGTCCAATCTGCAGTTGCCGGGTGCTTGTAGCCAGCGGCTCGCGCTAGCTGGCTACTGGCGTCACAGCTACTGCTGTCCGGGGCTAGCTACTAGCACTAGCTCCTGACTCCGACGCCGTTGCCGCATGCTCGATACCAGCCGGTTTGTGGCACACACAGTGCTCCATGTCCTTCAGCCGGGCCACACTGCTCTGTTTGATTCTCTTATCAGCAGGTCTGCGGTTTAAGAGTTACCTCGCTGCTCCACCGTTCTCCGACATGGCTCTAAAATACTCTGCCTCACAACGCCTCAAACTCCGCTGCTGTTTAATTCCCCCGTGCATCTCAATAATTAAATCTCTCGGACTTCTTTGCAGGAAAAAATACATCCATAGAAGCTCACGTCGCAAGTTTGTTTACTCCGGTACTCCTCAGTTTATTCAGTCTATTTGGTCAGCTGAGCGCAAAGCACTACCGGTACGTCATCAAAACAAACCACACGTGTCCTGTCTCCGCCCCCTTCCC
>CM040977.1:19721128-19747738 GCA_022985145.1 Pangasius djambal
AAAAAAAAAAAAAAAAAAAAAAAAAAAAGCAACCCACTTTAGTCATCAAGTTGTCAACAGCTAAAATTACATCAGTGAAATATCAGCAAAAGGTCAGCATGAATTAAAGAGAAAGACTTTCTCAGCTCTAGAAAAAGAATGTGGTTTGTACTCTAGTAGCTTACTGCTCTAGAACTTTTATTTTGCTGGATATTGACTCAATACTAAGACCTCTGACCAAACTAAATTAATAAAGCTATTAAATGTTCAGAGACTTTTTGCTACATAATTAAAGCTTGAGCTGCACATGCCACAAAGCAGTTTCATTGCAGCTCGAGTGAACAGATCCTGGCCGGTCTGCCAAATACACAAACACACATAGGGGAACACACTCACGCACAGGCCTGACACACAGACCCACACATCTCCTCACATACATATTCAGTTTTAGGCCTGATGTATGCTAATTGATGCACACAATGCAGATTGCGAGTGGGGCCGCTATCAAGCCTCAGCTCTTCAGAGAGTGGTTTGTTCCCAAACAAGCTAACAAGCTGGCAGGAATAGCAAATACCTAAACTCATATGCCCATGCACTTCTGTGCAAGGAAACAGCGGTCACAGTAACAAATGCACTAATGATTACATTAAGCTCCTCTAGTGCTTGGAGTTTGCGAAGTGTGCAGAGCATGCAGAAGTAAGCTTCCTAAACTCACGGAAGCATGGAGACCCATTCAGAGACAGATCACTACTTCAATTTATTCATGGCCACAGGGACGCAGGGTTAGACAGGTATGGGTGGAAAAAAAGGAGCAGAAAAGAAATATCCGAAAGTAATAAAGAGTTTGAAAACTCGCTATTAGAAGATGAATCGTACAACTATATGTGTGAATAAATTTTATTAAAAGGCTGTTCAGTGCTCATACTTGGAAAATTCCTTGAGGTCACAAGGTCAAGTGGATGTGGATTTGTGCCGTGTATGCTTTTTTCGAAGAATTAATAGGCACAAATGTGGAAGGAGATAAGAGACAAAATAATGATATAAATCTCTGTGGGAATTTTTAGCAAGCTGTATTTGATGATTTTTTTTTTTTTTTTGAGTTTCCTAAAGTGTGAATTTTAAATATTAAGAAATATCTGGGAGTAAATACAGCAATTTAAAATTTAAGACCATTCCCCTGAGATTCATCTGGAAAGTGTGCAGTATGTTGTGATTTGAATACTGTCATTTCCTGCATGCTGCCAGAGTCTGGAGGGCCTATAAAGTTGATTTCATGCACGATTTCTCAGGCTCAGAGCCCAATCTCTTCACCATTGTCCTTGTCCCTGTTTTGAAACTGAATTTTAAACTTGAACTTCTTATGTTTGAATTAACAGTTATGAATTGCCTACATTCAAATCAATTATAACTGCATCCACATTATTCAAATAATAACAGTTAAATTCAGATTTTTTTTTGTCTCTTTCTTTACTTAGTGAGGAAATATGCAAATATATCACCTTTTTCACCAGCTGTGATACCATATGACACAGCAATGCTCATCCACACACACTGTGCTAGGCAACAACCCTCTGCCAGATACTCAATCTAACCCTTTCCTCTGCAGAGCCTAATCTTAATACTTAAAGGTCAAACATAAATATTTGAATATTCCTCAATTCACAGAAATCATCATAAGCCCAAACCCAGATTATACTGATTATATTTGATAGCTAACCATGCAAAAAAAATTGTCAAAAAACCCTCGAATGCTTGCAACAGTTATACAAAACTCACCTCTAAGGGGGGAACTGACAGATTCAATTCCATTCTGTAGCATTGCATGTTGGGAAAATATCTTGCGAGTTACATTTCCCATATCAAACCCCAGTCCAGTTGACTGTCAAACTTATTAGCGTCGACTGTAGGAGCACAGCCTGGTGCTTAACAAACCCTCTAGGGTCATTAGTCAGTATCTGTGACCACCATTTCATTGATATGCAGACTAGCATACAATCAGCTAATGAATACCAAGTTTCTCAGTTTCTGTGAGTTCAACACTAACTCTGTGCCACTAACACTATCGCTGTGCAAAGTATTTTGTCCACATACACGTCTACACATTAATGATGTAACTGAATATGAATACATTATTCAGATAATGTGTTTTAAACATATACAAATATAGATACAAATAGGAGGCACACTATTGCGTCTATTGTGAGTGGTTTACTCCTGTAGCCTGATTCCAAAAAGAAAGCATATTTCTATCATATCTCAATACAAATGGTTTACTTTATAGAGCTGCTACTACATACAACCAACGCAGACCACACACCTTGCACAGGGCAGCATCTCTGTACTGGGCTCTCCAAAAATATCACTCAATCATTAATATGATTAATGAATTATAAAAAAAAAAAAAAAAACATTATAAATGATAAAACCTGCATGTTCATTGCACATTTCTCGTTGCTCTTAAATGAACATTCTCCATTCTTATTAAAAGAAAATCTTCCCAAAAACTCACATGGGTATTATAATGAAATGCTGCTTAAAAGGACCACATTTTGACTCGCAGCAACACTGCATCCCATTCGTAGTAGATTCTGATAGCATGTCCGGCAAACATTTCTGATGTTTCTGTAATGTAACAAACTCAAAAATTATATTAAATCTGATCAAATTTTATTAGGTGTCTATTATAGTCAGCTATAAACAACAGTTCCCTGATTTAGGAAATAACGTTGTTTTGAATGGTAGTTCCTTAGCTTACTTATTACTTATTTTCTTTAGTGTTTTCCAGTGTTTCTGGAAGAATAGTTATAGGGGTAGCATATAATAAATAAATAAATAAATAAATACTGGTCCCTGCTTTCGACCATGCCCATTTATAGTTCAAATCTGAATACAAATACAGAGCACTACACGTTTATAGACACACACAGTGGCATCATCATACACTGACGATGCCATTAATTATGAGTTGGGGCAATGCTCTTGCACCCTGCATGATGTTTCTGACCGACTATATATTTAAGACATTTGGAGATTATAATCACATTAGTAGTGGACAATATGGGTCTCACTTCAGAGTAGATTTGATAAATAGGCCTATAATCATAAAACCTCCAATGAAGAACAGTTCTATAAGCATGCTTAGTTTGTAACTCAAGAACTTTGTTGAGGAAATCTTTCTTGAAACACCACAGATCTTAAAAATGACCTGCTTCTTCACAGGCTGTCTCACACTTTCACACTTTTCTAAGCACACTTGGAGTTCCCTTACTCCCTGAATTATGTTCCCACAACACCCCAATTATAATTTTCCAGCACGCCCTAATGATTTTTGCACCAAAATGGGAAGTGGCGATAAGAATTTCAGAAGTCTTCCTGATCTGTCAGTCTCTAATCTTAAGATACCATATGAATTTATGCTTGCATAATGCATAATTATCTACAATTACACATAATGCATAAAACATAAACCACAATACTTGATGCAGATCAGTTATATAGATTAAACAGTAAATTTAACGACACTGAATCCTACACATTTAAATCCCCAAGGTTTAATTACGTATTATAGATTTAATGCTCTTTTTTCCAGCAGTTAATTCACTTTAATCCTGCTTAAGTAAATTTAACACTAATTTTCCTGTATACACAAAACACACATCTTACGCACACACATTCTTTTTTTCAATTCCCAATGTGTATCATTAAATACCCTTCATGCTCATCTAAATAATGAATTAAAATGACTGCTCATCTAAATAATAAATTAAAATGATTATGTACATATTATAATCTTAAGAACATGTCCAAGAACATGGAGCATAGTTATCATAGCATGTGGCACTAAAATGGAAATTCCCACCCATCTCCATCGTCTCTGCCCTTTTTTCTTTCCCGCATTTTCTCTCTCTGAATCTGATCACGCTCTTTAACATCTGTGGGAAATCAACTAGCTCATAACTCACCTTAAAAAGGTTTTGAACAAATAAGCATGATCTTCCCACACATCTCCATTATTGGAAATTGCACAGGGTGAATAATATGCTTGCATTCAGTTTTTATTTTTAATGTATTTTTTCATTCACTTTCACACTCCCCGTTTGACTGAATCTCTGGTCAGACGGCTGCTGGAGGCACAACTTTATTCACTTTTCTTTCTTCCTCTTCTCTGGAATATCAGAGTTTTTGTGCTTTACAGGCAAGCAGCATTTATCACTGTCCCAGCACTATCAGCAGAGGAGATAGCTTCTACTGCCTCTATCGCTTAGAGACAGATCTGGCAAGCGCAAGCATATTAACACTGGCACCTAACCGTTGCTGAAGGGAGGTGAATTAACTATCAGGTCATTCAGTGACACACTTACCTGTGAGCACGAGCAGACCCTGAGATTTCATAATTTTCTAATGAACTGTCCCCTGTCACAATTTCATAGGCTCTGTTACATACTCAACCCCCCCCCCCCTCCAGAAAAACCACACACACACACACACACACACACACACACACACACACACACACACACACACAGAGAGAGACTTCCTGCTCTTGTTCCCCAATCGCAACAGGATTGGTCTGTGGGTTCACACTGTGGGAATCTGCTGCATCTCTTTCTGAAGCCACAAGCAGAGTACATCACCACATCCTCGTTTATGACTCACAACACACATACACTCACCTCTGAGCTGTTCCCGTATCCACCACATACATCCACTCTGTTACACATGTCTTGATCGTGCACACACAAACGCATACACACACTTTCTGTCTTCTTGACTCGGCACGAAATCACTTCACAACACAAATGTTAGCACTCTCTCACGGACACTGATGCTTCCCTTTGAAATTTGTACTCAGGAGTGGCTGTGTGAGGTGGTAAGTGTGTGTGTGTTGGTTACCTGTGGCTGCGGCTCTTGCCATAAGGATCAGCCTCCCTGTGATCAGCGTCTTGGTGATGAGCCTGGAGGAAGAAAGACAACAGCGCTTGGCCAGTCCTCCGTCTCCACGACAACGCCCGGAAGATGCCACACCTCCAGTGCACGCTGCTCAAGAACAATAAGACTTTATCCCCTCCCTCTGCCTCTCTCTGTCTTTCTCTCTGTCTTATTCTTCTTATGAAGCGCGCGCTTATTTGGAGAACATGACGTGCTCTCCTATTGTGTGTATGTGAATGACGTCTCGCTGAACACAGAGGATGATGAGGAACTGGGATTTTGCAGGTGAGTGTGCGTGGGGAGGTAGACTGAGTTCCAAAGGGAAACCAAGCACTTTTCATGTGGATGACGCACACTCGAGTGAGTATGTGAGAGCGCGCGTGTGAGAGAGAGAGAGAGAGAGAGAGAGAGACAGAGAGAGAGACAGAGAGAGATGGAGAGGATGGGGTCGTCATGGAGATATTCAGCCATGAAAGAAAAGTAGGGTGAATTACTGAGGGGAGAGGCAAAAGGCAAGCACCTACTAATTCTCTCTCTCTCTCTCTCTCTCTCTCTCACACACACACACACATATTGTGGTGAATAATACTAGATTCACACTCAACATAACACAAATAAGTTCAAAATAATGTGAACACTAACCACACACACAAATATGTTCTCTGTAATTCACATTCACAAGTTCTTCTTTTTTTTTCTTCAGTGTTATTAGAGATACTGGCCAGAAAGAAGCCACTTACAACTGTAGTGTGAGTCTCAGTACTCTGACTTAATGCTTCAGCCTTAAGATTAAAATAGCTGCAGCCAAATGCCCTAAAGCTGCCTCCTTCTCTCAGATTACAAGGACTACAACACAATCTCCAGCAGTGACACAACAGGGACTCTAATGCTTTCAACCAGAATGGCATAAAACTATGACAAAGGCTACATTTAATTTCAGTAACTGAGTGCCTGTCTAACATGAACCATCACTGATGATGACTTACACAGATTGTGGCCTAAATGACATAAATCAGTCTTGTGTGGTGTCCTAGGGGGAATAAACTCCAATCCCATGCACCATCCAGGCAGTAAGTGCCTTTCTTCCTGATAACTTTAGTAAATGGAGAGATGAATGGATGGACAGCTAGCTAATGCATAATACATCACTATAGCAGATATAGGGCAATAGTAAATGAAGGCAGGTCTGTAATAAATGTAGTTTCACAGCCATAATTGCATCATAGCAACACACACGCACACAAAAACAGCAGCATCAGGAAAAAAAAAAGTGACCTGCCTTGTTTATCACAATGCTTCAAGGAATTTCGCTTCTGGAACAATGAAATTCATCAAGGGTATAAAGGTGATGATTAAAATACAGTAAATATACTCACTGGCCACTTTAATAGGAACTATTATGTACCTATGTACCTATGTACCCCTGCTTATTCATGAAATTATCCAATCAACCCATTGTTTGGTAGCAGTGCAATGCAAAAAATCATGCAGATACAGTTCAAAAGCCTTAGTTAATGTTCACATCAAACATCAGAATGGAGAAAAAATGTGACTATGGCATGGTTGTTGGTGCAAGACATGCTGTTTTCCTGGGATTTTCACCACAAAGAACGTTGCAAAAAAACAAAAAACATCCAATGAGCCATAGTTTTGCAGGCAGAAATGCCTTTTTGATGAGAAAGGTCAGAGGACAATGGCCAGACTGGTTTGAGCTGACAGGAAGGTGACAATAACTCAAATGATCACTCTTTACAACCATGGCAAGCAGAAATGCATTTCAGAATGCACAACATGTCAAGCCTTGAAGTGGATGGGCTACAACAGCAGAAGACCGCATCAGGTACCTCTCCTGTAGGCCAAGAACAAGAAACTGAGGATATCATGGGCACAGACTCACCCAAACTGGACAGCTGAAGACTGGGAAAAGACCAGGTGGTTCTTTTTCTAATCTTCAACTGTCCAGTTTGGGTGAGACTGTGTCCATGATAGCCTCAGATTTCTGTTCTTGGCTGACAGGACTGGAACAAAATGTGGTTTTCTGCTGTTGTAGCCCATCCACCTCTAGGTTCGATGCTGAGATGCTTTTCTGCTCACCATAGTTGGGTATATGAGTTGCTATATCCCTCCTGGCAGCTCGAACCAATCTGGCTATTTTCCTCTCTTATCAGCAAAGCGTTTCCACCAACAGAACTGTCACTCACTCTAAGTTTTTTGTCAATGTTTTTTGATCAGCAGTTTCTGAAATACTCTAACCAGCCCATCTGGCACCAACAACCATGCCACAAGAGATCATAGACATGATGTAGACACACATATACATACATACACACACACACACACACACACACACAATATACAAGGATTACTGTATTGTGATAAAAGCAAAATAATTTTTTTCTCTACACTGAAATGGACATAAAGGCTAACATGTGTGCAGGCAAAGCTCTGATCTGAATACAATACAATACTGCCATTAATGGATTCATCTTCACAGATCCACTATGCAATACTAATGCAGGACCCAAAGGCCAAAAGCTATCACATTATCTCAGTTATTGATGCCTGAATAAAAGCATAATGGCAACTCTATGGCACGCTACGTCAGCTTGTATGAACAGATATGTTGCATATTGACTGCAGTAAACACCACAAGCTATGGAAGCACGTAAAATAGATGGATGAGTTGCTGTCAGCCCCCTTATGACTGCTCAGATCCCCTAGGAACAGGCTCTTTGTGATATCAGAAAGGGAAGACAGAGAGATTAGATTAGATGTGGAAATGGAGGCACAGACTGAGCTTTTTAAGTTAAATCTCCATAGGGCCTCAACAGGAAATAGTCCACTGTTGAATTTACACTGTTGAAATAACATCTATGCTCTTAGGACCTGCAGCGCTGAATTAACTTCTAATTTGTAGCCTGCTGGACTAAATAACCACTGTAGGTGTTAATGAAACACTGGGGACTTTGTTGAGTAAAGTCCAAAAAGATTTACTGACAAACAGCTAAGCAACAAACAATTACTCAGAGGTTATTGAAATTTTTTCAGTATTTAAGGATGCAAATAAAACACTTCTACGAACAAACAGGGAACAGTTGCTGACATGGAAGAAAACCAAATTCATTATCCAGATGAAGGTTTAGTGTCTCTTTGAATGCTTGAATAGTTGCTCAGTTGTGCAGGCTTTGTTTAAAAGTGCTACCAAAAGAATTAGTCTTGCTCTATGTGACTGGAAGAACGAGTCCAGAGGGCCATGTTTGGCTTTAGCGTTCCAGTCTGACCTGTAAGAGCAATCGATAGGACATTAGTGATATTGTCGCTGCAAGTTTAAGGACCCATTCACTTCTCTCAGTCCATATGTGGACCCTCACTTGCCAGTCAGTTGCCATGGGAAACCATTCGGCCGTGTCAAGAAAACGCCTCGAGGGATTCCTGCCAGTAAAGGGTGCACACATACACACATACACAGACACTGCCGCTGTAGGACAGACTGGAAAGGTGCACACATTAGAGCTGTTTCAACTCTTCAATAATTTCATCAAGGCTAGAAATGATCTGGTGTGAGAGATGCACACAGTATTTTTAGTGTTCATGCACTGGTTAGGGTTTGAGAATAAATCGGCCTGAACGAAGCCACTGAGACTTCAGTCTCCTCCTCTGGTCTGTCTGTGCCAACAGGCCTAATTAGCCTAAAATGGGTTAGTGTGTGTGTGAGAGAGAGAGAGAGAGAGAGAGAGAGAGAGAAACTGACTTTAAAACCTCATTTAAACTACTTTGGAAATGCTGAACCCTGAATTAGAACCAAATATACAAATTAATAAACCGCCTGCTTCAAGCTGAGACTGTTTGCTGCTGCTTTACGTTATTATAGGTAGCTTGGTAGGGAGCAAATTGGCAAGATATTAACTTTGTTAAGTAGATAATTACATGCAATTACAATTAATGCAACGTGTTAAAACTTTCTGGCTCCAATAAATAGCCAAGATATGATTGTACACATTTAAATAATCATCTTATTATTGGAATTGTTGGATTATATTCAGAGGGGGTGCATGAACTTTATTTTAATTATGTTTTGCCAAACATGGATATCACTATGCAGATTATGTAGCTGCTTAGATTTTACAGCTAGTTAGTTCTGGAAATGACTTATTCTTATTGACTGATATGAGTGATGTGTGATCACATACAAGTTCAAGGTCTCTAAATCTGCTTTAATGGTCATTGACCGTCAACCTGGTAAGATGATGGCAAATTGTGTCTCCATCTAGTGGAGCTTTGTGCACAGCCCCCATACCATGCCCCAAAAGAAAAAAAGAAAAACAGAAAAACATTGCATTTATCATTATTTTATGCCTAAACAAGGATTTCATATATTCAAAAAATTGTCTTCCTTTCATACTCGACCATTTACTGAATAACTGCATCAGTGAAGGCCATGGTCAGACATTATGTGTGTGTCATGCCAGAGGACCAGCTCCTTTTTTTAAAGTGTCCATCTTACTCCCACCAGCCATCCCTCTCAAATCCTGTGGTGGCTGTATTTTTAAAACTTGTCATAATGATTCTTGACAGTCACTTAAGCATAATGTTTGCGTGTGTGTGTGTGTGTGTGTGTGTGTGTGTGTGTGTGTAAGAAAAGAGAGATGACAAATCGTCTGACTGAATATATCAAAATAAGCAACTCCAGTGAATCACTGAGAGTGTACATCATGTCTGGTCTACATATGAGTAACTAATGATCAAACCAAACTTTTGCAAATCTGACAGATGTTAAAACATTTAAGAGAAAAACACTACATAATGGCACTGGTCATTTGCTGCCTCTGTGCAGAATGGTTTTTTTCCCTCTTTTTTTTTTTCTTTAAATGTAACAAGTATATTTCGATGGTCAAGCTTATCCTAGGAAGGCATAAGAGCTTGAACATAAAACAATTATGAACATATAACAATTATTATGAAATGGAAGTACAGCAAGTCTTTCAGAGAATGATGTAAGGTGCAGTTCTTCACTTTGGTAGGTCTATTTGCAGAGCTTTTTTCCCTTATAATTTCTGTAAGATGGGGTTTGGTACAAAACATCACCCAGTTAATAGTGATTTTTTCCCACTGAAAACCCTTTTTAGTCTATTATAAACCTTTTTATAACAGATTTAACCCACAGCTACGAAAACAGCTCTAGGGTTATAATCACAAGAGCAAAGGAGCGTATGTACTTAGAAGCTGGAGAATGTTGTCACAGGGCTGTAGAGAGAAGAGAGGGGACTTAAAGCTCATAAAGTCTGTCATCATCCGTGGTAGCGATGAGGATAACGCATAAAACCAATGCCCTTATCGTGAACCCAGAAAGAACATCTTAAGTGCACTTTCAATCCTCCTGTTTAGAGAGTTCCTCTCGGTTTCAGTCAGGAAAAGAGGCTTTCCTTCAAACTTATGTATTCATTGTCTTTAGAACTTTTTTCACTCTTACAAATAATGTATTTTTTCTATTTAAAAAAAAAAAAAAAAAAAAAAAGGATGTCAGTGCACGGATCAAGGTGGACCAACAACCTGAACCCATGATTTTAATGTGTAAAAGGTTTAAACATAACAAAGTAATAAAATAAAAAAAGAAAAGAAAAAAGCGTGAAGCTGTACTGATGAGGTGCAACTCTACTGCAGGTGACATCATGCGAGACATTCGGCTGGAACAGACTAAGCGTGCATAAGTACCATGTTTTGTGCTGTCTGTGGGCCACACCTGTATAATAATACATAATTTCCTGGGCTTCCAGGCTGTCATCACATGAACACTACCTGTATTTGTGTTACTCACTCTAACCTAAAGTGTTTGCAACTGCACCAGCCTCGAGGAAGGTTAGCCTTTTTTTGGACAACGGTGTGTTTTGTTTTTAGGCAGGAGAACTATCCATCCATCCATCCATCTATGCAACAATAAACAAACAAACAAATGAATAAATTCAGCGATGTGTACATCATATCAATGCTTACATTTATTGTTCAAAGAGTAATACTTATGGATTTTTTAGGTGATCTTAATAGAAGTGATCAGTGAGTCAGAGCAATCAGCTCAGCTCAATAATTACACTCCCAAATGGCTCATTGGTAGTGTCAGGCCAAATCTGTTGATGTTTGCTTATCCATCATTCAATAAAATCTTATTCTACCCTCTAATTAACAAAATAACATATTTTGCATTATGCTTATTATAAAATCTATTTAAATAAACGCAAAAACCTGCAAGGTGTTATATTTGCTTTTTCAAACCCGTTGCTGCATTAATATTAGTATTAATTATTAACGGCTGTGTTTGTGCTTAATGTTTAATAAACATTCAGTGATTCTTGTGCTTTCATGCTGATTTTCACCTCCCCAATCCATTACACTACACATCATTATAACGAGCAGCGCAGTCAGCCCATCATGCTGTTTCAGTCACACGCAAACACACACAGTCAAACAACTCAGGTGTTGATAATATTCACTCAGTCATGGTTACAACGAATGAGATTGAAGGTATCAGAGAATCATGAATAGACAATACTGACGAAATAACTTCACTATTTACGAGAGTCGACTCCAAATGTCCAGCTGAAAGAGTCAGTTCAACAAGTTGACCCTTTCATGAACAACACATCACTACTTCATAACTGCTTCATTACCATGGACTATGGTAAACAATATGTACGTTTCTGCATCTGTTTTTGGAAACCAGGGAGTCTGATCGTCTCATTTAAAGCTTCTGTGACTGTAGCCAACTGTTTATAGACCAGCACGCACAGCTCACTCTTACTTATAGATGGAAGAGCAGTATGACAATTGATTTTAATTAGTTTTCCCCCTCAAACATATACAGCACTGAGAAACACAACACTGTGGTAGAAAGAATGCCTAAAACTGATCTTGATTTGGCTTCTCATTAATGCTAGTAGAAACTGTTTTCCTCTTAAGACAGTGTTTCTCATAAATGTTACTTTTGCTGAAAAAATAATATGTAACCATTTAGTCAGCATGATCAATAAGAGGTGGCCTTATGCTGTAGCATGTAGATATTGATTATTTGATGACACAGCTATCAAATACCACTGTGGGCAAAAAAAATTGTGCTTACAACTAAAACACAAACCAGTTTGTGCTGTTATTTTTTTGTTAGTTTTGCATTCAGAACTCATCTTGGGGTGACACTGTCATCAATCAGATCCCTTTGCGTTTAAAAGTTAAGATTAAATGTTCAAGAGCCTGTTGCAATTTGTTTTTTATAGAAATAAATGCAATCCACATAAATCTACTTTATTTAAAGACCTAGTGATAATGTTCGGCCTAAGTTGTATCAAGTTAAAACCAATTACATTCAGACAATAATAAATCATCTTTTACAGTATAATTAAAGTCCTATATGCTACCATTCTAACAAGGAATGTAAAATTCAAAAAAAAAAAAACATTTAAAATAAAAACACATACTGAATTGCAAAACCCCAAATTTAATAATGTTAATGCTGAAAGAAATAAGGCAGCCTTTTGAAGATTTGCTTGATTACATGGAGGGCTTTATACCACCTTCATGAAATGTTAAGATAAAATCTGAATAAATTAAAAACGTGTTCATTAGGCACTATTGCAGCAAGGCTGCTGGATAAGGGCACACAGATATTTCCTTTCTTCAGCCATTAAATAATTCAACACATTTGTTTTAAAAGGAACACATCAAATATTTTACAATCTCTGAGTCCTGTTTAACAAGGAGTATGCAAGTTTGTTCAAGTCTCTTTTGATGAGACTGTCAATATGCTTGAATATTTGAGTCATCGTAATGCTTTGCTGTTTTTGCTTAGATGGATTTGCTTGGTTTGAGTTAACACTTGTAGTGTATTACATGCTGAGCTGGTCGTAAGTTGCTGAGGTGGATGGTACTTTGTAAGGTGCCTTTAAAGGTATGTGGGGGAGTTAGAGGTTCCTGTTGGGGGCTCAGCAGTAGTATTGGCTGAGAGTCTGTAGTATTTTAAGGGAGAACCTGTTAATTTGAAGCTTTGGTTCAGGGCAGAAAGGAAAAGTGCATGAGAAAGAGAGAGGGAGAGACAAAGGGAGAAGTGGGGGAGACGGGGGAGGGCGAGAGAGAGCGAGAGAGCGAGAGAAAGAAAGAAAGAGATTGAGATCAGGCTCAGAATTTCAGACCACAAACTTGTTCTTGGTAGTTGAGCCACTCTTAGTGGCTGTGTCAGCATGAGACTGATAGCCAATCGTCATCTTCATAGGGATTCCTAACCGCTCCTTATACACCCTCCTGTAGGATGAGACAACCACATTAACACACACATCAATGTAGATGCAGCAGAACCTGTTTGCATGAAGATATGCATCTTTCACTATACTTTACATTTGTTTTGTGTGTGTTTTTATGTATGCGTGTACACTTCTAACCCTATGTGTGTTACTGCTTCTTTGTTCTCGTAATCGGTTGTCCAGACAGCAATTTTATCTCCTTTTGTTCGGATGTTGACTACAGCACCGCACACATCATCACTGTAGTCATCAAAAGCTTCTCCTATGAGGCAAAGCATCTGCAACCACACAGTAAGAACATCAGGACAAGAACAAAGCTGTAAACAACTGCACATGGGATCAGGTTAAAGCAGCAGCTTCAGAAGGATGCTCACCGTTTCCAGCCAAAAACGGTCCAAGTCGAGCTTCCTCTGTTGTTTGTTGAGGGTGATGAGCCAGCGCCCTCCTTTCTTATTTCTCTCATCCTCCCACATGGGCTCAATGCCGTCCTGTAATGAACAAAATATGGAGATATTCTGACAATCGCAACATCAAATTGCGGCTCACACACAAATGCAAAATGTAAGTATACAACATCTTGACTACAACATCATCATGAGCTTGCATTTACTCTACACAGACAGAAATCATAATAATAATAATAATGATAATAATAAAAAGACGTTCACCTTGAACAGTGAATAGTCACAACCAGACATCAAATTACTGGACAGCTGAATGTGGTTATAAAGCCTGAAAAGACAAACAGGCCATCAACCCCAAACAGTCTAATATATTTCTCTGAAAGTTCTTCTTAGATATACATACAAAATTTAATCCTTACGCCCAAAAATCCTCTACTGTGTCAAATTTGGATATCAGTCGCAAGTTGGCTTGCCATGTTTTGCTCTTGTCATTTTTAAAGAACCATAAAGACCATCTGCAAGAAGACAAGCAGTTACACATCCTCTTCAAAGCAATTTGTAATCAAGAAACAACCCTGTACACCAAAAACATGACAAGTCTATCAGCTAAAACAACACAGTGTAAATCAGAAGGTGTCTAAATGTGAGCGGCAGAAGGGTGTCGTGTAACTAATGGTTCACCTGTTTTGTAGCGGATGTTTGATGTAACACTCAGGGCTGACAATCTCTTGGCTTGTCTCTTCTGAGTTCTCCTCTTCACTCTTCGATGGATTCAATATTACTTCCTTGAGAAGAGAAATGCCAACAAACAAACGGTTTACGCAAATTTCAAGTCTAGCAAATAACCTACTTGATTCAAGTACATATATAAGGGTGGTGTAATGGCATATATGCAGTAGTGCAGTATACAGTTTTGGACTACAAATGTAGGACTAGGCTAGAATCTGATATAAACTCTGGTTATCAAAATATCAGGTTCACATTACCTAGCTCTAAAACGCAGTACAATCAACAGCTGGAACTAAAAACAAACTAGATGAGACACCAAATAGTGTCTGTCAAATACTGAGGTTTTATTACACGCCAAAGCTTAAGCATTTCAGAAGTAAACCCATTTTAAACCAGCACGAGCTTGCTTTTTGTTTGTCATATAAAATAGATATTATGGTGTGGTGGTGTTTTTTTCCTGAGACACCTCTAGAGAGTTAACTCAGATACAGATGTCGTGGCGGCGGTTTAGCCACAGCTGTCAAGTTACTTTTAGCACCATGTGTATGTCTGTACTTTAATTTAGCTAAGTTAACTCAGATAACAAACATGTGCTGGTAAACACCGCCTGGTTAGAGCAGTAAGAGACGTCGCTAGCTTGCTAACGTTAACTCATGTACTCTTTTCATAGCTATATAGTAGTCTGTGTGGACTCATACAAGAGCGTGTACTCATACAAAAGCAAAGCCAAACGTCCAGAACGACTACAGTGGCAGCTAAGCGGACAAAACAGACATATTAGACAATAATTACTGTTACCGAGCCTCCTAAGCTAGCTACGGCGATTCTCGAAACAAGATGACAAACTAGTCTCAGCCTAACTTGTTAAGACAGTCAGGAGTAAGTTAGTGCTGCGAGACTTCAGCTCTCCCATTCAAACACGTCGATTAACTTTACTGAAGTCTAACTGTAGCTCACATTCCCGGGTAATTCTGAACTAAGTCATCTACACACACATTCATGTTGACACATTATCTTAGGAATGCTAAACAGAGCTCGAAAAATGAAAAATTCTTCTTAGAGTAATGCATCGACTCACCGGCTCCGCAGTCGCCATTTTCCATGACTTGTTCACACAGGCCTCATATGGAACATTCAGGCTACGTCCCAAACCGCGTACTCCCCTACTACATAGTATGCCCACATACGGGCCGAGTACTATTACTTCCTACTGATTAGTACGGTAGTGTACTCTTTTGAAAGTAGACTCAGTCTCATTGGCTGAAGCCAAAGCCTATAGGGCTAACAGACATACAGAGTATAACATAAACTTAGCTAAACTTAAATATATAATATAGTTTCCTTCTTTTTTTAGAATAAGAATGAAACTATTGACATTATAATTTTAACAGTGTTTTATATGCCACTTTTTATAGTAACATTGTTAGTAATATATTGTAAAAGTTTTGTGTTTTAAGTTCTTGACAATATTCCTGATGAATCTCAGCTAGAGTTAGCTACCCAGGAAGCTTGTCTTAAAGTTGCCGGATAGACCGCTTCCTTAAATGTATATTTAAGTTTAAAAAGTTCTTGCGAGTTGGTTTTAGTAGAACTACGCTACATGGCCAAAAGTTTGTGGACACCTGACCATGACCCCCATATGTGGTTCTTCCCCAAACTGTTAACACAAAGCTGGAGGCACATTAGCATTACAATTTCCCTTCAATGGAAGTATGGAAGCCCAAACATGTTCCAGCATGACGATGTCCTTGTGCACAAAGCGAGCTACATGAAGACATGGTTTGTTAAGTTTGGAGTGGAAGAACTCGAGTGTCCTGCACCGAGCCCTTACCTCAACCCCACTGAACACCTTTGGGATGAACTGGAATACTGACTGCACCCCAGACCTCCTCACTCTACATCAGAGCCTGACCTCACTAATGCTCTTGTGGCTGAATGAGCACAAATCCCCACAGCCACGCTCCAACATCTAGTGGAAAGTTTCCCCAGAAGAGTGGAGGTTATTACAATGGGAAAGAAGGACTAAAGCTGGAATAGGAAGTTCAAAAAGCACATATTGGTGAAAAAGAGAGTGTGCCAATCAGGTGTCCACAAACTTTTGGCCATATAGTTTATTAATTCCTATGAATTATATTACTACAATTTATTATCAAAAATGTTCAGAAATAAGTGCATCTAGTGACAATAGTCAGACAGGCTGTGGCATTCAAACGAGGCCTCACCAGCCTGAACTACTGACACAAGGCAGGTTGGGTCCCTGAATTCATGCTGCTGATGCCAAATTCTGCTGCAGCACAAATTGAGATTCAACAGACTAGGCGGCACTTTTTTCAAATCTTCAACTGTCTGTGAACACAGTCCTCAGAGTCCTGTTCTTGGGTGACACGCCTGGAACCTGACGTGGTCTTCTGCTATTGTAGCCCATCTGCCTCAAGGTTTGATGTGTCACATATTCTGGGTAGCTTTTCTGCTCATCACAGCTGTAAAGAGTGGTTATTTGAGTTACCATAGCTTCTTGTCAGGTCAAACCAGTCTGGCCATTGTTTTCTGCTCCCCTTTATGGTTTTATACTGGTTGGCAAAATCCTACAACCTCAGAAGCACAGCTGATGAAGGACTTTTGTCCTAAACATCTTGTTTCTCTGGAAATCTTGTGTACCATGCTTAACTTTTACTACATCCACTATTGACACATACATTTAGATGTTGACTGTATAAGTAGAATGGCCTTAGAATCAAAATATTCAGGGACAAAGTAGTCATTACTACAGAAAGCTTTATTATACCGCTATAATGCTTCTGAGCTGCTTGCAGAAGCTGAATGAACCTCTGCGGTCGGTTACGACCCCGGTGACGTCACATGAGTCAACCGAAACCGGAAGTGTTTCAAACAAGGCTAGCTCTTGACACAGTTCCTTTCCACAATCTCTGTTAGTTGGGTTTAGTCTTCGGTAGTGAAATGTCCAAGGAGTCACCGACAGTGAGGGATGCGACAGTGATTAATGGTCGTGTTTTCCTCGAGGCAGAGGGTCAGAGAAGGTATCCGTGCCGGCACACAGGCAGCGAGCAGGTAAACAAGTTAGTCCGGCAGTAACTGTGATCCCTGGCTACTCTAATCTCTGTCTGAAACAAACACGAGGAGCTGTACATAAAGATTTAAATGTATACTTTTATACACTGTGACCTTTGGACCTGTCGGTTGCTACGCGGAAGACTTGCTGTTTGTCATGTAAACATGTAGAGAAACTGGATCTGTGTATGCAAACAGCACTTTTTAACAGCTTAGTTCAATTTGCCTTAGTTTTAATGTGTTTCACTGTGTATTCTAGTGTATCAGTCCTTAAATTAAACATTATCTTTAACAAAGTCACCTTGTTCTCACAACCTTTATCTTAAAGTTTACATCTTAACAGCTCTGAAATTTTAGCAAGACATGGTTCCTCAAATGTTATTTGGATGTTTAATGCATTTAGGTACAACCTTTTCTTTCAAGAACTCTTCGAAAGATATAAAGGGTGCGTACTGCTTCAAACTGATCAATGGTTCTTCAAAAGCCCACATGGTTCTTGCTGACTAACTATAGCAAGTGAAATCCATTTGATCACCTATCTTTCAGTATGGTACACCCATAGCATTAAAGGTCAGAAAAGTATGTAGACTATGTTGGGTGGGGTTTATAGTTACACAGTCAGGTCCATAAGTGTTTGGACAGTAACACAATTTTAGTAATCTTGCCTCTGTACACCACCACAGCGGATTTGAAATGAAGCAATCAAGATGTGATTGAAGTGTAGACTTTCAGCTTTAATTCAAGGGGTTTAACAGAAATATTGCATTAACCGTTTAGGAATTATAGACATTTACATAGTCCCTCCATTTTCACAGGCTCAAAAGTAATTGGACAAACTAACAATTATAAATATGAGGATTATTTTAAATAGTTGCATCCAAATCCTCTGCAGTCAATGACTGCCTGAAATCTGGAACCCATGGACATCACCAAATGCTCCGTTTCCTCCCTTGAGATGCTTTGCCAGGGCTTTCCTGCTTCTGCCTTCAGTTGCTGCTTGTTTGTTGGTCTTTCTGCCTTCAGTTTTGTCTTCAGTATGTGAAAAGCATGCTCTATTGGGATGAGGTCAGGTGATTTAAGAACATTATATTGTTCTTATATATTATATATATATATATTGCTCTTGGGTTTCTTTCACGGTATGTTTTGGGTCATTATTCATCTGTACTGTGAAGCGCTATCCTATCAGTTTTGCAGCATTTGACTGAATCTGAGCAGAAAGTATAGCTCAATACACTTCAGAATTCATCCTGCTACTTCTGTCAGCAGTCACATCATCAATAAACACCAGTAACCCAGTTCCATTGGCAGTCTTACATGCCCATGCCATAACACTGCCTCCACCATGTTTGACAGATGATGTGGTATGCTTTGGATCATGAGCTGTTCCTTTCCTTCTCCATACTCTTCTCTTCCCATCATTCTGGTACAAGTTATTCTTATATCAAAGTCTTATCTGGCCTTTCTGCTATTGAATGTTACCAGTGGTTTGCATCTTGAGGTAAACTGTCTGTATTTACATTCATGAATGTGTTTACTTTCTCTTGATTGTAGACTTTGACAATGATATGCCTACCTCCTCCAGAGTGTTCTTGACTTGGCTAGATGTTGTGAAGGGGTTTTTCTTCACCGAGGAAGGAATTCTACAATCATCCACTTTAGTTGTCTTCTGTGGTCTTCCAGGCCTTTTGGTGTTGCTGAACCTGCTGTTGCCTTCCTTCTTTTTAAGAATGTACCAAATTGTTGATTTGGCCACTTCTAAAGTTTCTGCTATCTCTCTGACAGGTCTGTTTTGTTTTTCCAGCCTAATGATGGCCTCCTTTACTTGCATCAACACTTATATGGACTGCATTTTGAGAGTTCCTATGAACAGCCACTAAATGCAAATTCAACGCTTGGAATCAACTGCAGACCTTTTATCTCCATAATTTGTCATGAAATAATGAGGAAACAGGCCATACCTGGCCATGAAACTACTTATCAATTGTTAATTGTCCAATTACTTTGGAGCCTGTGAAAACAGAGGGGCTATTTAAAAAAAAAATAGCTGTAATTCTTAAATGCAATACTTTTATTAAACCCCTTGAATTAATGCTGAAAGTCTTCACTTCAATCACATCTTCATTGCTGCATTTCAAATCCATTGTGGTGGAGTACAGAGGCAAAATTATGAAAATTGTGTCACTGTCCAAATACATATGGACCTGATAGTATACAGCTAATTGCATGTATACTGTTTTAAACAAGCCATATGACTTTTTGTTACTTTCCACATGCATAAGGATGCCATCCAAAGTTAACCAAGCTCTTCTTCTTTTCTTAGAATGACCTCAGGGCAAGAGCACGACCCCCCGGCACCTCTAACACCAGGTCGGAATCTCAGGCTGCATTAGATACAGTACCAGAGGCAGCACTAGTGGATGACTGTGAGAGGCTGGGTACTCTGTTTGGGATGTTCAATAAGTGCCTGAGAGGCATGGGCTTCACACAGCTCTACTTTGGGGAGAAGATTGTAGAGCCTGTGGTGGTGCTTCTCTTCTGGCTGCTACTCTGGTTCCTCGGCATCCAGGCCCTGGGTCTCGTAGGAACTCTTTGTATTATCATCATATACATCCAGAAGTAGTGGCCTAAGCAGGATGGAACGATAAAATTCTTTGTGTCTTGGCGTGATCTAACACAGATCAGCGTAATGAATGTCCCTCTGCAATGAATAGCATTATAACATATGATGGGTTTTGGTCTCTCTCCATTGTGAGTCTCAAATGACTGCATACATATACAGTGCCATGCAAATTTATTCAACCTTTATAAAGTTTTTATATATAATCGGTTTTTTTTGGTTAAAAAAAACTGTGTAATTTATAACGAAGCAAACTTGAAAGAATTCAATTAAAATACTTTTGCATGGCACTGTAAACGGGGGTGGTACCAGATAGGAAGTTCCAGAAAGCTGATATTGAAGGTTTTCTTGTCATCTATGCACTAATTTAGATGTTTTTGATATGCATGTTTCCTTAACTATCACTTTGTATTGACGGCTAAGTGAGTACATATTCATAACTAGCATGGATGTTAATGGAAAAAGCACTTTAAGAGGAAGAAAATGATACTATTTTATCTTATTCAAACAAAATGATGCATATCAATCACACTTTCGCTTGAGAATGACATTAATAGTTCTTTTTTTATTGTTGTTGTTTTATCTCATTGCCCTTGTAGTTATTTGTGCGTTCTCCACACAAGTGCACTAGAGGGCAGCCTCTTCCTGCTCCCTGGAAAACCGATCAAGAAATGATCTCTTTGTAACAAATAGTAAAATCTAGTTGATAAAAGTGTAAATGTACCAATGCATGGTATGTCATTTGCAGTCTGGCATGGGAACTGTGTGTAAAACAAGTGATTAATTCTTAATGTTTATATGATTTGAGCATTTACTTTATGGTATCTAAGTGCAAATGTCTGTGTGTATATGGTGCCCTGTGTTGGACTGGTGTCATATCCAGAGTGTTTTCATGCTTTGCACCCATTGTTCCTGGGATAGGCTCCGGAACCACAACAACCTTGATCAGGATTACTAAAGATTAATGGATGGATGAATGAATAATTATCATTGTCTCCTTCTGTGTCCTGCTGAGAAACATATTTGTCCACACAAATGTATCATTATGGCATAATTGCTCACTTAGGAGAAGATGTATAGTCATATGATTCTTACATAAAATCAAGCATTGCACAACTGAAAATCATTCTAGTAATGCATTAAAACATATTAACCCTGACATGTCAAAAAAAATGCTGATGTTAAAAAATAAATAACCAGCTAATTTCCGTTCTTTAAAAGAGACAATTTTTGAACAGAACGAGTTAAGCTGTAAGACCATTTACTGCTGCCTCACATCTGAACATGATTTGTGAATATGATTATTTGTAAATGTGATTTCTACCTGCAGAGTTGTTTGAGTTACAGCTATAACATATAACTAATCCACTGAAATGAAGAGGAAATCTCTTTCTGTGTAGAAAAAAAAGTGATCAATGGGAGTTTACTGCTGTTTGCTTATACCTCATTTAGCAGACTTTGTGCCATAATTTAGATAATTATTTATGCCATCTTGCTGCATTTTCTATCAGCTCTTTTGGAAAAAGTTATTTGAAATTATGCAGTTGTTATATATTTTACTTCTGTATCTGTAGTCAACTGTGGCTTAATATTTGGCTAAATAAAACATATTATGTTTTTAAAGAACAAGTGTACTGTTAGATTAGATTAGTTTGGCTGATATATGAGGGAACATATCCACTCTGCAAAATGACCATTTTTACACTACATCCATTGAAATATATTATGCAGTCTGTATATTTGTACTGATGATATTCATCTATTTGTAATTGGTTCTAAACTGAGCATTTATACACCTAGTTTATATTTTAAACCTAAGTATTTATGTAGTTACTTTGATTCTCGTGTTTTTCCCCACAGGAAAGTGTGCTTTTTTTTGTGACTGAGAGTGGCATTGTCTGCATTTGGGTTTCTGTTGCACCCCTTGAGCACCATAAGGAATTGTAACATATAATTGTAATTATAACTGTTCTGGATGAAAATCAGTGTTTGGGAAGCTACTTTGTAATTGTACCTTGTTAATCAGCATGCTACTCATGATTTAAAGTAGCTAGCTACTTTTTGATAAAGAAGAAAACGTACTTAGCTACGCTAAAAAAGCTAACTATATTGATGCTATTTTTTTTTCCCCACTTTTTAAACTAAGTAAAAGCAAGTGTGATGTTTTCAATTGGGCAGATTATGCCATAACAAAGATTCTGCTTTTCTCTTTGTAAATCACTCTTAGTAAGGACGTGTTAACTTTACTTCAAAGTCATCAAAAAAAAAAAAAAAAAAAAAGCAACAGATAAAGAGAGGGTGCACTCCACTACTCTTGGTTCAGTTAATGGACAGATGGTAATCCATATAATATCAAATGAAATAGCTGCATTTGGGCATTTGCTGCAATATGAATAATAATGCTTGTCATCATTGCTTGTTATTACATACAGCTTGCTATAACCTGGTTGCATAAGTGTGCACACCCTTTCATAATGCTCAGAATTAATCATTCACATTCAAAATCATGTTCAAAAGTAATTATCATACAGCTGTCATCAATGAAGTGATTCTGATTAACCCCAAATAAAGATCAGCTGCTTTTGTAGGATTTTCATGACATCTTGGCTTCATCTGACTGCTGAAGTCATGGTCTGCAAAGAGCTTACAAAGCATGTGCAGGGTCTCATTGTCAAAATGTATCGATCAGAAGAGGGATACACATGTATTTCCAAAACATTAGATGTATCATGATATATCATGAAGACCTTCATCAAAAAGTGGAGAAAAAATGGGGCACCACGGTGACATTAACAAGAACAGGACGTCTCTCCAAAATGGACAAGAAGACAAGATGAAAACTTACCACCAAGTTGGAGGACCAGGGACTTAGCTGTCTCTGTGGCAGTGGATTTCCCTCACCCTCAGCACTGGAGCCCCCCCAGGGTGGTGTCCTGAGTCCACTGCTTTACTCATTATACACTTATGACTGTGTGGCCACTTCCAGCTCTACCACCATTGTTGAGGTTGCTGACGACACTGTTGTGGTGGGCCTGATCGCTGATAATGACAAGAAGGCCTACTTGGAGGAGATTATAAGCTTGGAGAACTGGTGAACGTCAGTAAGGCAAAGGAGTTGATAGTGGACTTCAGCATAAAGCAAGAGAGAAGCTACCACCCTCTTAAGATCAATGGTGCCCCAGTGAAGAGAGTGGACAGTTTCTGGCACCTTGGTGTCCATATCACGCAGGACCTGTCATGGTCCTGTCACATTAACACCCTGGTGAAGAAGGCCCAACAGCATCTTTACCACCTTAGATGCCTAAGAGACTTTAAACTGCCCTCTAAGGTGCTAAGGAACCTCTATACCTGCACCATTGAAAGCATCCTCACGTGAAGCATCACAGCCTGGATTGGGAACAGCATCAAGCAGAAAAGGCGGGCTCTCCAGAGGGTGGTGCAATCAGCTGAGCTCACCACCCGCACAGAGCTCCCTGATCTGCAGACTATCTACAACAAGGGGTGCTGGCCCAGGCCAGGGAGATAGTGAAGGATATCAGCCATACGAACAATGAACTTTTCTCTGTTGCATTCAGGGAAACGCTCCCTGAAGGCCTACACAGAGAGAATGAGGAGGAGCTTCTTCCCACAGGCCATTCGGGATTTGTTTGCACAACACCCACACCCCCTACATTCCTGTTAATATTCACAGCATATCCTGTATTTATAAATATTTATTATATGTTAGCTTTATCACTGCACCTACCTTTCACTGCAACTTTTCACTGCAACTATGTCAGCTTGACGTTTGCACAGCATTGTATTGTATATGCAACTGCACACATCTGCACTTTATTCCACATATCTTTTATATCCTTTATATTATATTTTTTTATATTTTTATTGTTCTACATATATGTAAATAAATTCTGTTTTTATGTAAATTCTGTTTTATGTCACTGGATTTACCGTTTTATGTAAGTTGTAAAAAAGCATTTCACTGCATGTTGTACTGTGTATGGTTGTGTGCGACCAATAAAATTTGAATTTGAATTTTTGTATTCAAGTGGTCCATTGGACCACTAGCAAGGCCATCTGTCTCTATCATATTATCATATCTGCCATTGTAACAATTATGTGTGCTCTTATACCAGATCACAGATTACTGCATTCTTGAACATATACACGCTCCGTTAAGAAACTGGTCCACTGTGAAATAGCCAAGCCACTCACCTGAGCTGATATATTCCAAAACGAGTCTGGCATGTGATCCATTGCATTAAGTGGAGGATTAAGCTTTAGTTTTGCCAAGATGGCCTTGATGCCAGCTTGCAGTACAGCCGCTGCTGTGCCATGTTCTGGGGTTACACCTGACATATGAAATGCTCTGTTAGTGGGCTATCAGTGCTCTCTTCCAAGGTGGGTCTGTGAGGCACTGATACTAAACTCTGTTCAACCCTGCACTTAACTGCACTGTTGCATTTCTTTTAACAGCTCTTGCATTTGGCCCATGTCAGCTGCCAGCTTCTCTACTCAGTGTTCCAATGCAATAAGGGTGCTTGTCTACTCTCTACAGGGCTGAGAAGCCAATACCTCTGTCATCTGCTGTGCTTCCTTTGATCACACCACCAAGAAGCTTCCTTTGCTTTTCCTAGCAGGTCTTGCAGTCAGACTGATGGCCCAGTTTACTCCGCATTGCGCTTCTGCAGCATCACAGGTGGTTGCTGAATAGGTAGTAGTTCTTCCTTAGCCTGTGATGTGTACTTTCTGCTTTACACTTGGCATTACAATATAATTAGGGCAATTCTGTGTAAATGCTTGTCAGACATGCTCCAGTCCCAAGCAACTTGGGTATTAGTTATGTCCATTGTTCAACTGCATTGGGGCTTGACAGCCCAAACAACTCGCCATTGTGCCCTTAAATACAGGGAATTAGGAAATTGAAAAGGGTGAAAAACCGACAATTCACAAGAAGTTACAGTTTATCGACTTACAAAATTATGACATTAAATAAACACCACACTACTGCAAGCCAGCACAAACAATAGGCAACCTGTCTGAGTCAATACTAAATTTACCAAAGTCCATGTCAGTGCACTCTCCTTGATGTTGCAGGTTTGTTTTTTTGTTTTTTTTCCCCGCAATTTCTGCAAACTTTAACAGAGATTAAAGACAAAGAAAAAAGTAGAAAATAGAATCATGTTAGAGAGAGTTTAGTATGACGTTTAGTACAACAAAGAAAACAGAGTAGAGTTTTTTTTTTTTTCTTTGCCTGCTTATATCCTGCTTATAAGTGTTACTGAAGAGAGACTGTGGGATATTTATTGACAGTGGGATATTTATTTTCAGCTCTGACCGATAAAATACGGGTTTGGACCACTGATAAATGGAGAAGGAATCACCATTTCTCAGTTCTGTGATGTTCACCTGCGGTTTGAGGTGAAAGGAGTGTGAAGAGAAAAGCTGCTGATGAATTTGACCTCTTTCCTGAATATAACCCACAGCACCCTGTCTGAGCTAAAATCTTTAACTTCTAGCAGATTCTACTAGAGAAATAATTAATCCACACTATTTAACAAACACTATATTCTAGT
Organism: Pangasius djambal; assembly: GCA_022985145.1. Classification (NCBI taxonomy): domain Eukaryota; kingdom Metazoa; phylum Chordata; class Actinopteri; order Siluriformes; family Pangasiidae; genus Pangasius; species Pangasius djambal. The sequence continues at coordinate 19,746,714 of CM040977.1, forward strand.
CACTCAGATACATAACGTTATATTGCAAAATGTCGTGACAATAAACATGACCAAAAATCGTGCAAGCAAAACAACTGTAAAATAATAGGCATCAGCCCTATCTCTCCATCCTGTTGGACCTTATGTAGCTAATGTAATTTTATTTTGAAACAGAGCAGAGTAAACCGATTGTAGCTCTCAGGGAAAAAGAACAGAGCAGCACTGGTATGCTTTTGCATTTTAAATTATGCATGTACCGTAGTGTTTGTGTGAAAGACCTAACAAACCTTCCCTTAAAAGGCACTGTTAAGACACATTGGCTAGTGCATTAAGAAAAAAGATAAAGTCACCAGATCAGAGATTGCATAACTCTAAAGGGCATGCAAGTTTCAGTGTAGTAATTACTTTAAAATCACCCAGCTCTTGGCTCATATTTTTATGTAGCTTTAGAGCTGCCTAAGTCAATAATATGATAAGGAAAAAAAAAAAGCTTTAGTTAAACTGGTGTATTAGAAATGGTGTGGTTACTGGAAGCAGACCAGGCTGCAGGGTGGAATGTATTTGGGTCATTTCAGCATTGTGGACAATCTCTGTCACTTTGACACATTAATGAATAAAACATACATAGTTTACAAATACATAAAGCCAGCCTCAATATTTGACATATTTATATATATATATATATATATATATATATATATATATATATATATACTATATTGCCAAATATATATATCTGCCTTTACATGCACATGAACTTTAATTCAATTCAATTTTATTTGTATAGCGCTTTTAACAATGGACATTGTCTATATCCACTGTATATACACTGCCCTCCAAAAGTTTTGAAACGCCTGAACAAAATAGGGTTTTTGGGCAATATCAGCATAAATCCTCTTTAGTTAGTGACCATTTTGCATTGATAATAAGGGACAACACTAGGCATCCGAGCAGTCAGTTTATTCAAACATTGACTTGATATATTACTCCAAGCCTCCTGGAGGATTGCCCAAAGATGATTCACACTGGTTGGACACTTCTTACGG
>CM040977.1:19747838-19762740 GCA_022985145.1 Pangasius djambal
CAGGTGATTGGGCAGGCCACTCCATGATAGACAAGACACCGGCTCGGATGCCTAGAGTATGTAGAGCTGTAATAGCTGCTAATGGGGATTTCTTTGATGAATCCAAAATTTGAGTATTTTTCTATGTTATGGTTATGTTTATGTTCATAAACTTTTTATTTAATAAAATATGTTTTCATAGTTTGTGTTGTCCCTTATTGTCAATGCAAAATGGTCACTAACTAAAGAGGATTTATGCTGATATTGCCCCAAAACCCTATTTTGTTCAGGCGTTTCCAAACTTTTGGAGGGCAGTATATATATATATATATATATATATATATATATATATATATATATATATATATATATATATATATATATATAAAAATCCTTTCAAAAGTTGCAAACACAGTAAAATGGCATGTCCCTGAGCTTAGTCAATGGATAACAACTAACAGTTTTTAATCTTAAAATTTAATAATATTTTAAAAAATGAAATCACTGTTACTTTTACACATAACATGATAAAAAAAAATCATATTTTAATGCATAAAACATTAAAAAATATACAAAAAATATTATTTTAAACTTGTCCTCAACTTCCTGTCTTCCTGTCATCTGCTTATTTAAGTCACATGACTTTAAGGCCCTGACTTCATTTCGTTTCAAAGAAGCATGGTGTGCAAAGTCTGGTAAGTTAGCTCTTTTTTGTGTCACTTTTTTTTTTATATATACTTTTGGACATTTTACACATGGGGACAAACAGAACTCGTCAATCCTGTTGAATGTAAATCCAGAATGCAGAAAACAATAAAATATTTGTAAAATTTAAAAAATATGAAAATGTTATTAAATGTTTGTTAGGTAGATGGGCTGCCTCACCATGTGCTTCACAACATTGCTAACTCTTGCAGATTTAGCATGCTAATTGTTAACCCTGTTGTTGTCAACCCTTTTGGTGCTCTTTTGTAACAGAGTTGACACTGTTGCATTGTAGCCATGGCTGGCACACCCCAAAAAAAAAAAAGCCTAAGTTTATTCACAGTAAACTAAGAAGATGAATTCACAATTGCATTCTGTTCAAACCGTTAAAGAAATGTTTTTGCATTTAATTTCATTGTATATAGATTTCAATGGTATAGCAAATGGCAGAGACAATACAGGGCAAGGAGAGATACTGGCCCTGTGAGAAGGCAGCAATATTTGGAGAAAGAGAGAAAGAAATGGAGGCAGGACAGGTTGGAAAGGGGAAAAAGAAGTGCCTTTTTGAACTGAGTGAGTGAGAGAGAGAGCAGAGACTAAAATGCAGAAGATGGACAACTGTCCAGCAGAAGTGTTGTATGAAGGCAGCTACAGCAGCCACAACTACGTCCGCTGCAACAGAGAGAATCCATTTAACACAAGTTCAGGTGGGGCATTCAAGGTCAGAATCTGAGTAGTAAAGTACGTAGTGCAACAATGAACTTGCAGTCTGTGCCTTTAAGAAAGTATTAGGCGATGTCATTCTCATTATTTTTTTCTTCTGCTCATCAGTGAAAATCACATGTGCTATATCTTAAGATCCAAGGTGTAAGAACATGTAATGTAGAACATGTGCTCTTAGGATCAGAGCTCCTAGGACCTACTTCTAATGCTCCAGTGTATGTGTCTAATAATCCCTGCTTAAGATTCTAAATTCCCCTAAATTCTTTCATGTCCACATGGTTTTCACTGACCTTACTGCCGCCAGCTAACAAGAGGGGGGAAAAAAAAAAGCTCCTACTGAACACACACACTTGAACATTAACACTAGTGCTTAAATTAAAATTCAGATTCCAAAAGGTCTCACCTGTGTTCTGAAAAACCTTTCTTTTATTGTTTAGGTTAAAGAGAGGGCCTTTTTGGTGGTTCTAAAACAATGTATATGTTGCAGGCAAAAGGGTGTAGGAAGGAAAATATAAAAAAAAAAAAACCCAAAGGAAGGTGCTACACTCGCAAATCAAAGAACTAGAAAAGGTGGTCAGGAAAAGATTCAGCCATTTGCTACATAAAACAGGCTCTCTGGGGACCAAGGAGAGAGACACAGGAAACCGTGAAAATCCTCTTGTAAAGAGAAAGCTCTTATCACAATGCATTGACTTCACAAATAAAAGAGAAGTACAAACAAAATAAAAAGGAAAGGGCGAAGCAGGTAATTCAAAAGCTCGTAACCTGAAAAATAATTTTAAGTATGAATTTTCATATCGGTTCAAAAGGGCAAAATTCCACCGTACATATGAAGAGGTTAAAAACAGTGCCTTAGCTTTTTATGAGCTGCGTCATGAGCAGGGTCACATGAGCAACAGGTAAAAAGCAAACTGTGACCCCAAAAAAAAAAAAAAATGCAAAAAAGCCTTACTGGAGAGCTCTTGTGACACAGCAAATAAAACCTGCATGTATGAAGAGTGCAAAGAATGCAGATTGAAAACTTTCCCAATCAAGAAAACTTATGAGGGATCCACCAGAGTCCCTGTGACACAATGGATCACAGAGTGAACAGAAGATGAACATTTCAGTAGAACTCTGAAGGAGGAAGTCAAAATGGCTCTGGATGATCTCATTGAGCTGTTCAACTGCATGCTTGCAAAATGTAAAAAGCATTCATTCAACATTAGCCTGCAGTTCTCTTTAGAATTTGCTTCTTTAGAGTTTCTCAGTTGTCAAAGCTGATGGTGCCATAAATGTTTTGATTGCAAAAAAATGTCATTCTGTTGGTCAGAACCTTTTAAACTGAGATACATTTTCTAAATATTTTAAAACATTATCATATCAGAGTAAACTAAAAGGAAAATTAAGACTTCTTTGGCTACTTCACTTAATGCCATATAGCCCAACAATATCAATCCTGTTATTTACAAATATTTAAGAAAATATATTTTGTTAATGTTAAAAAAAAAAAAAAACCTTGGGTCTTAAAAATTGAAGAGGAATATTAAGCAAACTGTAACCATATTTCTTTTTCAAATCTTAATACATTTGATGCCATTTTCTCTAAAGATTAAGAGGCCAAGATGTGTGCTTTTTATGTTAATACAACAACTATGGGCAAAAAAAGCTATTTTTCAATCACATGTTATTTAGCTGGGGACAAATAGTGATAAACGTGTTTGGTTGTTTTTTTTTTTCTTTAATGCTACTAATTGATTGCAAGATATTCCCTTCATATAGCCATATGTCCATGTTGTTATTAATATAACATGCTGAGATGGCCTGATAGGTTTTTCTAATAGTTTAATGTGTCACTTATTCAATGAAAGTGAATGAATGACCCAAAAAAAAAGTGTCAAATGTCCTCCAATGCTGAAATGACCCATTTAGCAGTTTATCATAATTGTTTATCAGCTTCATTAAATATTACATTAAGACGGTGAAAGGGCTCTGGCTCGAGCTAAAACAAGTCTTTGTTTTGTAAAATATCTGTACCTCCTTTTTGGCTCTACTGACTTACTCATGGAAAAGTTCTTTATATAACTGCTGACCCCAGGCCCAGGGCTTCTTACCTAATCCTAGATACCATCTGGCTCTAATTACAATCTTACATATGTTGTACATAAATTATTAAACAAAATAAATTATATATTTGTAGTATTTCAACAATGTGACATTTGTTAATCTTCTCATAAATCTGTTGGATAGCCTATAGCTCCTCCTTAAAGAGAGTTCGAGGAAAGCACTTCCTCCCTATTGAGATTTTGGCGCTTGTGTATATAATTGTGAGCCAAAGACTTTGTGCTTTCTCCCTCTGTCTCGCTCTCTGTGTCTCTCTGTAGAACTGACAGCAATACGACATGGCCACTGCAGGAAAGGTATGTAGCTTTCTCTCTTTCTGTTGTATCAATAGCTGTTCTTCGTTTGTATTTGAAAGGTTGGTATGCATTCACCACACTAAACTCTGCCATGTAAGATTTTTCAAATCATGTAGAAACTAACAGTAATCAAGGTTCAGATTAATGATACAATGTGGAACATGGTTAATAAATGTGTTTTATAGACTGCAGCAAGCAGTCATGCACTTTCATGTTGATTCTGTATTTAGATAAAATGTTTTATTTAAATTTATGAACCTACTTTTACTTTGGGGTGGCTATCAAATGTTAGTGCATTTTTTTTTTTATATATATTTTTATTCAAGTGAAATGACATTATGCTACATTAGACATAAGGAATTTTAGAAAATATGATGCATGAGGTCGTGTAGAAACAGTCCCACAGACGGATATCCTTGCCTTCAGAAGAACTTTTAAATCGCTGAGACTCTGACACAAATGTAATATAGAAACACAATAAGAGCTGCTGGAAACCAGTACCACCATAAGTACCTACAGTCCCAAATACTAAAGCTGGAACTTCAATAATCTATTTAACATTTGATAAGATTGTGAAGTCCTCTATAAACTCCACTAAAGTCAAACATTACCCAAGAGGTAAAAACAGATGGTTGGAAAGCTTCCATGGTAGTCAGGGATCAGTGTATCTGCAGAGTGCATAACCATATTGCACTACGCACATGAGGAACAAAGTTTCTATTCACTACACCACAAATTGTATGCGTGTGTGTTTTTAGGTGATTAAATGTCGGGCAGCTGTAGCCTGGGAGCCCAATAGTCCTCTGGTGATGGAGGAGATTGAAGTGGCTCCACCCCAAAAGAATGAAATACGTATCAAGGTTGGACATTTCTTCTTCCTATTCATGCCTTTGCTGTTGCTTTCATGAATCAATCCTATAAATAAATAAATTTTTTTTTTTTTTTTAAAATAAAAACTGGGGCATGAGGTGTACTATGATTCTGTCCTGTGCTGTAGGTGGTGGCTACAGGTGTTTGTCACACCGACTTGTACCATCTGTTTGAGGGAAAGCATAAGGAGGGCTTTCCTGCTGTCCTTGGCCATGAGGGGGCTGGTGTGGTGGAGAGTGTTGGACCTGGAGTCACCGAGTTCAAACCAGGTCAGAACACCTGCAACGTTCACTATTCTCTCTGTTCCTCTGGATTGCTACTGCTTGCTTACCTGTAGTGTACTGACCTCTTCTGTGTGGCAATGTTTTTGCAGGTGATAAGGTCGTTCCCCTCTTCATCTCTCAGTGTAGAGAGTGCAGGTTCTGCAAGAGCCCAAAGACTAACCTGTGTGTGCATAGCTGGTAAGAAACCTACATAAGGACATAATGCATACAAAACAACAACAAAGCAGAATGCTCAGAGTAGTGGGTAAGAAACCTGTTCAGCCATGCATGTAGCATGTACACTGCAAATGTACATGTAATAGAGATTTGTAAAGGTGGTAAAAGCAGGACCCTTAAGCAAAATGTGTCCAAATTTAAAGTCCCTTTGAATAAAAGCATGTGATGATGAATAAAGGTAAATGTAAAAGGAACAGTGAATGTATTTTTTTCACAGGTCTAGTGATCGATATGCTCAGATGTCCGATACCACCACGCGCTTCTCCTGTCGTGGTAAGCCTGTCCTGCAGTTCATGGGCACCAGCACCTTCTCTGAGTACACGGTCATGAACCAGATTGCCGTGACGAAGGTCCATGATGATGCCCCATTGGACCGTGTGTGTCTGCTTGGCTGTGGCATTTCCACTGGCTATGGAGCAGCTATCAACACGGCCAAGGTATGTGTAGTGCTGTGTTCTGTGTGTATACTGTGTGTATATACACACACACATACACACACACACACACACTGTCAGTCCATCTGAAGTGATCCACTAATTGTCATGTTGGTTGCTTGACCTTTTTAAAAAAAATTTTGGAGTGACAATCTCTATGTATTGGCATTACAAAACCACCATTTATTATTATTATTATTATTATTATTATTATTATTTTATTTATTTTTTTTTTTTTGGTTTAACCATGACTGCCATCTTCATATCATGGCACACAATAAATTTTGGTTATACAGCTGTTTATGGAAACCATAGTATCTTGGCTCTGGATGGTTCTAGCACATTACAAGGTACATGCACATACATAAACATTTTGCACGTTCTTGTTCCATAGACTTAGAACTTAAGTCCAAATGTAATGCATAAGTTTGCTCACAGTTCCACTTTTAGGATAAATTTATACTGGGAAGGGTTCAAGTCTCAGTCTTAATTGTTTAGGGGGTAACTAGGTAAGTATAGTGTGCAACCTGCCTGTAATTCTCTAGTAATCCTGAAGACCTTGGTTAGCTTGTTCAGGTGTGTTTGATTAGGGTTGGAGCCAAACTCTACAGAACAGAACCTTGAGGGCCAGATCTGAAGGACATGTTGGTATGTGTGAATAGATTTTATCCAAATATGGAATGACAGTGTTCAGTTGGGTGTTTTACAAATGAGCAGTGTCATAAACAGAGCTATTGTGGTGTAGAGTACAGCTCAGACGTCATTTACTGCTTTTATCACAGGAGAAACACCACCGTAGCTGTTTATGACCATTTCTTTTATTTTAGAAAGACTGAGACTTGAACCCTTTCCATTATAAATTGACCCTAAAATTGGAACTTTGAGCATTACATTTGGACTTAAGTGCTAAGTCTAAAGAGCAAGAATGTGCAAAATGTTTATACATGTACATTTACCTTGTAATGTGCTCTAGGGATCAGTTTTTGTTCCAAGGAGCTAAGACCATCCTGCTGAGAGATTGAAGTTTCCTTAAACAACTGTATAACCAAAATTTGTTGTGCCATGACACAAAGTTGGCCATTGTAATTTTACTTGGTTTAAATACAAAAAAAAACACCAACAAAGAAAACCTGATGGTTCTGCAATCTAATATCAGGTAAATTTTTTTTTTTTTTTTTTTTTTTTTTTTTTTTTTTTTTTTTTTTTTTTTTTTTTTTTTTTTTTTTTTTAAATAATAATGACTTCTATTATTGATTCAGTACAAAAACATTTTTGGATTTCCAAACATTAGCTTTCCAGCACAAAATTAAATGTTACAGAAAAATGTTTGTTGGTAGACAAAGCAGCATATTATAAGAGACACTTTTCAGATAATAAACATAATGCCTGCTGGGTTTTGGTGCAAAAATAAGAAGCAAGTGTGACAAAGAACTGTGGCTGCTTCTGCAAGATTCTCAGTAACACTTACAGCTAATTCTTAAAGACACACAAAAAAAAAATTTAATAAACTAAAGGGTCATCACACCAGATACTGACTGATTCATTCATTAGTTTACTGCTCTTTACAGTATTATTTTTAAATGTAGAATCATTTACTTTCATTATTTTTGAAGGCGTCTTTTGCTCTAGAGCATTTCTTTGTGTGTGCTTAAGACTTTTGCGCAGTACTGCATATATACACACAGTAGAGTACAGTAACTGTACTGCATAGTGGTCTTGCTGCAGTTCGATTGTGTTTATATGACAGTATGTGGTTACAGGTAGAGCCAGGCTCCGTGTGCGCAGTGTTCGGGCTTGGTGCCGTAGGCCTTGCTGCAGTCATGGGCTGTAAGAATGCTGGAGCTTCCAGGATCATTGCTGTGGACATTAATGACCAGAAGTTTGAGAAGGCAAAGGTATTTGGTGCCACTGATTTTGTGAACCCCAAATCACACACAAAGCCTGTGAGTGAGGTTCTGGTGGAAATGACCAACGGGGGTGTGGATTTCTCCCTGGAGTGTGTGGGCAATGTGGCTGTTATGGTAAGCTGTGCTAACACTTTTTTTTTTTTTTTTTTTTTTTTTTTTTTTTTTTTTTTTTTTTTTTTTTTTTTTTTTTTTTTTTTTTTTTTTTTTTTTTTTTTTTTTTTTTTTTTTTTTTTTTATATATATTGCTCTTTTTCCCTATGACTAAATTCTATATAAATAAATTCTTCTTGGTTCTCTGAAGAGGAGTGCACTGGAGTCGTGTGTTAAAGGTTGGGGCGTGAGTGTGCTTGTTGGCTGGACAGACACTAATGACTTCTCTGCTCGACCAATTCAGCTAATTGCTGGAAAGACCTGGAAGGGATCACTGTTTGGAGGTAACCTGGTGTTTAGTAACACATCCAAAGCCTACTGAATGGAAATGGGTTTAAATTTAGCCATTAAGTGGCTTTTCATTAATAACAAATGTGCTTCAGTTGATCTTTGCATATGTGTGTCTCAGGCTTTAAGAGTAAGGATTCTGTTCCAAAGCTAGTCCTAGACTACATGGCTGCCCGTATAAAGCTGGATGAATTTATAACCCATACTATGAGTCTTGAGCAGGTCAACGATGCCATTGATCTCATGAAGAAGGGAGAATGGTAAATGGTTTATTATTCTACTGCTTTCAGATATCTTAATTTGTAAACTGTTTATTTATTTAACAATGATTTCCTGTCTTGCAGCATTCGAACCGTCCTGAATGTGTCTAAGTGAGAAGGGCACAGCCGCTTGAGACCAAAATGATTACTGCTTCTGTCATGTCTGGTGCTAATCATTCTCATTAAAAGAAAGCTTGCAAATACTAACTCCTTTTGTCTTGAAAATGTTATTCTAAAACCCTGCGATACCCAAAGTATTCATCCTGTAGTGTTCACATTACTGTGTATTTAACCTGCATGCCATAAGCCTATAACCCACATACTGGAATTGGATTTTCTAGTCCATATATTATACAAATATATAAAAAGCTATGGGGTGGATGCCATTATATAAAATAGTTGCATCTGCTAATAAAAATCTAAATGCAATAATGCTTCTGGCCTTGCATCTTTGAGCTCATCCCATTTACACCCAGAGCTTTATAAGAGGAATGGGAATCCTAGTTAAGTGATTAATAAAATGACCTTGGAGAATCTGCCTGATGCTAAACTGTAAAGAAACATCTGTTCCTTTTTATTTTGTGAAAATCCCTTCTGAATCTGACTCCAGGCCATATGATGTCCTTACGCAACATGAGGAAATTCTGAAATCTATCCAGTCACGTACATCTCCGGAAGACTGGAGCCAACTGACAAGCTATAATCCAAACAATATTTTACAACTACAATCTGCAGACTAAATAGCAAATGCATTACTGAATTCTAATACTCTGTTTTGGTCTTTGCCAAGTCAACCTGAAGACATGAATTGTAAAGCCTTAATTATTTTAATAATCTAAAAAAAAAAAAAAAAAGGCATCAGTACCTCGCATATATTTCAGTAGTCTTGTTTGAACTCTAAACAGCTATTGCATAATAAAATGGGCTCCAGCTGCCAAAAATCTCCCTGGATAAACATGTCCCCATTTGAACTACTGATCTAGTACACATACTATTTTTGAAGAGGGTTTAAAGAGTAAAGTTCTGAAAATGATTGGACAGAGAAAAGGACAGGTGACAAATAAATTACACTAAACATTTTATTTATGTAGAATTTACTATGCTGTTGCAAGTTTGTATAAACACATCTCAACCTCCCCGTACCAAAATCCAAAACTGGACCTTTGCAAATACACAGACAAAGAGACAGACGCACAGTTTACACACATTTGGGAGAAAAACACAAAACCTACAGACCATCCACAGAGAAGCTCTGCTTTAATACAGCTTGAACGCAGATCAGTGAAATGGGTTTGACTGGGCTGAAGACACACACAGCACCAATGACCAAAAACCTAGCAATGTTAGATCAACCATGCAGAACAGTTCTGTACTGCATCAGTCAATAACGTATGAACTAGACCCTCACTTGCATCATGTATTTAAATAAGTCACAACAGAAGGGTCTGATGCACTCTGGTGGGACTTCATGAAAGACACTGGTTGTCATGAGGCACTCTTTTGTAAACAGGAGGCTGTGGCCAGGGAGTATGTTTGGGATAAACAAGTAAGGAAAGAAAAAAAAAATGCAGTAAGATTTTATTAATCAGTCTGTTTGGTATCATTTGGAAACGCATGACATGCTTACCACTCATACTTTGACACACACACACACACACAATCCTGAACTCAAACATTCAATAAAGCGTGTGCGCGTATGTATATATACACATACACACACTCACTCATGCATACATACACACACTTTCCAAGCAAAGGGTGGTGGCACTGCAAGCAGGTCAAAGGTCAGTGCCTTCCAGTCTGATCAGATCCAAGCTGAGTCCTATGACTGTTCAGATGACAAATTCATAAATAAACAAATCTCCACTTCTCGTCCATTCAGACAGTCCATTACCATGGCCACTTGGCCAATAATCTTCTGCCCAACAGAGAACCACAGTGTGATTGGCTGATCAGTGACGGGGGCGGAGTGGATGTGTCCTCCACTGGGGGAAGGGCTTGTGTTCTCACTCGAGCACTCTACATCTGTGACAGGAAGTGAGCACGGCCATTTTCATCGAGTCGACGAGTGAGAATTTCACAACCTGTTTCGGTCACCAGAAGTGTGTGCTCAAACTGGGCAGACCGTTTCCCATCTCGAGTAACAGCTGTCCAACCATCTGGCCATGTCTCATCCTGCCAACCACCTGCGCAGAAGAGAGGGGCAAGTTTATAAACACTCAAGCATTCTTGGAAAGAAAAATGACCGCAAAGTTTCTGATGTTTTCAGACACATGCTTGCTTATTAGTGTAAAGACCAAGCAAACGTCTCATAAACTGGATTCAGCATTGCATATTCTTTTAGCTAACTATTTTCACTAATAGTTATTGTTAAAAGGAACAATTACACTCTGTCAACTAATAGAGATGATGAAATGCCTAAGTTATTGTTACTTTAGCTGTCTAACAGAGTATATTGGATTTGAAATTAAATGACGACCATAAAGACGGTAAACCTTCAGCTTTAATCTATGGGTATTTACATCCAAATTGGGTAAACAGTGTAGGAATTACAGCAGTTTTATATGTGGTCCCCCTCTATTTAAGTTCAAGAGCTGTCACTGCCAGTGAAGCAAGTCATCATTAGGCTGAAAAATCAAAACAAACCCATCAGAGAAATAGCAAAAATATTAGGTGTGGCAAAATCAGCTATTTGGTACATTCTTAAAAAGAAGAATGCAATGGTGAGCTCAGAAACACCAAAAGGACCAGAAGACCACAGAAAACAATGAGGAAAGAATTCTTTCCTTGGTGAAGAAAAACACCTTCACAACAGATATAAGCATATCTGTGTCAGAGTCAACAATCAAGAGAAGTCTCCACTAGAATAAATACAGAGGTTTTACCCCAAGATGTAAACCACTGGTAAGCCTCAAAAAAGGAAGACCAGGTTCAAGTTGGCCAAAAACATCTTTAAAAAAAACAAAAAAAAACAAACAAAAAAAAAAACAGTACAGTTCTAGAACAACATCCTATAGACAGATGAGACAAAAATCAACTTGTACCAGAATAATGCAAAAGGAAGAGTACGGAGAAGGGAAGGAACGGCTCATGATCTGAAGCATACACCTCATCTTATGGCGTGGACATGTATGGCTTTCAATGGAACTGGTTCCCTTCTATTTATTGATGATGCGACTGCTGACAAATGCAGCAGGATGGATTCTGGACAGGGTTAATATTATCTGCTCAGAGTCAGCTGAATGCTTCAAAACTCATTGGACAGCACTTCACACTGCAGATGGACAATGATCTGAAGCATACTTCGAAAGCAACCCTTAAAAAAAGTGGAGTGAGGGCCCATATAAAAATTGCTGTAATTCCCACACTGTTCCCCTGGTTTGAATGTAAATAAAAATCCTAAGATTAAAGCTGAAAGTCTGCATTTTGAGGTCATTTCATTATTTAATTTAATTATTCATTATATTCATGATTTCACTTCCAATATATTGCGCTAGACAGCTGTTGTTTGCTAATGCCTCCTAAGGTTGGGTGCCATTATATTGGTGCCAAGAGCATGTCTTAGGGTATGTGCATACTGAAAGCAAATTCACCATCTGAAATTTCGAAGAGCTGCAAATAACTGCTCTAGGGAGAGTCAGATTGCAAGCCGTGAAAACCTGACTTGCAGGGTGGCACATAAACAAAGCTGATCTACTTTCAAATTTATGAAAATTTCAAGTGGCACCTATGTTGCTCTGACCAGCTGTGTGCACAGTGCGTTTCAAATAAAAAGTTACAGAAAGATCTGGGTTTTCTATACATGGCCTTCAACTGAATGATTATAAAATCCTTGTTTTTTTCTGATTGCAAGGTTTGTTTGCAAGCCTCAACAGACACACCCTGCAAGCAGTGAGCGCTACATGCAAGTCAAGTGAAGCAGAGCTGAGGAGAGCAGCTGTGTGCAGTGGTAATGTACCATAACACAGGCCCCTTTCTCACTAATGTACTCTGCTGGGTCAACCACAGCATGCAATCTACTCTTAGAGTATATGGTTAGTATGAATGATTCATGGCAAATTCAGAATTCTGATCTAAATCTTTCTCTAGATTTTTAGGCTCTTACCTTCACAGATCATGGGTTCAATCGTGAAGACATGACCAGGTTTCATCACTCCAACAGCTTTATTCTCTATACACAAACATAAAACTCAGTACTCAGTCATGACAGGCTATGTAATGGAGCACTAACGACTGTATGTTTAATTCTCAGTGGAACGTGACACACGTGCTCCTCTAATTCACTGTGTGTGTGTTAGTATACACATATAAACGCTTACTTGCATAATGCGGCACGTTGGGTGCCGTGTGAAAGAGTTTGTGGATGCCATGACCACAGTAACTTCGCACCACAGAAAATCCATTAGCCTGTGCATGTTTCTGAATGATGTTGCCCAGCTCCCGATAACGTACACCAGGTTTCACTGTATGAACATGACACAATGCATCCCGTTAGTGAGCTGTACAGCGATGCAGTGCAGCCCTGACCTCTAGAGGCCATGTGGCGTATGCAAAGCAGAATATTACACTGAAACACAAAGATCCAACTGTATATGTTGTGGCTTATTCTGAAACCATCGTACAAGGCTAAAGCAAAATGTATCTGTCTTACCAGCATCAATAGCTTGCATAAGGCATTCATATGTAGTCTGCACCAGCCTTTTTGCCCCATCATCTACTTCACCCACAAAAAAGGTCTCGTTCAGATCTCCATGGTAACCGTTGTGGAAAACAGTGATGTCCACTGAAATATGAGAACACGGGTTATTAAAGAACAGTGGCTCTTCATCCAACAACAGAAGGTAATGTAAAGCCATACAGTCATACATGATTTTTTTTTCCTGCATTCTTTACAAATAGAAGAGTAATTGCCATGAGTTGAAGCAAGCGTGTGTATCTGGAACTACTTCTACAGAATCTGTAGCAAGAATTAAACAGCAATTCTATGAACTTGTTAATCTTCTGTCTAGACCTGAACCTTGTTGTGACCATCGAGGTAAACCTAAACTACCATAAACTCATGCTAGAGCTGTTCCTAGATGTGTTCATATGAATATGGAGTGAGTGTGTACTGGTGGAGGACAACTGTGCCCTTCTAAAAATATTAGCAGAGCTGCACCTTAAAGACAATATCTGAAAACAGGTGAAAGTGCGAGTATTTTTTGTGTGTCTGCACCATTAAGGATGTCCCCCTCTTGTAGGGTGCGGCGGTCTGGTATTCCATGGCAGATGACCTCATTAACTGAAGTACAGCAGGACTTCGGAAAGTTGTAATAGTTGAGGGGTGATGGATAGCAGTTCCGTGCTGTGCATGCCTTAAATGGACAGAAAGCAAGGTCGCAAACATTTTTATAGTTTATTAGTTAGAATTTACTTATCAGACTGGTCTTCTGGAACACACTGGTGATAAATTTGCGTAACTATCCATACGAAATGAGTGACAGTTTTTCTTCCCCCCAATATGCTGATTCAGACCTGACCTAGCTATAACACCTTAAGACCACTAAAATGTACACTTACCATTAAAAAGCTACAAATATACTTACTTTTTGCATTAAAAATAAGCTTAGTTTGTAGCATGTATAAGGAACAGGATAGCAATCGGGCATTATTAGTAGAGAGAGAGCAACATTTTAATAAAAGCAAACAAGATATCTCTAACATCCTTTCCTGGATATAAAATCTTTTTAAAAAATCTTTGTTCCAATATTCGATTTCTTAGTGCGTGTCTGTGTGTTGTTTTATTCTCAGTCACCAGTACACAATAATTAATGTTTAAGTGGACATGAAGGAAGAATGGTCAAAGAGAAGAGAGAATTACCAGATGTACAGCATGATCAATCTCCTCCGTCGTCACGCCAGGTTTCACCATCATGGCAGCAATGTCGAGAACCTCTCGCGCCAGCTGCAGAAGAATCGCCCACATGAGTGAAAACGTGATCCAAGCCATCAGTACTGTAAGAAATGCTATGCAAAGCACGGCTACGCAGTCTAAGGGCATTATTACGCCTGGCATGAACGTATGTGTCTGTTACCAGGAATTGAGTTTGTGCTTGTTTGTGGGAAAGCATCATCATTATTTTACTTCTGCTATAGAATTTATGCAAATTAAGAATTAATAAGTAATCACATTATTTGATGCCTGGCGCAGGAGTGGATCACTTATACACTGCAAGTTCACAGACCACCATTTTCAGTCCATATCAGTTCCCTGGACTGCCCCAGGGGCAATGAAATTGCATTACTCTTACATTCTCATAGCAAGATCTTAGGCTACTCAACAAAATTAAATATAAATTAATACTTTTTTAATAAATATAAAATAATTACATTATTTTGGATAATGATCATGTGATCAAACCTCAACTTATAAAATTCACTTCCTTGTAACAAGGGATGTTACAACAAGTACAGAACAATGCACTTTGCACTTCGCAAGTACTGGAACGGAACAATTACGCAGAAGACCAAACTGCCTCAGTTTTCATGTGGCAATACCAGTGGTTAATAATTTACACTCAGTTACACCAACAGGCATGATTTATTTATTAAAAAAAAAAAAAAAAAAAAAAAAAAAAAAAAAAAAAAAAAAAAAAAAAAAAAAAAAAAAAAAAAAAAAAAAAAAAAAAAAAAAAAAAAAAAAAAAAA
>CM040977.1:19762840-19870448 GCA_022985145.1 Pangasius djambal
TCTGCTCCGTCTCAGACATCCCTATCAACCAACAAATTCACCAGTCACTAAGTGTCCAGTTGACAGTATTCATATTCACTCTACAGGCCAACCAATCTACAACCATTTATTATGGAGGTCTCATATAAAACAGCAGTACTGAGGTATAATCATTGACAATTTCAGCAGGGTTACAATAATAGCCATGCAAAAAAAAAAAAAAACAACACTCACACAGACACTGTAAATAAGAAAAAAAACCTGCATCTCTCAAAAACCCTTGTAGGACAATAGAGCAACTAAACACAAGGGCCTTACACCTGCCTCTGTTGCTGAAGTGAGCAAAAGAAAACACAAACACACTGCAGTAACACTCATACAGGTACAAACTCACACAACCATCTCAATTACACCCAGAACATATAGCAGAGCAAGTAAACACACACACACACACACACACACCTGGTATTAGCAAACATGTAAAAATCAGGCACATAGGAAAGCAGGAACTGTCTACTCTGAATTTACTACTGCATATTAAAAAGCTTTTGCTGGTACTCAAATATGCTCAACTATGGGTCTGTTGCTAATGGTCTAGTTCCCCATTACTTACAGGAAGATTCTGCAGCTTTGGTTTAAAGAGGAAATAAAATACAGTTCCATACAGTTATATATGGTGCATAGATCTCTTATTATGTGCTGTTGATATATAGAGCAAAATCTGGTTATGAAATGACAGATAACAGACTTTCTAAAAGAGAACAGTGTATTTTGTGTATGGAATTAAATACACCATTACTGTATAACTGGATTTATTGTATGAACTGTCTATGTAGGATCCTCTTAGCTAATCAACATGAAGTAGAATGATAGGAAGCAGTGGAAACTGTTGATGGCTGCCAAGTGAAAGGACAAGTTACAAGACTGACGAGAGTATTATTTTATTGAACTACAGGAGAAAGGGTTAATTAAGAGATATGAGGAAATAAAAGGAGCAAGCTGTGTTTTGGGAAACACAAAACTAAAAAAGAATTTGGTTGGTGGGTCACATTTTGTTTCACCTGCACTCAAATGTGGTTGTGTTTGTGCAATTAATTCAGTCTTACCCAGCGGGTGATCAGCATAATCCGGCCTCTGAATGTGCCCTGGAACAGGCCGCATGGGTGTCTAAAAAGGCAATCAAAAGAACAAGTTTTCTGGAAATGATCTATTTTCTGGATCATTTTTATTGGATGGTGTTTTTATTTGTGTTCATACCAGAGGATAGTGAGGTCGCAGCTTGCCGGAGTACTTGTATCCAGGCCAGGGATCTGTGTTGACCTCCTTCTCCACACAGTTCTTTTCCTCGTCCTTTTTGTCCTCCTCTGTTCAAACACCCAATAACGAGGTCTGTTATACACATCACCAGTGAAACATACAGAAGGTACAATGGGAGCATGATACGTACTTGCTTTCTTGTGAAGCAGTTTGTGGGTACCCCAGCTGCCTTTGAAACATTCCTAAAAACACAAGAAACGTTTGTAGTGTGTATAACGAATGTTCTGTGCCTAACCATGACACACAATGATGCACACCACAGCGATATTGAATTCTCAAATATGATTGGCCAGAAGGTGTTAATTTTCTATAACTGCACAGCTGTGAAAGCAGGCCCGGCTGTAATTCAAGTCACTGGTTATATTAATGCACTTGCTCAAAGACATTTATTTATATATGGAAGGAGTCTCTGGTTACAGCACTGTGATGGTCAGTAAGTTTTCCGGCAGAAGAGTTAGCTACGTCTTTTTGTCTTATAACCTTCGAGTAAAAGGAAAAAAAAAAAAAAAGAGAGGCTGGTGAAGGAATGACTGTTTATAACCGTAGGTGAGAACAGAAACGAACTTGTTTCATGGACGTTCCACTACATCAAATTTTCATTAATTAATAAAATAATTCTGTTGTGGTTTTTTTTTTTCCCTCTAAAGGCAACCCAGCTGTTTTATTCCTTACTTGAAAAACCTAAAAAAAAAGCCATTTTTGTGGCTAATAGTGAGTATGGCTAGGCAATATGACCATATCACAGTACATTTTCTGAGATATCACTTACAGCATGTTATAAAAGCACTGTCAGTACCTTTATAACTTGCACTCGTCCGTTACTCACAGCATCATGCAGCTGACTAGGCGTTAAGATACACTGTCCCACCTGTTTCTTTGCTTTGTAAACATTTTTGTAGATGTTTTTTTTTTTTTTTTAAAAAGATGATTCAAAGCAGCACTATTGTTTCTGTCAGCGATGAATGATCATTATTTGTGCGTCACCTCCCTTCCAAAAAAAAAAGAAAGAAAGAAAGAAAGAAAGAAAGAACAAAACCAGGTCGTGTTCTCGCATTATCACTCACATGTTCTCATAGCTGACTTTCTTGTCATGTCAATTCAGCAAAATGACATGGAACAAATAGAAATGATGCGGAACGAGGGGGTGGAGGGAGCAAGGGTGTTGTTTTGCTCTCTGAAACTTGCTGGCCTGTCACTCATCAACCCATAAACGTTTTTGGATTTCTAAAAATCCTCCAAACTGCCACAGATGAGCAGAGCAAATCATAACATCGGAAAGACACTATAACTTGGAAAATGAACCAAGATACTAAGTTTTTCTTTCACTGTTATCTGTATTTGTGTTATATTTATATTCGTATTATGGTGTTTAAACGGAATAATGTACTTTCATAAGACGCAGTCTTCTACGCAGAATATTTATGAGGTTGAGTACATATTATTTATGAGCTTAACACATACAGTAAATGTGCAGTTAACTTAAATGTCCAGTTCTTCCATGGCATCACTGAAATGTCGGGATTGCACTCTGTCCTTGCGCCACACTTATAAAGTCCTAGGTCTGTATAATGACATTCAACATAAAATGTTGATTTTTTTTATTTTTATTTGTCCATATATCCCAGGACCTTTTCCCTTCCTTGTCTACGTGTTGGATCACCTCTCCCTCAGTAAGTGTACAGTTAACTCATGGTTTACAGATTAAGCACTGCTCATCACTGACTAAACAGCATGAGAGTATTTTTGGAGGACTATTGATATAGTATAAGCAAGTTCACACCCCGTTTACAGACTTGCAACAGGTGGCCGACTAACACCACTACACACAATGAGTAAATGGATTTGCCCTGAACTTGCAAAACCCTTCTGTATTTTTTTTTCTCCCTTTAAATTGAACTTCATATGTGCTTTCCGATTCAATTAAACTGATCATGTAACTGGAGCAAAGTCACCCTCAGTACACACCAGTACCAACCCTGAATTCAGTCCCTGAAATATGTGATTAAAAAGTGTGAACCTGTGTGGCTAGCTATATGCCATGTTTCTGAAAGGAAAGCATTCCTTTTTATTTTACTATAGCTGCTGGGCATCTTGAAGCAGAGCCAGTCTGGTGCTCTGCTGATTTCACTATCAAGCCCGAGCTCCCAAACTAATACTTACTAACACACAACCCTCGAAACCTCTCTACATTTATGTAGACCTATGTTTATTATGTCAGAAGTGTTGTTCAAAACGTGTAAATATGCGGCACTGAAGTTTAAAAAACAAAACAAAAACAAAAACCAAACCAATAAAAACAAAACAAAAACAAAACGCCGGTTTTCTTGGCCCACAGAGCTTGGTGTGCTAGCTATAAGGCTAAAACCGGGTGAGCCTAGTTTTAGCAACGTGCTAGCTAGCTAGCTCGCTGACTAAGTAGCACATACACGGCAAAGCTCAAGCGGAACCTGGGCACTACCTGAGAGCAGAAATATGATCCTTGTATCCCGAGTTTAATACAAGTGGGACACTGCAGTTTGGCTTCTTTACTGCAGCCCTCGGTCTCGCACGCCCGTGTCGCCACCACCGTCGCCATGCTTTGAGGAGAGAGAGAGAGAGAGAGAGAGAGAGAGAGAGAGAGAGAGAGACGCAGCGATGAGCACTCGAGCGGGAGGGCCCTCATTAGTGCACTACATAGGGTATAACAGTGGATTCTGCACTCTGTGTAGTACATTAAATATCCAGCAGGGGGGCTGTTTGGTGTTCAGCGTCTAAAAAAATCCTAAATCCTAAACCTTCCACAAGTATTTATTCTTATTTGTCATGTTGTCACTTTCTTCTATATTAAAAAAAGTCCTTGCTGAAAAATCCAGTTTAGCCTGAAAGCCTGAATAGATACTAGCTGCCTAAACATGATGCCATGGTAAGTTATTTTCCAGCTTTATCTGCTCAAATTAGTGAACAAATGTTTGATATTTTCTGCTTGCCTTAATTGTGTTATCTGCTTTAAGCAACAGCAACAACAACACTATGCATTTTCTGTACTGCTTATCCTACACAGGGTAGCAGGGAGCCTGGAGCCTTTCCCAGGGGACTCATAGACCCTGGACAGAGGGCCGACCCATCACAGATCACCCATCATCTAACACACATTACACACACTATTGACAATTTAGAGCCAATCAGCCTACAACACATGTCTTTGGACTGGGGGAGGAAACCAGAGAACCTAGAGGAAGCCCCCGAAGCACAGGGAGAACATGCAAGCGCTGTTATAGCGCAGGAATTGAACCCCCAACCCCAGAGGTGCGAGGCAACAGTGCTAACCACTAAACATAAAAATCAAGGCAAAATCTTTTGTGAAATACTGTAGTCTTAGACTGCAGTGATGCATTATGAAAATTACTACAACAGTCCCCCATGTACCTTACATTATATGTGTACTATGTAGTGTAGCTTGATGTCAACGTGTTGTTAGCTAGCAACCTCATGGATAACCCATTGTAAATAAGCTATTTTTGTTTTGCAGAATATTGGTAGAAATGCAGCAATCTGGCTAGAATCACCTATCTAAAATTTTGCAGAGAATGAATGTGTGATATGTGATAACTGAGCAACTGACAAATGTCTAATTCATGCTGTGAATATATGACTGTCATCAACAATACCTGAATTCATGCTGATGAATAATGTAGGTTATCCACGCTATTAATGTTGTACCTTGGCTTGTTGTTGTTGTTGTTGTTGTTTTTACTATGGAAATAGAGCAAAGAACAAAGTTGTAGTCCTGAAAATACTATTTTTGGAAAGTACCTGACAATACCACGGTACACTTCTGGGGTACTGAAGATTGGTATGGTATATTTGAAAATGCCATGGTACTATCATCATAGAACCAAAGTAGTGCCACAATACACTTTTTGGGATTGGGTATTTTATCCAACTGAAATTGGTATCTCTACAAAAAAAACTGCAACAATACCAGGCAAGGGTGGTGTCAGTAAGGTAATACTTGAACTGCTGTATTATTGTCTCTGCTCCTTCAGAGTATGTGAGAACACTGATCTACCCTTGCCAGAGTATTCCTAGCTAATTCCTGCAGGTGTTCTTGTGAGTGTTTAGGAATAATATCCTCTCATTAAGGTGGGTGGGACTGCTTTCCAAGGACACCTGACCATGAGCAATGCAGATATACCTCTGTATTACCTCCTCTGTGTTTAGCATTTACTTTCCATGCACACACTGCCTCCACACTGTCTGCCTGCACCTTCCACGGACACCACAATGAGAAAAGGCTTAGGTACAGACTTGATGCATTTTTCAAATTGTAGCTTCTTATGTATTCATTTCCTTAGCCTCCTCTCTTTCCCTCAGTGATATCAATATCCTTTTTTCTCTCTTTTCTTTTACTTTCTTCTTGCCTGCTTTATACATTTGGGGAAAAAAAGAATATATGCTCTTGGTTAAGATTCTTATGAGAGCACATTTTATGTGACATGTTTTGTCATCTGTGGACATGACCTGCCAAAGATTTCTTTATTTTTGAATAGGTAAATCATGGCACAGGTAACTGGTGACTATACATATGTTTGTTTTTGTGTCCCATGCTCATGGGGGGCTGGGTTTGGGGCTTGATGGCATCTAAAAAAATGTCACCTAAGAACACACTGATACAACATTAAAAATTAAACTGCACTAGAATATTAATTAAAAGGCTTTGTTACTTCGAATAGACTTGTACTATATGAACTGTTGACTAATCATCTGTTCAAGATGTCTAGTAATATTAATAAATGTATTTTTGCATATGAACAAAAATTCCACATGTGGGACTCAGGAAAAATACGAAATGAAGAACGAACATCAGATCAACTTGCTGAATTTGTGGAATGTAAAGTCATCTAAGACGGCAATAGTACAATTGAATAGTGCGAATGAGAAACAATTAAAACTACATTCACTTTAAATATATTCCATATTTTTTTTCAGGATTGATGCCACCCAGATTTCAAACAGCCAATGTTTTCTTTATATGTTCATATTTCTCTCTCTCTCTCTCTCTCTCTTTTAACTTGGTTATGCCTGGACATTTACTCATATTCATTGTAGTGTCTATTTTGCTAGATATCAGTAATACCCCACATACCTCTTTAGTTGTTCTGGATTTGTTCTTCACATGTACTGGCATGCCTGAATAGAGAGCGCCACACTGATGATAGTCTGTGGTGATGGCTTCTGCCACATAGGTAACAATCTTACTGGGTGGTTAGATCCTGCTGTGCTGTGGTGCCCTACCCCCTCTCTCATCTGGATCAGATCAGCTAGACATAACCTCTGTAACAGAAGTCTCTACTGACACCCATACATTATAATCATAATGTTTTATTACCCACTAATGTAATATGTTTTATGCTGCAGGCAGATTGACTCAAAATGACCATTTTAAGGGTAATTACGGATCTCACCTCTTGTGTGTTTTTAACATTTTGTTGGATTGTTTTATTAAATTGACCTCTAGAGGGCTACCTTTACCTAATCATATGGATGAAATGCTAATTATTGCATTGATTCTTTCTTAAAAACCAGTTAAGGAACACAGGTTTCCGTACAGTTATCTGTGCTTAAACTGACCAGCAACACTTCAGACATCAGATGTGGCACACGAGAGCAAAATTTGGGCTAATTAATGAGTTGCCAAATTATTATTATTATTATTATTATTATTATTATTATTATTATTATTATAAAGACAGCACTGTTTACAGCACACATAAAAGGTAATAATTGAATAATTGAAATAATGGAATAACTGAATAATCTTTAACCCAAGAATAACTCTATTACGTCCCTAAAACAGAAATAAAATGGGAAAGAACTCTGGTTATATTTAAGTTTTGTAATTTATATTTACATGAACATAATGAATTATTATTCCTGCTAAGCTTAAAATTTGTAAGTGAATGCTTTATGAACTCAGAATCAGGAGGCACAGATGATAAAGGACAATAATTGTTTGTACCATTTTCCCTCATTTTTCCCATTTTAATTGTAGGACTGACTATTTGTAAATTCTTCTTCAAATGCCACCTGTAGGACTGTGATAATTTCGGTGGTCACACTCTAAACAAGTGGAAAGCTCAAGAGATCACAACTATTTTTGCCACTCCCATATCTCAAGCCCCCTCCTCTTACTCACTTTCTTCTCCATTCTCTCATTCTTTGCCCTTCTCTCTCTTTCCTTCCATTTTCCAAACCTACCTCCCTTTCTGCCTCTCCCTCTTATTCAGAGTTTGTGATTATTCCTCTCGATTGTTGATTAACCTGCATAGATTGATGGCTAACTTGATGAGGGTATGAACTACAGGGCATCTAGCTGTGTATGTCAATGCCGTTAGTCAGTTCAGCGGTTAACATCAGTCAGTGAATCCCCTTATTTGGACATTTGGACCAAAGCGAGTGCTTGTGGTCTTACAAACATTTAAATTATCATCTTTGGGGAAACCTGCTGTTTTTGTAATCTCTGTCTTGTATCTACACGGCCTGCAGTTATATGCACATTCTGTAGACAGATTTTGATGAATGAGTGTGAGTATTCTTTACACAGCTGGAAAACTCTGAGATACCCATTCGCAGCTGCTTTCTCTTCTGGGAGGGATAAGGAAGTAAGTGTGGATATCTGTGGAGTGTGTGACCATATAACAGAGGAAGTCTTTGAGTTGAGGTGAGTAACTGTTTCTGACTGCTCACTATGGAACGGTTTGATCTGGAGATGAAACAGAAACGCTACTGCATTCAAGGGAAGCACGCCGCTCTCATATGCTTGGCTGTGATAGTGACAGGCATTGCAGTGGGTCTTGGGGTGGGCCTAAGCCAGAAGACCTCCTCCACTGATGAGTGTACGAACCCAACACCAACAGCACCCCCAACCACAAGCAGCCCGGTGACGGACAGGGGCTCCTGCAAACCCTCCAACAATACCAGCGGTGGCTGGACCAATTTCCGGCTGCCTGACTACATCATACCAATCCACTACGACCTGCACCTGGAACCCAACCTAGACACAGATGTTTATACTGGCAGCGTGGCCATCCATCTGAGTCTGACTAAGGCCAGCACGCACCTATGGCTGCACATTCGAGAGACGTTCGTATCAACCATGCCCACTCTGCAGCTGAATGGCCCAACTGGTACCACCTCCATTGGACTGAAGGGGTGCTTTGAGTACACTCCACAGGAGTATGTAGTCGTGGAGGCCACAGAGGAGCTGAGAGCCACAGGCACAGATGAGAACTACATCCTCACTCTGAATTTCCAGGGCTGGCTGAACGGCTCTCTCGTCGGCTTCTACAAGACAACCTATCTTGAGGATGGAGAAATCAAGTCAGTGCTAATTCCTTTTTGTCTCTGCTGTGAGAATGTAGGATGACACTGTATTAAAATGTGTTGCTTCCACCGAATAATTATGTCGACACGCCTGGCATTTCATGGTGTGAGATGAAATCTAATAACGCAGAAATTCCATCACCGTGCTTTATCTCATTGGTTCAATGATTAATAATCTCTAGTCATCATCCTTCCTTATAGTTTGTACCAGAACTGGATGTATCTTAAATAATTTCTCCCAAAATAGTGTGTTTTGAGTGTGTTTTTATCATATAGTCTTACATAACAGTATATCTGACTTTTTTTTTTTTTTTTTGGCACGGAAACAGACGTCTGTGCAACTGCTTAAAAACAGCTTTTGCATTCCTTACAAGACCATTAGTGTGTAAGTGCAAAGATCAGATCACAGAAAAAAACCACACATGAAAGACAGCAGAATGAGTTATAGGCTCCAGGGGAACACTGCAGACAGTAAAGGGTCCCAGTGGATTGTTCCACAACAGTGTGCTTAGTCCTAGATCAACAACATCTTTTGAAATTTTGTACATTTTGTGTAGTGGAAATGGCCGAGGTGAACTTATTTTTCACCACAAGTAGCATTAAGCATGTGAGAAGTATGCAAAATCTCAAAAGAATGTGAAGGCACATGATTATAAAGTGTTTCTTGAGATGGGACTGTAGCCCTACGCAGCAATAGCTCTTTATTATCCTATTTGAGAATTGGTGGGAAATTTCACAAATTTCACAGCACAAGCAAATGCAGAGCAGAAAACCAGATATTTACTCTATACTCTTTAATGTTGTATTAATTGTGGGATGTAAAACTGTATGTTTTTACATACAAAACTGTTATATGGGCTGCCATTTTGCTTATAAGGCATAAAAACAGGGATTGTTTTTAGAATGCCATCAGCCCATTTGTATTATACTGAATTACTCTTACCTCACTGTAATTGGCTATTGTTTGTTTTTCTTTCCAGCTTGGTTGGGCCAGTAGTTTTAAAATTTATAGTAGTGCATGACTCGTGAACAGTAACAACTACCACACAGCACTACACAACACTATATCCCCGCGTATCACTTTTGTGTTTAATACACAGCATCTGTCTAAAATCACCAAAATTAATTCTGCTGCACTTTAGAACAGGCCCTGAATTTAATCAAATCTTCATTCCTCTTCATTAGACTATATTATGAAAGTGTCATTGTGATGGAGTGTTCTCCACTTGGTGAACTGTAGAAGAAAATGTAAACAAAGTGTTGGGTTTTACAAGTCCCTAATGCTCTCTTACAGAAAAATTGCAGCCACAGACCACGAACCCACCGATGCTCGTAAATCTTTCCCCTGTTTTGATGAGCCTAACAAAAAAGCCACATTCAAAATTTCCATCACCCATGACCAGGCTTATGATGCCTTGTCCAACATGCCAGTGGAGGTACGCTGCACATGCTCATATACACACAATTTGTAGAAATGCAGATTTCTAGACTTACACTGTGCGGTAAATGTGTGTATGTTTGCGTATGTGTGTATGTATATCTTGGCCCATTCACTTTTCCTTACCTTCCACTATTCCAGAAGTCTGACTGACAAATTAACTGACTTTTACTTTTATATGTTTCTTTAACAGAATGTAGAGACGCTTTCTGACCAAAAGAAAAAAACCTCTTTTATCTCGTCAGTTAAGATGAGCACCTACTTGGTGTGTTTTGCAGTGCACCGGTTCACTTATGTGGAACGGATGTCTAAAAGCAACATTCCAGTAAGTACACTCGTCTCCAAGCATCAATGTTTATAGTGTTTATGTCTCTATCACGAAAGGTCCTGTTTAGTCTCTCCTCTTACCTTTCAGCTTAGGATCTACGCCCAGCCTTCACAGATCCACACTGCTGAATATGCTGCAAATGTCACTAAGATCATCTTTGACTATTTCGAAGAATATTTTGACATGAAATACTCCATTCAAAAGCTAGGTAATTATTTTGAATAGATTTACACATATATTTATTATATAGTAGATACAGTATACTTAGCATGTTTCCTTCATGTTTAACTGCATATGACTCACTTTCATTTGGGTACATTACATTAAGTATGTTGAACAATTTTACTCATGATTTTTGGAACTAATGGAAGTCCTATAAAAAAAAAAAACTCTCTATGACATGCCGTGACAGCTACAAAAGAAACCAGTGCAATTTCTTATTGCAGATAAGATAGCAATCCCAGATTTTGGGACTGGAGCGATGGAGAACTGGGGCTTGATCACCTACAGAGAGAGCAACCTGCTGTATGATGAGAAGGAGTCTTCCTCTTATAATAAGCAGCGTGTGGCCAGTGTCATCGCCCATGAACTTGTGCACCAGGTTAATGATTCAAGTATCATACTACCTTTTCAAAGAATGCTTTAGAAGGCATGCTAGTCACAGTTATATAGTCATTTCTAAGTATGGCTCAGAATCTGGTTCATAAGAGCCAAGGACTTTTCATACACCCCTGACAATTTACTTTGTAACTAGTGTTAAGCAGTACTTACAGAATGCTGTCTGCATGTTGTTCTCTGAATCAAGTGTTAGAAATTGCTATATGACAAAGGAATGATTACAATCCTGCTATTGTGTCATATTTTTAGATAATATACTGCAATTACCTGTTCCTTTATCTTTTTCATATATTTATTACATTTGACAAGTAAACCAGAGATTACCCACATAAAGATAACTAACACAGTTACTTATCAAACCCTTTTATGATAAAAGGCTAATTTGTTCCCTGTGATGAGCACAGCCACCTCTGATTATGACCTTTGTATCTCACCAGAACACTGATAAGCATATTTTATATACAGGTTCAAGGTTGCTGGACACAATCCGTGTCCATAAAACGATCTAATTTTCAGAGATTTCTGGCATTGAGGCACTTGGATGGAACCCAAGTGGTTTGCAACACACAAAGCCTCAGTTTTTATCTCTTACATAAGTGTTTCCAGTCCTTTAATGGCAAAATCAAAAAGGATATCTGAAATGGTGTGTTGTTTTTGGATAAACATAATTGCCCATGATTACTATTTCATTGTCTGCATTCTACCTGCAGTGGTTTGGCAATATTGTCACGATGGACTGGTGGGATGACTTGTGGCTGAATGAGGGATTTGCCAGCTTTTTTGAGTATGTGGGAGTGGAGCAGGCTGAGCCCAGTTGGGGAATGGTGAGCCTGAACATTTATAATACATACAAATAAACTTTATCAGTTTAAAAACACCAGATAGATTTGCTAAGCTGTTAACCCCAGAGTCACAGAGGCAGGAGCACCAGTAGGAGAAACGTTATTAAAAGAAACCACCTCAATCTGACACAAATCATTTTTGACACTTGATGACTCATTCATATCAAAACAATTATTTTAAATAAATTTAAATGGTTGTGGTAAGGATATGAAACAGTCATAATGTAAATGATTATGATTATAGATATCATGTCTTGATTGTAAACAAGTGTCGTAAGTAATTGATATTTGTTTCGAGTATTTGAAAAGCCTTTTAAAAATTGCTTTTAAAAATTCTTTTCTCTGACCAGCGTGATATCATGCTCATTGATGATGTATTTCCTGTCTTGGTTGATGATGCACTCCTCACTTCTCACCCCATCATTGTTGACGTGTCCACCCCTTCAGAAATCACTTCTGTGTTTGATGCCATCTCATACAGCAAGGTGTGCTTACGTTGTGGCCTCACAGCTGTTGTTGGTTAAAGCCATTTCTTAGAATGCATTTTTGAGAATTGTTTAGAATTACTTTTAACCTTGTGATTAGATGAAAGCTTTAGACCCTTTTTGTTATTTTCTTGAATACATGAGCGAAAAATTCAGAGTGTCCCCTGTTAACCTGCTACCTCTGATTTTTAGGGAGCGTCTATTTTGAGAATGTTGGAGGACTGGATTGGTCGAGACAATTTTAGAAATGGCTGTCGGGTAAGCTTCAAAAAAATGTTTATATTTATTTTGTCGTTTCTGTTATATCTTTTTGTGTACCATCAATGTATCTCCAACTCAAACCCTTATTACTTTCAACAGAATTATTTGAAAGGCTTCCCTTTTCAGAATGCCAAGACATCAGATTTTTGGAATGCCCAGGCTGAGGTAGTCATTTTATTGAAGGGAATGTAAAAACGAAATATTGGTTTGTTTGCAGCAAGTTCTGCATGTTTTTTTTTTCCAGAGTAAATGTTAGTGTCTTTCTAATGGCATGAATATGGATCCTATTAGGTAAGTGGGCATCCTGTAGCAGATGTCATGGATACATGGACCAAACAGATGGGTTACCCAGTGCTGAGTCTTACTAATACAAATACAGACGCTAAACTCACCCAGAAGAGGTTCCTCCTGGATCCTAATGCAGACCCCACTCAGCCCAGCACTCCTCTGGGGTGAGTCTGCTCATGTCTTTATGTCTTTCATTATCTCTGGTCCTCTACAGTTACCAAATAAGGCATACATTACTTTGTCAAAATCTCCTCAATCTACATTTGAGTGCTACCCCATGCCTTCAGTTCAGAGCAATGACTCTCCTCAGACATTATTCATGATGAATCCCTCTCACAGCTACAAATGGACTATTCCTGTGCAGTGGAATTCACTCGACACCAACAAGAATGGCACCGAGCTGTTTGACAAAGGACAAACTGGTAATAGTACAGAATCCTGCTTTCTGAATCTGAATCACTATCTAAGTTCCTAAATCTCCTAACTGGAGTTTAAGCACATGTTCGAAAAATAGCTCCTGTGTAATTTTTCTTTCAGAGGTAGTTATTAAAAACTACTCCCCTGCTACTGATGGACTCATCAAAGTTAACAACGACCACATGGGCTTTTACCGCGTCAATCATCCTGAAGACATATGGGCTGCCATCAGCCAGCAGCTGCTAACAGACCACCTGGTACTACTTCCTGTGTTTATACCTCATTTAATGCTTATGGCTGTGATAATGTGCACCCACAAAGGTTTCTGAATTGTCAGTGCCTGTTTTTTATGGCTTTATTGCAGGTCTTTGGTGCAGCAGATAGAAGCAGTTATATTGATGATATATTCGCTTTAGCAAGGTATATTTATTCATCAAAAAACGGGGCCAGTGCCAGGTGGTGGTGACACTAGAGGGGAGAGCTAAAATCTAAGACATATCAATAGACATACATCACATTGTCAATTAAACTATTAGGGTTGATCAATACATTATATCCAGAGTTCTCAATAACAATGACAATAATAATAATAGTAATAATCTGTAGGTTGCTATGCATAAGGGGATTTGTTAAATCCTGTAAATGTGAATAATATTGTCTCTCACACACACACTCACACACAGACACATACACATTTATACTTAAAGAAGATAGGGAGCTGCATTAGTGATTTATAAATCTTTTTAGTGTTTCAAGCCTGTAATGGGCTTTAGCCCACTGATAGCCACCCCTGAACAGGGCAGTAGCTTACTACTCATATCTAAAATGGGAAAGCATAATGAAAATCTCTACGAATTTGACCCATCCTACCATATTTTTATAGATTGTATACTTGATTTTATTGTATTTGTATACATGACTGTTTAAATGCGTAGTTTTGAATTTCTTTTAACAATGTATTTCCACAGGGCAGACATTGTTAATTATACTATCACTTTTGAATTACTCAAATACCTGGCCAATGAGACAGAGTATATTGTGTGGGACCGGGTTGCCTCATCAATATCTTATGTGAGGGACATGTTGGCAAGTGACTCCACACTCTATTCCCAATTTCAGGTGAGCCTCTCGGGCTGAGACCACAAGGCCTTTTTGTTGAAGTGAAAATATAAACAGTCCCCTCCGAAGGTATTGGAACAGCAAGGCCAATTCTATTGTTTTTGCTATACACTGAAGATATTTGGGTTTGAGGTATATCAGATAAATCAGAATTTCAGCTTTCGTTACCTGATATTTTCATCTAGATGAAATATCACCCTTCACCTAGGGTGGCAGGCCACCCAATTTTTAGGTGAGCAAAAGTATAGGAACAGATAGTCTTAAAGTCAGTTAAAGTAAATAATACTTAATATTTGGTTGTACATATCTTGCTTGTGATAACTGCATCAAGCTGGCGACCCACTGACATCACCAAACTGTAAACCTTTTCTTTTATGATGCTTTTCCAGGCTTGTACTGCAGCTTCTTTCAGTTGTAATTTGTTTTGGGGTGTTTCTCCCTTCATTCTTCAGGAGATGAAATGCATGCTCAGTCGGGTTAAGTTCTGGTGATTGATTTGGCCAGTCTTAAAGCTTACACTTTTTCGCCCTGATGAAGTCCTTTGTTGGGTTGGCAGTGTGTTTTGGGTCATTGTCTTGCTGTGTGATAAAGTTCCTCCCAATTAGATTGGAGGCATTTCTCTGTAAATTGACAGACTGTATGACCTCTATATTTCTGCTCTCAAAGTCTTCTTCAAATGGGGGATTGTGATACCTTCACCCCTGCCCTGTGGAGTTTGTTGTTGATGTCACTGACTGTTGTTTTGGGGGTTTTCTTCACAGCTTTCACAATGTTTCTGGTCTTCATGTTGGTTTATCCTTTTTAACAACAAATGCAGTCTTCATAGGTAAAACCCAGGGCTCAAACCAAAAGTAGACATTCAGAGCTACTAAATCTTTAAACACTCAGTCTAACAGGGCATATCTGGGTAACAAGAAACACCTGTCAGTCTCATGTTCCAATATTTTTGATCATTTGAAAAATGGGTGGGTTTGTACAAAAAGTGCTATGTTCTAAGTTATTAACTTAATAACTAACACATCTAGATGTAAATATCAGGTAATGAAAACTGAAATTCTGATCGTCTCATATTCATCTTTTGATCTCAAACCCAAGTGTCTTTAGCGTATAGCAAAAACAATAGAATTGGCCTTGCCGTTCCAATACTTTCGGCAGGGACTGTACATTCATGATTCTTAAGAAGACTAATAGTGTAAGTACATGATGTGCAATCTTGTTCTAATGAAATTTCTCACTTATCCATGATCAGAAACTTTTTCGTCACCATGTACAGAAGATCTCTAGAGAGTTGGGCTGGGATGATGTGGGCAGCCAAACTATACGGTATGTGTTACTTGGCAGGCCTGTCCTGCCAATCCTGTAAAAAAAGAAAAAAAAAAAAAACTTAACAGACAGATAGGTACAAATATTCTATGTGTAGGAACTCATAGCAAATATATTCTAATTGTGGTGTCTTGCGTAGGCTATTGAGGGAGACAGTTCTCAGCATTGCCTGCCAGATGGGTGATGAAGAGATTCTCTCTCAGGCTTCTGATATTTTTGAAAAGTGGATAAACGGCACAATCAGGTACAGTCAATGATGATACAAAAATATAATCAAGTCAACAAGTTGCTAAATAAGTAATGTGTTTTTGTCATTGTGAGTGCAGCAGCGTACCGGTGAATCTCAGGTTACTCGTGTACCGATATGGGATGAAGAATGCAGGAACAGAGGCAAACTGGGAGATTATGTTTGAGAGGTACCTCAGTGCCACGCTCGCTCAGGAAAAAGACAAGCTGCTCTATGGCCTGGCTTCTATAGAAAATTTTTCACTCCTCAACAGGTAAAACATTCAATAGAATTACATAAGAGGACAATATAAAGAGTTACTGAAATTAACTTTACTGA
Organism: Pangasius djambal; assembly: GCA_022985145.1. Classification (NCBI taxonomy): domain Eukaryota; kingdom Metazoa; phylum Chordata; class Actinopteri; order Siluriformes; family Pangasiidae; genus Pangasius; species Pangasius djambal. The sequence goes on from CM040977.1 coordinate 19,779,183, forward strand.
GGGCAACATAGGGGTAGTTCTATGAAGTGAATGTAGAGGATCAGCAGAGGTCAGAGGTTATGCTAAAAACTATGGTCATGACTTTGCATTTTTAATCTATGGCCTCCTGTAAATGTTGCAATCATCAGGAAACTTTATCCTTGACAAATGATCTACAGAGACCTACAATTTTTTTTTATGACAGGCTGCTTGAGGCATCTAAGAATGAGACCATTGTGAGGAGTCAAGACTTGTTCACCCTGGTGCGATATGTGTCCCTAAACAAGTATGGTGAGAGCATGGCTTGGGACTGGGTCACTCTTAACTGGGACTACCTAGTGAAAAGGTGAGTGTGTTAGAACAAGACAGTGAGAAGAGCTTGATTATTAATTTAAAAAAAAAAAAAAAACAGCTGTTAAGTTGTTAACACACCCTGAAATTCCTAAGTGTACCTATGTGTCATTAAATACAGCTATCAAACAGCCGATAAATAAAGTAGATATATATATATATATGTTTTGTCATGTTATCAGCTGGTCTTTATCTGTGTCTCACTATCTGATGTAGATACACAATTACGGACAGGAACCTGGGACGTCTTCTTAACAGAATCAGTACGTCATACAACACAGAGCTGCAGCTGTGGAAGGTAACCCACACACACATTAGCGTGTATGTAGTGTGTAGTCACAATCACAATAATGTGTATATGTAAAAAAAAAAAAAATTCATTGTTTTTAAAGTACACAAGTTGTACTTAGTTGCACCCAGAGAGTAACAGTCTTGATGTTTTTTTTTTTTTTTTTTACCTTTGCTTTGCACCCATTAAATGCACCCATTTATTTATTTGTTCATTTGTATGTTTGTTTGTTTGTTCGTTCATTCATTCATTCATTCATTCTGTTTTCAGATGGAACACTTTTTTGCCCTATACCCAAATGCTGGAGCAGGAGAGACACCCAGAAAACAGGCTTTGGAGAGAGCTAAGAGCAATATTGACTGGGTGAAGCGCAACCGAGACGAGATAAAGTCCTGGCTGGACCACAATGTGTCATAAACACATACCACACACTTAAGCACATACTTGATCAAAACACTCCCCCACTCTCAATTTTCTTTTTCCCTAGAAACTAACCTTAAAATGAGAAGACTGAGAGAAACTGAGAAAATCTGAACTCATGAACCCACAAACATAATTAATCAGTCTAATGCACAAGAGCATAACAAGCCTAATGACAAGCTTGTTAAATAACAAGCTCTAATGATAAAGTTACAGCTGTGTTTTGTGCTAGATTCAATATTAATCACTCTGACCTGAACACTTGTTTGAGAAAAATGGACTGTACATTTGTTGTTTTGTATTTAAGTGTTGGTTGGAACTAAAATTGATCTAAAAATGTTGAGTGTTATATACATGTTATGAAGATTGCCATCATCATTCTATTAATGCAATCATTATATTATATATACAGTATACACACACACACACACACACTTTATATATATATATATATATATATATATATATATATATATATATATATATATATATATATATATATATATATATATATATATAATATCTTTATCTTTAGAGCCATGGATTGCAGAGAATAGTGTAAAAAAAAAAATAACAGTGAGGTCATTTGATCATAACCTACAAATAATTTTATTTCTTTTGTGTCAATTTCTACGGTGATGAGGCAGACTTAAAAACTCAGTTTTTTTTATGTCTCTTCACATAATGCAATGTTTAACTTACATCTAGTAGCAAACAGTCTACTTCAAATCCTATGCTACTATAACAATGCAAAGAAACGTCAGCACCCAGCGCTGAGAAGAGGACATGATGGGCTCTGTCAATATTATTAGGTCACTGGTTAAGAGGCAACTGTGAGATCGTCATGGGAACTTGGTTGTTGATGGTGACATGTCGTCGGGTCTGGCATCGCAGCATCCCCACAATGGCTCTTCTGAACCTTAAGCAAACAAAACAAACCGAATGATTCTGTAAATGTTGGCATGACCTGATCACAATTATTTCTTTAGGAAAAATTCATGTTCCAGACTATCTGACAAATTAAATTAACATTACTTCCTGTTGGCAATGACATAGATGCAGGGGTTGTAGAAGGTGGAAGACTTTGCAAAGAGTGGTGCGATGATGGCCATCGGTGCAGGAATCTTTCTAGGATCACCAAATGATGCCCAAAGGCATACAATAGCGTATGGAGACCAGGCCACCAAGAACATCACAATCATCACAATAGACATCTGTAAAACACAGTTAAATATCAAGATAACAACAACAACAACAACAACAGAATGAACAAACATTAATTGCATTGTTGTACAAAAAGCACGCTTGCCTTAGTTACATCTGTCTGGTCTGACCAATCGATGTTAATGCTGTCCAGGCAGTTGCTTGCCTTGTACCTCTTCATGGTGACTGAAACATTGTAATAGCAATAGAACATGACAGACAGTGGTATGATAAAGTTAACGGAAATCACAGCCATCGTGTAGGAGATAAATGACCTGAGGGGACAGAGGAAAAAAAAATATTAACACAAACACAAAATAGTCAAGTAATATGGTAAAAGTAGTCCTAAGTAATATGGATTTGAATTATGGTAAAGGTGCACAGTTGTTGTGTAATAGTCCAGTATCATGTTTCCTATGAGACATTACAGCAATGAAAATAGAGTTGAGCAGAGAAAACATAAAGCTGACATTTTAAAACCACTGGTGTAAATTGAATCGCTGGCTAAGTGACTGCCTATAAGGGAAGAGGTGAGTTGTGATTTGATGCCCATATGAGGGGAACCCACGCATCATTGTTCCTCCAGTTGATGGTGCATGTAGCTCCAGTTGGATCAGGAGCATATCCAGCCCAACCCACAATTGGCATGGCAGACCAGAACACTGCATTGAGCCATGCAGCCATAACCAACAGTGTATATGAGTGTATCGTCATCTTCTGGCCTACAAGCACACCAGCATGCAAAAAGTACAGTTTAGTCAGGTCAGTGTAAAAAAAATAAAAGCTATATCAACATTTCATGAAACTGAAGTTACTCTGTTGGAACACATGTTCATACCTATATCAGGTCTGCAGATACTTATGTATCTATCAATGGCTACCACAGTAAGCAGTCCAATGCTGGCCATCCCAAAGAATATATTCAGAGCAGCGTAGATCTACAAGGGAGATATCAATATATTACATAGGCAACACTCAGGAGTGGATGCACAAAAATAGATTAGCTCAGTGAACAACGTATTTCTAAAAAAAAAAAAAAAAAGGCACACTCTTATAGCTCCTGCTAATGATAATTTATCATAATTAGGGGTGTAACAATACAATCAAATTATGATTCAATTCAATTCACAATACTGGCTTCACAATTCAATTCGATTCTCAGAATATTTTGAACAAAATTTTAATGAAAAATTTCAAAAATTTCTATAAACAGTGGCTTAATATTGTAAACAAAATGCACTACAAGTTCACCATATCTTTAAAAGTAAATAAATAAATTTATAAATTCTCTTTAATCAGTCACTTCACAAGTACGGATGATTCTCGGTAACTGCACAGACTCTCCATGAAAGAATGCAATCATGTCACCAGTGTGCTCTCTATAAATTTTAACTCTATGGGTTGCGCAGATTGGGATCTCTAGTGTTCAAACAGTACAACAGTATTAGATGCGTAATTTAATAGAATGCTGATTTCCAAGATGTGAATCGCACATTTCCACAATTCGCATTGTCACATTTTTTTTCGCATTATGATGCATCAGGTCACGATGCATCCTTACACAGAAGGATGTACACACACACACATACACACAAGTGTAGTCACCTGCATTCCAACTCTGCACACAAACAAGGGTGGCAAAAGAAGATAATAATTCTGGCTCCATAAATCTTCACTTGGATAATAACCATCAGTTCTTCGATTTCAGCATATATGTCATTAGTAAATAAAAACTGCAACAAACCTGGCAACCAGTGTACCCGAATTTCCAGCTGCCATGCAGGTCAGAAGCAGCAGACATGGGGTAACCAATGCCTGCTACTCCAACATCAGTGAAAGCCAGATTAATGATGATGGAATTAGTGGCATTACGCAGTTCTTTAAACTTTACAAACATAATCAGCACCACAAGGTTACTGGACAAACTGATCACACCTGCACACAGACAGACAGACAGAAAGAAGGGCAGGTTTATACAATCACATGTTATAACATTATGAATTTAGTTTAATGGCTCACTGAGCACTCCTGCTGGTTAGGTTTGGGCATTATACAGCAACACTATACACGTTTGGGAACGAAACATCAGGTATTTATCATAAATATCTATTAAAACCCGACAGCCATATAACAACCAGATGTAATATGATGTGATTGCTCCACATTCTGTATGCAACAATAAGCTCTTTGCTATTTCTCTAACATAAGCAGTACAAAAAAGTACAAACATGTAACCATAGACCTATGCTAAACCTTACAACACACTTTCACATCAATACAGACACTCAGATACACAAATACTCTTTACATGCAACAATGAGGTATCCTGCAACAATGTTGTGTTCCATTTGCGAGAAGGCACTTTTCCCACCAAAGCTGATGGCTTCATTTGAGGAATTTAGGATTTCGGGTCCCATGTCTCCAAAATACACTCACTCCCACAACAAAAGCACTAGTTGGATGTAGTTACTGTCCAGCCCAGTTCACATGGATGAATGGAACTTCCTCCAGCATATCCAGCAAGCAGTAAGGACAAAAAGAGAGAGGAGAGAGGGAAAGGTTTGGAGATGAGGGTTGGGGGTTTAGGCCCTGTGAAGGTTGCTAGGGTTACTGTGTGTCTGAGGTAAGTGAGGTGAATTCGACAGGAGGATTAAGCTCTTTCTTCGGTTTGCAAATACTGAGGAGCTCATTGTTTTTGTTCTAATCCTCACATGAAGGATTTTCATTCTTGCATGAGACTAGCATTCTAAAAAGGACAGAAGAACAGCACATTCTCAGCTTAAACCAAATAAATATCAGTGCAGCCAAGCAACATGACAAACCCAATGATCAACATCACTACTGGAAAAAGAACAACTTACACCAGCAAAGTTGGTCACCAGCATACATGCAAGCAATCAGCAAAACCATATTAGTTCCACCAGCAAGAACAACTTTACCAGCAATGTTCTGCTCATCACAAGCATGGCCATACTAAACCTGCACCAGACCAGCACAAACAAGCATGACATCTTGGACCGCCATGGAATTCCCACTGGTCTACACTGTTGTTTTTTTCAGCAGGGATTAAAAGACAAAGCATAATCTACACCAGTAGAAGTTAGGCTAGAGGAGTTCACAGGATTTTAAATATCTACCTTTATGTTATATATCATGACTTGCACACATCAGCATTCAAATTAAAATTAAATTAGACTTTTTTTTTTATAATCAGCATTACACCTTCAATCACATGAATTACCCTGAGATTGTGTTAGCTTGAGATGGTTTAACTTAGCTGAGGTGACTATAGCATACTAGCAGCACTGCCGTATACTTTCAGTTCTTTTGGTTTGTTCCAAGGAAATGATTACACATTTTACACTGCACATTGCTATACTTTTCCATATAATCATTTCAGTCATCATTTATAATCTTCTAGTCTCTGTAGCGGCTCGTCCATAGGCGCAGCTGATTTCTGTTATTAGTGGCAGCTGATACTGTTATTCAGGTACACAGCTTCTCCAATTTATAGTAACTTCCAGGTGCTTGGTGAAGCTGCCACTCATCTGTTTTGGTCAAGATGTGGACACTAGAAGGGATAAGATGCTGGTTAAGATGTTAAGCTGTTACGCTGTAAAGATTAAATATTAAAGATCTTTATTGTCATATGTACTTTGGTATAGTGAAATTCTTATTTTGTTTTTTCTCACGGGAAAGGTGGGGTAAGGGCAGCAAACAATAAATTACAAAAACAACAAAAATACAACAACAAAAAAATTATAAGGAACAAAGCAGGAAGAATAATAAAAATAAACAATACACAATAGCAAAAGTCAATTTACAGTCTGAATAAGAGAACCCGTATGCCATAAGAACTGTTAACAGTAAAAAGGTTTCACAGTATAATGAAGCAGTGGAACGTAAAGGTTAAGATATTAAGCTGCCACTCATCCGTTTTGGTTAAGATGTAGACACTGGAAAGGATAAGATGTTGGTTAAGATGTTACGCTGTTATGTAAAGGTTAAGATGTTACGCTGTTATGTAAAGGTTAAGATGTTAAGCTGTTAAGTAAAGGTTAAGATGTTAAGCTGTTATGTAAAGGTTAAGATGTTATGCTGCCACTCATCAGTTTTGGTTAAGATGTAGACACTACTTACACACTTTATTATTAATTACAGCAGGTCATTTTTTTGTTTTGCATAAGTTTGTTGAACTAGAACAAATTTTTAATGTAAATAGTGTATAATAAAACATCTCAGTTCTATAAATACTTAGGTAAAAGTAGACGATGTATTAATTGTACGATTGTGTATACTGTATAGGCCTGTAATTACACAGATTTGTCACTAGATGGCGCACTGAAACGATTTCTCAATGGCAGGAACTTACGATTACGGAAGTGTGTGTCATGTGATATGTACATTACGCGACGCAGAAAGCGTCAAAAAGGGGCTTAATAAAGGTAACGACAGTTGTATTGACTTTCATTCTACATGTATTATTTTAATGAATGCAGTCTAATGTGGTCGAGTAACAACACACATAATGTAGATATATAAGCGCTGCAAAGATAACTAACTTAGCTACAGCTGCTGCTGTCTGAGGCGGTGTTGGGACATACATGTCGAGTGTTCAGTATGTTTATTTGTTTCTTATTTTTAACTTAAAGTAAACAAGCCTTTTGTTACAGGAAGAGGCGCACTGCACTCACTAGTTTTCACCATGGCAGATGTAAGTATTGTTTTTACAGAATTATTTACAGAAAGCAGTGCTCGGGTCTCTGTAGGGAAATAAAGATGCGCATAACGGATGTGATGTTGTGTTTGCAGGATTTAAAGAGGTACCTGTACAAACAGCTGCCAACGTAAGTCGTGTTTTTGTGTGTGTGTGTGTGTGTTAGTGTTAGCCTTTTATTTTTATTTTTTTAAGATTCTTTTTTGCAACTCAAATATAATCCACAAGTGTTAGAAACAGTAAACAGTGAGAAGTAACAGGATAAAAAACAGTGTTTACACTATTATGGGTTTATACTACTACTTCTACTACTACTAATAATAATAAATGTTCTGTTTTCTCTTATCAGGGTTGAAGGCCTCCATGCAATAGTAGTAACAGACAGAGATGGAGTTCCTGTAATCAAAGGTAATCAGACTCGTCTTAGTTATTCACTATATGGCCAAAAGTACGTGGACACCTGACCATCACACCCATATATGTGTTTTCAACATCTTGTTGCAGAGTTATTCCCCTTTGCTGTTATAATATAACCTCCATTCTTCTGGGAAGGCTTTCCACTAGATTTTGGAGTGTGGCTGTGGGGATTTTTACCCATTCATTCACAAGAGCATTAGTGTCAGGCACCGATGTTGGGCGAGGAGGTTCATCCCAGTTCATCCCGAAGGTGTTCATTAGGGTTGAGGTCACGGCTCTGTGCTTCACTCAAGACACTCAAGTTCTTCTACTCCAACCGTGGCAAACCATGTCTTCATGGATCTTGCACTGTGGACAGGTGCATTGTCATGCTGGAACACGCTTGGGCCCCTTATGTTCTACTGAAGGGAAATTGTGCTATATGCTACAGCAAACAATTGTGTGGCAGGTGAAGGTGGTGAAGGTTCACATATGGGTGTGATGGTCAGGTGTCCACAAACTTTTGGCCATATAGTGTACCACTGTGGTTACAGTATCTGAAATGTTGCTTGGTTTAGTTCCCCATTGCTCTTAAGGGGTCACTGATGTTGTTGTGCTCCATAGTTGCCAATGACAATGCTCCAGAGTATGCTCTACGACCAGGCTTTCTCTCAACTTTTGCCCTGGCCACAGATCAAGGCAGCAAGCTGGGTCTGTCCAAAAATAAGAGCATCATTTGCTACTACAACACATATCAGGTATTGTGCCTCACAGTCTCCACTCAGCTGAAATTCTTTGTATGACTTGCTAATTGTTTTCTGTGTCTTTCCGCTTTCAGATTGTGCAATTTAACCGATTACCCTTAGTGATCAGCTTCATTGCAAGCACCAGTGCCAACACAGGTAAGTGTGCCGTGCATGGGAATGACTGACAGTTAATGAGCTGGCAGATCAATATTTTATTTGGAAACACTTTACAACTAGCTTCAACACTGCATGGTGACTCAAAGTCTGAAAAGACATTGTTTTACTAGAGAGGTTGTTTTTAAACTACTTCTTAACTCTCACAGATCCTTGACACAGTTAAATACTATTAAATACAGTCCACTGTGTGTATTTTTAATGCACAAAGATATTTGCATCACACGGCTAGTGAATCAGTTTCTCCTGTTATTTTTAGGGTTGATCATCAGTTTGGAGAAGGAGCTTGTTCCACTGATTGAGGAACTGAGACAGGTGGTTGAGGTTGCCTAGAAGACAGACAGCTTTATAATTACTGCAACATATACCAGGATCAGATTAAGACACACACACACATATGCACCTTGGACATTACTACAATAGTATGATGGTGGCTGTGAACTTGGATTTCATGTCAGTTGCTTTTGATGCTGTATGTTTCTCTTTTGAATGTAACCCTGTCTGGTTGTATTTTTGATTTCTTCTAATTAATAAATTTGTTTATGACTTTGGTGTACAAAATACCTTTTAATTTTTTTTAACCATTATCTGAAAAAAACATGAGGTCAAATGTAAACATGCTATTTTTTTCTTCTCCCAAAAACACGTACACTTGGATGCACAGCAATCTTTCCTCGTTCCTTCATGTTTTACACACACAAATTACTACATCAGACATGCTCAATACAAAAGTTGGTGCACAACACAATAATATTAATAAAGAGCAGGATCATGATTTGTAGAACAAAAAACTGCCTCAGTTCTTCTGGCAAAGCTCTTATTGCACAAATTCAACTATTAAATACTGTCTCCTGAATAAAGTAGGAGGTATTAATCTACTTCACTTCTACTTCACAGACCATTCTCTAGAATATTCTCTAATGAGTCCATGTAAAGTGTAGAACTTCCTCTTTGTGTAAAAGCAACTACTGGATTTAGCAGCAAACGCAGAGACATTTTGAACAGCGTTTGCTGCACCTGCTCCAGTAAAATGGCCCTGTCTTCCGTGTTCCTGCACGAATCACTTATCTGAACTATTGACTCCTATCAGGACATATGACTGCCCAATACCATACGGTAGCTCCACCACCATGTTTAACATGGCTTTTCAGCAGATATTAGGGGTTAAAAATATCTTCTGTCTTTCTTCAAATGCAACTAAAGGATAAAAGTTGAAAGTCACTGTTGGCTGAAACTCCACTGTAGTTTTATGCTGTTAAATATCTGTCCATCCTGATGTTCATTGTTTGCCAATTCAGTGTACGTTCCCCTCTGAAGGTACTTGGAACAGCAAAGCCAATTCTTTTGTTTTTGCTATACACTAAAGACATTTGGATTTATGATCAAAAGATGAAGATGAGATAATTGTTCAGAGTTTCAGCTTTCATTTCCTGATATTTACTGTGCTGCTAGAAAGTCTGTGAACTCTTTACAATTTTCTGTATTTTTGCATAAATGTGACCAGGGCCCGTATTCACAAAGCTTCCTGAGCCTAAAAGTTGCTCCTAGTGACGAAATTCTAAGAAAATTCTTAGAATTATGACATTTTCTTAGAATTTCCCCTTAAATTTAGGACTAAATCTTACTAAAGATAAAAATAATTCACGAAACATCTTAGCCCTAAAAACAGCTCCTAAGGTAAAAAGTGTTAAGAGTAGAGAGGAGGACTTTTAAGAGGCTTAAGAGTTTCTATAGCAGAGGACAAAATGGTGGAAAGAAGAAATATTCTCCAAACACTGCTCTTCTGTCCAATTTGGTTTTCTTTTACTTCCTTCCATCTCTCTTGGATTGTTGGCTACATACCTGCAGTCATGTAAATTGGTAAAAGGTGAGCCATTTTGCTCCCATCAATCTAAAATGAATTACAAGTAATAAAATCAGTATGGTAAATAAATGTAAGTACCTAAATATAGTAACTACTGCATGGAAACTGGTTGCTTCAAAAGTAGACACATTTTCAACATTTGGCTGTTTTAATTAACTTTAAGATATTTAGCCTATAACAGAAACTTTGCATAAAGTAGCCTGTATTCATGATTATACAATTTCTTAATACAAACATTTTATGATTTCACTGTCCATTCTATTATCATATATTCTATTTTCACAAAGAGCGCATTTTAAGACCTTTACAGATAGTTTTTTCACAGTCCTTGAATTGCTGCGTCATCCCTAGCAACAGGGTCAACCACACCTCCTCACTAAGATAAAGGTTTTTGTACTTTCCTTACTCAGAGTTGCTCTGAGAAGTTTCCTAAATCACTTTTAGTCTAGAACTCCCAGCTAGGACTTTTTAGGCTAAGATAGGAGCTCTCTGAGAGAATTCTAAGACGCTTTGTGAATACGGGCCCAGATCTTCACTACACAGGTTTATTGAAGTATGCCATGCCTCAATCAAAAGAGATTCCTATTTCTAAAGAGTTTGGCCTTCACCAATCCACTGCAAGGGAGATGATGTACAAATGGAGGAAATCCAGCACCAATATTAATCTCCCAAAGAGTGGTCATCCAGCAAAAATCACTCCAAATATTACAGCAAGTCATAAAGAACCCCAGGGTAACAGCTAAGGACCTAGGGTAAGGCTACTTCTGCATTGAGTAATATCAATATTTTCCAATGTCCAAGTCCAGACCTGACCTCAAAGGAAATATTGTGGAAGGACCTATAAAGATCAGTTCATGCAAGGAGGCCCACCACCACCAGAGTTGAAGCAGTTTTGTAAAGAGGAATTCCTTCAAAATTCCTCCAACCTGTTGTGCAGAAATGCATGTTTGGTTGAAGTTATTGCTGCTCAAAGGGGTCACACTAGTTACTGAAAACAAAGGTTTGCATACTTTTTCCTGACAAATATATTTAATGTTGGATAATTTTAAATAAATGTAAAAACTATAATTTTTCGTGTCATTTGTTTAATTGGCTTCTCTTCATCTAGTTTTAGGATTTAGATAAAGATCTGATCACATTTCAGGTCAGATTTGTGTAGAAATACAGAAAATAGTAAAGAGTTCACAAACTTTCTAGTGGTACTCTACATCTAGATGTGTTAAACATTAAAATTAGAACATGGCATCTTTGGTGGCAGACACCACAATTTTTAGGTGAGCAAAAGTATTGGAATAGATAGTCTTAAAGTAAATAACATTTATTATTTGGTTGCATATTGTGTATCTTGCTTGCAATAACTGCATCAATCAGGTGACCCACTGACATCACCAAACTGTTGCATTCCTCTTTGGTGATGCTTTTCCCAGCTTGTACCACAGCTTCTTGCAGTTGTTTGTTTTGGGTGGTTTATCCTTTCAGTCTCCTCTTAAGGAGATGAAATGCATACTCAATTGGAATAAGGTCTGGTAATTGATTGGCCAGTTTAAAACCTACTTTTTTCCCCTGATGAAATCCTTTGTTGTGTTGACCACTGTGTTTTTCTTCACAGATGTTCAGAGCTATTAAGGGCATACCTGGGCAACACCAAACACCTGTCATTCACATGTTTCGATATATTTGATCACTTGAAAAATGGGTGGTTTAAAACAAAAGGTGCCATGTTCTAAGTTGTTTAACATATCTAGATATAAATATCAGGAAATAAAAGCTGAAATTCTGATCTACCGTCTCATGTTCAACTCAAACACAAATATCTTCAGTGTATAGCAAAAACAAAAGAACTAGCCTTGCCATTCCAATATTTTCAGAGGGTACTGTAAATAAAAAAAAAAAAAACCCTGAATCTTACAGTTGTAACACTGATCAAAGTGCTGACTGTCAAACCTTTATTCAAGAACTGCTAACCACCATTTAATGAGGTCACCAGTGTAGCCTTTATATTTCTTACTTAGTTAGTACAGTTAAAGTTAAAATTAAATTAAGTTTAACTTAACAAGTTAAGCTAAATTCCTGTTTCCATCCAGGGTTTTAGTATTTTATCAATACCTTGCAGTGCATTGCACTGATGCAGCAGTGCACTACAGGCACTACATGGTTCCACAGGGGAAAGTTTAATTAGTCGCACCAATAATGACCTCAGTTTGTAAATGCCATTAGACCCATTCTCTTCCTTCCCCGGATCACTGTATTTCACCATCTCCATATGTGGGCTGTATAACAGAAGGTCAGAACTTACTTAGCCATTTGTCAAACCACAAGGATGCCTTGACAACAGATGACAGTGGCCACAGGAGCAAATACAAACCCACAGCAGCTACTGAAGTCTGACTAAGTTCATCCTATTATATCTTTCCCAACTGCCCTCACAGCTCCCACTCCTAGTAGTTCCTTTTCTTCTCTTCAATATCCTGGCCATCATCTTCCTTTTCTTATCTGTGACTGGAAAAAAGGTGGGTGTAATGACTGTTAGGCAATGCAGGAAACAATGGAAAGCTGCTACTAGCAGCTACGATTTTCTTAGTTTCACTAAAAATTAATCATTTTCTATTCAAAAACAATCACTGCAACTATAATGCATCTTACATCTAATTATGGTGAATGCCTAACAACTAAATAGTAGGGTTTTTTTGTTCACTTACAACTCTGGACTTACCAATTTCCAGCGCAATATCTTTATCCATTCATCAGCCTCCACACCTGATTTTGCACACAAATAATACGTCCTCTCAGGGAACACTAGACTAAAATAGAGAGTGGAAATAAGGAGAAAATGTAACAGATGTATAAAAATAACCTCAAAGTGAGACAATATTCATGTAAAGATTTGGGAACTGTCCTTTCTGTCTGTATGGAGGTGTTTCTAGTTGCACTTCCCCATTTTACAGCTCAACAGACAGAAAATAAACCTCTAACATACACCAACACAAGTCAAGCAATGCGAGTGTCAGTGTTCCTACCAGAAGCAGTTAACCTTCTCCTGGCTGTAATCGAACTGAACGGCAGAGCATGCGGTCAGATCCAGGGTCCGAATAGGTTCTGAAAACTGACCAAGAAAAAGAAAGAAAGAAGTTAGAATGGCATTCTTCATTTTACGCTGATTAAACTAAGTGTAAGATATTTTTTAGACTTACCATTTTGTCTTTGAAGTACTTCAGCTCATTTCTGTTCAGTGTGAACCATCGTTGTTTCCAGTTCTAAAAGAAACACTAATAAGTACTCAAAGCATCTAGGAAAATCAGTGATCTTATTACTATTAACTATTCACCACAGGTTTGTTTGCTGGAATTATTCGATCATCATGTGGCAGCAGTGCAATGGATAAAATCATGCAGATTCAGGTTAAGAGCTTCCGTTAATGTTCGCATCAGAATTAGGAAAAAATATGTTTGCTGTGACTTTGACTGTGGCATCATTTTTGGTGCCAGATGGACTGGTTCGACCTGACAGGAAGGCTATAGTGACTCAAATAACTACACTTTACAACCGTGCTGATCAGAAAAGCATCTCAGAATGCACAACACATTGCACCTTGAGGTGCGTGGGCTACAACAGCAGAAGTCCACATCAGGTTCTACTCCCGTCAGCGAAGGACAGGAACCTGAGGCGACAGTGGGCACAAGATCACCAAAATTGGACAGGTGAAAAATGTCTGCTCTGATAAATCTTGATTTCTGCTGCCATATGCAGATGGTAGGGTCAGAATTTGGCATTAGCACCATGAATCCATGAAACCATGAGACCTTGTGTCAACAGTCCATGTTGGTAATTACTTGAATCCCACAGCCTATCTACCACTGGGATGTGGTAGAAAGGGAGATTTGTAGCATGCAGTTGACAAATCTGAAGCAATTATGTGAGCCAATCACATCGACATTGACCACAATATCAAAGTCATTTTCCCAACACCTTGCGGAATCGATGGCATGAAGAATTGGGGCTGTTCAGAGAACAAAGGCTGGTCCTACCCAGTATTAGTATGGTGATTAGTATAATAATATAGTGGCTGGTGAGTGTAAATAACTGTTGTTGCTGCTCAGAAATAAAGACTGTATATTGTACAAGAAGGTGAAGCTTCACATTGATTCATACCTTTACGATGCCTCCTTGTTTCACCAGATAGCCCTCTTTTGTGCCAAGCTGCAGGAAGATGTACAATTAGTAACAGATAGTCTAATAGAACAGAACTTGAATATTAAAATTAATATGTGGCCTTCAGTGATGTCCAAGATTTATTTTGTAATAAAAATCTTGTCTATTTTCACTTATTGATTACTACATTACCCACAATGCTAATTGACAATCTGACTACTTATTGATAGCTGCACCAGTGGGATTTATCCCTCGCTTCATCTCGACCTAATGAGTGATGCAGCAGCACTTTAGTCCTTATCCATACTCTCTGCTCAAACACACGAGGTTCTGAAGCTTAGACTGTCATGCTAATAAGGCCATTAGAGGCATCATGCTTATCATCTCATAGATCACTAACTAGCTGAGCTGAGTATCAGCCATAACTAAGCACAAATGTATCCTATAGCGGCATTGAATTCTGGAACTTAGAGTCCAACTTTTTCTCTTTCCACTATTTCTACATCAGATTTCTCATTAATGGTTAGTGAGAAACCTCTGAAACCTCTTATTATATGGCATTGTAACTGAGTTAGCAATGTTCCCCTGTAATGTCAGCGCAGCGCACAACTACTACCTTCTCACAGGAATAATGACAATACAGCACCAACCAACATATCAGCACCAAAATGGCTAAGCACACCACAAATATTTCAACATAAATACTGAATGTGTTTCAGGGTAGAGGTTTCCTTTGAATCAAACTGTCATTTTTGGGATGAACAAAACTGACCCTTGGGATATATGAATACTTAGTGATGAATTCTCATCATAAAAACAGAATAAATCAGCCGAACGTTATGAATGCATTAATGGAAAAACTAAGGCACTGCTAACGTACCGATGGCGCACTGAGGACCAAGTCACTTTCACTCCGCCCTGTCTGTATAGCCGTGTGCACACAAACAGACTCATAAATGGATGGCTCCTCCACCTGTCGGGGGTATGGGAACCGCAGCACTATCAGGTTACCTATGAAACAATAATAACAGGGAGTCAGTCAGTCAGTCAGTCAGTCAGTCATATTTATTTATAAAGCACATTTAAAAACAACAGCTTTTTGTACAGGGAGGACATGGAGGTTAGAGAATCAGACAGACATAAAGGGATTTGTTTGTTTGTGTGTTTGTGTGTCCAACCTGTCTCGCTGCCCAGTAGCGGCTGATTGGCCATGTGACTGGTGAAATCCTGAAGGGATGAAAACTCGTTGAATCCAAAAGAATACCTCCCATTCTGCCGCTGCACGTGGAAGTGCTTCACTGAGTCCTTTGCCCTGGTTGAATCAAACCAACATTTAGTCCAATAAGGGCTACTTAATGTTACAGATACCTTCCCTATTTCTCCTAGCACAATGTGCAGTACAATGACCAACATTCGTAGCACAAAAATAGGAGCTACACTAACCTGGGAGCTGATGGCCTCAGCTACACACCTGGGCCCGTATTCACAAAGCTTCTTAGAATTCTCTCAGAGAGCTCCTATCTTAGCCTAAAAAGTCCTAGCCGGGAGTCCTAGACTAAAAGTGATTTAGGAAACTTCTCAGAGCAACTCTGAGTAAGGAAAGTACAAAAACCTTTATCTTAGTGAGGAGGTGTGGTTGACCCCGTTGCTAGGGATGACGCAGCAATTCAAGGACTGTGAAAAAACTATCTGTAAAGGTCTTAAAATGTGCTCTTTGTGAAAATAGAATATATGATAATAGAATGGACAGTGAAATCATAAAATGTTTGTATTAAGAAATTGTATAATCATGAATACAGGCTACTTTATGCAAAGTTTCTGTTATAGGCTAAATATCTTAAAGTTAATTAAAACAGCCAAATGTTTAAAATGTGTCTACTTTTGAAGCAACCAATTTCCACGCAGTAGTTACTATATTTAAGTTCTTACATTTATTTACCATACTGATTTTATTACTTTTTTAGATTGATGGGAGCAAAATGGCTCACCTTTTACTGCAGGACAGTCTATTTAAGTTGCACTTTTGGATGGTATGTAGCCAACAATCCAAGAGAGATGGAAGGAAGTAAAAGAAAACCAAACTGGACAGAAGAGCAGTGTTTGGAGAATATTTCTTCTTTCCGCCATTTTGTCCTCTGCTATAGAAACTCTTAATCCTCTTAAAAGTCCTTCTCTCTACTCTTAACACTTTTTACCTTAGGAGCTGTTTTTAGGGCTAAGATGTTTCGTGAATCATTTTTATCTTTACTAAGATTTAGTCCTAAATTTAAGGGGAAATTCTAAGAAAACGTCATAATTCTAAGAATTTTCTTAGAATCATCACTAGGAGCAACTTTTAGGCTCAGGAAGCTTTGTGAATACGGGCCCTGGACTCCATAAAATCAAAATGTATTTAAAAGTAACGTCAAACAAAGACCTTAATCCACATATACCCTCAAGCTGTGCCAGTGAATAATTAACACAACAGAATGCATTTGGCACGATGGTCCAGGATTTGAATATATAATACTGATTGTGTTCATATGGGCTTATTTCCACTGAGCTTGAATGATAATTATTAGAATGGTACTACCATAAGGAACTGAAACAGTTAAAAGGAAACAAAAAACACGTATACGTCAAAAACTTACAGGAATGCAATGCAAAAAATGCTCTTTTGTTCAAAACGGTGGTTTTAATTTACTTAGGTCATTTTCAAAATCTGTGAGTTAATACTGACAAACAAGAACACTAAACACACTGGCCCTGGCAAAGAAAAGCTGAAAAGTATGCATTCCCAACCCACTGGTTCACCATGTCATTGGTAGTGCCGTCCAAAAACAGACTGCACAACAAATATCGGCATGGAATGTGAGCAAGCAAGTAACCTGGGTAAATAAATCCACACATTCGGGTCCTGTGTAAATCAAACATGAGAAACAAGAGAAGAGATGGAGGAGCAACTAACCTGACAGAGAGGGCAAAACATTCAGGTCCCTTGTTGCTGTTTCTGAGCAGAAAACTCCCATCGACCCCATTCGACAAGAGCAGAGCCTCAGCTGCATGTCGAGACAAATCATAATGGTACCAACTAGAGGTGAGAGGAAGAGAGAGAGACAGAGAGAGAGAGAGAGAAAGAGAGTGAGAGGGAGGTGAGCTAGATAGGGCAGAAATAATATTGTTTGTCGTATCCTCCGAAAATTAGATTAGATTAGATTAGATTCAACTTTATTGTCATTGTTCAAAGTACATGTACTAAGCCAATGAAATGCAGTTAGCATCTAACCAGAAGTGCATAAGTGGCATATTTACAATAAATAACAAAGTGTGGAAAAAAAAGAGTGCTGTTTTGCTTTTGTTCATGAAAAATGATGGTCAGAAGAGATAACGAATACAAATATAAAATTCTATAGTAGCATCACATCTATCGTGGTGCAGTTGTGGCCTAATGGTCCGAGAGTAGGACTTGTAACCCAAAGGTAAACCTGAAGGTCGTGGGTTCGAGTCTCGGGTCTGGCAGGGATTGTAGGTGGGGGGAGTGAATGACCAGCGCTCTCTTCCACCCTCAATACCACGAGTGAGGTGAGACCCTTGAGCAAGGCACCAATCCCCCAACTGCTCCCCGGGTGCCGCAGCTAAAATGGCTGCCCACTGCTCCGGGTGTGTGTGTGCACTTGGATGGGTTAAATGGAGAGCACAAATTCCGAGTATGAGTCACCATACTTGGCCACAAGTCACTTCACTCACTTAATTGTCAGAAATCAGCATAATGTCTTACTGTCTCAGTGCATGTTGTCATCCAGACTGCTTGAAAATTTTAAATTACCCTCCCCTCAACACTTATATTGATTTTTTTTGTGTTTTCACATATATTCACTAATATATTTGTGCTTTATGTGTAATACACTCATTCATTCAGTTTCAGTAACTGCTTTATCCTGGTCAGGGTGGCCTTAGATCTGGGCCCGTATTCATAAAGCTTCCTGAGCCTAAAAGTTGCTCCTAGTGACGAAATTCTAAGAAAATTCTTAGAATTATGACGTTTTCTTAGAATTTCCCCTTAAATTTAAGACTAAATCTTAGTAAAGATAAAAATGATTCATGAAACATCTTAGCCCTAAAAACAGCTCCTAAGGTAAAAAGTGTTAAGAGTAGAGAGGAGGACTTTTAAGAGGCTTAAGAGTTTCTATAGCAGACGACAAAATGGCGGAAAGAAGAAATATTCTCCAAACACTGCTCTTCTGTCCAATTTGGTTTTCTTTTACTTCCTTCCATCTCTCTTGGATTGTTGGCTACATACCATCCAAAAGTGCAACTTAAATAGACTGTCCTGCAGTAATGTAAATTGGTAAAATTGCAACCATCAATCTAAAATGAATTACAAGTAATAAAATCAGTATGGTAAATAAATGTAAGAACCTAAATATAGTAACTACTGCGTGGAAATTGGTTGCTTCAAAAGTAGACACATTTTCAACATTTGGCTGTTTTAATTAACTTTAAGATATTTAGCCTATAACAGAAACTTTGCATAAAGTAGCCTGTATTCATGATTATTCAATTTCTTAATACAAACATTTTATGATTTCACTGTCCATTCTATTATCCCAGCTAGGACTTTTTAGGCTAAGATAGGAGCTCTCTCAGAGAATTCTAAGAAGCTTTGTGAATACGGGCCCTGGGCCCTATCTTAGCCTAAAAAGTCCTAGCCGGGAGTCCTAGGCTAAAAGTGATTTAGGAAACTTTTCAGAGCAACTCTGAGTAAGGAAAGTACAAAAACCTTTATCTTAGTGAGGAGGTGTGGTTGACCCCGTTGCTAGGGATGATGCAGCAATTCAAGGACTGTGATTGGTTGATAAAAAAAAACTATCTGTAAAGGTCTTAAAATGTGCTCTTTGTGAAAATAGAATATATGATAATAGAATGGACAGTGAAATCATAAAATGTTTTTATTAAGAAATTGTATAATCATGAATACAGGCTACTTTATGCAAAGTTTCTGTTATAGGCTAAATATCTTAAAGTTAATTAAAACAGCCAAATGTTGAAAATGTGTCTACTTTTGAAGCAACCAATTTCCACGCAGTAGTTACTATATTTAAGTTCTTACATTTATTTACCATACTGATTTTATTACTTGTAATTCATTTTAGATTGATGGTTGCAATTTTACCAATTTACATGACTGCAGGACAGTCTATTTAAGTTGCACTTTTGGATGGTATGTAGCCAACAATCCAAGAGAGATGGAAGGAAGTAAAAGAACAAGAAAACCAGCTTCTTAGGAGCTGTTTTTAGGGCTAAGATGTTTCGTGAATCATTTTTATCTTTACTAAGATTTAGTCCTAAATTTAAGGGGAAATTCTAAGAAAACGTAATTTTCTTAGAATTACGTCACTAGGAGCAACTTTTAGGCTTAGGAAGCTTTGTGAATACGGGCCCTGGAGTCTATCCCAGGAACACTGGGAATGAGTTGGGAATATACCCTGGATGGGACAGCAGTTCAAAACAGGGCATCATGCACACACACATTCACTCACTCAAGAGTAGCCAAGGAGATGGAAACCTAAGGTGGTAGAAATTGGTGAACCTGAAAGATGGAAAGAAACCAGAGAACCCACAGGAAACCCCCACTGACATAGGAAGGACAGGCAAAACCCAAGCCCAGGATTGAACAAGGGGCCCTGGAGCTATGAGGTGGCCAGATGCTGCCAGATGTTATACACATCTACATCTACAACCACATCATACCCAACCAAATTACAAGTAACCGGAACACATGCTAAAATGTATAAATCATGAAAAATTGTAACTCTTGAGACATGTCTAAGCAGGGAAATACCCCTGCCACAAGAACTGGACCTCTAAACCAAACATTAAAATAATGCAGTGGTAATGTAGCCTAACAGGTTAACAGGCAACTCAAATCCCTTATTAAATACAAAAGTACAACAATAGAAAAGCACCTTTCTCTTAGAAATCCTTTAGGCATATTTTATCATTTGTAAGAACTTAAACACACTGGGTTTTAGAGACTGGCTGTTCAGGCGTCAGCACATGTTTACAACTCTATGTTCATTAGAGCATATCCGAAATCTGACACTTGTTTCCTCATACTTTTCACTTTCCAGCTGAACATGTTAACACAGAAATAGCAGCATGAAACTCACAAACCTAACATGTAAATAACCAAAATTAGCCAACCATACCTTGCCTTTTAGATTTTTTTCCACTCCCACTCTGTCTTTGGACAGAGGGTCAAATAAGCCTGCTAAAAAAAACAATAGAAACCATCACCGAAATTCGAATGGTTTCCACTACAAATACCATTACAAACCATCAGCTAACCATTAAAGCCATTACCATCACTGGTCCTTAATGGTATCCACTAGCGCCAATAGAAAGAAACAAATTACCAGAGGAGACCCATAGGGACCATTACAGTTTCCATTAGAACCAATACAATTCCCATTATAACCATTAAAACCATCGCAAATTCTGTGAGGGTTTCTGTTGTTTTTTTCAGCAGGGACTGTAGGTCCAACACTCATCAGCTACAAATAAACAGTTACTCTGCTGGGAGTGATGTTACTTTGATGGGCTTGATGTTGCTTGACAATGCAGTGAAATGAATACAAAAGCTACTAAAATCTTTTACAGTAACATATGGTGGAAATGTCGAATGGTCGGAGTTCAAAAAGTTCAAACCTTGATGGTTTAGAAGAGCGTCTCTGTCTGACAGCCTGACGTTTAAAATGCTGAACTGATTGTTTATTCATAAAATGCACAACTCACCCAACCGACTCCAACTCCTCCATGTCCTCCGGGCCACTGAATGTGGAGCTGCAGAGACTCATTGCGGCTTCGGGGGCAGATTTAGTGAGAGATGGACACTTCAGCAGAACTTCAGAAAGGAACCTAACCGCGGCAAAGAGGAAGTTGAACCTGTCGCACTGACACGCTCACTGAGCAACAGACACGCCCACCTAGCAGCGGCCACGCCCATACCCTCATGCTGGAAGCGTTAAATATAGACCATTTACACTATAATAAACTTTAGTTACATAGCTAATTTTTATACGCTAAATTGTCAAACACTTAAACAAAAATGTGATTGCAGTTTAACAGAAATAAAGGTAGTCAAATATAAAAATTGTTAAATAGGCAAACCATAGAAATGCAAAATTGTTAAATGTTAAAATAAAAAAAAAATCTTTTTTTTTTTTTTTTTCAAGATCAGGGACTGATCATTGATCATAAACAATATGGTCAAAAGTTTGTGAACACCTGACCACCACACAATGTTGGAAGCACATAATTGTATAAGATTGTACAAAATTGTACAATTTTCTTTCACTGGAGCCTGAATCTGTTCCAGCATGATGATGCCCCTGAAGACATGGAATGGAAGAACTTGAGTGTCCTGCACAGAGCCCTGACCTCAACCCTAATGACCACCTTTGGGATGAACTGGAATGCTGACTCTGTACCAGGCCTCCTCTCGCCACATCAGTACCTGATTTCACTAATGCTCTTGTGGCTGGATGTGTACAAATCCCCATAGCCACGTTCCAAAATGTAGTGGAAAGCCTTCCCAGAAGAGTGGAGGTTATTACAACAGCAAAGGGGGAATAAATCTGAAATGGGAAGTTCAAAAAGCACATATGGGTGGGATGGTCAGGTGTCCACAAATGTTTGGCCATATAGTGTATTAGGAAGCTTCTGGCAGATTATAATATATTGTAAAAGTAAATATCAACTTTTTCATGAAATGATGAAATGAAATAGTCTACAGTGACATGGCTCCAATATAATGTACAATACAAAGAGCAATAAGTGTTTTTCATAATTTTATTTCTTTTATAAAGAAATCTTTATGGTTGTTCATATTTTTTCCTGCATAAGAAATGCTTTCAAAAGTATCCAATAACTCACAGACGTACACACAGAACCCCACAGAAACAACCCAAAAACATATAACAACATTTTGAATTTTTCAAAATTATTTCACAATTTTTCAGCAGGCAGTTCAGTCAAAATAATCACATGGTCAAGCATCACATTTGGTCAGATCATTCATTCTTGATTTTTTTTTTTTTTAATTTAAATGATAATCACAGATCAACACACATCATTCGCTCCAAAGAAAACCATTTTAAAGACATTCATCTCAGTTTCTTACAATCCTTTCAAAATTCAGCATCACTGAACTGCACAGGGCATTAGCACTGCCTACAGAAGAAAAAAAAAAACGTGAACAATTCAGTCAACAGCATGTTTTCCACTTACTGCATGATTTGAACAACATGAATGTTAATTGTTATTACAATATTGAAATACTGGTACTGCAGAAGGCTGCAATATACGAATGAGCCTTCTAACAAATGATTAAATGATTTATTGTATGCTGTGAACTTCCTGACCCAGATGTTTTTTAGGGCGTGTTGATGAATGTTAACATTTATGTAAACATTTAAGTCACAAGACATATCCCAGTTAAACTATTTCACATTATAGCATTTTGTTCATATTGCGCAGTCAATAAGTAAATGATTGTACATACACTTCTTTAAAAAAAAAAAAAAAAGGACTCAATCGGTATTTATGTCCCCAAACTTAATACTCTCAAAGCCTCTGAAAGTCCAGTGTTGCTTATGCAGTGTGGTTTGGTGGTGGAATCTTATTAAGCCTTGGTTTAAAATATGCTTGTTTTACGATAAACTTCAACAGTTGGTTGTTTGGTCTTTGGTAAGAATCTCTCTGTAATATGTAACATTTGCTTCAGCAATGAGCACTAAAAAACCTTGGCTTGTACTGTTTGTGTTGCTGTACTAACTCATCGTACTGACTCTTGTCTGCCAGGATTTTAGCTAAGTATTATTAGACCTTCATGTACTAGGATATGATTTTGATGGAAACTAAAACACTTCTAAAGGCTTCTACCAAATGCTGCACATGTAAATGTAAACATCATTCCTAACAAAATTGCCAGTTCCTGTTTGTGCTGCTAAAGAACAGTCCATTACATAGGCATATCGTCCACCGCTGGTGACGTCAGATTGGAACTGTTTTATTTGGGTCACTTTGCATGTAGGCCAAAACATTGGTTTCTCTGTAGTTTCCTTTAGATCAGGGATAGACAATGTTATCCACCTAGGGCCAGTGTGGCAGCAAGTCTTCTCTACCACCAAGCAGGAGCAAACCTGATGCAACTCATTTTCTCCTCTTCCAAGCACTGTCTTCTGAAACTCATTCGGACTCACAGTTCTTACAGCAGCTTCTCTGACAAGTGCCCTGTTCGTTCAGCATTTTAGTATTTAGTGACTTTTATTATAGCATAGTGACCTAAAACCAAGCACCAACCTTGTCCAACAAAACCAAGTCCAACCTTGAAAGTACATAGGTTATGAACATTTTCACAATATACTCCTATTTTAAAAGAATATTGAAGCATATGGAACATTACTTTTCTGTCAGGAAGGGCCTCCCCCACAATTTTTTATTTTTTTTTAAAATCACACTTATGTCTGTTTCAGATATTCTGATATTATTCTGGCTTTTTTATTCTGTGTGAAAAAACTATGTGGGTTGAGTGCTTTCTCGAGGCACTGTACAACAGAGAATGTACATACGGATATGTAAAATAGGTATGGCTAATGGGTGTAGTCTTGATAAGAAAAGATGAGAATGTGGAGGGATGTCAGTGACACATTAGTCAGAACAAAGCCAGTTTGGAGATTTGTCTGTACAATGTGGACAATTTTTCAGTATTAAGGCAGCTTTTGAATCATGAATCAGGAGGGTACAGGTCCAATCTCTGAACTGCAGTTTACAAAGTGGGGCATGTCAGCATTCACACTGAGAGTCTGACGGATGGGCCTGGAGTTCAATTTTTCTTTGGCAGATTTGTCTTCTTTCCAGTGATGGATACTGCTCCAATACTGCCCTGTGGAGAACTTGTCCAGTTTCTGAGCCTTCACCAAGTCAGACGGACAGAGGGAGTTAGAGAGGGCACGACATAACACCCTGCAAGAGAAAAACACACACACACACACACACACACACACACAGAGTGAGAAAGAGATATAGAGAGAAAGTGAATGTGAGAACTCATTGTAAAACTGAATAAGCACAGTTAAGTAGGTAGGTTTGTGTGTGTAAGTGTGTGTGTGTACCTGGGCAGCAGTGCTAGGACAGTAGTGAGTCCACACACACAGTAATACAGTGGCTCAGACATCAGTTTGGTCTCAATGCCAAATGGGTTTGTGGGAGAGTTACACGTTACACATGTGACACTGAACACTAGGACAAACACATAGTAGAAGATGCCACTGCCTAGTAACACCGCTGCATGGAGCCATGTCTGCAGATCACACAACAAACCAGTGTTAACAGTAGACAAAGACAATAGATAAATAAGTAAATGTAAACCAATCCTAATACACCTACAGAAATTCTCAGAAGAACAGAATTTGGTCTTTTTGGGAACCACAATCAATTAGTAATAGCAGTTTGGTTAAGTGAAGTTTTGCTACATTACTAATATTTAGAGATAGCTCATCAGGGGCTTCTAGGTTTTTACTACATTATAGAAAGATGACAGGTGAACCCTTATTTTGTCATAAATTGCCCTGAATTTTTGTTATTCCTTTTGTTACCCTGACAGTTTTTGTATGCATGGACAGTTATAGAATGGAAAAACGCAGCCGGGTCTGATGAATCTTGATTTCTGCTGAGGCACACAGGCGATAGGGTCAGAATTTGCCGCCATGGACCCAACCTGCTTTGTGTCAACAGTCCAGGCTGGTGGAGGTGGTGTAATGGTGTGAGGAATGTTTTCTTGGCACACTTGGGGCCCGTTAATACCAATCAATCACCACTTGAATGCCACAGCCTATCTGAGTATTGTTGCTGACCATGTGCATCCCTTCATAGCCACAATTTACCATCTTCTAATGGCTACTTCCAGCATGATAATGCACCATGACACACAGCAAAAGTCGCCTCAAACTGGTTTCATGAACATGACAATGAGTTCAATGTTCCTCACTGGCCTTCCCAGTCACCGGATCTGAATCCAATAGAACAACTTTGGGATGTGGTAGAACAAGAGATTCACAGCACGAAAGTGCACCTGAAAAATCTGCAGGAATTGTGTGATGTAATCATGTCAACATGGACCAGAATCTCAAAGGAATGTTTCCAACATTTTGTGGAATCCATGTGATGAAGAATTGATGTTGTTTTGAACATAAAGGGAGGCCCTACCCAGTACTAGTATAGTGTTCCTAATAACGTTCAGTGAGTGTACACTTGCCATTAAAAATGATGTAATCCATTAAAGAACCATTTTGACTGACTCTACAATGTTTTTGAGTGACCCACCAGTGTGTGGCTCTCTATGACCTGGTGCAGAAGGATGATGAGAAGAGCTGAACCATTGATGGGAGAACCAAAAGAGAATAGATCAATGTCTGAACCTGTGTACGTCTGATAAAGACACAAAATACATAAACAAATAAGAACATTAACATCATGTGTCATGACAAATACCTGGCAACCAATTGATGAGAAAACATGGTCAGTAACTAATAGCACTTTTCCACCGGATAGTGCAACACAACTTGTCTCGTCCTGCATTTTCCGGCTATATCCACCTACATACGATCTGAGCTGTACTCAACTACCCCTGCTGAATTTGGTTATACCTCTTGCTCAAGTATGTGACTCATGACGAGACATGAGTGGGGCTCATCGAAACAGTGCAGACAATCATACAATCATCAGAGCATCTTCCTCATTAATGTTTCTAACTGGAATCACTTCTCTATGATACAAAAACCAAAGTTTCCTTTACTGATTTAAGAGGTAACATCATAGTTTTAGGATGTGCTCATATGTCCTCCTCATGCACAGCACATAATTTGAGGTTCAGCCACAAACATTACTTCACTCTGTGGCATGTCTCTCTCACATTTTAACATCAAATGATATATGCTTCTTTTTCTTGCTTGTGAAATTTTTATTTTTGGAATATTATTTTACTAAATCAAAGCAAAACTGCCACTTTTAAACAGAAAATTTGGGGGAGGAGGAATATTACATAATATTACAAAATACACTATATGGCCAAACGTTTGTGAACAGCTGACCATCACACCCATATGTGGGTCTTCCCCAAACTTGCTACAAAGGTGGAAGCACACAGTTGTATGTCTTTCTATGCTGTAGAATTACAATTTCCCATCACTGTAAATAAGGGGCCCAAACCTGTTCCAGCATGACAATGCCCCTGTGCACAAAGTGAGGTCCATGAAGACATGGTTTGCCAAGGTTGGAGTGGGCTGTGAAGAGTGAAGAACTTGAATGGGCTGCACAGAATCCTGACCTAAACCCCACTGAACACCTTGGCTTGAACTGGAGTGCTGACTGCGCCCCAGGCCTCCTCACCTGACATCAGTGCCTGACCTCACTAATGCTTTTGTGGCTGAATGGGCAAATGCTCAGAGCTGTAGTCCAAAATCTAGTGGAAAGCCTTCCGAGAAGAGTGGAGGTTATTATAATAGCAAAGGAGGACTAAATCTGGAATGGGATGTTCAAAAAGAACATATGGGTGTGATGCCTGTCATTACTCCCCACCTGATGATAGGTACACCTAGAGGACTACCTCTACTTTCCCGAGTAGTGTTAAATGATGGGAAACTGATGCACACTTGGCCAGAAAATAGATAGCCTCAAATTAGGACTTGTTGTTGAATCATTCTGAGCGGTGTTGCTTGGTGGAGAAGTGCTATAAATAGATCGTCTAACATTCTAATATTTACATAGCTGAATTAAAATTAGCAAATGCAAAGCAGTGTGTCAGGAATATATGCAGACAATATAGTGGACCTCAAGACTCACACAGTATGGAATAAAGAAGCAGACCAGGCTCTGGTAAAAAGCATCCAGCATGTTCAGCCAGAAGGTGGAAGGGAGGTAGGCCTGCAAACAAAGAGATGCACACAGGCATATTACAAATCATTGGAAACCCAAAAAGAAAAAAAAAGCTTAGTTGATCAAGAGAAAGGTTGTATGATTTCAGAGCTTCAAAGTAGGATACACTGATTAATAATTAATAAAATTAATGGGTATGAAAATAATTTTCAGTCTAAACATATTAATCCAACCTGGAAAAAAAACAAACAAACAAAAAAAACCAAACGTAAATAGCAATGTGAGTGGCCAGAAAAAATAGAGCACACAACATCCCTACATCCAAAATGCTACACTGCGCAAAAGCATAAAGAGTGTAGCAGCAGATCATACAGGATGACTGTTAGGGTACTTCCCCACCTCAGAGTTCTGTCCAGCTTTGTAGAGCTGTGGCAGGGACAGGAGTGTGTCAACAGACACGTCTTTATCCAGCATGCCATACAGCAGAGGTGGAGCTGACGTAAACAGCAGGTTAAAGAAGATGAGCACCCAAGAGTTACTCATGGTGCTTCCTGAGAAACCACAGAAGAACTGGAACCAGAACAGCAGATTCACATACATCTAGAGAGAGAAAGCACAGAATTGAATTAATCTATGCTTAATGTTTAAAAAGGCGTTTCGTGTTCTGGTCTGCTAGAATAAATCTGTGTGTATATGTGTGTTATTTGATACTCACAACATTCTTATAAAAGAAATACAAGATCATGTTAGCTAGTCGTGTGTAGCACCAGTGCCCATGAACCAGCAGGAGTTTTCTCAGATGCTTAAATCTGGAGATGGCAAAATCACTGGACATCACAGCCTTGAGAGCACATAACAGAACCAGGCACATAATGTCCCATTACTTACTTTATACAACACATTCAGTAGGTAATGTACATTCATTAAATTTTTTTCTTGTTATATGTGAAGATGTACAAGAAATGGAGAATGTATTCCAATGTTACAAAGTTTTAATGTACCCTTGAATATTTGATTTTAACTATTTGATTTTGAACTATTTAAATGAACTGTGCTGTAGAATGTATCGTTTCTTTTTTTAATGCACTAGAAAATAATTTAAATGGTCTAGGAGTACAATTAAACCTTCACAAAGAATGCCAGAGTGGATGAATCTGCATGAAGAAGAAAACTGGAAACCTCCCCTACTCTGATTATGCTATTAACAATGTATACTATGCTGTTCGTCAGTCCTACACTGGGGAACTCCAACAGTGTGTCTGAACCTCAGTCTGACTCCAGCGTCCAAAAAGAAGACAAGTTACTGAAATCAGCAACTTTGTTGCACTCTTGTATCATCGTTGCTAACCACATAGCAACACACAAGAGGGCTTTTAGTTTCATAGTGAATCAATTTACATCGATTTGCAGAGATGTATATAACAGTGGCCTATACAGGAAATACACCCTTACAACCAAGATTTGTTCATCAAAACCTGTGGTGGTTTTCACACTTTTATATGTGCAACTGGCGGAAGTTGTTACGTACACAGAGATTACAACATGATTCCTAACTTACATTATGACAGTAAACTAATCCTAATGTCCTAACAAGTGTATAAATTAGTAAATCCTTAAACACTGTACTAGTGCTTCTGCAATACTAAAGGTACTCACACAAACAGTTCACTGCTATCAGTGATTCATAAGCTGTCCAAGGAGCAGTCTGATGAGCTCATGACTAAAGGATTTATGAGTTTGGACCTGATAGGGAAGCTTGTTTCCATTACCGACAAGCACAGTGTGTATCAATTGCAAGTCTCCAGAGGTTGTACAGATGTAGCCTCTGTATTGAGGTCAATGCTGAAATTTGACACCCCAGTAAGTCCTGTAACTAGAGCATAGGAGAGCAGAGAAGAAAGAATGGGAGGCGTGAACAAGTATACCTGCATGCCTTCTTGACCTGAGATGCCAACACCCACATCTGCCACCTGAATCATACTGACATCATTTGCTCCATCACCTGAATACCCCATACACACACACACACACACACACACACACACACACACACACACACACACACACACACACACACTTACTTCAGCACATTACAGCAACTGACACACAACACAGTCTAATATTTCAGATGCAATGAAATACACAGTAATGTCCATTTTCTGTTATTTTGTTGTATTAGTCAAATCTGTAAGGACTGAATGCATATTAAATATTCACAGACTTGCCTGGTACAACACTGTCTTGTCTGAGATTGTGTACTTTTGTTTTATAAAAAAAACATACACTGCCAAAACAGTGATTAAAATACACTATGCGGCCAAAGGTTTTTGGACACCTGACTATCACACCCACATGTGCTTTTCGAGCATCCCCTTCCAGATTTAGTCCCCACTTTGCTGTTATAATAACCTTCAAGGGAAACTGTAATGCTACAGCATACAAAGACATCCTATACAATGTGTGCTTCGAACTTCGTGGAAACAGATTGGGGAAGGCCCACCTATGGGTGTGATGATCTGGAGTCTACAAACCTTTGGCCATATATTGCATTTCAGTTTGATACTCATGAAATGATCGTGGAGATAACAGTGTGGTCTCTGAAAACGATTCAGGAAACACACTGTGGTTGCACTTGTACTCTGACTCAAACAGTCAAACCAATTACTATAACACCATCATAGAACACATACTGACCTATGGCGAGGGTTGTGACCCCCAGTGAGTCACCAACAAGTCGAACAACTTGGCTCTTTTGCAGGGGGGTAGATCTGCAGCATATGACTGATCGGCAGCTGACTGTTACATCCAAGAATACTTTCTGTAACTCCTTCTGCAGGGCAAAGTCTAAAGTGCGGCCATCAATCACTAGTGTAAAGCCGGAGATGCCAGCATCATCCTGAGACATAGCCAAATCAAAGTTAGACAAACCCCTGTCTTTAGAGACTCTGATCTCTTGCTGGAGTTCTAAAAGCCGAGCTTCACATGCTTCCTGTGAGAGAAAACACACATACACAAGATATTTACACTATAGTTATGTTCATAAAGGAAACTTAATAAACTGAACAAACTGTCTACTCTTTGAATACTCCAGAGATCTAATTATTGTCTCACCTTGCTGTCACAGTTGGCAGTAAGTAACTGGTCAGTTGCTCGTAAGAGTTTACAGGCACATGCAATGTTAATGGCTGTCTCCTGTTTGTCCCCTGTGAGCACCCATACTTTCATCCCTGCCCTCTGTAAAGCTTCAATGGTCTCTGGAACATCTTCCTGTAAGCGGTCCACTATACCTGTCGCCCCTGAAGACAGAAAAGTTTGTGATGGTGCCCGGAGTAAAAAAAAAATTATTAGAAGAAATAACAGCCATTTTAATTAAATAATTTGACACACTTTATGGCCAAAAGTATGTGGACACCTGACCATCACATCTATATTAGCTTATTGGACATCCCATTCTAAAACAATGGGCATTAATTGACCACCCCTTTGTGGTCACTATTCTAGGAAAGCTTTCTACAAGATTTTGGTGTGTGTCTGTGAGAATTTGTGCCCATTCAGTCAAAAGAGCATTTGTGAGTCAATGATGTCAGGTGAGAAGGCCTGGCTCGCAATCGACATTCCAATTCATCTTAAAGGTGTTCAGTGAGGTTGACGTCAGGGCTCTCTGCAGGCCACTGGAGTTCCTCAACGCCAAACTCGTCAAAGCCAAGTCTTTATGGAACTTGCTTTGTGCACAGGGTACAGTCATGCTGGAACAGGAAAATGGCCTTCTCCAAACTATTGCCACAAAATTGAGAGTGTACAATTGTCTAAAATGTTTTTATATGCTGTAGCATTAACATTAACCTTCACTGGAACTAAGGGGCCTAGCCCTATCCCTGAAAATCAACCCTAGACCACTATCCCTCCTCCACTGTTGGCACTATACATTCTGGTAGGCAGCGTTTTCCTGGCATCCGTCAAGCCCAGATTCATCCATCAGACTGACTTATAGTGAAGCGTAATTCATCACTCCAGAGAACACATTTCCACTGCTCCAGAGTCCAGTGGTGGCATGCTTTACGCCACTCTAGCCAATGCCTGGCATTGCGCATAGTGAACCTAGGCTTGTGTGCAGCTGCTTGGCCATGAAAACCCATTTCATGAAGATGATGTTGCTTCCAGAGACAGTTTAGAATGTCTTTAATTAGTGATTCAACAGAGGATAGGAGATTTTTACACGTTATGCACTTCAACACAAGACAGCCCCAATTTGTGAGTTTGGGTGGTCTACCGCACAATAGTGGTACTCCATGATCCAGAATTAAGAAACACTGAGCTAGATGCTCAAAAATACAAAAACAATTATAGCCTCTTTCTTTGGTTTTCCCACCAAAGACATGGCCCAAAACACAAGGCTAAGCCAGCCTACATAATTTGGCACAATTCAGCACAAATGGATGCCAAGATTTCATCTGTACATTATTTCTTGAAGTGGAGCTTTCTGTACTGGCAGGCAAGTACAGATGCCTCCTTCACTTATTTTGTTGGATGTTGGACCACATAATTTTTTTTTTCTTCTATTTTACAGTACACCCAGCCAGACACTGAAACTTTTTCTTTAAGCACACATTTCACTGACAGCTTCTAGGCAATAAGGTGGTCTTTATAAAATATTACAAAAAAGTGCAAAAATAGCTAATCCCATATTTAACATACAAGTTTAATTTAACATTCAAGTTTAATTATTTAATATACAAGTTTAGTAATAAAAAGAAAAGATGAAAAGATGAAAGACCCTTTCAGTTTTTCTTTTATGTAATGCTCTCTACCATTTCAGTGCCTCACCTAATAATGTAAGGTTAGTTTCCAATTTCTGAGCAGATTCCAAAAGAAGTTCTTCCCTGTTTTCAATACTGGTTTCAGCAAAAGCATGTTCAGTTAGCCAGGCCTTGTACTCCGCCTCCTGCAGGACCTGCCAATCAACAGCAAACATCCATATTACTGACAACAGGAAAAAGGAAATGGGAATATGTTCTTAAGTACCAGTTTTTCACACAACTAAAAGGCAATATTAATAGACCAACTGTGACAAAACACCAAACTTTGAATCTCACTTCCCTTTTTTAATGAAAGTACTGGCAGTTCAAAGTAGTGGAGATAGGAACTGAGAAAAGTAGAAGACATACTCTTTTTGCAACACAGAGTGTTCGCAGGCCTTCCTTGGCATAGTCATCTAGGTGTCGCTGTGTTCGCTTCATGATCTCTCTAGAACTATCACCACGATCTAGAAAACACACATCTTTCAAACACAGTGTCTCAACTGCCCCAAGATTACTGCATTAACATTATGGTTTTTTTTTTTTACTAAGAAGTTGAGCAAAGGCTTGACAACACCAGTCTTCTTTACCATCATCAGTGATTTATCAGTAAACATCATGACCAGACCAGATAATAAGCTGAATCAATCCCAAATGGCTCCTTTCACAAATATCTTCATGTAGCCAATCCACAATAACCCATATATTCTCTATATTAAACATGTTAATAGTAACAGGTTAACATTTGTTAGAAAGAGTGGTATGAAGAGAAAATTAAAGGATAAAGTCTCTGGTAAAACAACTTTCATAACACTAGTCAAAAATCGGTCAGGTCTGTCACAGAGATAGCAGTGTCCTATATCTGAATCTGCATTAATGTAAGAATCTGACTTTTTCAAACTTTTTTTTAACCATCTTTACCAAGTTCCTTCTATTAAAGGGTGGGACTTTCTGTAATACAGCTACCACACTGAGTGTAAAGCACTATACAATTCATTATAGAATTCATATGGAATGTCCATAGACACTGACACAGAAAGACTGATGGAATCACACACCTGATGTCCCAGCCAGTTCCATAATGACATTGTCAGCTCCTTTGGTGTAGACCACCACCTGGCTGGTGAGTGGATGACGTACCACTACTGACATTCTCTTGCGGGCAGAGTGGAAGGGCAGTAGGTGAAGCAGCGGCACAGTGAGTGGCCCAGTGCCTGGCAGGGCAACCAGCAGCTGCTCCGGGGACCTGCCCAGCAGAGTGCAGCCATACGCCCTTGCAGCCTGCACCAGTGCAGCCTCATCTGGGCTCTCTGCTTCATATAGCAACTCTTCCTCTTCCTCTTTATCTTCCTTATCTTCTTCTTTATCATTTTCATCATAGTCTTGGTCGAGCACTTCTATGTGGTGCTGCTGTTGAGGCGTGATGGCAGGGCTGGGTGATGGAGTGTGTGTAGGTGTATGTGGAGGCGTAGTATGACTGTGACGACCGAGAGAGAAGAACCTCCTGGTGTAGCCAGGAGGGCTGTCAGAGTTCTCAATGGGGGACAATGAGAAGCGAGGGAGACTCAGTTTCTGCAGAAGAGTCTTCATCTCCTCCAGAGAGCGCAAAGGAGTGCGAGCCACTGGTGTCTTCACCTGAAGCAATCACACAAGCACAGCTGAAGGTAATAACTCATATTATAACTTATACACATTAACTGGAATAACTAAAAATGCTACCACTAATCAACCTCTTTCAGAATCTGAGACACACACACACACATATATGCACACATACACATGCCAAGAAGTATGAGCTTGAATGTGATGGAGCGAAAGCTGTGAATCTGGGATGGACCCATTTCCTGTCGTTGTATTGTTCCCGGAGCTCAGTTAAAAATCTCACGTGTCTTCCTCCATGCCCTCATACGCTGGAGTTTTACAGTGGTGCCGAAACTAGGGATTGGGGAAAACTCCACCGCTGCCATGGAAGCCTCCCCACTAGCTGAGGTCATCAAGTCTCGCCACACTCCTCCAAACTCAACAATAAGCACTCCGCGACCTGTGACGCAAGCAGCAGCGGCAGCGGCACTTTGAAGCCCTTGCACAGGAGCAGTTGCTCCCCCTGAGGAGCACTGCCAGTGCTTCCTGTCGCTGCATCTCTCTGAGGTCAGCAGCCCCTTCACCTACATGCAGCAGCTGAGGGACTGTCACCAGTGGTTGATGGTGGAGGACCAGGATGTGGAATGGATCATTGTGGTACTGGAGTAATTCGTCACTCGACTCCCGATAGGAATGGGTCCTGTGCCACTGTTCTGCGTCCCTCGACGAAGCCGTGCAGCTGCTGTAGGATCACTCGGCAGCGGTCCCTGGTCCAGGCATCTCCCTTTTTCCTCACCCTCTCTCTCTCTCTCCTACTCCTCCCCCTATCCCACTTCCCCGGAACCAAAGTGCGGGATTGGGGGCTGGTTTTCCTTCCCATTGTTGCTCCTTCACCTCTAATGTCTCCTCTAACTCCCTCTCTCTACACAAGCAGAACCTTCTGTGCCCACCAGGACCAGGGCAAAGCCTGGGCAGATCTACAGGCGAGGTGGGGAAGCTGGGAATTCCAGGATCAGTGTTCCTTCATGGAAGCGAAATACTGATCCAGATCCCTGATGTGCCACAGGCCTCCCCTGATTGAGCAGGAACATAAGACCTGTCAATGAGTATACAAGGGAGTACACATCAGGTCTGGATGGACTCAGGGTGTAACCAGAGCACCATCCATCAAGGCCTGACTCAATGCAGGGCATTGGGAAATGCACAATTGAGGAAGGTGAGGTGTGTGCATGGGGATGTTCAAGAATATCCGCTGGTGCCAGTCATTATTAAATTCAGGGGCAAAAGCATAAAGTGGAGACTGTCCCTTTGGAACAGTCGTGTGACGAGACCCTGAGACACGCCTTCAACCAAGTGAGAGTAAGTGATGGTCAGCAAATTCAGCCTAATGTTGCGCTATCCCACCTGTATTTTTCAATTATTAATTATAGTTTATATCGAGTGACGCAGGACACTCAAACTAAAGACGACCCAGTTGCTGGTTCCAAAAAGCCGTAGGGAACTTCTATTCCATGCGGCTCATCATAATCCCATGATTTGGGAATTGGGATCAGTGGCTCGAACCTCTGTTGTTTGCACTGCAAGAGGTCCCACAAGCCTCCATGGGGTTTTCGTAGAAGTCATTGGGAGGGGGGGACCTTCTAATAACAAAAACATTCTGGACCCGAGAGCAAAACTGCACACCATAGGTCACTTAACACAGGAGAAGTTGCATCATGCCCAAGAATGACAGTCCCGACTGTATAACGGGGTACTCGGCTATGGGAATTTGCATCGGGAGATAAAGTACTCATTTTACTACCCATGTTGAGCTCTAAATTACTCGCAAAGTGGCAAGGATCCTTTGAGGTCATACAGCAGGTTGGAGGGGTCGACTATGAGGTCAGGTGTACGGATAGAGGTGATGTACTTTAAATATATCACCTCAGTCTTCTTTTATGAAACAAAAAAGCACAATCCACCATTTTGCATACAGTTAACCCATTCAGATCCAGTCAGTAATATTATTTTCCATCAGATGTGTGCCAAGCAATAGTGAAAAAAAAATGAAAGTATAAATGGAATGACTGCTGCTTAATAATTTGTAGCTTGTTTTCTACTGGCTCATAAGACCAAGGTTTGCAATTCACAAGCCAAAATTCACCTAGATAAAGTTGGCATGATACAAAATAACAGCTACCAGAAGCACATGCCTCTTTAATGTGCCACGTTCCCTTCAGTGAACTGTCTTTTCTTCCAGGCTAATTTTATTTTATTTTATTTTATTTATTAGTTTAGATTGACTGCTGCTTAAGCTGAAAAAGCAGGGAAAACATGGTTTTCAGGTCTCTCCTGTATCGCCATAGCAAGAGCTCAAAAGCTGTAAATGATATGGCTAAACTGTAAACACTGTAAAATGTTGGCACCTCTGGATTACAGGTAACACAAGAGGAAGTGATTTACCAGAGAATAATAGAGAAGGTGTACTGTGTGGTGTATTGTGCAGATCGTACCACGTGACGTGGCTGACTGGGGGAGGACACCACCACAGTGTTGCAGACAGCAAGGGCGAGGAAGAAGTCTAGGATGTGTGAGAGTTCTGCAGCATCATACTTAATAGCAGAGCACTGAGGAAATGAAAGAGCTTGGAGCTTTTCATGCAGCTGCACATCTGGAATCACTGCACACTCCTGTGAAAGGTTTACATGAATATATACTCAAATATCAACACAATCAACCACACGTGAATATATATGTTGGTTATGTTTCAGTTTTGCTATACTTACCATGGCGCTGCTAAATGCCCCAGGTACGTGATGGTGGTGTGTGCTATGTGGCAAGTGTGCGTCAGAAGCAGCAGTGAGGGTATTGAGGGATAAGGAGCTGTGGTTGCAGCTGAGAGACTTCCTGGAGCTAGAACGCAGCGAGAGAGTGCGTTCAGGTCGGCCAGCAACCTGCTCCTCATACTGTTCCATAGCTTGCGCTGGAGGACACACACACAAAACCGTGCACACACACACACACACACGCACACACAAACACACACAGAGGGAGATCTACAGCAATTCAATAAGATTAAATTTCAGTTTTCAGGGCCTAATTCACAATATACACTACTGGGCAACACATACACTCCTGAGACACTTTAAAAGGAACACCTGTATCCCAGTTCATTTATGCATCTATCTGAAAAGCCAATCACGTGGCAGTGGTGCGATGCAGAAAATAATGCAGATACAGGTCAAGAGCTTCAGCCTTAATGACTTTGACCATGGCACGTTGTTTTGAGTATTTCAGATACTGATGATCTCCTAGGATTTTCACATACAACTGTCTCTAGAGTTTACACAAATGTTAGATATTTGGAAAAAAGACCAGATGTCCAGTTTTGGTGAGTCTATGCCCACTGTAGCCACTGATTACTGTTCTTGGTTGACAAGAGTGGAGCTCAATGTGGTCTTCTACTGTTGTAGCCCATGGTTCATCATGCTATGCTTTGAGGGATGATTTACCGCTCATCATGGTTTTATGGAGTGGTTATTTGAGCTACTGTAGCATTCCTGTCGGCTCAAACCAATCTGGCTATTCTCCTCTGACCTTTCTCACTAACAAGGCATTTCTGCTTACAGAACTGCTGCTCACTGAATGGTGTAAACTCTACATACAGCCGTGTGTAATATTTGATCCCCTGCTGATTTTGTAGGTTTGCCCACTCACAAAGAAATTAAGAGTCTATAATTGTTATGGTAGGTTTATTTTAACAGATAGAGACAGAATATCAACCAAAAATCGAGAAAAAAAACACATGATACAAACGTTATAAATTGAGTTGCATTTCAGTGAGTGAAATAAGTATTTGATTCCCAAGCAAAACCTGACTTAGTACTTGGTGGAGAAACCCTTGTTGGCAAGCACAGAAGTAAGACGTTTATTGTAGTTGGTTTCCAGGTTTGCACACATCTCAGGAGGGATTTTGGTCCACTCTTCTTTACAGATCTTCTCTAAATCCTTAAGGTTTCTTGGCTGTCACTTGGCAACTTGAAGTTTTAGCTCCCTCCATAAATTTTCTATAGGATTGGAGAGACTGGCTAGGCCACTCCATGACCTTAATGTGCTTCTTGAGCCATTCCTTTGTTGCCTTGGAGGTATGTTTTGGGTCACTGTCACGCTGGAAGACCCATCCACGACCCATCTTCAGTGTTCAGTGTTCTGGCTAAACACTCATCCAAGATTTTACAATACATGGCCCTGTCCATCGGCCCCTCAAGTCGGCCTGTACCTTTAGCAGAGAAACAGCCCCGAAGCATTATGTTTCCACCTCCCTGCTTGACTGTAGGGATGGTGTTCTTAGGGTCATAGTCAGCATTTTTCCTCCTCCAAACACAGCAAGTCGAGCTGATGCCAAAGAGCCAAATTTTGGTCTCATCTGACCACAACACTTTCTCCCAAGCCTTCTCTGAATCATTTAGATGTACAATGGCAAACTTCAATCGGGCCTGTACATGTGCCTTTTTGAGGAGGGGGACCTTGCAGGTACTGCAGGATTTCAATCCATGGTGGCGTATTGTGTTACCAATGGTTTGTCTGGTGACTGTGTTCCCAACTGCCTTGAGATCATTCACAAGCTCCTCCTGTGAAGTTCTGGGCTGATCCCTCACTTTTCTAATGATCTTCCTTACCCCATGAGGCGAAATCTTGCATGGAGCTCCAGACCGAGGGCGATTGGTGGTTATTTTGTATTTCTGTTTTTTTTTACAGTTGTCTCCTTCTCACCAAGCTTCTTGCTGATGATCTTGTAGCCCATTTCAGTCTTGTGCAGGTCTACAATCTTGTTGCTGACATCCTTTGACAGCTCTTTGGTCTTGCCCATGGTGATGGCGAGGTTTGAATGGAAGATAGAGGTTCTGTGGACAGGTGTCTTTTATACGCATAACAAGTTGTCATTAGGAGCACTTTCTTAAACTGACAGGACTAATCCGTGTACCACATGAGCACATAACCAGTCTATGGGAGCCAGAATTATTGTTGGTTGGTAAGGGATCAAATACTTATTTCACTCACTGAAATGCAACTTAATTTATAACGTTTGTATCATGTGTTTTTTCTCGATTTTTGGTTGATATTCTGTCTCTATCTGTTAAAATAAACCTACCAAAACAATTATAGACTCTTAATTTCTTTGTGAGTGGGCAAACCTACAAAATCAGCAAGGGATCAAATATTTATTTTCCCCACTGTATGGTACATAGTAAAGTGGTATGTTTGTATGTTAGTCATAAATTAAGTAAAAATACCTATAACATGAAAAATAATTAGATTTTTGTTGACTTGCACAGCATATTTACATCCAGAAAATGCCTTTATAACATGTACCTGACTCCCTGAGTTACATTTGTGGCACTTGTATTGAAAACTTTTTTGAAACTTTTGTCCACTTGACAATCTGACTTACATACACTCAGGTATTTACAAGCCACAGCTATCTGACTGTGTGGTTTTGAACTCTTTTCATAATGACAATGGGTGGTTATGCAGCATGTTTACTTTAATCCACAACAAGCAAACTAGTGATATGTGTACACATAACTGTGTTACTCACAGTACCTCTTGTCACTTTTAAACAGAAGTGTTGTGGCCTCAGTAATAGAATGCCATGCAGGCTACAGCAGCCCAAGCAAAAGGGTTTTTATCCAATTTGGTAAAAGAAAGGTGCCTAAATGTGAAAATTACTGCTAAATATACACTGCCTGGCCAAAAAAAAGTCACTGTATAGATTTTAATAGGCAAATACATAAGAGTCTGTGAATGGATCATTATTAAAGTGATTATAATGTTTCTAGCATGTTATATGTTTGGCAGCAGTTCTTTTAATCTTAAAAGACGAAGTGTGTCGCTTTTTAGTTCTTTAATAACCATGTAGAAAGACGTATCATGGCCATATTCCAGGATGACACTGCAAAGATTCATCAGGGTTACAATTGTGAAAGAATGGTTCAGAGAGAATGAAGAATCATTTTCACACATGAATTGGCACCTCTGAGTCCTGACCTTAACCTCAGTGAAAGTCTTTGGGATGTGCTGGAGGAGACTTTACAGAGTGCTCACCTCTTTCATTGTCAGTACAAGATCTTGACCAAAAACTGATGCACCGCTTGATGGAAATAAATGTTGTGATGTTATTTCCATCAAGAGGTGCATCAACTTTTGGCCAAGATCTTGTACTGACAATGAAAGAGGTGAGCACTCTGTAAAGTCTCCTCCAGCACATCCCAAAGACTCCATTCATAGACTCTTATGTATTTGCCTATTAAAATCTAAACAGCGACTTTTTTTTTTGGCCGGGCAGTGTATTTTTTATATTAATATAGCATACTCTAAAGCAATTAAAAGTGCATATTTGAATGTTGGATGGTGCTAGTACTACTCACTTGTAGCATAAACAAACAGTGAAGAAAAGTAGTTGAGGTAGTTTAGCAAGCTCAAACAAAAGAACAGGGCATGTTTGTTGTCTAAGCAGAACGGGACGAAGTGAAAGGCAAAACTTACCATGCTCATTATGAGGGTATTCCTTGCCGGCAACAGTGCACCGACGGAACAGCATGCGATTTTCTGTCAGAGTTCCTGTCTTATCTGAGAATAAGTACTGGATCTGTCCCAGGTCCTCAGTGATATTCAGTGCCCTGCACTGTATACCAGTATCCAGCCTGGCATCATACAGATCCAGATCATTCTGGATAAAATAGACCTGTCCTAATTTCACTATTTCTATAGACACGTACAGAGAAATGGGAATGAGAACCTGTAACACAGAGGCACAGATAGATGAGCATGTGACCAGGTGGGGAACCTGAGCCTTCTGTTAAATAGAAGAAGCCCTGTTTCACACACTATGAGGAGTGGATCAGGCATGTAAGCAGAACAAAACTGCACAGTGGACTTTTTCAAACAAGAAAGGATAATCTATTACATTGTGTTGGTCATGATATAGTGAAATGAACTGGATAAAAAAAACAATATTATTTAAAGATGGTTATTAGACATTAATTTTTGACCTTTAATTTATCCTGGTCAGAGCATGAGGTGGGAATACACCCTGGAAAGTCCATTGCAGGGTACCATGCATATACACGCACACATTCACACACTCATTCACACCTTGGGGCAATCTAGCAAATCCACCTACTAGAAAGCTTTTTGTAAGTGGAAAGAAACTGGAGAACCCAGAGAAAACCGCAAAGATATGGAGAAAACATGAAAAACTCCATCAATCAACACAACAATCAGTGGTGTGAAGACACTGATGTATGAACAAACAGAATTATTATGGATGGTTACTTGAAGCATTTATAATTCGAAGCACCATATTTCCTATAGCCTGTGAGAAAAAGCGATAAGAAAAAGAGGAAGACATGCAATCAGTGCCAACAGGTGAATAAGAGGAGGGGTGTTTGTGGTGATGTTACCAATACACACCTGCAGAACAATGATCATAGTCCAGAACATGTAGAAGCCAGCGAGAGCTGGGTGTGTACCATCTGAGATCATAAAGATTGGATCCTTCAGGCTGCTCAGCCACACACCATGGCCTAATTAACAGCAACATCAACCATTTTTTAACAATGTAGATTTCAAGAAGTAACATCACCCTGAATATTTTTAACACACTCTGCTGTTTTAGCTGATGAAGGGTATGTATTAGATGTGTGTGTGTGTGTGTGTGTGTGTGTGTGTGTGTGTGTGTGTGTGTGTGTTTGTTCCTACCTACAGCAGCCGTAAGGCACATGACAAGTAGTAAGACTACACTCCAAATAATG
This sequence comes from Pangasius djambal, assembly GCA_022985145.1. NCBI lineage: Eukaryota > Metazoa > Chordata > Actinopteri > Siluriformes > Pangasiidae > Pangasius > Pangasius djambal. Next base: position 19,820,556 of record CM040977.1, read on the forward strand.
TCTATGTTGAGTTTGCGCTCCAGTTTACTTCGCTTATAGCGTGGGCCACTGTTGTTCTGCATTGCCTTTGTCTCATGACCTACAGATACACACACACACACACAGTCAAACTATTTTATCCACTTAAATAATATGTATGCCATTGTACATAAAGAAGTGTTCATGTCCTTGTCAGCATAATGAACTGTGTGTTTATTTCATGTACCTGCATAGACCACAATGCCAATCACAGTCTCAGTATTCCTCACTGTACAGCTCCTCAGCAGGAGATTTTCATTATGTAATCCCACCCGTACCTTATTGGGGTGCTCCCTTAACACACACACACGCACACACATGCATGCACACACACATACACACACACACCATTTGTTAAGAGAAAGCAGGCATACATATATGCTTATCTTAAAATATAAAGCCAACATAATCAAAATGACAAAAATAAAGGGGCATATGTTTGGCAGTCTGGGAAATCCCTTCACGTGGTGAAAATGTGACATTTTCTTCTCAAGTTTTGAAAAGTACTAGCTTTCCTGAACTGAAATATGCTTCTCTTTTACATGTATATCACTCACAAGTAATAAATAGCAGCTGCTTTTAGACAATTTGCAATTAGTTTAATATGCATTTCATATGACATACGCATTATAATAAACACCATGAAATCTGTCTATCTTTATACCTGCTTTTATTCATAGCCTAGAGACTGAGAGTCTCATCCATCTAGCAATCATTCTATGTTTCATAACAAAATAATTTTTTATATCTAAAATAAACAAACATAACATTACATAACATTTATAGGTTACTGGAACTCATTATATTTACATCATACATTATTTTATGAGTCTTTAGTAGTTCATGTAATTTCTATGTGATCTCAACTTATCTTAGCCTGTTTTAATATTATCATGAGATGACAGGCTATAAAAAAAATCATACGCCTAATTCAGACATTTTAAAACTTTGTCTGCTGGCACCAGAGTGTATAAGCACTTTTTTCCGTTGCGACTTTTGACAACCAGTATCTGATTATCTAAATTGTTGTATTTCATAATGGCACATAGATAATGAACTAGCTGAACAAAGGGTGGCGTTTATTCACTGTGTGAGGACGTCACACTTATCTAGCAAGGTTCTAGAAATCTTTCAAATATGACTGTTTTTACCACCCATTTTTCACAAAAAAATGCTGTTAAACTGGCTTCTTACCCAACATGATCTTTGAAGAAAGCTTAGGTAAGATTAGGAAGTAAATAAAAAACATGTATTAAATATATTTATCCTTTTTTTTTTTTTTTTTTAAAGAAAACATATTAAAAGTTGTTATAGGCAGCAAAACCAAATTTTGGTCAAAACCCAGTTGTTTGTCTTTTTTTTTTTTTTAGCCTTTTTCCAGAATTCAGTCACAGCAACATATGACTGGTTTCCCCAGACTGGCACACTTATCTGAAATTTTACTCATTAAGCCACACTCACATGTAGCCTCTAAAACGTCTCAGATCATCATTGGGGTTTTCACACTCAATGCGACTGTTGAAGTTCTCTGGAGTAAATTCCAATCCCTGAGGCAGAAACGTGTACGCACACACACACACACACACACAAACAACAGTTATTGTGCTTATATTTCTTTTGATATTTTGATTAAGTCATTACCATTAAAAAGGAGAAGCAAACACTAAGGATGATGGCTCACTTGTTGTGGCAGGTCTCTGACCACCTGTCTCTGTTTCAGGTTGGTTTCTCCATCCAAGTTGGCAGTCTCGATGTGACACACTCCATTTGGGTCAGACGAGTGGAGCAGCACCATGTCAGCAGGAATGATCTCATTACAACACAAATGCACCACATCACCCACGCACACATCAGCCCAGCGCCTCTCCACGTAGCACTGCTGTTTACTGCAACACAAAGAAACATTTAAAGCATGAGAAGTCAGAAATGCATTCTTTTATGGTAACGTACGACAAAAATACACATAAAACATATATGAACTCTATAACACAAACATACACTTCTGTACCACCCCATGTGTAATGGCTGCTTCAATAAACAAAGCATCATTCATTCATCTTAAAACTCAGCCTCTAATAGACAAACAGTAACCTGAATCGTGCCCATTATATCAGGACATTGTGATTTATGTTGAACTAGGCTAAACAGCTTTAAAAAACACTTTATTGTGCAGTGCAAATAACTACTGGGCCTCAATGCTGTACTCTATATGACTTTCATAGTTTAACTTGCAGGAGTGTAGTTCTATGGACAGGTATACAGTCATGAAAAAGAAAGTACACCCTTCTTCAATTCTATGTTTTTATTTATCAGCACCTAAATAACGATTGGGCGGTACTCACCAACTTCTGTAAACAAACAAATAACTTCAGGTGACAATAAAAAAATTTCAATATGTAGTAGTTTTTTTTCCCAAAAAGTAAAACAACATTTAGAAACCAGGTGGGAAAAAATAAGTACACACTTCCTACTTCCTGATATAATGGGCAGGAATCATGAAATACAGAAGATTAGTTAATCATCAAGAAGTGTGACTACCTCTATAAAAGCAGAACTTTTGGCGGTTTGGTATTCTGGGGTACTCGGGTGTGTATCTACATCATGCCAAGAAGAAAGGACATCAGCCATGACCTCAGAGAAGCAATTGTTACTTCTCACCAATCTGGGAAGGGCTTTAAGTCTATCGCCAAACAATTTGAATTTCACCATTCTACAGTGAGAAGAACTGTTTACAAATGGAGAGTCTTCAAGACAGTTTCCAGTCTTCCAAGGAGTGGGCATCTCAGCAAATTCAGTCCTAGGTCATACCATTTAATGCTCAGAGATATAAGAAAACCCAGCTACATCATGTGACCTACAGGCCTCAGTAAGCACATGAAATGTTTATGTTCATGACCGTGGATTCAGAAAAAGACAGAATGAGTATGGATTTCATGGAAGGGTAGCTAGGAAAAAGCCCCTTCTCTCCAAAGAGAATATGGAGCAAGACATTCCACAAAAGTTCTGGAACAATATCCTTTGCACTGATGGGACCAAGGGGGAGATGCTTGGTCATCATGCACAGTGCTATGTTTGGTGAAAACCAAACACAGTGTATCGCCACAAACACCCCATACCAACTGTAAAACATGGTGGTGGAGGGGTGATGATTTGGACTTGTTTTGCAGCCAAAAGACCTGGGAAACTTGCAGTCATTGAGACAATGATGAGACAATTATTCTTGAGACAAATTTGAGGTCATCTGTCCAGCAGCTTAAGCTGGGCTGAAATTGGGTCATGCAACGGGACAATGATCCCAAGCACACCAGCAAATTGACATCCGAATGGCTAAAGAAGACAAAAATGAAGGTGTTAGGCCCTGAAAACTAAAAACATACAATTGAAGGAGGGGTACGTTCTTTTTTCCATGACTATATAATATGTGATTATGTATCAACGCATAGCCTACTTTTACGTTTAATTTAGTAACTGTGATTGAAATGCATTTAACGCTTTTGTTTATACATCAAATGTTTGTGTTGGTACAAAGGACATGTACACACTGTGACTGTGTGCGTGTGATTATTTGTGTACCAGTGAAGAATGCTGCACTGTATTCTCAGATGCAAAAACACAAACACAAAGCAGGGCCTGATTCAGGTTTAGCACACCTGTACCTTGGACATCTGCACACAAAAAAATATGTCAGTGCCATAAAGACTGTGCTTTGGGTTAACCATTAACTCAAATTCAAGCTTCACTTCTCAGGAACCCAGAAGCCCTGAAATATGGACGGTAAAAAAATAATACATCTTATTCAAAAATTCCACACGTGAAAATTGTACAGTACATTGTTTCACTGTATTTAATCTGAAACGGCCAGCATGTCTGTTAATCAGAACAATGCCAAACTGAAAAAAATCCATGCATTGGGGAAGAAAACAGAAATACCACATCACTGTGCAAAGATTAACAATAGAAAGCCATAAATTACACAGAGCAATTATTTACACCTCTAACTGGGACAGGAGAAGGGCTTTCGGGGGAAGCGCTGCCTTCTTTACACACATGCACATTCTTTCTCAATAATTAACAGCTTTAAGAGACAGTATTTAGCTTTTGTGCAGTACTTGAAAAGGAATTAAAGAGTTATAACAAGCCCAACTGAGAACAAAAAATCAAGGTTTGAAACCAGAAGTATATGAGAATAATAGAATACTGTAACATTGGGAAAGTGCAAAATTAAACAATGAATAAATAAAATCAAAGTGAACAAAAAATAATATGAATAAAGCACCATTTTATTTTGGTCATTTATGTAGCTGGACTAGAAGCTAACTGCACTGAAGGTGTTTAAGGCCAAAGAAGTTGTATAATTCGTCTAAGATGGCTGTTCCTATCTTTGTATTAGTATCCAGTTTATCTGTACATTTGTTCACCTGTTATACAATTTACATGGCAGGTTGTTGGCCTGCCTGTCGGATATTCTTCTTCGCTGATCCTCCCATAGGTCCTTTACTGCCGTGATGGACATTACCAGTAAAATAGGTATGATTCCAGTCTCGGGCTGAAACGCATTTACGATGGGCACGAAATTTAGTGCAGCCAGAAAAATAAAATAGATGTTGGCAAAGCGGTGAAGCTGTTCAAACAGGTTCTTGGGGATAAAGGACAGGAAAGTGTACTTAGTGGTCTTGATCTTATTCCCGCAATACGTCCTGCGCTGACTCTCAGCTTCTTCAGTAGAAATCCAGCTTGGGACCACCAACCTCCTCTTCTTTGCCTTTGGGTATCTTGCCATGTTGGATTCCAGGCCTATAAGCACTGGACATTTAACTACAGCAAATTTTAACCATTTTCCCCCAGCTTTTCATCACTTCCAATATAGGCTCCAACGCTTACACTGTGATAGTCAGTTCCCGTTGAGAGAGAATGTGCGTAATGGGTATAGCTGCCACACCTGCTGATAAGGCTAAACTAGACAAATTGAGGGGTCATAAACCAGCCTGGCTAGAGACACTCTTTAAATAAGTAGTATACAAGAAACTCATTGAATAGTATGCAACCTGCTGGTTGCTAAGAGGTCCACAGCTATCAGAGCTACTAATTGTATATGATATGTGATACATATAAAAAAAAAAACAGCTGCAAGACATGAATGCGTACAAATGAGAGCTAAACTGTGCAAAATAATATCAGTAATTTAACAGTTTAAATAATAATGGCAGTTAATACAACAAAATATACTACATTTTGTTGAGAAAGGGGCAGTATATTTTGCATAAATCCGGCATATTGATTACACTACAATCAGGGTAAACTTGCTGACGATGTTTCTATCAGAGATTATTAAAACTAAATAAATGCATGGCAGGATGGCAACACACAGCAGTTCAGGACCAATACTATTAGGTGAATAGAAAAATAAGAATATAAAAAATTAAAATTAAAAAATGCCATTAATTTAACTTTTGACCGTCAGTGTGTATATAATACTCAATAATTTTCAGTAACTACAGTAACTAATTTATTCTGGTTAGGGTTATTGTGGATCTGAAACCAGTCCATAATGGGAATACATCCTAGATGGGATGCCAGTCCATTATGCACACACACATTCACACACTCATTCACACTTGGAACTAAATTATTTTAGCCAATTCACCTATTGGCATGTTTTTGGGAGGTGGGAGAAAACCAGAGAACCTGGACGAATAACAAAATACACAGAAACTCCATGCAGACAGTAACCCAAGCTCACAACCATGGCACTCTGTAAATAATACTCAACATTTTTTATTTTGAGTATATTGGCTTAAAATTAGGTCATGTCTAGTGTCTAAAATTGTTGCAAAAGGCTGGCATTTGACTGAAGGTCTGAACCTAACTCACAAACATTTGTGAGCTGGACTGCTGGGACCCAAGTGTCTACATGGTGGGTGAACCCTTAGAAACAGACTATGGAAACACGGTTTACAAACTCTCCTAAAGTACAGGAGCAATGTGCTGTGTATGGACATATTTGTCTACAACGTCTGATGCAATGACTGGAAAAAATACAAAAGGCACCTGTCATATAGGTATATCAATTACTCTATCTAAAGTCAGTGATGTTTAATGTTGTTACTAGGAGATATCTGACTAAATATGTGTGAAAGCATAACTAAAGTTATTCTCATTCAAAGAAAGCACAGACATACACGTGTGACACACACACTTACAGTGGCTATAAAAAACCCCTGTTAAAATGGCAAGTTTTTGTGATGAAAAAAATTAAACCAAGATAAATCATATCAGAACTTTTCCCACCATCAGTGTGAAATTACAACATATAAAAATTAAGTGAAGATCAATCAGAAACATTTTAGGGAAAAATAGGAAAAATGAAAAAAGTTAACCTGGTTGCATAAGTGTGCACACCCTTTTATAATTGGGCATGTGGCTGTGTTCAGAATGAACCAATCACATTCAATCTCATGTTCAAAAGTAATTATCATACAGCTGTCATCAATGAAATTATTCGGATTAACCCCAAATAAAGATCAGCTGCTTCTGTAGGATTTTCTTGACATCTTCTTGATTTCATCTGACTGCTGAAGCCATGGTCTGCAAAGAGCTTACAAAGCATGTAAAGGATCAAAGGATCAAAGGATCTAAAGCAATCGATCAGGAGAGAGGTACAAACAAGTGGAGAAAATGGATCACCACAGTGACATTACCAAGAACAGGATGTCCCACCAAAATTTACAAAAGGACAAGACAAATACTAACCCTACAGCAACATTAAAGGAGCTGACATTAAAGAATATCTGACAAGTACTGATTACTCTGTGCATGTGACAACAATCTCTCATATTCTTCACATGTCTGGGCTATGGGGTAGGGTGGCTAGACAGAAGCCCTTTCTCACAAAAAACATCCAAGCTCAACTAACTCACCCCAAACCATGTGTCATAATGTGTTATGGTCTGATGAGAACAATTCCAAAAGCTATAATAATTCCATAAATCCAAAGGGTATGTTTGGTTTAATATATATATATATATATCACCAAAAGAACACCATACCCATGGTGCAGCATGATGGTGGCAGCATCATGCTTTAGGGCTATTTTTCTTCAGTCTAAACTGCAGGTTTTGTGGTATCATGACTAGCTACAAATACCAGTTGATTTTAGTGTAAAACCTTCAGGTGTCTGATAGTAAGTTGAAGATGAAAAGGAATTTCACCTTTCAGTACAACATACAACAGTGACCCAAAGCATATATCCAAATCAACAAAAGAATGATTTAACCAAAAGAAGATCAGTGTTTTTGAATGGCCTATCCAAAGCCCAAACCTGAATTCAACTAAAAATCTGTGGGGTGACCTGAAGTGGGCTGTACAGAGGAGATGCTTTTACAATCTGACGGCTCTGGAATGTTTTTGCAAGAAAGAGTGGGAAAATTTTGCCAAGTCAAGATGTGACACGCTGATAGACTCTTACCTAAAAAGACTGAGTGGTGTAATAAGATCAAAAGGTGCTTCAAGAAAGTATTAGTTTAGGGGTGTGCACACTTATGCAACTAGATTATTGTAAGTTTTTTTTATTTTTCTTTACTTCCCTATAAAAGTTTCTGATTGTTATTTGTATACTTTGCAATTGCACATTAAAGGTGAGAAAAGATCTGACATGATTTATCTTAGTGTCATTATTTTACTTCACAAAAAACTGCCATTTTAACAGGGGTGTGTAGACTTTTTATATCCATTGTATCGCACAGGGCATATACCTAATGTAATAGAGCAGAAAGCGTGGCACGGCTGAGCAAATTACCCATAATCCTCCAACCTGTCGCTATTTCCACTGCCACAAGAGCCACGCTGTACCCAAGTACTCATGCTGAATTTGGTTATCCTTCTTGACCAAATGCATTGTATTGCCATAGACATTAATAGAAACACTACATTATGTGCTCATGTCACATAAATTGCAGATGATAAAATTTGTCATTTTCTTAAAAGAAAATCAAAGCGAGGCAATATCATAAATCACAAACTCATTTTTTTCATTTATTTACCCACATACTGACCCACTGTACACGTGTGTGAGATTGTTGTTGATCCTCTGGTCATAGCAGTAGCGCCTGTAGTCCTCTATGGCGTCTTTGAAGGCGATGACAGTGAGCACGACAACGAGAGGGATCATGGTGATCTCCTTCTGAAAGGCCTCCACCACTGGAACCCAGTTCAGCAACACCAGGAACAGAAAGTACAGGTTTGCCGCTCTGCAAAAACATACATTCTATTGTCCCAGACCATTTACCAATTACCATTTTATCACAGTCATTCTTCCTCATTTTTCACATATCATGTCCAGTGCCTCCAGAAATTATTCAATGTCCTAATTTTAGTTAGTTTTTAGACTTTTTTTTTAAAAAAAAATCTTATTTCAATTTATTTCAATTATATACAGTGGAGAGTAATTTCAAAATGAGTATTAAAAAATTCTAATCTATTTAAATTTGCTGTTGCACAGCAGCAAAAAGAGAATTAATCACTGGGGGGGTGAATACTTTCTGGAAGCACCTTACGTACTAGAACAGCAACCATTCTGCACTGACTCAAGGACCTCTCTACGTTCTTACTGTGAAAGTAATCATGGAAAACGTAGCTTTGTCACCTACTCAGTCTATAGCAGCTTGGTCTGTCCAGACACTTTGAGGTGATAAATGTTGTTTAGGAGGCAGATTTATCTGAGCTATGGCTGCATCACTGGTAATGTGTTAACTGGCTACAGCTTTGCTAATTCTTTATTCATTATCCATAAGGGTAGGATTTACATTCACCTGTTTGTCACTTATATGTCTGCATTTTACCAAACTAACAAACGATCGGTGTAAAACTAACTAACAGTGCCAGGGCTGGAGAAACCATTTGTAGTACATTGCTTTTTAACATTAAAGAGGTGGTTGCCTTACATTCAGCTTAGCTCCACTTACTGTCACTTTATTTGTACTAAATGTACTGGTGTACGAAGTGACTACAGAGTAATTTCAATAAATACAAATAGAACAAATGCAATATTAGGATGCAGTTAGGTGCAATATTTACTTAAAGAGCAGCATCGAATAACTGAGTATGTAAAGACAAAAGAGCAGCAGAGGATATCTGACTGACAGGTTAACTGAGTACACCTGGCAACCACATCTTTGTTTCTCCCATTTAACCATCATCTCTAGTAAGCTACATAACCTAGCTGTAACTGTATCATTCATTTAAGCATGAACAAATATTTTAATCCTTGTTGTTAAACATATACTTATAGCCAGTCCCAGTTTCACAATTAAACTCTGGTTTATACACTGATTTGTCAGGGTATTGGCTCACTTCCCACTTTCACACAAAAGTTCCAATATGTTACACATCATATGATTGACATGAATAAGGAAGAAGAGCGTTTCAAGCCTTAATTACTCCAGCTTAACATTGGTAAAAGTGAAACAAGGGACCTTAGCGACTCTGAAAGTGCCTTGATTGAGGGGTCAAAAGAGAATGGCAAGAATGTGTATGCAGCCAGACAAATCACTTCCGCCATTCACAATGGAGTGGAGAATGTCATCGCACAGCACCTCTTGGATAGTGCTAGAGAGTCCCAGTAGTTGTATGATGTATTTGTCGGTCTGTTCTATCATGGTGATTGTATTGATAGGTCGCTGGTAGGTGGAAACAAAATGAAGAATTATGTCAAAACACTGGGCCTGGAAGACGCAATGCTGTGCTACACCATGCTGCTCCTTTAAGCACTACCACATAGCCCACACTGAACAAGTGCTCAGCCATACATACATACGACAGGTGATTGGGGACTGTCCACTAGCCTCAGCAGCATGTTAAGTGTTTTAACCTCTTTCTTGCATGAATCTAAGCTTGACCCACCTACTTCCAATAATTCTGATCTCTGGAGGAGTGGCTTCATGGAATCAGTTACATTGAGTGTAACCTCAAGCCTGACAAACCCACATTACCCCCTCAAGCCTTTAGAACTACCGTTTGAGTCAAGCTACTCAAGTGCTCAAACCTCACCTTACGATGGCGTAGTTTTCAAAACTTTTTTCCCCCAAATGCTTTCTTATGCTTAGATAAACAGTAAAGGATGTGGAGAGGTATGTTGGTCCATGTTCACTGTAGCACACAAGCTATGTGAATGTTCTAAGCTTAAGTATCAACCACCTGAGGCAGAATATGTGTAAATACTTTGTAAACGTGCACTAGAAAAGTATAGTCAGCTCTCATGGTATGCTATGCAGCATTTGTCAAATCTCTTAAAGTTATTCAATTTCATACTCATGTATGGGATTTCACACTTATTCAACTTTATTGTTTAACATTACGACAAGACTTTAGACACAACTTCTGCTAGATGGCAGGAAGATTTCAGCACGACACAAGCATCATGCTTTTTCTGCCGACTTGTTTTGTTGGTTTGTTGAATGAGAGGTACAGTATATGATGATAATCGTGTCACAACACTAAATGCAGTGTATTCCCTGTAAAAAAAAAAAAAAGCCTATCTTTACTGCAACATTTCACTTACTGACAAAGGATTTACACGCTAAACTCTAATGGAAGTATTTATGTGAAATATTATCCATAATTACTGTTTCCATTTCCTACATTTCAAAACACTAAAACATAAAACTCTTTAAGGTTATGCCATTTGGTTTGTGCTATGTACTTACCTGTTCTTCCTCACAAAGTGTTATGTGCATGAATCTGGCTGACCTTGAATGCAAATTCTGCACCTTGTCCTTGGACGTTGCACTGATTGCTTCTGTCTCTTGACATTCTGAATGTATGCAACTGTATTATGTTTGTTTTTTTTTGGCATTAAAACACCCATTCTACAACCACACAGATGCATACAACATTCCATTACAGAACATAGCAGACGTAAGCCGCACATTACACAAATCAATAACGTCCTACTCAGACATGGAAAAACCAATTGTTGGAATGATCCATATTAAAGGGCTTCTTCTTACAGGCTACACAGCAGTAGTCTGAAGTAGGATCTGTCCCAACCAAAGCACTCAGGACAACTGAAACTGGTGCCTAAGCCACACGTCTTATTCTTAGACTCATGACGTTCACAAACCAAGTCTCCGATGCTTTGTCCTGAAGCCTGCTGCCAGAGGACCAGAGTTGCAAAGATCTGCTTCAGAACTACAGTGTTGTAGTAGGTCTCGACCTCCAGGTCCAGCATTTAGCAGAACTGACACATAAAGAGCCATCCTGGCAACTTCAGGAAAAGACAAAGGGTTGGTTTATATACTCTAGAGGCTGCAAAGTTCTCAGAATACAGATGCTAAGAAGGACTTGGAAATAAGGCTTGTTATTTATGACAGAAATACAAAGACTCTGGTTTTAGCTGCTATTTACGTCTAGTGTGAAAGCTTTAGTCTCATGAGGGCACTTCTGTCCTTAAAAACAGAAAACCAGTGACTGAGGAATTTTCACTGGTGTCTTTTTAAGAGTAACTGCTTTGTGAACAGAAGGGAACTGAAGGGAGCTCCTGGAAAAACCTCTAATCATGAAGGAAGTAATCTAGGCAATAAAAAGAGATATGCAGGGTTCTAAAGCCCCAGGAGCAGATGGCTATACATCAGAGTTTTACAAAACATTCAACGATCTCATCTCACCTCTGCTGCTTGAGGAATTTAATGAATCACTTGCAAATGGCTGTCTGCCGCCAATATTTTATCAAGCAAGTATTTCATCGATATGTAAGAAAAACAAAGACCCATTAGCTCCAAGCTCGCACAGGCCAGTGAGTCTGCTTGATAAAATACTAGCTAAGATTTTAGCTACCCGCATGGAAAATATTCTTTCTTCTCTGATTCACTCGGATCAGACAGGGTTTATTAAAATTTGACTTTTATTTTTTTTTTAAATCATAAGATTGCTTAATGTCATTTATATCCCCAGTACTTACCATAATCACCCAGAGATTCATATTTCTTTGCACACTGAGAATGCCTTTACAGGGTCGAATGCAATTATCTATTCATGGCCAGGTCAAGGGTTGGATTTGGCCCAAAATTCATCACGTTCATTAAACTACATCATTCTCTGCATTGTTTAAGCAAAATTATTTGCAATGATAAGATCATGCACTGCAAAACATTGCAAGGTGATCTAACCTCTCCATTTCACTTGCAGGTCAAATTAATGCTGTTAAAATTAATATCGTGCTTAAATATCTAGTTCTTCATTCTTTTTTTAATGTATCCTTCTTTATTAATAAGGCATTTTTAAAAATCTATAAAGTTTTTTTCAAACTTAATTTATTTGGACAAAAAGACCCCCAGAATTAAGAAAAGTTATTTACAGAGACCCAAACCACAGAGAGGTATGCATTTTGGCAACCACAAGCAAGGAAAAATATTTTTATATATGTCATTTGTGCCAACTGCCATTAGAAAATTAAATGCCGACATGGCATAAATGGGGGTATATGTGTAGGTGTGGATATGTATGCATATATATGTACATATGGGAATGTATATATGTGTATATGTGTATGTATGTTGAAGGATAATGCATATTTGAGTTTTAGATTTTTATACTGTTTTTATGTTTTTAATTTGTTGTTTGTTTAGGTTGTTGTGTTGATGTCCTTGTTTATACTGTATGGTGAAGCCAAAGACAAATTTCCACTTTGTGGACAATAAAAGTAACTAACTAACTAACATTGAAAATCAAATCTTTCCATCAAATGTTTCCATCTATTCAGCTTTTGATCACTGTGCACAGATAGCAGCTTCACTAGGCCATATGTTCTGGTGATGAATTTTTCAGGTCCTGTCTAAAATACTGTCTAATATAGATCCAGCCCTATCTATATTTGGTGTTAAGAACCTCAATGTAAAGTTATCAAACATGATTGCATTTATAATACTGTTAGCACATAGATTAGATAAACTATTTTAATAAGTGTACTGAAACTTTTTTCTTTTTTTTTCTTTTTTTTTTAAACGGACCTGTTTCTGTAAAAGCGGAAATGATGTGAATATAACCACATGATATCCCTTTTTTTCTTTCCTTATTATTGTTATTGTTGTTTTGTTTTGTTCTTAGCTCTCTGTAGTGTTCCAAACTGTCTATCAGATATGATCATATTTAAGTATTATCAAAGTCCCTTTCAGTATAAACAAGGAACTATATTCTATATAAGGGAGGACATTGTATACTGTCATAATATTTTTGCTAATGTACATTAAGATGGTCCAAGGTGTAACTTAATTGTTGTTAAGTCCCATGAGTCAAAAAGGGATAAACACAGATACACAGAAATGTCCATAATGCATCGTGTGCATTTTTAAGAGAATGTATGAGTAAACAAAAAAATTCAAAATACATGAATTTGAATTCAGCTGGTTTTGTGAAACAAAAGTTGTATTATTTCTGTAGAACTATAAAAAGTTCACGCATGGTCTGTAAAGTTAGCAACAAAATACTAAAAATGATGTAGCTTGCTGCGCTAACAGTGACACAATGAATCTAAATGCCTGTTTCTTCACTATTCTGTCAAAAATCCATAAAGTGATTTGAATGTGGTCATTTCACCCAGCCACTGAACTGTTGCTGCTGTACTGCATTCAAGGTGTTTTCACATGTGACGTACTGGAGGAGGTGGAGATACGCCATTCTCCATTATCACTCAAGTTACACACAACACAGATCATTTACCTATATCAGGCTTAAAGGCACAGTAACAAATCCAACCATTTTTACTTCTACAGAATAAAGCCTGGTCGAAAATCAGTGTTATAATGAATTACATAAGGTGAAATATGGGCCCTTTAAAAATATGAGCTTTTACCTGTGAAACTGCTGGAATAGATTCATGGGTATGAAGCTGAGAAGAGTGTACTTGGTGGTCCGAATGTTGTTGCCTTGATAGCCTTTAGAGATGCTCTGGTATTCTGCCCGGCATGGACCATATCGTGCCACCACTGTTCTTCGTTTTCCAGAAAGCCTGCGTCCTGAGTGGTCTTGGCAATCTAAATCACCTTTTGAGGTCAGTGAGTCATTAGCAGAGGGCCAGCCTTGCTTTGACTCTGTGGAGGACACCTGTTGCCATCTGTGCCGAAACCAATGGAACCGCTCCATTAGTGGCTCAAGAGGTCCCAAAGACTGACGCAGAAAGGCTCAGTTCAGGCCCCTGCTTCCTGCCGAGCCTTTACAACTTTCCTGCGCACACAAGCAAATATGAAACTAAACTAGTAACTTAATACTAGCATAAAACAGCAATCACAACAATGTAAACAGCCTCTAATCATCTTTCCACCCTAGTCATGTTTGTGTTGATGGAGCCTTCATCATGCTTACCACCTGCCTAGATCAAACTCTCAGACTTATTCTGCCCATTTAACATTAATAACCAGTTATCATTTTTGTAGCAGAAAGTTGCTTAATGTTTTACAGTAATGTTTTACAGAGTTCTGCTAAATGATGGTGGCCACAGCTTGCCGAAACAGCAACCAGCCCAAAGTATACATTTTCTGCTAAAAATGCCCCAACTCTTCTAAATTATGGCAATAAAGGAATTTTACTGTAAAGCTTTCAAAATGAAAGTCTTAGTAGGACCTTTAGTGTAGCTTGTTTTGTGTGCTGGGAAAATTGGTTTACAGAAAAAAGGAAGTAGAAAAAGCAGCTACTAAAAAACACAAGAGTGACCTTTAAATGATGCAGTGTTTATCGGAAAATAAACTGGGTGTTGTTTAGTCCATCCAGGACTGATATGTACCGACATGTGCACTCTGATAATTAACCACTTATGCTTTTTCAAACACCCAGTACAGTCAAACAGGCATATAAATCCATGCTCACACAAAATAGAATTCTTTTTTGTTACTCATTTCCGGTTTCTCCGGTTTTGTGACAGGCTGAAGTGAACTGATTTCTGATACCCCTTGGATGAGGTCCATTTCAGTTCAAACAACATTACGAGTGGTTTACGGGTTTCTATCTCTGAGACTCGTTTGGAAGTGCTATACGCTTTTATAGCTTGTCTATAAAGCCTTTCACACTCAGGTCTTTGAGCACAAGCCCCTGGAAGCCGGAGGAGACAAAAAGCTAACCTCCCCTCATGGGTTCTACTGTGAAATAGCACGAACTAGAGGATAAGAAATCACGAGAACTTCATAAGACAAAGTGGCACAAATACGCACTAAAGCGTCCTACTAAGGTTATCTGGACCGCTAGATGAACTGATAGTGATGCAAACCGGTGCGGCCAATAATAACGGCGCATAATTGATGTATGTGTATTTAAACAACAGCTTTAGTTTTCTTATTCAGAAACAGGCGTAATGATGCCTGGAAACTGTTCCAACTTCAAAAACGTTTATAATATAGAGGTTTTTCTGGTGTTACACTCCCTCTCAGGCTCATTGGAACCTCAGGTTTTGGTTAGGTACAGTTTCGCTTGTTAGCTGGCAGGCTAACTTCTCACTAGCTCGCTAACATAGTTACCGGTAGAGTAAACGAACACAGCCGCTCTCAGCGCCACTAAACTTACCCAGTCAGCTCATCGGCTCTGGCGCGTGACCCCGCGAGCTTCTCCTCAGGCAGCTCCACGCGCTGAGGTGAGAGGTGCGGTGTGTATGTTGTGTATCAGCTTTTCTCGGCGTTGGTTACATTTTTCGAGCTCGAGCGGCTTTACAGCAGGAACCTGCTCTGATCTCCTCCTGCTACCGGCTTATGCGCATCAGCGGCTCCAGCATCTGCCTCCTGAGACATTTGCATTTGGGGGAAGTTCCATTTTTATTCTCTTATACACAAAAGAAGTATTAATATGCAAAAAATAAATAAAATAAAATAAATCACACTCCTTGTCCAGGCACCCATTGTCTATTTCCATCACATATAGCGGTAGTTTGGTTTTCACTGATGCATATTTTGAAAATGCATGGAATATTAATTCTAAACTCTCTCTCTCTCTCTCTCTCTCTCTCTCTCTCTCTCTCTCTCTCTCATTTATTGTCCTTATTTCATGTGATTCAATAGACTTGGACACACAGTTCTGATTTACAAATGGTCTATACATGGTATAATTTAGGCAATATAGATATAATCGTCTATAACAACAACAACAACAATAATAAAAATAATAATGCTCAGTGTATATTATTATTATTATTATTATTATTATTATTATTATAACATCCACAATCTAATAATAGTAGTAGTAGTAGTAGTAATAATAATAATAATAATAATAATATACACTGAGCACCATCGTCATCAACATCATCATGATTATCATTATTATCTTTAATGATTTTTTTTGTTATTGTATATATTGTGATATGTTAATATGTCTGGACTTGTATGTAGGTGCAGTAAAAGTGCAGCATAGTACACTTCTGGGAAGCATGCTGCTTGCACAGACGATGAAAGATCTTTGTCCGAAATGTCCTGTTTGTCTGGAAACTTTATGCACTGCATTTAACTTTATGCACTACCTTGTAGATTAAACCTTGTACTTTGTAGATTAAACCTTGTACCTTGTAGATTAAACCTGTGTACTAGATCTACCTTATTACTGCTGTACATCAACCTACACTGCAGGTTCTCCATTTACTGTGTATGAATAATATGAATCTGATATTATAATGAGAAATGCACTCCACTGTTAAAATGTTTAGCACAAGTAGGACAAAGCGTCAGTTACTGCTAGGATAATCCAGGATTGACTGATCATATTATTCCTTTATATTACACTTGCATGTGTTATTAAGGCTATAGATTGATAATGCCTACTATCCCATAGCCAAAAGCATTGGTTCTTTATTCATTCCAGTGCACAGTTCATGTCTTTCCTGCTCAAAACCCCCAAATGAACTGAACTGAATGAGACCTTTATAAAGCCCTTCATGATGTGTGCTATATGTTTGTGCAGCAGAAACACAGGAAGATTAGACAACAAGGACAAAGAATCAAATTCAATGCCAGTGACCATGTATTGGCTGTCAAGACAACTGGTCATTACAGTACGAGGATACGTTAGCTGACAGCCTGAGCTCAAAGATGACTTTTTCATGTGATAGACAGAAGACTTTTAGCTTGAAATTCCGCACGTGTTTCCGGGTTTACTCTGTTTTGTCTTGTAAAAATGTACTTTCAGTTTGCTTAAAATAAACCTTGGCACTTTTGTTTACTTTAGTTGTAAATAAAACGCAATACTAAATCAGTGTCAACGAATGCTGACTGTGGTTGATATTTCAAAACTGTAATCTGTGTTACAGCTTGAACTAACGTTTACATTAAAGGCGATACACTTCAAGCTAAAGCAAAATCGGGGTTGCCAGGTCTGTATAAATAACGCTGCTCTATTGTCAAAATAACAGTCCATAAAACCAGAAACCAAGACCTCCTGTCAGACACACAGCCTTAAAGTGTAAGGTTACTTTACCTGCAAAGTGTCATATTTTAAGGTTATATCAGACAATATTCTCCATTTCTAACGAAGCATTATGAAAAACACCATAACCTAATACTAATATTAGAAACTTACCTTTTGTTACGAACGTTGTAAATTAAGAATTGGTGGATTGGTGTTTTTATTATTGTTTGGTATACGTCGGTATATGGTAAGTAAATAAATAAGCAAATTATATAATATATACAATATATTTATATTATATATAATAAATATTTTTAAATATATAGACCCATTTTATATAATGTACACAAAACGCACAACCCAAAGCGTAGGAATGAAAACTGCGGATCTGGCAACACGGCTCTGCTGGCTTCAGTCATGTGACACATGTCAGCTGATGCTGTGTGGAGGAAAGCGGGCGTGATAGCAACAATGCTAAAATTGCTGGATAAAATCTCTCCAACAGAGTGTCCTAAAGTAGGTAACAGCCAACTATGTGTTGTTCTATAAAGTCAGTAACTGTACTTGTATCATAATGTGACGTGTATAAATATATAGGTGCAGGCAGCGTGTTGGGGGAAAAAAGTAATGTTTTATACGGAAAGCGAGCCCAAACTAGCATAGAGCATCAGTAATAAAGCAGGTGGCCATACATATTATGTATAACCACAACAGAAGACTAGAGCTGTTTATTTAATGGTTATGAGTAAAATCATTCTGCTGACCCACTGAAGTGTTCTGTGATTTTGCAACAGAGCCTAGATATTTTCCTGGTGATGTATTCAACTGAAATTCATAACACTGTATTGCTACAGATAATGTTTTTTTGTTGTTGTTGTTGTTTTTTTTTTTTTGATAAACAACTGATTAAATTAATTATTGTCTTATGCATATGATGAATAAATCTAATGTCGTTACTGCATGTCCAGCTCCTGCACAGGCTGGTGGATGGGATCTGTGGTCGGAGTCACCCAAAGCGCATAGAGTATGGTGAAACATGGAGTCTGCTGGAGTGGGGAGAACTCATCAGCTCACTAACCTACTTCTTCCGAGTGGCTGTTGGGAGGAAATGCTCAGATCAGGAGGTTAAGTATCTGTATACATGTGAAGGCCAATGGTTAGGGCTTAAATTATGTTTACACAAACGATATGGCCAAAAGTATGTGGATATCTGACCGATCAAACCCTCCACTCTTCTGGGAAGGCTTTTCACTAGATGTTGTGCTTATAAAAGCACAAGAGCATTAGTGAAGTCAGGCACTGCTGTTGGGCGAGGAGGCCTGGGGCGCACTAGGCGTTCCAGTTCATCCCAAAAGTGTGGGGTTGAAGTCAGGGCTTGGGCCACTCGAGATCTTCCACTCCAACCTTGGCAAACCATATCTTTTTGGACCTCATTTTGTCCACATGAGCATCTTCATGCTGGAGTAGGTTTGGGCCCCTTAGTTCATGTGAAGGGAAATCATAATGTTGTCACGAACATAGACATCCTAAACAATTGTGTGCTTTCAACTTTGTGGCAACAGTTTGGGAAACACCCACATATGGGTGTGATTGTCAGGTGTCCACATACTTTTGGCCATATAGTGTATCACTTTATATATTATAAGGATTTGTATGTAGACGTTATCCAGGACTAATCTCTGTTTGAGTCTTCTTAATGCTGTGCGTGGTTTGCATACCCTTCATTTTAAATGTTGCGCTCTTACACACAGTATCTCATGCATTTTGTTTTTTTTGTGCATTGTGTGTGTGTGTGTGTGTGTGTGTGTGTAGTTACAGGAATTGCTGGGTGATTTGGAATCTGTACGTGCAGAAGCTGTTCTGCAGTGCGTGCATGCCAGGCAGGAGGAGATCAGGCAAGCACTGGTGGACAGAACCAACAGAATCTGCAGTACACAACTAGATGACTTCAACTGGCAGCTGAAAGTACACAACAGTGCAAAGTTGTCTTTTCTAGGCATGCACCAACTCAATATTGACTATTGGTATCAGGGCTGATACTCACCTGGAAGGCTGGATCAGGATCAGATCAGTCTGTATCACTGATCCATTGACCTATCTTATGCCGTGAAAGCATGTAACGGTGACAGACATGACACAGATATTGTTCATGAACATAGGTCACAAATAGTTTTAAAGCACGCTGTCCCTGTGCCTCTAGTGTTCTGCGTAACTTTCCAGTAGGATCCTGCCATCGGCTCACAGTTATTTAGAGAATGTCAGTATTGGGAATTAGCCAATACCCAGTATTCTGATATCATGATTATATAGAAAATGGAACAAAATGGAGTTGGTGCATTTCTAGCCCTGCAAGTTAAGACGATGATTTGGTGAACCAAATAGCTTTCTATTTCATTCTCGCCCCTCCCTTTTTTTGTTTAGCTTGCATTATCCAGCGATAAGCTGTCATCTTTGAACACTCCCCTACTGAACCTCTGTCTCGACCTGACAGAGAATGGAATCCAGAGAGCTGTAAACATAGAAATGAACAAAGAAGAGCTAAACACACTCATCACCGCATTAGAGGCGGCTAATAAGGTACCCTCTCTCTTTCACATACATCATTTCTCATAATTTGATTAGTCACCATTTTTGGAGCTGAACACTGATCTCTCCTCTAAGACACTCTGTATGCTCATAGGTGATCCTGCAGATGAAATGAATGGAGCACATGAAGAGCTGTGGATGTGCAAGGACATGCCTCAGGAGTGAGGGACTGCAGTGCTTTTATAGGATGCTGCTAAAGTTCAAATAGGAAAAAGAAAGACTAGGATGAATGTGTGTATCTGAAGTTATGTGTGTTGAGCCTAGTGGTCGCCTGTGACTCAGTGCCTCGGTTGTATGGTGTTAACTGAGGTTGAGATCATTATGTTTCACAGCATTCGAAATGGACTGACATAACTGAATATTTGCTTCTCTTCATTTTTTCTACACGAGTTTTTGATTAGACATCAGGAGCTTGATTATTTAACAAATTTCTCCAAATTCTTCATGCCTTTTTAAACATGAAAAAATACAAACAAAGTTACAAACCATTTCCCTATTCTAAAAGTGTCAGTGAGTATGGAAGATGTATAGAATTGAGCATTGTTCAAATTATCGAAGATTGAAACTAATGCACATTAACACAGTCAACACAGTCAAAGCTCCTGACAGATACACCACTGCTCATTCAGGAGTAACAGATAAGAATTAATGTGAGCAGAGCCTGTAACAGATAATAATTAATGAGAGCAGAGTCTATCTGACTAGAATTTTCCTCATCGTTTCCACTCCCTGGCCTAGCCAAGTCTTTCAGTTTCAATTAGTTCGGTCCATTTGCCCACCCTTAAGGAGAACCTTTGCTGTATGAGCGTGTGATGGGGAAAGAATCGATTATTAAATAAACTGCATTTTTTATTACAGCACATGTGCTGCATCTTCTCAAATGTCTTCTTCTAAGAGCACTACAACAAATAACAAATCAGCACAGTGGCACTAGTTTGGTGAAATATTTTATTTGAATCCTTCAAGGTTTCTCATGGTTTAAGAGGATTTTTAAGAACAACTGTGCTTGTGTTCATAATACGCACACATACACACACTCATTGGTCTCACATACGTTCCTGCAGCGCACATCCCCATCGGCATGGGAGCACAAAGATAAAAAGCATGGATTCAGTTCACAACTATGCTATATAAACAGCTTGAAATGTTGTCATCAAGTATTTTTTACTGAAGTCCTATGTGCATGTTTTGCGTATGTAGTGTTAAATCTGTAAGTGTACAGACATGCTTATGAGTCTCTGTCTGTTCTGGATCATGTTTCAATAATTGAGAGGCCTCTCTTACTGACTAAAGAGCAGAAGTACAGTTATCTCACTGAGAATTAGTTACATGGATACTCCTCTCCAAGTCATAGATTGTCACTGATATACTGGAATGTTCTTCTATTCGCTACTAGCATGCCTATGCAATATCTATAATGTTAATATAGAACATCTTAAAAGCCTAACTAACCTTGTCATTATGGAAACCTTGAGTTAATTGTATTCCCTAGAAAAGGTAATTCGCTGCAGGTTTTCACTCTTGCTTTCTGCTCGACCCTGTAAAATATCACAATTTTGTTTCGAAGGCACAAATTCAGCCTGAAGAAATAACAGCAGGTTGGTTAGATCCTGTCTGCATTTTGGCCTTTCTCTTTTGTTTTTGAGGTGATCCTGGGTACCACCCAAGTCACAGTGAATATGTTTAAAGTGAAATATAATTGAGAAGGGTTGACACTCGAACGACAGGGTTGCAAAGAAAACATTAAATGACTGGCCTCTGCTACAAAAACGCCTTTCAAGCAGAGGCAGAATTCACTCGGAGCTTGTGGCGGTTTAATTGAGTAGTATGTACCCAGTGTGAGGCAGGGGATTTAAGTCAAAACATGCATTTATGAACATTTTGATTTCTTTCAGTGTCTCTTCCTTCAGCCTCATAAGCCGACACAAAGTAAGGCTGCCGTGCCCTGTTAAGGGTATACAATGACGCTTGGTATTGTTTGTCAGTACAAGAAGTTATGGAGACTTATTTTTAAATACCTGACTTCTTAATTAAAGAAATACACTTTCACACAGGTTTTGTGAAAAGATTCAACTTATGTTCCTTTGTATGTATCCCTGTTTGCTGTATTTTCAGCTAATTTATCATCATGTTGTAACACGTTGTGTACAAGACCTAAGTGTGGCTAGTCTAAGGACTATCTAATACGCAAGTATTTAGTTTAGTGCACCAAGAGTGTGTTAGCAAATGTGCACATGGGCAGACTCACAAAAAACCCCAAAGCTGCAGTGTCCTTTAAGTCTAGAATGAACTCTGTCCCAAAACAGTGCAAATATTTAAAAGGCTGGTACATATTCTGAGAATTAACATTGTTTATTGGCTGAAGCCATAGCGTCTGACTTGCACGTGCTGCCTACAGTTGGAGCTGTAGTGTTAGTACTAACTCTGGGCTATAGTGCATTCTTGCACAATTAGATGCAGCACCATCATACCCCTGTAGTCCATTCTCACATGACATAGGGGTGATGAATAGAAAGATCTAATCAGAAACTAATAGTTCTTACATTATCTAGATGACTGTATAGCTTAAATATGGCAGGATATCAGATTAAATTGCAGTTTAAATAACCCCTAGGTTGAGAAAGCCTGACCAGGTCTGATAAGTGGATGCTAAGCTGAGTGCACTGCTGTCCCCTAGTGGACGTAGTAAAGCCAGTAGACTAGGTTGAAGAAAGTGTAGGTGATGGGAAAGATGACACGAGACCACTTGTCGATGGCATTCACATCTGTCAGGTCTGGAATCTTCACCTTAAGCTGAGAGGCCCGCTTCCTCAAGCGACTCTTCTTGTGCTTGATTGGCCGTTCAAGGGAAGCAGTCGGCCGGCCATAAAGGTCACAGCCTGTCAGGGGCTTGCGGTATTGGATGCTGGCACTGTCATAAGAGAACATGGTATTCCGAGGGTCACCAAGACCACCAAGCATCTCAGCCCCAGTGAGGCGCAGGTCAAGATTGGTAAGGGGAATGTTTCCATGGGCATCCACCTGAGACAAAGAAAGAGGGAGAGGTGCGGTTTAAGATACGAATACTGTATGAATATACGGCACTACGTTTAAAATGACACCAGGTCTTAGATCTGTCCACCTGGATTTTGTTGCTCTCGAGTCTGCTCTTCTCGTTGTTGCGCTTAGCTGCTTTTTCTGCCACTTTCTTCTGTAGGTGAGGACCTCGGCCGAAGAAAATGTAGTTAACAAATGCATACTCAAGCAGGGCCAAGAACACGAAGACAAAGCAGCCCATTAGATATATATCTATGGCTTTTACATAGGGGATCTTGGGTAGCGTCTCTCGTAGATGGGTGTTGATGGTGGTCATGGTCAGTACAGTAGTGATTCCTATAGAGATACAGCAAGACTAAATATAACTCAAATGAGGTTATAAAAGGGAATAAATGGGAATACAATAATGTAATTATCATGTAGTCATCAGGTACGTACAGCAACTGAATTCATTAACGTGCTTTATGTGATTAATGCGGCTTGGTATTTACAAATATAGTACCAAGCCATTTGTTGTAGTCATACACACACCTACACATGCACACGTGCACACACCTAGAGCTACCCGTGCTGCAGAAGCATCATAGTTAATCCAGAAGGAGACCCAGGACAGGATGGTGATCAGGTTTGAGGGCATGTAGGTTTGCAGGATAAAATATCCAATGTTTCTCTTCAGCTTAAAGCTCAGGGACAGACGAGGGTATGACCCTGAAAGGGTGGAGATGAGAGCAATGTCCATGGGGCCTCTCTTAGCAAACACATTCTGACATGTTTTTGTACGGTCTAGATATTTTTAAATCCAAACATTTGCTGGTCAACTGCTGTAACAACATAGTTTGCGACCAAACCAGGAAATCAGTTACACAATAATAATAGGTAATTGTAGTAACACTAACAAAATTTTCTGTTTTGGCTCTGTATTTCATCTAGCACATTGGACATTTTCTAACTGTACATTATTTAGATAAATAAGTTAGTTTCATTATCGTGTACACCTGTACTATTGTCCTCCATTGATCTTTCTACTTTACTAAAACATAGAAGAAGAAAAAAATGAAAGTAGCTTTCATCTGTTCTGATTTTTCATCTGATTTCCTTTAAACAAGATACTTAAATACAGTAAATACTATACAGACTGTGTCCCATTTATTTCAGTGCAAAATACTTAAAAAAAAAAATAGAAGAGAGTAGAGTTTTTAAGCAAAGAAGTTGACAGATGTCAGAAGATGTGCTATACCTGTTGCAAACACCACCTTCTTAGATAAAGTTTTATAGTCAATGATGGAGAACTGCGGCAACTCAATGTTGTCTACTCCAGTCACCGAACTTCCCTCTTGCCAATAAAACTCAATGTCATCTGTAGTATACCCATCTGAGAGAGAGAGAGAGAGAGAGAGAGAGAGAATATTGCAACTGAGACGATTAAATAGCGATTAATATTAGACAACTTTTCTTTTTTTTTTTTACTTACGATAAAGAATGAATCTGCAAAAACAACTTTTGCTATAGCAGCAAATACATTACAAACAGTAGGGAAAATAGCCAATGGGTGGATGATTAAGCCAAGTGTACCTAATAAAATCAACTCAGAGTATATTGTCCAGTCACTGTTCATATAATTTTTCATTGCAGAGCAAAGACGAGAGAGGTGCCAGCCACCCGTTCCCACACTTTCTTGTCTAGGCACTAAATCAGTTTGTGATTGCACTGTGCTGAAATAGTGCGAACAGCTCAGTGAGAACTCCTCATTTAGACTAAACTGACAGGATTTTCCCTCCCTGCAGATTTCTGCTTCTTCTCTAAAAAGGAACACATCAGAGTTTAATCACAGAACAGAGAATTGTTGTGTTTCTTCATCTTCTGCATGCAGGAGTGTCACAGGAAATCATTCATAGACACGGATTATTTCTTTTTGCACTTAAAATACTGTACTTAAAAGGCACATAATAACAGCATAAGTTACTTAATAAAAATATTATATTGTCCTGCATAACACCTTAAAAAGATATTTAAAAAAAAAAATATATATACATCATAAAAAAATAAAGGTTGAGTCAGACTAACCCTAGGTATGTGGTATATGGGGTATAAATGTAGCAAAAATCACCTTATTGGACAAAGTTCTAAAGTTTTATAGTGAACTGTGGATGTATCACATGTTGCTTAAAAGAAGTCTAACAGACAGTTTAAATACAACAAGCGTTTAGTGTTCTGCTCCAAACTGCTGGTATGATGAATGTTGGTGCTATGATGTCTCTTCTATGTTGCACGTTGTGTCTCTAAGGTCTGACAAGACAGCAGCCTCACAACAGCAAATAACAACCACTGTCCAGTGGGCAGGCAAAATGAAAGTAATGGGAGTAGAGAGTTAGCACAGTTCCACTAACTCCAGGGTAATGGCGTATTATACTAAAATAAGTGTAAGAAGAAGACTATATTCATATTTAAAAAATTTACATAAAAACATTGCGCTATTTGTTCTTTAAAATAAAGGAAATGAGACTACATTTTCTTTTCTCAGATTTGGTCAGCAGACAGAGTATACAAAGTAACTTCCTTGCTCATTTTGGTACAGCCGACTCAGTCATACAGAATAAGAAGCAAGAAATAAGAACCAGCTTTAAGGCTGTTCTTGGATAGGGGCAGGGATAATGAATGCTGATTGAATGGACACTCTGCACTGCAATCCATGACTGGCTGGAAATCATGGGCAGCACTGGACACTTGGGAAGAACATAGGTAGAGCCTTTTATGAATGCCAGAGTACTATGAGGGGATCCTCTGCATTAGTGTAGCCACAGTCCTGAGCAATGGCTTTCTAATAAACGGCTAGGTACTGATTCATTGCATCCTCAACACCTCTCTCTCCATTTTTGGAAGTTTGTTCAGCCTAAGAGATTTTCTCTCCCATTCTATTATGCTTTCTATTCTTTGTTGTATAACAGCCCTTAAAGTCAAAAAAGTTTTACAAAACCAGTTATTCGGCCATTCTTTAAAGGAGTAAAGCACTAGTTCAATATGGCTAAAAGTATGTGGAAGCCTGACCATCACACCCATGAACACCTTTGGGATGAATTGGAACATCGACGTGCCCCAGGC
Organism: Pangasius djambal; assembly: GCA_022985145.1. Lineage (NCBI taxonomy): Eukaryota > Metazoa > Chordata > Actinopteri > Siluriformes > Pangasiidae > Pangasius > Pangasius djambal. The sequence goes on from CM040977.1 coordinate 19,846,665, forward strand.
CTTCAAGTCCAACATCAGCGCGTAACTTCATTAATGCTCTTGTAGCTGAATGGGCAAATCCTCACAGCCATGCTCCAAAATCTAGTGGAAGGTCTTCCCAGAAGAGTGGAGGTTATTTTAACAGCAAAGGAGGACTAACTCTGAAATGGGATGTTCAAAAAACGCATATGTGTGTGATGATCAGGTGTTTCCCAAACCTTTGTCCATATGCTATACGTAGTGTAGTTCAACATGCTGAACAAATGTGGGCATCTGCTCTACAGATATGTAATTACAACTCATAATTCATTTGTAGCATTTCATTTTTTTAAACAGTAGATTTTAAATGCCCAATTTAATGTTATTTTCTAAACAATAGTTCAAAATAAAAATATAGATTCATTGTAAATATTTTAGGAGCAGTATGGAAAACTAGGCCTAGAAAGAAAGAGAACAATTAAAGATCTTGCCTCGATCTTGGCTGTGAAGTTAATCATTGATGAGGCGCATCAGCTAGTTATTTTTAAACATGTTCACTGAGTTATTTACTGGACTCACAATTACAGAAGGATTTGAAACACTCAGATATGTAGTACAGTGCAACAGTCTTAGGCAACCAAGATTTTATATAAATTTTGTCTATTTAAAAAGTGAAAAGTGTACATTTTAGATTTCCAAACATTGATTTCCCAAAAAAGTATGTTGTTAACCAAAGTTACATATTATGTTATAGACCACTTTTCAGATAAAAAATGTGTTATATATAACAGTATATATTATAAATTATACTGTATAGTGTATAGCCAGTGTTTGGTCAAACAAAGAAATCACACAGGTCTAAAGAAGAACTGCATCAAGAATCTTCAGGATGCTTGGAAAAACTAGCTGATACCCTTATACACTATACACAGTGTACATAAGAGAATTGATATGGTTTTAAATGGAATTCACACCAAATAACTTTTTTTTATTGATTTAGAGCGAAATTTATGATACTCAAATTAATTTTATTTTATTTTTGACACCACATTCATCTTACAAGACATTTACGTACTTCTTTTTGGTAACATGAGCTTGTTTAACCTGAATCTCAATGTGGCCTGAAAAGCTTCTGAAGATTTCTGAAGATTGACTGGCACCACAACTGGCTGACAAGAGGTCATGTCTTCATATTAGCCTCTGCAGCTCATAGAGTGGAATACATTTGGATCGGGTTACTGTGAATATTTTGTGATGAGCATTAAACAGGACTTACAGCTCTCAATCTCCAGGGTGCAGTTCTGTTCATCCAGGGGGTACCTCCGCAGGTCCATCATACAGGCTGCCGTTGTAGTTATCCTAGTCAAATAAACAGCACTATATCTGAGCACAATTCACAACTGAACAAACAGTGGTCATCCACAAAACAAACAAAACCGGTTTGAAATGTTCCAGTGGTGAAGTTTTCTGTATTTCCTGATTGTGTTGTACTTCTACATAACATAACTGATAAATAGGCATATAGGCAATGTTGACCTAACAATTATATTCACTTGATATAAATACTACATCACACACTGCTCCCTCATTTCAACAAATCAAATTATTACTAGAGACTCAAACCTCACACCCCTTCCCTCCACCCTCTGACTCCCCCTTTTCTGCACAATCTCCTGCTTTCCATCTCTCTTTCCTGTGCTGGTAATTGCCTTCACACCATCTCAGTCATTGCTGCCATCACACTAAAATATCACAAGTTAGATCTTAATTATTGTCTGCTTTAATTAACACTGCAGTAGACATTCAGCACGACTCTCGCACATAGCAAAACTTATGAACGGTCTTTTTTTAGTTTTTCAACCCCAGACAGCTCCAGATGGTTATGGGTATAAAATAAGCCATGCTGCTAGACACATAGCACAGAGACACACACTCACCTAGGTTCCCACTCACACTAACAACAACAAATCTGTTATTCCCCTGTATTGATTTGGAAGAGATATATCTAATATCTAATTACAAGTAAGTACAGACAACACTCAAGGGAACACACATACAGACCTAGCATTAGATATACGTCTCTCTGACATGCAAACCATTGTAGTGGACAGTCAGTGTCTGCACCTCTAGTATCAAACGCAGATTTACTAAAGGTTTGCATGTATAAAAACATGTCCAAACTTGATAATACCTGCAAAAATCACGCAAGCTGATTTACTAACAGGACTTACCCAGGATTTCATCTTTCAAATAAAAATACATTAGTTTTGCATGTTTTTTGTTATGAATATTCAATCTGGCAAATTACTTGATCTAAATTACAGTATACAGAAGGGGTCTGTTTCAATGGATTAATTAAGCACACACATTGTCATTTACTGCATCTAAGTGTCACTTGAGGATCACCAACTGTGTGTGCAAATGAATACAGTCGAAGGGCACGTATTTGTGAAAGTGTATGCAGGTAAGTATTTTCTCAAAATTGTTCCTCAGAGCTCTGAGTTTTTCACATCGCCTTCCTTCTGCTGACCTGTGGCCTCCTGAATATGTGCCATTCGTTTAGTTGAGCGGTCCTCGTTCGCCATACTGCACCCTTCACTACTGAGCTTGCGAAGTTATCTGGAGTCCACTAGCATGCATACAGGGGCAGGTGTGGGTTTCCCTCTAGTTCTCCTTGTATTTCTGCCAGGGTCTATATCAGCCCTCAACCTTTTCAGGGCTCGAGGTCTCTGTAAACGTAGGAATAAACTTCTTGTGTCAAAGTAGTAAACTTAATGGGATCTGATATTGATGGCTTAGGACCAGCACCAAGTGTGTATTAAAAGGTAGACCCTATAGTTCAGAACAAGGGGTTCCACTCAACATATTGTCTGATTCTAGACTTGAGAGGGCTAAACTAGTTTTCTAAGCTGAAAAGAGCTCCCTAACAGCAAAACAGGCCACACAATTTGTTGGCTTGATGCTAGATTGACTGAGAATGAGAGCCACTGTCATCCCAATGTATGGCAGATATTATTGTGGTTGCTGATTTAATACACATAGGTTGCTATGTGTAGTACCAGCTCCTGTTAAGGACACTAGGTGCACTGACTGCAGCCACAGTGGTAGTTCCCTTGGGTCTCTTGGAATTAAGGGGCCTCCAGAAGTGGGTTATCAGCCTGCAGCTAGACTCCAAGCATCCTCGTTTCAGCAAGAGGAGCACAAGTTCTAGCTCAGTGGAGACACAAAGCTTTCTCACGAAAAAAGAACAGGAGACATGTAGAACTCTAGTGTGAGATTAAAACACATCAACAAGCTGGAACTGAGGGATGTCGATCTGCCCCTCAAATTCTTCTTACTAGTTGTAATATATGATAAACAATATATAAATGGTTTTGATGGTCTGGTACATAAATCTGCACCTGTGGGTTCAGTCCCCATGGAATTAATTGAAGGTTGAGAACTGCAACCTAGCAGTCTAGCAAACACTCATGAAAACAAGAACATGGACCTTGCATGTTCTCAGGTGAAAACAGTTCCACAAATGTTGTGCACCCCACTATTTGATTCCAGTGTACTGCCCAGTTCCATGAGGTTGAACACCTGACCATCACAAAAACCATGGGCATTAACACAGAGTTGGTCCCCCCTTTGCTGTTATAACACCCTCCACTCTTCTGGGAAGGCTTTCCACTAGATTTTGAAGCATGGCTGTGTGGATATTTGCTCATTCAGCCACAAGAGCACTAGTGAGGTGAGGCACTGATGTCAAGTTAGAAGTCCTGGTGCATAGTCAGGGTTCCAATTCATCCCAAAGGTGTTCAGTGGGGTTGAGGTCATACATTGTCTTCATCAACCTCGCTTTGTTCACAGCAGCATTGTCATGATGGAAAAGGTTTGGGCCCCTTAGTTCCAGTGAAGGAAAATTTTAAAGCTGCAATATACAAAGACATTCTAAATAATTGTGTGCTTCCAACTTTCTGGCAACAAGGCCCACATATGGGTGTGATGCTCAGGTGTCCACATACTTTTGGCCATATAGTGGTTAAGGCACTGGGTTACTGATCAGAAGGTTGGGGGTTCAAGCCACAACACCACCAAGCTGCCACTGTTGAGAAAGGCCCTTAACCCTATCTGATCCAGGGGCACTGTATCATGGCTGACCTCAACTTCCTAAGAAGCTAAGATATGCGAAGAGAAGAATTTCGTTGTACTGTAATGTATATGTGACAAATAAAGTCTGTCTTTCTTTCTTTCTTACTTATTTTCAAGATTTGACAACATGCTTGTTTGATGCCAACAGGATTCAAAGAATATTTTGAATGATCAGCACCTTAATGACTTTGTCATTATACATGACACCAACCTGATACAATTACACCAACCTGTGGCAAGTTTCAGTTTACTTTTGCAGGAAATCTGTTTGAAATCTAAATTTCCAATGGAGAACAACTTAGCACATGCAAAAACCTCAGTTAAATATTGTTCCATCCTCCTACTTTATCTGTGATGTAATTTATGCAATTATTCTTTGTGAACTACCCCAACATGCCCACTAAATGCATCTGATATGATTGAAAAACTGTTGAGTGGAAAAAATCAAGGCAAATGTTGAGGACAATGTAAAGTTCAGGAATACAAATTATTAGAGAATATTTATATCACGTTCACAATGGGAGATCACACTTCTGAACTGATCATTTTTTTCAGTATCAATGTCTTAAACACTATTTGACAATTTTTTGGTAATGAGAAAATGGCTATGAAATTGAACAGAAACTAAATGTACTAATGCTATAAATGAAATTTGACTTATTTTTGTTGTCCTTAGGATATGCAAACTTGGATTTAACTACATATACTACAAAAAACTGTATTTAACTACATCTGACATGGGCAGCTTGAAAAGCACTTGCTTAAGTAGGGCAAAGACAGCTTCATCTATCATCAGTATACAGGAACTGTACAAACTCTATATGACTCACACTGCCTAACTCCAGAAATGCAAAATTAGGAAAGCCAGGGGAATACTGCTTGCCCCAGAACACACACACACATATACAAACACCACAAACATAGAAATAAAGAGGCACTAACATGAATACTGGAAATAACTGACCTGGACACATCCAGTACACCATTTTAATTTTTTTTTTCAGTAAACCCTCATACACTAACCTGAGGCCATAGAGCACAGTTCCATCTGGATGCAGCCGAATCATGCGGTTCTTGACGGTGACACCATGAACGAAAGATTTCTTGTCATTTATGAAGTAAGTGTCAGGCACCCAGAGTTGATCAGCCACTCGGTTATCCAGTGTCAAGTTCAGAGGAATCCCCGTGTAGGACAGGCGCTTATCACGCCATGATTGCTGGAAATACATGGTGATGGTGTAGTCCTGTAGCAAAGGCACACACATTTGTTTTTATATATATATTTTCATATATTTTTAATTCATACCTGTTTCAAGGTATTTTGTGTTTTGTTCTTGTATCAGCCCAGCTCCACTACGGATTTATAGATTTATAAAAGACACAAACAGAGATAGAAAATAGCCCACATTGGTGCTCATTGTTGCCAGGACACTTAAGCTACTTAGACAACCAGTCAATTTTCACCCATATCAGAGCCCCCAAAATTGATCTGTCCTATCCGTGAATTTTGAAGCCCAGGCACATTAGCTCAGATCTGGAACACATCTGAAACATATGCTTCATTCAGTAATTATCAAATGTCAGCTTGACTAACACAGGGTCTAATTTATTTTATAATTTGCATAATAATTTGCATATGTTAGCCACTAGCATTAGTGGCTTCTCACTACAGAGGGTGACTGTTCTAATGCAGGCTGTTCTTGATATTAAATACATATGCCTCCATGTATACTCTTCTTGTAATATTTTTTAATGTCTCCATCACAGTATTCTGTAAAAAAAAAAAAGTCTCCCATTCAGGGTTCCTGCCCTTTAGTAACATTTCTCTTTGCCATTATCAAGTCTTGATTTTATATTTTATTCTAAACTGAAAAAGCAGAGGATTAAAAATAAATGGAGATCATGGAGATCATTTGTGAAGTGCATCCAGGTCTCTAAGCATGGCCCAAGGGGAAGTTTCTAAATGAACTTGAAATGTTTCAACTTCCTGCTGCTGATCTTGAAAGGAAGCTCCTGCACTCCCTCCTCATTCGCCTTATCTGTGCTTCAAAACACACACACACACACACACACACACACACACACACACACACAATACAGTCTAAGCTGCAGTTTACAAAGATGCTTATACCAGCAGTTCAGAGCATGCCTTGGGGAAACAAAGTTTCCGGAAACTTTCTGATTGTTGAATTTCAAGTCATGTAGGGCACCTGAAATTATTCAAGGTTGCATTGCATTGCCACGTAAGCTGTGGTTGAATGCCTTCTTGCATCATACAGTAAAGCCTCATGTTTACTATTAAGACATCACTATGAGAAATAGCCAAAACATTTAGCCTGTAATCCCAAACTACGGACAAAGAGACATAATAGTATAGGTGATCCACTCTATCACCCCAGTGTGTAGCAGACAGTATTATGCTTGCTAGTCAGATCCAGCTAGATCTGCTTGCACCTAAGATCCATGGCCTCACTGAGACTAACTCATATGCCAGTGCTGTATAAGTGGCCTTATAATCTACTATACACCTTTCTTCCCCTACTACTGATTCTTCCCATGTTGCACAGAATTCAGCAACTAGGCCACAGAGAGGTTGTGATAAGCAGACTTGAGCAGATCTGCTGTTCCAAATGGACAGAGAGATTTGGCTCCCCAAGATAGGTCCTGTGCCTGTGGGTTTGGTCCCTTGGAGTATATTACCAACTGAGGACAGTGCAGGAAACACTCCTGAACGCAAGAAACCCTACTGTTATGTTATTCTTATGTTATTCTTAAGTTATTCTCTCGAACGCTGGGCCCGATCCCTAAAGTATTATCCTTTCTTCAGGAACTGATAGAAGGACAGCAGCAAGTCCCCATCTACACTAAAGATGTACATGGTGGCCATTGCTCAATGTCACAGTACCATGGATAGCATCTCCTTGGGGGCTTACAAAATTGTTTTGAACCTTTCTGAAGGGGGCAAGTGCCTTCATCTGCCACAAGTCCCTAGGAGTTGAAAGTAGGATCTCCTCTTTGTGTTGGAGTCCATTAAGGAAATCTGTTCAAAATCATAGCACCCAATTTTGCAAACCAATGTACTGACACAGTGTTCCATGAAGGTGAAGCCACAGGAGGAGTCTTTGTTGTGCCCAGTATGCACCAAACAGTAGTATTTAGGCCATCCAATCTTCATACCAACTATTTATTTGTAATAGAGGAAAAACCTGAGGGGCTCCTTTGGAGGGTGGACACCATCATGGCCTATAGACAGGCTGGATGCCAGCCCCTAAAAAGACATGCCACTCCATGAGAAGCGTGTCCTCCTCATGGCCATTACTTAGAGACGTCCCAGTCCAGGAAGTCTGCCCTTCTGCTACCCAGACATCACTGTGCAAGCTGTGAAAAATGATGTAAAAAAGTTACTTATAAATTAGCTGTTTTCGCCTAGATTAAGATTTTTTTCTAAAAATGCAATTAGATTGAATGCATGTTTATTTGACACAGATGTTTAATTAGAGTATTCCGGGTCATTCATGTGTTCAAGAACTGTATGCAACCACATAAATTCATCACAGTGTACTTGGGGTAGCAACCTTGCAAATAGTGCAGTGGACCTTTCCATGACCTAATTTTTCTGCAACCATCACAGTAAAGACAACATACTCATCTAGTAGAAATAAGTAGGCTAGAGAGTTACAGGTAAAGGGCCCAAGAGTGAGATGTAATCAAAAAATACACATAGACCAAAGAACACAGAAAACAAAAATGTAAAGCTTGGTGGTCTTGTAGAGGGAGTAGACCAAAGATCAAAAGTATTGTAGAGGGAGTATACCAAAGTATACCAGAGATCCAATTTGCCAAAAGTCAAGTTCTGAAACAGCAGCATCATGCCATGGGTTAAGATTTGGTGCAAGCAGTGTACAGTAACAAAGTCTGGATTATCTGAAGCTAGAACAGAGAAGACTACAAGAAAATGCTTCAAAATGACTCAAACTATCTTCTTAAAGTTGCAGTCAACAAATGACTCCTGTCAATAGAAATGCTACTACTCTACTACTTTTAACAAAACTAAGAACCACAGCCTACTATTATTATTATTATTATTATTATTATTATTATTATTATTATTATAGGTCTCTGCATGTCATCCAATCCCTTCAACTGATCCAGAATGCAGCTGCATTACTTGTTTTCAACACCCCATTGGTGCATTCCCTCCGCTGGCATACGGTTTCTGCCCACATCAGATCTGACACACTGGTGCTTGCTTACAAAGCCAAAAACAGACTAGCTCCAACCTACCTGAAGGCACTTATCAAACTCAGCTCTGCAACGTGTTCCCTTTGAGCCTCTAGCATGGCTCCACTTGACCCACCATCACTCAAGATTCAAGAAAGACATGCATCAAGACTCACTTCTGTATTTTAAACAAAGTTCCCCTGGCTGTCCAAACAGCTGAGACACTGGCTATCTTCAAACACTGAAGAAATATATCTTTACCAAGCACTTCATTGAGCACTAATTTAAAAAAAAAAAAACTTCACTTGTACATTTTGTGTTGCTGTACAGAGAGAAGACCACAAAAAGGGGCCTTAGACTAAAAAAGCTAAAGAATTTGTGTTCATAACATCATTTATCATGGAGAAAGGGATATAAGGTTGGGAGCATTTCTAATTCACATATTCATAGAATCTAGATTTCTTGATGATGATAAAAGTACAGGTGCATCCGTGCATTTTTCTGTTGTCTATTTACATTTCTTTGGAACGGCCACATCAATTAATTTATTATTCAATATATCTAGAAAATACTATGGTCTTCGAGCCAAGTTAAAAGCTGACCTGGTTAGTGTGCCAGTATCAAAGAGCAAGTGAGCCAGGATCACTGGTATGCTTAAATTTCTTATAGTAAAATTTTGTAAAAATAATGCTCAGTTACTAGACTGTGGTAGAGCTTGGTAAGATGCTGTGAACATACTGTCCTTTACATTTACATCCTTTACAGTATGTTACTACTCTTCCAGAGATAAGAAGCCAAGAACTTTACTCTAAAAAGTATTCATTTGAAAAAATATAAAATAAATCAAATTAATTCAGCATAAGACTATATAAATAGGTAATAGGTATAGAGCTATATGACTTCTATCATCATAAATATATATTATGGTATGTAGGTTTAACCAGAACTAATCCAACTACTCATTTTATCAAATTGAACACAAATCTATCCAAGGATCAGTTTCCTAAAACATTTTTTTTATAATAATATAAATAAATAATATAAGGCATGTGCAGTCTATCATTTATCCACTGCTGTACATGAGCCCCTCTTCCTGGGTCCTCCCTGCAAAACCAACATTGACTCACTAAAATAACTAATGCATGACCTGCTTCATGGAAATGGCTGTTCAGACCGCTATCCATAATTCACTAAAAAGTCTTTTCCATCATGCGATGATGTGGCACCTTGTCAGAACAGAAATTCACCTATGGCCTACACAGTCCAAGAGCCAGAGCACCACAGAGACCCACATGCAGCACTGGAGTAGCAGATGAGATACAGATGACTTAAATGTTTTTATGGCCATTGTTCCCAGGACTGCTGTACTATCCTGTCATCCCTAGGTTTTTATTATTGCAGATATTTATTTAGATGCTAAGTGTATATTAGAACAAATTCTACAATGTACACGAGAAATTTTATGCTGCTATGTGTAAGTGAAGTGTGTGCCATATGGCGTAGAATATTACTGATCAGACGGCATGGACTATTATTACAGAAATAAAACCAAACAATATAATACATTTTCTTTCTATCATATCATTAACAGCAGGTACTAAAACACTAAGGCAGGTCTTACAACACTACTACTACCACCTCCATCATCATAATCAAATTCTCATTAGCATTTTTAGGAGCATTTCATTCTTAGATCTCATATAGTCTAGTATTACCTACAGATACCTATGTGTGTGATTCTCAGAGTGTGTTATAGTTGAGTTTCAGCAACACGGAAATATTAGCTCTAAATCCAGAAAAATATCAGGTATTTAAGCACATTAAAAACTAATTTAACTGTGATTTTACTCTATAGCTTATACCTGCTTATGTTTTGGAGCACTCCTGATCTAGTTGTGCTGAACTCCAGAGACAGATTACACTATACAGCCACTATGATGTAGGACTGACATTCCTTATCAACACACACACACACACACAGATATAAATAAATAAACAGAAACAAACTTCCCATCTTGATAATCATACAGGTATGAGCTGAGTATGTGTGTGCTACTGCGCTACTCACCATGTTCACCTCAGACACCATGTCGATACTGGAGATGTCAATACTCATCCCGACGTCAACCGGAGGACCTGCAAAACACAGTCTATCAAATCTGTAACATCAAATCATCATTCCACACTGCACGATCACTTCCACCCAAATGGACAGGGCTTTCACCTGTGCTAAATAAGTTCATTACCTCCAAAATCGGGCCTAAGCCGAATGTCGTAGCCTTTAAGCAGTTTGTCCACGGTGACTTTGACGTACGACATGTTGCTGGGCTCGTTAACCCTGCAGGAGAAGAAAGTGATGTTGGATCAAATCGTGGCAGAGAGCGCAGAGGCAGATGCATACATCTGCACACGTGTGTGTGTGTGTGTGTGTGTGTGAATACGGTGGAGCGTCTTACCTGTGCGAGATCGGAGTGCGGCCGAGTGTCACGGCCATCAGCACGGGTAGACACAGCAGCGCCGGACGCCAGCGCTCTCCAGCCCTCCACATCGCGCACAGACAGGGCGCTCACGCCGTCCAACTTGCTCCGAAGCGGTCCCGCAATTTCAAGCACGCAGTGATGCACGCACGACGACGTGACCAGCATAAATATGCAAAAAAAAAAAAAAAGAAGCAAAAAAAAAAAAAAAAAGACAAGCTTATCTAAAGAAGAGCGAAGCGAAGGAGAGGAGAGAGTGCGCCAGAGCTGCTCCCGGTGCCGCCGGTGCTGAGGTGGTGGAGACGCAGCGCGAGCGGTGTATCAGTATGCCGGTCAGATCCCATTGTTCCTGGCGCGGCGCAGCGTGCTGCAAGCGCTCCGGCTTCTCCGCACCTGCTTGAGCATGCAGAGAAGCCCAGAAGTGCAGTAACCGCCAGTTCGCCTGCTCGCTCGTCTAATCGTCACTCCTGTGCGAGGTGTCGCACGCCTCGCTAAATGCGCATATTTTGGTTATTGCTGGAGCTGCACGAAGACGCTCCGCTCCGAGAGCTCTTTTCGCGCCATTTCTAAATTAACCACGCGTCACGCGCCCACACACAACTAATTTACTCGTTAGAACCCCGGAAAACGAATTAAAATCTCACGCGCCGCCGGAAAAAAAAAAAAAGCATACATTAATAACTCGCGGTGGCATGAATAATGAATGAGGAGAGATATTGGGCGCATTATTTCTGATAGGAGACGTGTAGGCTGCCGTGCAGGCAGTTTGCAAAGTGATATATGATGTATTAATAGTAGCCTTTAATACATCCATTCATAATTTATAGTCAAACACAACAAGGAACATACAGATCTCAAAAAATGGATGGGGTTTAGATCATAGGTGTTACTACTACTACTACTTATAATAATAATAATAATAATAATAATAATAATAATAATAATAATAATAATTAAAGCTGCAGTTAGCGTTTTCGGGGCCCAAGCACCCAGACTGAATGAGCCGCACATTTACAGATGTGCTACAATTGTTGCCTAAGCAATCACAGGAAAGTAGAGCCATAACTTTAGGTAAAGGGACAAGTATATAAAATATCAAAATTCAATGAATTTCAAATCGGCAAACAGGAAGTACTCTTGCAATTCAAAGGCTGATAAGCATTCACTTCAGCTTACCCTAGGGAATCATAGGAATGTGCTGCTTAGCCTTAGGTCGTGGTCCTGAAGATGCCTATCAAGCTTTGTTTCAGTGCACAAAGTCGTTGCTGAGATACAGCCTCACTTCCTGTTTGATTACTGTCACTTGCTCATTTTTATGAGGTTTACTCTGAAGATAACGTATGCCAAATTTGGTGATGATCGGTCAAACTTTGTAGGAGGATTAGCCAAAAAAAAGTTTTTGACAAAATCCAAGATGGCAGAAAATCTAATTAGGAAATTGATGTCATAGTATGCATTGAACTCATCTCGACCCAGAGAACCCCAGGATGCTTGGATTTAAAATTTTGGACACATGGTTCAAAAATTATGACCATAAACATACTTGAAAATTAGGCCAAAATTTGGCCCGATGGTGGCACTAGAGCGTTGGCAGCACTTGGCCCAAATTTGGTCAGAATGTTCCTTAGACCCTCCCCAGTCAGTGTGCCAAATTTCACAACTTTTTCCAGATGGTTCTATGGACTCACATAGACATCCTAGCCAGAAGAAGAAGAAGAAGAAGAAGGTAGAATAACAATAGGGTGCCTGCGCACTTTCTGCACTATTGCACCTCAGTACAATAGTCTCTGCCTTAAGATACATGTTCCTGTAACTCTGGGCCCCTGAATCATTCAGGATTGCCTCTTTATGGTGCCCCCGAAGAGTCACGTGTTATGGGATATATATCCGGTTCATAAAATCTTATTTATTGGACTCCATTAGCTGTCTAAAGAAAAGCTGTCTCTTGTACTTTATCTGCGCCATTCCTTAACCTTTTAGGCCATGCATTCATTTACACTTACATGCACAAAAAGAGAGCAAGAGAGAGAAGAACCATATTACATCCCCTCTAGGAGAGACCACTTAAACCATATTGTATTTTACCTGTCACAAATGGCTCCCAGTGGGAATTAGTTATTGCTTTATAAAACATGAGGTACCCAGTGGCCTATGACAATTTCAGAAATAGGAATCCAACTAGCTATTAGCGGTTTTACTGTTTGTTTTTTTATAAAATAAAAATAAATAAATACCTGAGTGCAGTCTGATGTGCCTATGCTCTTTTACAGGTCAAGAGTGCCATCCTCTGTTGCATGTACAAAACTAGACTGTTTAGTATTTAAATCCATTAAGCCCACTTTTTTATTGAGTTTTAACCTGAGGATTATTTAGAATTCAAAGATTCTACCATAGATGATGACAAAATGAAATAGACTAATCTCCATGTGTGCATCATTCCTCAGACTTTTAACTTCGTCGTTTTCAAAGAGCTATAAATGGACGAATCCAAACTGACTTTATTATATTTATATTTGACACCTTAAGTATTGATTTTTTTAGCAGGTAGGTCATTGATTGGGATTCAGGGAAGGTGTCAAGCCTCTAGTGTAGCCCCTATGGTTACTGATGAAGAGCCTCATGAATGTTTCAGCATTCAATTAGATCTGGGAAAGGAAATGAATGTAAATTTTGCCATAAAATGGGTGCACACACATACATAGATGGTTTTCTTTGTGTGGTTTGAGGAATTATCTTTCCTAACCACAATCTCAGTACCCAAAGGGAAACCTTTTGGCTCTTTTAGTTTTGAAAAAAAAAAAAAAGCTAAAAGAGCTTTTCTTCAAATTTTCATTTGAAGAAGAGTAAATAGGTCACCATGTGGCTCCCACACATCCTATATCATGTCATATTGTGTTTTAATCTCTAGGGGGCTCCTTAGCCAAAGGAATAGATTTTACCTCATTCTAATGCACAGAGTATTATTCCAAAGATTGGGAGAAGGAAAGGGGGATTATGAAGTGGACAATGTCCATACATAAGAAATGTGTGTGCACCGTGGTGACCTTGTTTCCCATGCAAAGGTTGAGAAATTTTCCAATGCCTGAATTTACTGGGCTAGTTTCAGAACTTTTGTTTGGTTTGGAAATTTTGCTGAAACATGGCACCCTGTTTAAGGATATTAGCTCTCCTGCATGTGCCTTGCACACTATGACAGGAAACCCACCTGCTATGTTGAACACAGTTGAACAAAGGTACACTATATGGGCAAGATATCTAAACATCACAGTATATGTGTAACTGTTGAACATCCCATTCCAAAAGCATGGGCAGTAAAAGTGAGTTGGTCTCGTCGTTGCTGTTATAACAGCCTCAACTCTTCTGGGACGTCTTTCCAGTAGATTTTGGAACATGGCTATGGTGACATTTGCCCATTCAGGCACAAGAGTATTAGTGAGGTCAGGAACTGATGTCAGGCGTGGAGGCCTGGTGCATGGTCAGCTTTCCAATTCATCCAACACAAAGGTGTGCAGTGGGGTTGAAGTCAGGGCTCTGTGAAGGCCACTCCAGCTCTTCCATTCTAATCTTGGCAAACCATGTCTTCACGGAGCTTGCTTTGGGCACACGGGCATTCTCATGCTGGAACACGTTTGGGCCCCTTAGTTCCATTGAATTCCAGTGAAGGGAAATTACAATGCTTCAGTATACAAAGACTTCTTAAACAATTGTGTGCTTCCATGTTTGTGGCAACAGTTTGGGGAAGGCCAACATATGGTGGCGATGGTCAGGTGTCCACAAACTTTTGCCTATATACTGTACATCTAAAACCACTCAAACAAGCCACTAGACTGTATGCTGGATAACTACATTGTCGACTCTCAAACGACAGTAGTAATTAATATTCTCTTCTAAACTCTCAGTACAGTTTTCAATACATCTTTTTTATCTAGTGATATGTGCAGTATGGCACTGTCTGCTACACTCTTAGATAAAAATGGTTCTTCAAGGTTTCTTCACATCAGTGAGTATATGTAGAACCGTAGCCTTTGTAAGACCCATTTGAGTACATTTGAGTGGTTCTTTATTTGTGCTAGTAAAATAATTTGACAGTTGCCTCCACAAGGTCATTTATGCTTATATTCTCTCTTGCATCCACACTGTGTAAACAGGAATTAATCATCTTACTTAAAAAAAGACAGTTAACAAATTTCTCAGTTTGTTTTCTTTATGTAGTTAAACAGAGTTATGTCAAATAATTGGAAAGAAAAGTAATTACACCAAAACCTTTGCTTAAAATCATGAGTGAGGAAGAGCCACAGGTGAAACACAGTGAGAGTGCATGCACATCTGTGAGCTCTGAATGGCGGGGAGGGGGAGCAGAAGAGCAAGAACTTACAGTGAAATCACTTCAGGTATTTTGTTGCTTAATTATTTAACTACTCTGCTCATTCATAGTGTTAGTCTCATTTTAAATGAGAAAAAATGAAGGTGTTATGTCATGTGCAATAGGGGTGTGCAAGTATGTTTTATCACCAACTTGTTGGTTCAGTTGAAGTAAAGTTAAATAGCTATCTAAACTAGTTAATATTGTAGCTTTCTTTTTTTTTTTTTCAAATAAACTTTTTAGTGTAACAGTCCATTGCAGGGCACCATTTTCATACATAATCACACCAATTTAGGGCCAATTTAGCACAGCAAAACATCGCAAAACTACCTGCATAAACATCGGAAGAACACAAGAAACTTCCACAACTGAGCTGAGGGTCAAACTCAGGAACCTAGAGGTGGTAATCTTACCCACTGTGCCATCCTGCTTTTATTGTTTTTCTTTACACCTACTAGCAAAACAGCTATGACAGATAACTGACTGCAATACTTGCTATAATACTGTCTTCTTACATAAGATATGCTATTTAATTTGTGTCTTGGGGATGGACATATCTGTAGCCCAAGTGCCTGGTACAAACAGATTTTGTGTCCAATTAGTATTCGAGACTTAGACACATTCTCAGTCTTTAAGTCTAGACTGAAAACCTATTTCGTTAGTCAAGCGTTTTGTTAATAGCTTTTCTCTTAAACATAGATTTGGAGAATTCTTGTGCGATGAAAGTTTTGGTAAACTGGTAAACTCTGGATGCTGTTGCCCCCCATTCTCAGGCTTTCACTCAGGTGTTTTGACAGTGGAGTGATGGGCTGCTTAATGTCCCAGGATGCCCTCATGCCTTCAGGGTCTCCCTTTTAGTTATTAGACAATGTCATAGCTAAAAAATAAAGAAAATCATAACTCCGAAATTAAAACAAATAAAACCAGTCATTCAATTAAGAATGCTGCTGTATAAACGGAGCCAGTTCCATTTGCCACAGGATCTTCTTTTGATGCTATGCAACACTTCATTAGAGCCAGCACTATGTGACCGATCTGGTATGTCACAAACTGCAATGTGTCATATACTCCTTAGTGTGCTGTGGACCCCTCACTTTCTGCAGACAAGCCCTTCCACATTGGGGAGTTCATCTAGCCAAGAGTCGCCAAGACACTTACCTTTGGAAAAAAAAAAAATTAACCTAGCAGTTTCTCTGTGTGATGTACTTGATGATCACCTGGTTACAGTAGATATATATTTTTTCTTCGTTTTCATGTCAAACCATTTTCTTTTAACTTCACTTAATTCACATCTAATTAACTCTTTCTGTAATTCAGAGAAAATCTATTTTTGCCTTTCACTCGTCATTTCCACTGTGTGAGCTTTCCCTTTTATGAAGTTTTGTGGGCTTCACCAAATGCTAATCAGCTGTGCCGTGCACACACCTGGTAATTTACAGGTGATTGGCATGCATCAACATATGCACACGAGTATGAAGAAAATCAGCCTTTATGAAATGTCACAAATTTAAAAAAATTTTCTTCAGTTTGGCTTACACAAACATTTACACGCAACTTTCCTAAAGGTTGATAAATGAGGCCCAATGTACTGTACATCCTCTTAAACCTCTATAGGTAATTCCTGTTAGATAAAAGCATGCCTAATAATCTTTTCTTACTCTTTTCCTCTCTCTCTCTTTCTCTCTCTCTCTCTCTCTCTCTCTCTGACTCCCTCTCTCTCTGACTCCCTCTCTCTCTGACTCCCTCTCTCTCTCTCTGTTGAGCTACATGTTACTCCTGTGCCCTGATGTGATGCCGGTGATCCTGACTCCTTCTTCCCTCTGGACCTGCCTGATCCATCCTGATGCACTGCTTCTGCTACCTTTTGCACAAAATGAGGTCTATGTAGAAGTCAGAGTTGGTGTAGAAGAACTTCAGTGGCCTGCACAGAGCCCTGACCTCAACCCCAACTTCACTAATGCTCTTGTGGCTAAATGGGCAAATCCCCACAACCACACTCTAAAATCTTTCCAGAAGAGTGGAGGCTGTTCTAACAACAAAGATGGGACCAAGTCACCAAGTTTTAATGCCCATGATTTTTTTCTTTGTTGGATTGTTTTCTTTGTCCTGTTTAATTATACTGTAATCAGCTTACTATTATAATAGCTAAGGCTTAAAGCTATGCCCTTTCAGGATAGTTTAATCAACTAATTTGGCATAGTGTTGCTGCAAAATTGAGTTGGGATTGAAGGAATGACAAATTTGTTTTCTTTTCTTATTCCCTGCTTATGCATATTCATGAGTTTATTATTCCTTCAACTTTCCAGCTAGAACCACAGAAACTATACACAGCCACAGAAAGTATTTTTTTCCTTTATTGATCAGCTTGACTCCTTTGTCCTCTTATATATAGGAACCCACAAACCTCTAGATGACTTTAAGTACTATGGTCTGGTTTGTTTCTCCTACATTGATCTCTATCCTTCCCACACGCACACAGACAGACAGACACACACACAAACACTCACACACACATACACACACACACACAGCAGGAAATTGATTGAGACCTTTGTATTGTCCTGATTAACCACAATTATGTGCAGGCACAAACACACACACACACACACACACACACACACACACTGCCAAGAAATGTAGACATAGTGCATCATAATTTCCCATAATTACCGATCATGGAAGAGAGACACAGAAAAAGGTAGGATAGTGTATATCTGGTTCAGACTGTTCCACTCTGAGTGAGTGGCTGTGGGTTCTTGCACTGTATTGAAATCTGAGGCCATTGAGGTTGGGAGATGGTTTGCTGTCCATGGTGCTGAACAGGCCCTCCTATCAAAATCAGCCAAAATCATTCTGGATAGTTGATGGGCTGGGGTTACTTGTGAGAGATAAATGACAGTGAGACAAGCTATAACAGTTGCTATGACAACAGTTCCAGGGATCTTTTGAGGAGTGGTCTGACCCTATTTCAAAGGGAGGAGTTATCACTCACAGCCCAAACAGTCAGAGCTGAGTAACACTGGTAGCCAAGTGTAAATCTCTAACCTTACAACAATTCAACAAAATTACAAATGTATCATTAAATCTCAAATATCACCACAATTTAATTTGATTGGTTTCGTATGGCTGAAAATACCTTGAAGCCACAAAAGTGACTGTTGGAAGTTTTTACACAGTGGAAACCAGACCACAAAAACAATTCTATACAATCGCAACACATCATACACATAGTCCACTAATATGATTTTCAGGGGCAGCGTTATGATGCAATGGGTAGCATTGCTCCTTCAGCTTCAGGGTCCAGGTACCGATCCTGAGCCCGGGTTACTCGCTATGTGAAGATTGTGTGCATGTTCCCCCATGTTTGCATGTGTTTCCTCCAGATTCCTCCCACTGACCAAAAACATGCGGGTAGGTGGAATGGCTATACTAAATTGCCCCTAGGCAAATGTCCCTGTGTGAATGGTGCCCTGTGATGGACTGGTATCTCATCTGGGGTGAATTCTCCTGTGATTGGCTCTGGATCCACCCTGACCCTGACAAGGATAAAGTGGCCACTGAAAATAGGTTTTTTGCCAAATATGAATGCATATACTGTTTCACTTTTTTTTTTCTTTTTTTTTTTGATGTTGTATAGGACTGACCAGAAGTGAATTGAGCTGAATTTCACTGTACACTCTGATCTATTTAATCACACTATTTTTTTTGTGTGTGTGTGTGTCTAGCAGCAGAGCATGTATCTTTTCTACTCACACTTGCTAGGATGTAACTAAGGATAAGTATGCACATAGATATATTCTTAGATTATTAGTATCAATTAAATCTAACATTCCAAAAATACTGCAGTTGAATTGCACCTTTATATTGCTGTACCAATGCATTTTCTTTTACTATGCAGTGACCCTGGTAAGCTGTATATTGTTACCGAAAGGACAGAAGCTCACAGTGCAGCTTTCACAGCCTTTTCTATGACTATACTCACAGATTTAATATACTAGGCTGATATAAGATCCGTGATGATGAATTTTAATTTGTCTGTCCTGGTCTGTGCTGCATGCTGGACCCTTAAATGAAGCTAATTAGTAAAGCAATCTCTTAGTTAGGATTAATCACTCACTGTTCATTTTCAAACCATTCACCTGTCAATCTACCATGGCCTCTCTGCACTAACTACCAAAATCTCTTGGACAGAGTCGAGTCAATGACTAAGACCTGAAATGGTGGTTATGCTGTCCTCAATCACCTCTGAGATTAAGGGAATTTTGCATGAAACTGCTGCTACATTGCCTATCTGGTGACAGATCCAAGAGTCTCATGAGTGAGAATAATAAAACCTTACAACATTACAATGCAATTAGAATTTGCAGAACGGAATGGAGTACATTTTGCAGGCAGGAAGCGAAAATGTGAAGAACCTCCCATTGATTCACAAGTCAAATGGTCTGATCTTGATCTGGATATCCTCTGGGATGCTATATCAGTTTCCATGGAAATTTATTAGACCTATGCTTATCAACAAAGAGTCAGTAATGTGAGGTCTCACAAACACAGATGTACATGGTGAATGGTACATGAGTGGCACAAGTGGTACATCAATAATAAACATGTGCATCTGGGGCTGCTTTAGAGAAATTATCTGAGTGAAAGTAAACACACTT
Organism: Pangasius djambal; assembly: GCA_022985145.1. NCBI lineage: Eukaryota > Metazoa > Chordata > Actinopteri > Siluriformes > Pangasiidae > Pangasius > Pangasius djambal. Next base: position 19,866,476 of record CM040977.1, read on the forward strand.
TATTTAGCACAAAAAAAGCACACATCCACACAGAGGTCAATGATAAAGTAAAGGGGGTGTACGCATGTGTACAGTCCATTTTGTCTGTGGGAAAGAAAGATAATGAGGGTAAGGAGGGGTCAGGGCGGAGTGTGTCAATGTGTATTGACCTGTTAGAAAGACAGATGTGTCACCGTCTATCCTACAGGGAAAAAGAAATCAGACCATGTATGGATGTCTCTTTAACACTCACTCTCTCCTTCTCTCTCTCTCTCTCCTTCTCTCTCTCTCTCTGTCTCTAAGACTCACACACAGAATAGGTAGACCTTAAGGGAGAGAGTGATAATTGCATAGGAGGGGTGTAATTACCTGTAAAATGGCACTGTGCTCAGCTCTCAGCTGCTACAGAGCCCATCACCAGCACGCAGCCACATTTTTTCATTGTACAAAATATGTTCCAAGTTCTGAATCCAGACTCCTCTCTTGACCACCAAGAGGCTGACTGATCTGGGTTTTATTGTGGTTCGGATATTAATTTGAATAAATACTTGTTTTTAAATCACCATAATCCTATCTATTTTACAACCGAATGTAAAAAAAAAAAAAAAAAAGCCCACATTCGTCCATCAGACTACCAGATAGTGAAGCATGATTCATCACTCCAGAGAACATGTTTCCACTGCTCCAGAGTCCAGTGTAGCCGTGCTTTACTCCACTCTAGCTGATGCTTGGCATTGCACATAGTGATCTTAAGCTTGTGTGCAGCTGCTTGGTCATGGAAACCCATTTCATGAAGCTCCTGATACACACTGCTTGTGCTGATATTGCTTCCAGAGGCAGTTTGGAACTGTGTAGTTGGTGATGCAACAGAGGATATGAGTTTTTATGTGCTATGCACTTCAGCATTCTGTGGTCCCGCTCTGTGAGTTTACGTGGTCTATCACTTCGTGGCTGATCTGTTGTTTCTCCTAGACACTTCCATTTTGCAATAATAACACTTACATTTAACGGGAGCTCATCTAACAGGACAGAAATTTCACAAACTGTCTTGTGGCAAGGGTGGCATCCTTTGACAGCGCCACATTTAATGTCACTGAGCTCTTCAGTATGATCCATTCTACTGCCAATGTTTGTCTGTGGAGATTGCATGGCTATGTGCTTGATTTTATGCACATGTTAGCAATGAGTGTGGCTGAAACACCTGAACTGATTAGGAGGGGTGTTCACATACTTTTGGCTATATAGTGTACTTTGTTTAAATTATTTTATTCAAAACCAAATGAACAGAAGTTTCGTTATCAAAATTCAATGCTACAAATAGTATATTGAATTAAATCAAAACCCTAAAACAGTTATAATGAGAAAATAATGAGTCAGAAAGGCACCAACATTATTATGTGTGCAGAAATATCACATATTGTGCATCAACTGTCATAGCACCAGTGGTTAATGGGTTTTGGTCTTTGTGCGCTGATTGTCAAAGTGTTTTTATTACAAGAGAAGTACTGCTGGGGTTTGGACAAAAGAGTTTATTTTGGGACTAATGTTTTTGTAGTGTTTTTGGCAAACTTTATAACTCTATGGGTATTTAAAACTATAAAAACAGAATATTTCAGTTCAATTTCACATGAGATGAGGTGTAGACTGTTTTCACTAAGGGTACCCATCTATATCAATTCAGTTTGGCTTTGCCTTGGGATTTGCTTTGTGCAACTTCAAATTTGAAGTTGTTGCTTTTGCTTCTGATATTCTTGCAACTCTTTTATTGCTGCAAGCAACATAATCTTTGTAGGTAAATGCTACTATCTCCGGGAGTATGGCTACCGCAAAGTGCTTCTGTCGTTGGGGAATGAGTGGTCTTTCAACTTTGGCATCGTCCAGTGCAAGTCGACTGGCTGTCTGGCTGGTTGAACGTTGACCTTGGATTTGCTGAAAATTCATTGTTGAGAAGAAGAATAGTTGATTCATGGCAAACTTTTAATTATATAATTTTTAAATCGTTGGTTTTGAAATGTATCAAATCTTTCCAAGTCAAAGGGCTCAAGTCCAAGTGAAGTCACAAGTCATTGATGTCAATGTCAAAGTTGAGTCGCAAGTCTTCTTTGATTATGTCAGATCAAATTTGTCAAATTTGTGACTCGAGTCCAAGTTGAGTCCAAGTCATGTGATTCAAGTCCACAACACTGGAGAGATGCATTAAGAGTAAAGTGACTAATGCTTGTTATTATGTTGATGATAAGATTAATTAAAGATGACTGTAAGGGTAATTAAAATATAAATATCCCTGTCTTACTTTCTTTCTCTTTCTTAGAGGGCTGCGGTTTTTCTGCTGAAATCTTTATCAGTTCCCCACTTCTCTCCCATCGTGCCATCATGATTTATTCAGGATGATAGATTCTGTACAGCCGCCCACAAATGGGTCCCAATTTCTATCTATAGACATGACTCTGATTCTATTCATCCATCTATGGGGTCTATACACTTGCACACATGCATAGTCTTTGCATGGAGGATGGTATATGAGAATATGAAATATGTATTATACACATAGATGTGTATGAATAGTGATTTTTTTTTGGGGGGGGGGGGGGTGTCAGTCACGACAATGTGTGTGTATTTGTGTGTATATGTGTGTCTGTATTTTCCTGTATACTCATTTGCAGGGCACTGACGGCTAATTTAATGCCACTGCAGGTACCCCTTAATATTTCTTTGTTAGAATCTTTAGCTTTTTTTATTGAGTCATGGTCAAATAAATATTTGTTTCCCCTGCAAAGCCCATGTTCACCCCAAAATCTAATCTTTCACGCTCATTTGAACACTTGGAGTTTTTCTTATAAAGAATGTTTAAACACTGTTAGCACCAGGCTCAGATTTAATAGAATAATATATCAGAGTATCAGAAACCCAAAGATACATTTATAATCCTTAAAAAGAGACTTTTGTGTGTGCATTTCATCTTCCATTTCCTTCTCCTCAGAAGGCTTAACTGTCCACGTCACCATATCTCACTCATTCTCTCTGTTACCAAGGCAACCAAAAGGTTGCTTCGTGTCTGGTTCTAGAGCAATGTGACATCCTCCCGGGTCACCACGGTAATGTCTCCAATAAAGTCAGGCATCATCTTTTTGCTTACATATAAATTTCAGTTCTTCCAAATTTTCAACATTTACCAGCTGTGGCTTTTACCCATTTGAAACCCAGACTGTGGATTCATTCTTCATATTCTTTATATATATTTTTGCAGTGGAAGGCTGTATCTTTTTCCAACCATCACTGAATAATTGCAGTGAAACCATAAGCTGTAATGAAGCATTTGGATAAAAGTGTTATCTTTAGACTACTGACTCATGCTCATTGTGAACATGTCTGCAGGGCCTGAGCCAGTTGGCTAGACACTCATAGTCCTACACACAGCTACCCACAGCTAAGAGGAAATGATTACTAAGACCAAAAAAAAAAAAAAAAAAAAAAAAAAAAAAAAAAAAAAAAAAAAAAAAAAAACAAACAGAAAATGATTAAAGCTACTCACACCTTTTATATAACCCACATCAGGCACACAGCATACTAATATAGCATTCACAGATGGATTGTGTGCATGGCGCAGCTTTCCTCTATTCTACTACCACATTTTCAATTGCTTCAGGGAGATGCTTAGTTTATCATGAAAGAGGGGGTTGAGCTGCAGCAGAGAGGGAGGAGAGATTGTTGCTATGCAATGACTGTCAGTATTAATGACAATTTTTCCTGCTGATACTGCTCACAAAATGCAACTTTTACAGACAGAGTGGGCGTGTGTGTGTGTGTGTGTGTGGGGGGGGGGGGGGGGGGGTGTTAAAACAGCTACTGCACACTATTGTGGAAGCAAGTATAAAGAACATCTGATGCATGACATATTTGCATTAACTCGGACTATTATGAATAATACATGCATTAATGAGGTTATGAATGGATAGTGAGAAAAACTAAATGATGCTCTGTTTCTAATTGCACA
>CM040977.1:19870548-19903215 GCA_022985145.1 Pangasius djambal
GGAATAAAGGTTTATGCACCATATGTTAGAACAGTGTGGCATCTTATTCAGATGTGGTGTTGTCACGAAGCAGACAGACTGACACACGTGCAAACAGTGTTGCACACAAACCAAAGGCAATACTTAGAAAGGTGAGGCAGGCAAATGTTCAGGCAAACAGGCATATTAGAATAGGCTAAGTCTGGAAACACGAAGCAAGCTATGGTCAAAGCATTAATCCGGCAAGCAGATACATTTATATATGGCCTATTCCAAAGGCATATCTTTTTCCAAAGACATGGTATTACTATGGAGTTGACTCCCCACATTGCTGCTATAACAGCCTCCACTATTCTAGGATGGATTTCCACCAGCTGTTGGAACGCTGCTTGGGCATTTGTACCCATCCAGCTAGAAGAGCATTAGTGAAGCGAGGCACTGATGTCAGGCGAGGAGACCTGGGGTGCAGTGTTCCACAGCATTCCAATTCATCCCAAAGGTGTTCAGTGGGGCTGAGGTAAGGGCTCTGTGCAGGCCACTTAAGTGCTTCCAAACCAACCTTGGCAAACAGCAGCATTATCATGCACCCCCAAACTGCCACTGCTGGGCTCTTGAGCAAGGTCCTTATTGCTCAAATGTATAAATGAGATGAATGTAAGTCGATCTGGATAAGGGCATCTTCCAAGTTCTTTAAATGTAAATTGTAATGTTGTAACATACAAAGACAATCTAGACAATTGTGTACCTTCAACTTTGTGGCAAAAGTTTGGAGAAGGCCCACATATGGAGGTCATGGTTAGGTATCCACATTTTGGCCATATAGTCACACACACATTAACACACTCATTCACACCTATGGGTAATTTAGCATAGCCAATTCACCTACCTGCATGTTTCTGGACACTGGAAGAAAACGTGGAGCAAACCCATGGGAACATGGGGAGAACATGCAAAACTACACACAGACATTAACCCAAGGATCAAACCGAGGACCCTGGAACTGTGAGGCAGCAATGAAGAACAGAAATGTTAGAAAGAATTTCCAGATCAGAGCAAACCTTTTTTGATCTCTGGCTCATCAGAAAATCAGTACTTAGAAAATAGATGTTTCAAACAAATTATGGGAGGATATTCATTGTTCAATAATCATGAAAAAAAGTGTGCAGATTTGGAAGGATGTAAGAATGCGATATTCTGCAGTTCAGATCAACATGACTCATCAGAAATCCGAGCAGCTCACTATTCCACCTAAAAACCAGAATCATCAGAGAGAGAGAGAGAAAGAGAGAGAGAGTGTTTGTGTGTGTGTGTGCAAGAGCATCGGATGTCATACGTTCTTAGCATATGAGTTATCAGACAGGACAGCTGTGCTGTCTGTCCTTTCCATGCAAGCTCCTTGCTATATAAATCAGTGAAGCATGCTCAAATCTAATCAACTCACCTGCCAATCTCACTGATTCTCAGCCTGAAGCCGTGTAATACATTATACAGAGTCATGTAATTTACTGTCCTACAATACATTATGCCATTGTTCAAATCACATCTTATATACAGTCATGTAGTGTGCACACACCAAACCGTACACATTGCTTAGGTACTGAGTTTTGTGTTATTTGTAAAAAAAAAAAAAAAAAAAAAATAATAATGTAATGGCTGGCTGTTCAGCCGTGTGTGCGCGCGCGCGTGTGTGTATGTAAGGCTAGGCAGGAAAATCAGAAGATCAGGGGAACAATGATTGTTAGACTGTCTGAGGTGAGTCAACTACATCAAAGTAAAAGAGCAGTGAATTCTTAACTGCAGTCTGCTGGGGAACTGCAATCCCATTTTACACTACAGCTAGTCATAAATTCCCTGGTCCAGTTCCTTCTTGCTCCGTTTTTTCCTTTTCCTTTTTTCTCACATCAATTCCGTATCTCTTGTCAGTGTTTAATAAAACAGTGCTAATAACTTGGCTCATGACCTGACTTTAGTGGTGATAGACTGCACTCACCCCTTCTTGCCTCTGTCTCTCTGCCAGATGCAAGAATTTTCCAGGCTAAAAATGGTTGAGTTTCATCAGAACTCGATCAGCTTTAACCCTTGAAAATAAAAGGGTTAAAAAGTTGTTTGGCTGTAAAAAGTTGTTTGGCTGTATGTAGTCTGATTTAAAGGTGCTTTTTATTTCATTTGTTTGAATCAAACCCACTCGGTGAACTTCTATGATTTCTATGCGCATTTGGAAAAGGTTTGTTTGCTTTTTTTTTTATTGCCTTATTCCTGATCTATGAAAAATAAGTGTGTTTCCAGTCCTAACCTTTCCCACCTTGAGGCACAGTCTAATCAAGGTTAAGATGTGAGCAGTATTCTCTGAGTTCATTGGCAACATTTCTTGGTGCTATGTGAAAGTAGTAAGTGTGGGCTGGCATTGACCATCATTCTTTTCTCTGATTATGATGGTTATAAATGTTGCTTGTGTTAAAAATCAGGCTGTTTGATCAGTACATCTCTAATTTAAAAGGAACCTCTAACAATTTTTAAATAACCCAAAAAGTAATATCAGTTCCCAAGTTGTCCTCACCCAGTTTATTCAGTTAATGGGTCCACTAAAAGAACAATTTTTGATCAGGCATTGATTCACACACAAAAAAACATTACAGTGAAAAAGAAAAAAATATCTCTTTCACTGGTGCCTGACAAGTTGCCCCAAGGCCATTATTATGCCTGGGTCACAATGACATTATGAAAACACATCTCCTATGACTGTTTAAAGGTCCCTTCTGAACAACAGCCAATAATACTATTTTGAAAAATAAAGGAAATATTGGAAAAATGATGATAATACATAAACTTATAAACATAACAGAATAAGAATGATCTTTAGGCATACACATTAACTAGGAGACAGGACCAAATGAGAATAAAGTATTCCTGAGTTGGGTTTTGATATCGTTGACATGTTGTTGTTGTTTTTTTCTACAAAGAGAGCCTCTCTGACTGCCCAAACACGCACTTCAACCCTCTCGCCATTATGAGATCGCTATGGCAACATCAGGCTACTATTCTGGGTTGGGTTTATCACAGTAAACTGTAATGTTCTCATCTGCTACTTTATTTTTTTCAGAGCTACAAGAGGAATCATAATCAGAGATTATATTAATGCGTGCTCTGACACAAACACACACACACACACACACACACACACACACACACACACACACTATAAAGGATACAGTGCTTTCATCAGATGCATATAATTTGTGTGCATGTATGTGTATGTGTGTGAAAGTCTGTATGTGTGTGTTTGTGCATGTACGGGGCTACTTGGACTTCTCTATATTAAAGTCTTTGCAATCCTCTGCTACCAGAGTATAAAATTCCAATACCATCTAAGCTAAGGATAGGAACAGAGATGCAAATATGCACAAGGGGCAGCTCAGTACCCACTCACTGATGTATAATTGCAGGTGGGAGGACATGCAGATCTCTGCTGTGTCTTTCTTTTGTTGTTGACAGACCATGCAAGCAGATTGCAAGCTTCACCTTGTTTTATACCCCATCTGTATATCTGTGTATCATCCCACAGTGGTTGCTTACTCTTCTAATTAATATAAATCAATAGTCCTAATGAAAGCTGTAATGAAACAGACTGGACATTTGTTTAGAAAGTCCATTGCATGATTGTTTCATATTATTTTTATTGTGTATCTCTCCCATCTCTGTCTCTCTTACCTTTACAAGTACAGTGAGATCTCTATATATCTATATAAATAGAATAGAAATAAAGTAAGTATAAGTAAAATAGAATGTACAATGAAGTAAAAATAACAAAGTAACAGAGTAATGACAAAAGTGTAGTACAGAAGTGTATGTGAAGAAGAGGGTGCAGCGAGTTAAACTTCTTCCAGCATTGGAAGCTGTGATCCTGTGATTTTTTTGTGTTGTTTTGATGATGCGCTGGAGTGCCTTCCTGTCCTCTGAGGTGCAGCATGAGTATCTGTGAGTTAACTGTTATGCAGTATGTAATTATGGACTCAATGGTGCACTAGTAGAAGTTCAGAAGGAGCTGTTGGGGGAGCTGTGCATTATTTAGCCTTCTCAGGAAATGGAGCATCTGTTGAGCTTTTTGTGCCACTGCTATTGTATTGATGGGCCATGATAGGTCGTTACTGATATGGATCCTGAGGAATTTAAAACTGTAGACTGCCTCCACCTTCTCACTCTTGATGCTGATGGGATGGTGAACACTGTGTTTTTGTCTTTTGAAGTCCAGGATTAGTTCTTTGGTTTCGTTAGAGTTGAGAGCCAGGTTGTTATTACAACTCCAAACTGTAATAAATTGCTGTAAATTTTACAGTAATTTACTGGCAATTTGGGTTGAGATCAGTGCAAGGTAGTTGTGCTAGCTGTGGTAGCTCAGTGGTTATGGCTTGGAGTTCCAGATAAGATGGTCATGTGTTCAAATCCCAGCACCACCAAACTGCATTGATTGGATCCATGAGCAAGACCCTTCGGCTCAGCTATGTCCTGCATCAACATACTGGGTTATGTGTTATTTTATACCATGTATGATATTACAGTACTTTACTGTCAATTTTACAATACTTTATTGGCAACCCATTAATGTAAAATCGACAGTAAATTTTTTACAGTGCCTCGTGTCCAGGTTCTTAATTTCCAGATTTGATACATGCTTAAAGGTCTATTCCAATACATCATTCAAGCAAAGTCACTGTGCCCTACCTTAGACACACTCATGTGTGCACACTCACATGAGTGAGAATAGAGTTCTGGCCCACAGGCACCAGTTGGATTTTCTATTCATCCTAATAACCAATCTTGGCTTAGAGAAGAGTCCAGCTTTCCAATACATCACTGTTAATATTCTCGGTTAAAAAGACGCAATTGATAAATTTGACTACTATCACGTATGAGGTGAAATGTAATAACACTGAAACCATTTGTTTAATCCTAATACACAAAGTACAATCTATCAATCTGCCACACCTAATATTATTGCTAATACTTCAGTCTGTATTGCTATGGTGCAGTATATAGCAGTGCCGCCTCACATCTACAGGGTCCGCAGTTTGATCCCGGGCTCAGGTTACTGTCTATGCAGACTTTAACATGTTCTCCTTGTATATTTATTGGTTTCTTCCAATTTCCTCCCATCTCCCTAAAGCATACCTGAAGATGAATTTGCTATGCTAAATTGCCGTAGGTGTGAATGAGGGTGTGCAAGGTGTCCTGTGATAGACTGGTGTCCCATCCAAGGTGTGTTCCCACCTTAGGCCCAGTATTCCCAGGATAGGCTCTGGATCAACTGCAGTTCTGACCAGGATGAAGTGGTCATTGAAGATGAATGATTGTCTCAAAGAATGAACAAATGAATGTTACAATTCATTTAGGAATAGCTGGTTGACACAAACTATGGTGTAGGAGTATTAATTATTTTTACTACCCTTTCTTCTTTTTTTTCCCCAAAAAGTTGTTTTGTAATTGTTTAACTTGTTTAACTGGCCTACTCATGTAGGCTACATTGTGCATTAGCATATTATGAACGCACAGCACTCATTACCTTTTCTACAACTGTTCTTGCTTTATTTCTTCTTATGCGAGTGTGGTTTTGGCCGAAGAGCATGTTTTTTCCCATACCAGAAGAATCTGGGGACAATGCCGTATTTGCCTTTCTGAGGGTGGAATGAATCGGTAGTGGGGAGTGTTTATAACAAGACAAACAGGAGGTGTAAACACAATTAAAGAGCTCAGTATTTATATATAATCTTTTTGACGTTACACTGTCATTGACCAGAGCAATGATTTTTTATTACATTATTTTTTAAATCATGTTCCATGTACCTTATTTGTAGTAGTAAGGCTGTAAGAATTGTAGAGATTGGACCTTTAAATAGGTCTTTTACTCATGCTATACCCATATTCTAAATGTCTTGATGCTTTCTGCTATGCGCAACACACCAAAACAACGCACGCACCTGACTCTCTCAGGCAGAGGCATGTACTAAATGAAGGTTGGCTATATTAGCTTTGGGGAGTGTTACAGTCACAGAGGTGGCATTGTTATAAATAGTTAATAACATTAGTCTCTCTCCCAGTGCCAGTGCTCTTTTGAAGTGATTTACGCACATGGACACACAGACAAACAGACACATACACACAGACACTCACACACAAACACACACGCATACACACACACACACACATAGATTCTGCAGGTGAGCCCACACTACAGTGAAGAGCGTTATTACAGTGAATGGGTTTGTTGAAGGATTGAGTGGAGGGGTTCGGTTGTTTTAAGAAGAAGAAGAAGAAGAATGCTTTTTTTGCTTTTATTAAATTTAAGGTGCAGTATCTGATGGTGCTAGAAGTATTCATAAATAAAAGTATATAAATATAAATATAATATTACAGGAGTAAAAAGGTTAACACACTGGTAAGATGGGTAGACAGACTGTTGATGATTATGTGATAAAAGATACATGATTCAATCATTTAAGATCAATTCAATGTGTTTTTTGCTTACTCATGATTCATACGTGTCTGTCCTTTGTTCACTCATAATGTACATCTATCTGTTTCTTGGGTCAGAATGTTTTTGTCCTTGTTCTTGCTTTTATGTTTTTCTCTTATCTTAGCCTGGGGCATTATCTATATGGTCTCAAGTGTGTCCTCTGCACACATATTAGTATAAAACTTGTACTTGTTCAACTTATGTTTAAACTTTAGAGTGCCCAACCTGTCCATGTGCACACAATAAACCATCTCTTTTATTATACCCTGGCACTTGGTCTCCTGATTCTTCAGTCATCTTACTTCTGATGAAACTGCAGTATTTTGATGGTCAGGAAGATTTACAACAGTAGGACAGAGACCTCCGCTTAGAGTTCAGTTCTCTGATGGCACTGGGGTAGAAGCTATTCAGGAGCCTTCATGTCTGTGTCTTGATGGACCTATATCACTTTCCAGATGGCAACAGGGTGAGGAGTTGGTGACCTGGGTTGATTATGTCGCTTGTGGTCTGGTGGAGACAGGTACTGTAGATGTTCTCCAGCCCAGGTAGCTGTGTGTTGATGATCTTCTGTGCTGATTTGATATCTCTCTGGTGAGCCTTCTTGTCAGCCACAGAGCAGCTGGCATACCATACTGAGATGCTGTAGGTGAGTATGCTTTCTGTGGAGCAGTGATAGAAGTCTACCAGAAGCTGCTTGGACAAGTTGGCCTTCCTCAGATTCTTTAGGAAATAGAGCTGCTTCTGTGCCTTCTTCACCAAAGAAGTTCCGTTCATGTCCATGTGAGGTCCTGGGAGATGTGAGTGCCTAAGAATGGGGCAGGGACCTCCTTCTGTTTCCGGAAGTTGATAACCAGATCTTTGGTTTTGGTGGTTGAGCAGTTTGGTGACCACTCTGCTGGGGAAGATCATGTTGAACAGAGAGCTGTAGTCTGCAAGCAGCATCCTTGAGTACCCTCCCTGGAATTCTGTCTGGACTGCCTGCCTTCCTTGGGTTGGTACTGCGGAGCGCTCTCCTGACATCATCTAATAAATCTGTAGTGTTCAAACAGGAGTCCCACATACACACTACACTTGACACTATAGTCAGACTATATACACTGTCAACATACTAAAAGAAAAACACTTCCTACTTCAGCTTAAAACCTTAAGCTTACAGACAAACTGTAATTTGTGAGACAACATGCACACCAACATCACCATAGATCACTGTAGCTCTCTTGTAAATCTATCTGTTCATTAACTAAGTGGCAAGTGGACATTACTACTGAGATGTAATGGTTATATCTCAAATGGAGGAAGCACAATTAGCAAATTACCCACAGGCTTGTACGTGTGACAAATGTTTTACACTACAGAAAACCTGCTTCACCTTAATGTCAAGCTGATGGCCATATTTTGTTTGCAGGTTGCTAATTAACCGCGAGTTCCTTCAGACATTCTTTTTACATCCTCAGTTTGACAGAGGTGAGGACCCTGCCCTTGTAGCTGATGTATTCCACAGCATGCAGCTTGCAGGCCTAACCAGACTCACTGTCCTGCATAACAATGAATTAATTTAGTTTCTGTGTTTATAGATCGAGGTCCATAATTAGTTAATGCAGATCTGCATAATTAATGCAGATTCAATGAATTAAAGCATGTATATTGGCAGAGAAAATTCCTGATACTGATACACAAGGCCAGACACCTGCTATAGTCAATAGCCACACTTGCAAATTTGTAGTAATATGAAAAGATAGGAAGGATCATTTTAGGATTAGCATTTGTACCTTCTCTAACAATTTCAGGTTTATGACATTTAATGAGATCCAACCACATTACCCATGTTCATGAAATTTGTATTAAGTTCTCCTGAAATCATGTTATCTACAGCTAGTACTGTTCTAAAAAATTAACAGCTGTGGATTTTAATCCTAGTGTACATCCAACACCTGAGTTTCACTAACAGGTTTTTTGACATTTCATGCAAGCATTAGCAGATGTCTGTCACAATTATAGTCCTCAGCCATTCATTTTATGTTTTCAATATTGTGTACTTCTTTATATTATTAAAATTATGCTGGACACACGCATGAGATTTGCTATAAAACGGTTTGTTTATTAGCATTGTAGTACAGTACGAAAGCAAAAACATCAGAAGCAGCAGCATTAATCGTGGATCTGTGGTCCACGATGAATTTGATTATGAAAAGTGGAAGTCTGAAGGCAAGCATTCAATTACTCAGATGGCAGCATGCCTGGATTAATTCTATCACAGAAGTGCCTCAATAACAGCACTATTTAAAATATAATAAACACATCACTCATTCATATTTCTGACAGGAAGGGGAAAGTGTATATTTCCATGTGTGCTGTACAGATGCACATACATACCGTTACTGTAATGTAAACGTATGTGTGTGCATCTGGCGGACAAGTACTCCCAGAAACTCATTTTGTTAGCAAATCAGTTCAGTGCTGAATCCTCTTGTTTTAACAGCAAGACATTATAGATATTGCTCATCTATCTTTTTTCCCTAACCAAGTTAATGTCATTAGCTTAACCTAAAGGAAATACATATCAAACAGCTTGTGACAGCACCAGGAGAGGGAATTTACAACCACAAGAAATGCGTAGATATGTGAGATATATCATCTTCACATATTTCTCTGTGCACCAATTAATGGTTCAGCAATTTTTTTTTCCAGTCCTGCTCACTGCTCTTTTAAATCCGTACCTGCTTCTTTGGTTCATGTTCTGTGTTTAGAGGAATGAAAGGGCTCACTTAACATACACATATGTGAGGGAGCCTGTAAGCACTCAGGTGAGTTTCTTTAACCAAGGCAAGTGAGATTAAGTAGCCGGTCTTATCTGTTCTTTTGATGTTGAGCACAGAAGTGTTTGAGCTGGTGGTGAGGTTGAGCTTGTGATTTAACACTGGATTTTGACTGCTGTTTACGGCTGTTTTATTTCCCTTTATTTAGCTTTCTTGAGCTAAACATTATTTAACTAAAATTTAATCCATATAAGTTTCTTCTTATTTATTTATTTTTTTCATTAGAAACAGACTTTTCTGCATATTTCACTATTTCTCTCTCTCTCTCTCTCTCTCTCTCTCTCTCTCCTTTTTCCCCTAGGCAAAAGCGTTGCTGCTTACAAATGGATGTACTGTTCACAGATCATGCTGACTTCGAGCAGCTGAGATAATAATATACGAAATGACTAACCTTGAATACAACTGTATTTTTGTGTATAAAGACACACAAAACTATTTTTCATGCCTGGTGATCCCCCTACCTGCAGGTGTGTGTAATCAGAGTGCAAATGAGACATGGAGGTAATGTAACATGGACTAACATGGAGGTAATGTAACTTGGAGTGAAAACCTGTTTTTGTGAAAAGCAGTTATTGATATGTCACAACTTTTGTAACTTTTTGTTTTTGCATTCTTGGATCAAAATAACTTGAACATAGCCTGCGTTATATAAATATCAAGGGGCGTAGTAGCATCGAAAGGCAAATGTATGTGAACATAAAATTTCATATTAAGCAAAAAACATTTTTGTGTAGTTCCACGATAAGTATACATTTTAAATGGATCATTTTGACTGTTTGACTGTTTAGAACTTTAAATAAACTTTAACTATAGTTAATACAACATACAGCAAATGATTATGATTTTGGCATTATTGAGTCAGTACAAAAACATTTATATTTTAAAAAAAAGCAGAGTTGTCACACCAAATACTGACTTTGTTTGATTTATTACTGTTTACTTTTCTTTATAGTATTTTTCTAGAAATGTAGAAACACTTGATTTCATTATATCTGAAGGCATCTTTTCTTTTGCATCATTTCTTGCATGTGCCTAAGCATTTTGCGGTTCTGTATACTGTAAGGAAGTTCTAGCACAAACATCAATGGAATCATGTACTCTGGAGCATGGGTACACTCCTGGCCAAAAGAATGGGCCAAGTCCACAATGGCAAAATATTAAGTTTCTAATGGTCTTATCAACAAATCATTGTTCAGGAAATTAGTAAGAATTAAGCAAATAGATCAAGGAACTTAGTAGCTTTTCCCTTTGATTTGTTTAAATATTTAAGTCTTGTGGTCTTTGATGGGCTGCATCAGGTGTGGCAGATAACCAAATAATGAGTAATCCTTTAAGAAAAAAAAATCCCAGAAGATATTTTTTGTGTTAGTTTGAAATTTACATAGAAATTTTAATCATTATCATGATTTTACTGTATACAAGAAGACTATATAAGTGAATTTCCCTGTTTCTAGCTTTTCCCCAAACAGTTCACTGCAGCAAAGGTAAACGAGCAAATGGTGGCACAGGAGCTCTCAGGAGTGCATTTGTTTAATTCTTGCTAATTTTCTGACCAATGATTTGTTGCTAAGACCATCAAAAACTTCATATTTGCCATTTTGGTCCTGTTTTTTTTAAACATTTTTTTAAAGAAATAATGTATTTTCAGAAGTACTGACCAATAATGATGTGCAGTTTTGCCTGTAAATCATCTGAATATGTGTAAAACTTACACAAGCTGCATAAGGAAGCTATTTGGATATATATTTTATTAGTACAATATAGTTGGCTACATATAGTCTACACTCCTGAGCTGCCGGAGATCCAGACCCCCCTACGCTCTGGACCAGATGAGCATCACTCCTGAGCTCCTGGTGCCAGACCTCCCCCCCCCCCTTCACTCTGGACCTGTCCACCGGCAATGCTTCACACTGCCATGAAGACGCTTCAGCTGTTTTCTATGGACTACACAAGCGCACATTGTACACACACACGTGCACTACAGTGTAAACCCATATTTGGATGGGTTCTCTGTTGAGTCTGGTTCCTCACAAGGTTTCTTCCTATCACCATCTCAGGGAGTTTTTCCTTGCCACCGTCGCCCTGCTTGCTCATCAGAGACGTCACACACTCTCATTTCACTTACTTTTGTTTGTGTAAAGCTGCTTTGAGACAATGACCTTTGTAAAAAAGCGCTATACAAATAAAAACGAATTGAATTGAATTGAATTGAATATAGTCATAGCTTGAAAAATAGAATAATGTCTGTGATAATTAGCTGCCACAACCTGAAATTAAGTCACACATCTGTATTATTTGTTGCAGGCATTAAATAAATAATCAATGTATTATTATTATATTTTTGCCAATAGTTTTTGAAGCTTAGAACTTTTATCATGTTTACTTATGTTGGCTGGTTATCACTGGACAGCTTGCTAGATAGATTAGATGTTAAGCAGTTAAATTAGCATGTTAAGGCAATATAACTGTACAGTACATATATTCACCATCATCAGTCTTTCATGAGGTCAACAAATTCACACAAACATGAACAAGTAATCTAAGCAGCAGCTTGCTTCTAGCACCCTACCTACTGAATTAAATCAGAACATTACCATAATAATGACCAGCACACTGCATGGATGATGTGAGCCCCATACTATTTTAGCACTTTATATCTTTTTTTTTTTTAAATGTGTTGATGTGATTCAACTACAGTTGGTCAGTTTTTATAAATCTTGACACACTTTTCAGCAAGCAGATAAGTCAGGAGGTTTATAGTTGGGATCTTTTAATGACATCAACAGTGTTTATTATATGATCTCTTTTCACTGGCACACATCAACAGGCTTTTAATTTATTCTTTGCTATTATTACCCAGAAGCCTTGCCCCTCTTTAAGCCATTGCAACCATCAGGGTCTGTGATAGCTCACTGAAGAGAATAAGCTACAAAGACCAAGGATCAGACAGAATCCTTGTCCAATAAACACTTGTGCACAATAAGAATAAACAACAGATGTATAATTTTCCAAGACAAATGAATTACAGTGTAAAATGGCAAATAATGGCATCACAACCAAGTCAGACTTTTTGGTTTGTGCACTTAGAAAGGATTAAATAGATTAATTAGTTGGTAATAGCTTTTCCCAAGGCCAGCCATCTGAGAAAAATATTCAAAACATGTTTTTTCCTACTTCCCTGCTCTCTAATGTCGCATTTCAATGAATTGCTAAATATTCCACACAAACAAAAACAGCACAGAATATATTCAGCTTTTTTCAGGCACTGATTTATTTATTCATTTTTTTCACAGTGTTGAGTTTTTTTATACACTACATAAATGTATTAACAGGTGAAGAGTGCAGCACAGAGAGGACAGGCTAACAACATCTGTAAGAAGAAAGGGCCAAAAAAGTCAGACAGAGAGTATACTAAAACCAAGAGACAGCATGGAGCTCACGCGCACACACACACACACACACACACACACACACACACACACACACACACACACACACACACACACACACACGGTTAAGCAAACCACTGAAATCTGTTCATTTATTATTAATAACAGCAAACAGTGATGATGGAAAAGTACAACATATTCTTATAATGCCTTGTTTATCTATTTATATACAAAAATATAAATAGATTTCATTTTGTAAATGTTCATTGCTAGTCACTGCTATTAGAGACAGTGTTCTGCATAGGGTGAACTAAATGTATGTATCATGACTTGCGAAATGTGTCAAGGCTCTTACTGGACACAACACACATCTATACATAATTCTACAATAGAAAATATGTTACAACAGGAAGAGGCTACATTGCAGCCCACTGAAAGGACAGACATTCATATATTCATATGGCAAGTATTTATGAAAATAAAATATGCAAACTAACAGACACATGAGAAAGCATAGCTGGAAAAGGGGTGAGGGTCTCACAGTAGCATCAGCAGACACGCACATACACACACACACACACACACACATTTTTAATGACTGCTGATGGGTAAATTAGAACTGGAACTCCAAATTAACATGAAAAAATCAGATCATGCTTAAAATGTTCCTCTTTTCATCATGGTTACGATCTGAATGGTCTACCTCAAAATAATCGAAGTGTTAAACTACACAAAAGGCATCCAGGGCTTTGTCATAAGCTGACAAGATGTAACTAAATAGTTTATTGTTTTGACAGTGTGCATTTGGGAAAGTCTGAAGAGCCGGATGAAAAAGAAAGACCAGATTTGCCTTCCAGGAAAGAACATTTGGTTCTGTTATCCATGGCATCTCTAATGTGTCGTTAGATGAAAGGAATATGACACTCACCAAGAGCAAACAACGAGCAAAGCTGATAGACAACCACAGACAAGAGGGCGGCTTTGTGAACTTCTTGGCCACAGTGTGCTACGCTAGAGGCTTTGTCAGGAACATTTGTTAGGATCATCTGATCATTTGCTCAGTAAATATTGTTAGTTGTGGAACTACAGATTACAGAGAGAGTAAACTGGTGAAATGAAGCCATTCTGCATAACCTCAACGTAAAATTTTTGCTTAATGACTAAGTGAGTGTGTGTGTGTTTTTGTGTGTATACGTGTGTGAACAGTATTATGGTATTATATATATTTATATATAAGCGTACATGTTTGGTACAGTGACATGAGAGATTTTTGTACATCAGTTATTACAGAGAAAGGATTAACCCAGTATGCTGTAATTATTGGCTATTTCCAAGAGAATGGCTTAAGGGTAAATTTTAGCACATCGGAAAATCTTAATCTACCTACGCTTTGGTTTGATAGGGCACAAGGAAGCTGGATATTTGTGTATATACATGTAATTATAGTTGCGTCTTTTACAATAAAAACTACTCGGCTCGGCATCTACATAGCTACTAGTAAATAGGTAAACGTCATTGTTATATTATGTTAAATTCCTGCTAAAAGCTGTTATGATCTTTAAACTACTGGGTATGCTGAAAGCTAAAAATATTTTATTTGTCCACAAAATGCAGCACAAAACATGTTTTTTTTTGTGCCACACCTGTAGCAATGCAAATATATTTGAATTATATCCTTCATTGCACCATACCTTAAAGATGTTTTATTACTGAGCAAGAGCAAGGTAGATATGTCTAATGTACTTGTTTGATATGGCACACACTGTTTCAAATAGTCTGTAATATTAAATTGTCAGTCTTCAAGATTTTTTTTTTTTAAGTTGCTGCTGGTAATATTCAAAGTAATATAATACTGAACTATAATAACTCTAACATGTCGCATGCAGCTCTTCTTTCTTTTCTTCACTAACACATTCTCACCTAGTAAAATACAACATATCAAAGGATGAAGACACCACTGGTAAAACCTCTGCTCTTATTCACCCACTCTTATGTGGAGATGGAGAATTTACAAATGATTTCCAGAAATTTCACCCAGATGAGGATGGCTTCCCTTTTGCGTCTGGTTCCTCTCAAGGTTTCTTCCTCATATTGTCTCAGGGAGATTTTCCTTGCCACCATTGCCTCTGGCTTGCTCATTAGAGATAAATTTATAAATGTGAAATTTATATCCTGAATTTATATGTTTCTGTAAAGCTGCTTTGTGACAATGTCCATTGTTAAAAGCGCTATACAAATAAAATTGAATTGAATTGAATATTTCTTATATTTCAAATGAGTCCAAGCCTCACTCACACCATATCTTTATATGAGATAGAGGTATCCAATCCAGTACACAAGGTTGAAGAGGCCAAAAGCAGTTGGGAAGAATATTCGGGAGTAGGAATCAATTTTGGACACATGAACATGCATCCTGTTTTCACGCCATGCCCCTGAGCGACAGTCATCAAAGCAGCAGAAAAAACTTGTGCAGTCTTTCCCATCCAGACACTCATATGTGTAATCATCATCATCATGATAGGGCGCAATGTTGTTCATCTGGAGCAGAGACGTCCCTGGTCTGATGTTCGCCATGCTTGATTTCTGGCATAGAGGAATACAAAATTATTCTGTGCATTATAATGCTGGCTAGGCCTTAGGCAAAGACTAACGAAAGAACAGTTATTATTATACTGAGTTAAATTTGGCCGTTTTTGTATAAATAATAAGAACTGTGATTTTCAATTAAATAGTTAAAAAGCAAAATGCGCAGCAAATTTTGAAATCTGAAAGATCTGAAGAAATTGCATTTTATTTTATTAAACATTATTTCAATGTTATGTTCAAAGCTATGTTTTGGCTGCGGTTATTCCACGAAGTCCTATATCTGTTTGAGTTTCTATATCTGTCTGAGTAAGCTGCTATGATCACATACATTTTTTTCGTCCATCCATATGCATTTGATGTTTAGAACTGCTTTTGTAGTGCTTGTTCTGCCACACACTGTACAAAATATGCATAAGCTCACCGGTGCACTGCTTGACTTGGTTTTCTTGTTCTGACGGTTACCGGTGAAGTAGTGCAGTGTTCCATACTCCATAAGGGCAGCAAAGGTGAAGATGAAGCAAACAGACACAAACAAATCCATGGCTGTCACATAAGACACCTTCGGCAATGACTTCCTGGATATGGTACTTAGGGTTGTCATAGTAAGGACGGTTGTGATACCTTTGTCAAAGAAAAAAAAAACACTCAAAATGGGAAAGAACAGCAATTCCCTACAGGCAATTGAAATCATGTTTAAATGGAATTTGTGAAATTAGATAAACTATATATAATTTAATAAGACCTCTGTTAAAATCAGTGTGCTTCGTGTAAACTGGTATTTTATTTAATCTGTTCTGAATTTAGTTTGTAAGCTACCTAAAGATGTTCGGGCAGGCACAGCATCTTTGTTGATCCAGAAGGAAACCCAGGACAGCACTACAATCATGCTGCAGGGGATGTAGGTCTGGATGGTGAAGTAGCCCATTCTCCGGCTCAGATCAAAGAAGATTGTCATAATCACATACTCCCCTGAATACAACAATCAACAAAATCTTACACAAAAATAAATATTGTGCCTTGACAAAGTCAAAGTTCTGTTGCTGTTAATCATGTTTTAAACTGATTTTCCACAGCATACAAGGTAGGATTGCTTTCATTTTGTTTTTTTGTACCTCACAAACACTGCATAATGTGGAGCTGAATTGTTGCCCTGCAAATCCCATTGTTTTACACTGCACGACACTAAAATGTCACCGATTGACATTCACTGCTCACTCATTATCTAATTATCATCCTTCTCAGACAACTTACCAGACTGAGTATGTGCCACATCAGACGAGTTGCGCAGGCCAACAAAGGCAAACTGGTAAAGTCTCCAGTACCGTTGGTCAGCTACCTCAACAGCGCGACGCTGCCATCTATACTGGATCTCGTTTTTTGGATACCCATCTGCAAAATAAAACACACACATACACATCTCCCAAACAGCTCATGCACTGAACATCACAAACACTCAGCTATAATGTATAGCACACACACAAAAGAATGGCAGAATGGCACTGAGGCATACAAGACATATCATGCCTTTTCCTCAATGTTCTACCCATGGTGATTGATAACATATATGAGAAGCTGAGGGAGAGCGCACACAGCAGATGCAGGGATGACACACACCGAAATGCAGACTAATGTAAAGGTGGCTGAAGAGGGATGAGTATTCTGCAAGAGGATGGTACACTGTCCTTCCTCATTGAGGGATTGGAAGATGGTATTTGGGGTAGGCCAGAGGTAATGTTTAGGAACCATTTGGCCAATAGGTGGTGAATGAAAATTGGTCAGCTGACAAAGGCAATGTGTGGGATTGTTTGGCTAGCAGCACTCAGGACGGGGCTGAGGCCGAGTGACAGACTGATGATAAGAGTTTTAACACCTACAGCTTGAAAACTCCAGCGGACACGAATGTTCATCCATAGGAAAGTTATGCAGCTTAAGGTAGCATTCCGCATTAATAGTCAACCTGACAAAAACAGAATAGTGTCAGAAAAACAAAACAAAAAAAAGGTTGAGTCTTACAAATGCACTGAGTTGTGCGAACTACCATGTTTCATGACTCTATTACCTCAGCCTATTATTCAGTTTCAACTAACATAAACAGATGTGGATTAAATGAGTTAATGACTTAAACTGTATGTGTCCACAGACAGCAGGGGCAATTTTTCTTACAGAAGCAAATGCTACAGGACAGGAGAACAAAAGCACAAATCTCAGCTGCACAAACAACAATCAACAATCAACACAAGCCTAAACAAAATGGCTGCAATGGCACACCTCAGAGTGTACATTACACGTCCATTGCTCCAAAGGCGCAGAAGCCGGTTGGGTGTAGTGATCCAGTGGGCGTCAGATTTGCGGGAGTTGCGAAAAAACGTATCAGGGATCCAGATCTTTCCCACCATGTTGCTGTTTAGCATGAGGAGCTTCATGGTGCTGTTAAACTTGAGCCGGCTGTCATACCATGTCTGAGCAAAGAAGATGTCTATGGTATACTCCTAATGATCAGAGCAACACAAACCAGTAAAATGTAAATGTTAAGATATTTATCAGTTATAAGCACTACATCTTCCAAATACCTTTGTAGATCTGTGGTATTAGCTCACCATGTTGATGGGATCCACTGGGCCTATGCTGTTCACGTACACGGCTGTCTCAATGACAGTGGGTCTTACTGGAAAAGAATACAGTTCTCCTTAGATGAGGGCTCAAATCAGTGTAATGCTTTTTAATACATTTTAATTAACATACTGACTTGTTATTGTACATTCCCAATCATAGTTATAGATTATATTATTATTAATTATAGGTGATAAATCATTTGAAGTGATCCACAACCTATTGAAATCCTGTTTGAAGGGCTAGATGAAATGTAATGGTTTATGTCTTAGCATTAAACTCACTAATACGAAAATATTCATATGTAAATGAATGACTGTGTGTCATCAAAACAATGCAGTTCCAACGGGATGATGAATCACAAAAAGCCCACAGGGCCACTTCACACCCCCTCACTCTCGGCTCTGAGCACTAATGAACTCCACTCATCCTCTCTCCCACTTGTGCTCCTTATCCGTTTCTCTTTCGTTCTTTATATCTGTGGCCATTTTACATATTTCACTGTGGTGGTGTATAAAGGCAAAATCACAAAAACTCTGTCATTGTCCAAATACTTCCAGACCTGACTGTATGTGTATATATATATATATATATATATATATATATATATATATATATATACTGTATGTGTGTGTGTGTGTGTGTGTGTGTATATATATATATACATACACAGTACTGTGCAAGTCTTAGGCACATGCAAAAAAAAAGCAAAGATGCCTTCAATAATAATGAAAGTAAATGTCTCTACTTTAAAAAATACTACAAAGAACAGTAATCAGTAACAAATGTAACAAAGTCAATATATGCTGTGATGACCCTTTGCTTTAAAAAAAGAAAAAAATAGTCAGTTTTATAAGGAAATGAGCTGTAAGTGTTACTGAGCATCTTGCAGAAGCAGCCACAGCTCTTCTGAAGACTTTGACTGTCACACTTGCTTCTTATTTTTGCAGCAAAACCCAGCAGCCTTCATTATGTCTTTTTGCCTGAAAAGTGTCTCTTATGTAATATGCTGCTTTCTTTACTAACATACAAAGTTTTTGTTTATATATATATGCTTTCATGCTTATATCCTATTCTATTCTAAGCATAATTATTGGCATACTTTCTAACTGCCCTGTAGGACTTTGAGCTGTGTTGCCAACCAATGAAAATGAGGTTCATCAGAATGGGAATCAATTCAAAGTTGCTGTAATAACTTGCCTCCAATGTCTGGTCGCAGTTTGTTGTCATAGCCCTGCAGTAATTTATTCAGAATGAGGGTGACGTCACTGTCATAAACTTTTGGGGATAAAACCCAAGTTTTATTTATGGGAACATCCTCATAATCTTCCTCCTCAGCTTTACTGGGTCCAAATGCCATGCTGACAACATGGAGAAGTAGAGAAAGATCCGTTAGACAAGAAGAATTAGGCAGAGAGTAAGAGATAGCAATAGAGAAAAGACACAGAAAGAAACATCTCCAAGGAACGTGGTTTTAATGAACCAAGAGAACTCACATACATATTTCATACATATAAACAAGCAAGGGTAATGTGGTGTGGAAGGTAGACTGAAGTCATAAGAATAAGTAGACACGCTTCAAACCCTAGCTTAACCTATCCAACAAATTGAGTCTTGTGAATTGTTACAAATTTACCAAGTTTGCAAAGTGTGAGACCATGTTAAACTAATAATGATACCTGACAGAAAACATAATGACATATTAGAAAAGTATGAGCATATAATTTATTACTGTAATATCTAAAATGTGGTATCTACTTAGTGAGTGCAGAATGGAAATCACAAATAAGGGGACAATGATTAATGAAAATGCGGCTTGGCTCTCACCGAAGGTTGGAACCGTTAAAGGTTAGAGGTTTAAATTATTTCCCACATCTCTCTTTCTCTTTTTCTCTCTGTGACTGTTCTGGTCTCATATGAAACATTACTGTCTCCAGTACCTTTCTAATTATTCTTTGTTTCACAGGGTAGGAAAATCCAAATTTCCTCACAGTCAAATCCAATGCAGTCCAGCCTTTAAGCAGCAAATAGAAGCTCTGGCATGAATGCTAACAGAGAAAATGGTCATTTAAAGAGTGAAAATTTTTTAGTGACAATGACACTCAAAAATTAAAAACGCATTAGGATAGAGGATCTCAGATTTGAACTCTGCGGAAAATCCTCAGCACATACACCGATCAGCCATAACATTAAAACCACCTGCCTAATAATACAACCAAAACAGCCCTGACCCATCAAGGCATGGACTCTACAAGGTGTGCAAGTCAACACCTCACACTCTTTGTCATGTTCCTTAAACCATTCCTAAACAATTTTTGCAGTGTGGTAGGGCGCATCATCCTGCTGAAAGAGGCCACTGGTATTAGGGAATACCGTTGCCATGGAGGTGTGTACTTGGTCTGCAGCAATGTTTAGGTAGGTGGTATGTGTCTAAGTAACAACTACATGAATGCCAGGACCCAAGGTTTCCCAGCAGAACATTGCCCAGAGCATCACACTGCCTCTTCCGGCTTGCCTTCTTCCCATAGTGCATCCTGGTGCCATATCTTCCCCAGGTAATCAAACCAGACAGGCTACCCTTCACCCCCCATGCACATCACCGGGTGCGAATGACTCTGTCGCCAGTTCACCGGTTGTCCTTCCTTGGACCACTTTTGGTATGTATTAACTACTGCTACTACTATGTATTAACTCTGACGCAGTCGTCTAGCCATCACAGTTTGTCCCTTGTCAAAGTCATTCAGATCCTTGCGCTTGCCCATTTTTCCTGCTTCCAACACATCAACTGCGAGAGCTGACTGTTCACTTGCTGCCAAATATATCCCACCCCAAGACAGGTGCCACTGTAAAGAGATAATCAATGTTATTCACTTCACCTCTCAGGGGTTTTAATGTTATGGCTGATCAGTGGTTTTTTTTGACAGTGTAAGAATTTTTTGTTGAACCTGGGTCAATTTTTTTCAATTGTATATCAGTGATCAAATGTGTCAAATGTATCAGTGATTGAGACAGAAAAAGAAAACCACTTACTGTTATCACTAATACATTATCGACACTCTGCTGTATTGCTATTGCTGCTTAGATGTGGCCACGCCTCCTGACATAAGGCGTCAATGACATAAGAGGGCCTATGAGGCCAGCTGTTTTTGAAATGTTATTTAAGAGATGTTATTTATCCAAAGAATCCTTGAAGAATCCTATTTTTATAAGAGTTTACAGTCCATGTTCTAGTACCACTCCATTTTCCAACTACATATGTCTGCTATACTGAAACACACTGAAAAAACTCTGGAACTGACTAATAACAAATTAGTCAACATACAGCTAATATACTTCATCACTCTTTCCGCATGGAGAATCACAACAAGCTTGTACAAAACCCTTATGAAGAAGAATTTATCAAAATTTATCCATTTTTATGCTTCATCTAAAGCCTGATATTCAAAAATCGATGCATAAAATTAGTGTTGAAATGCCACCAAGTTCAACTGGACACTTATGAACCCCTGTAAAGTTAACACTGAGGAATTTGCTGTGTACCAAACCCTGCATCCTTCTCATGCACCTACAAGGAGCTGTCAGCTATAGTCTACAGCTGAGGATAAGAAGCTGATATCAGTGCTTTGTAAGAACCACAGATGAAATGAAAATGAGGAGTGCTGTATTCGTTTTTGTCCCCTTTATTATATGGAAAAACAGCATTTTTGCTGAAAGGCTGCAGATTGAAGTCTCCTCAAGGGTGATTCAGTAAATGACATTGCACTTGCTGGCTAAAACAAACAGAAACCGGCTTAAGCAATATGATATATCAGCTTCAGTTTCTTTCCCTGTGTATCTCCTACCGCAAGTCTAATAAATACCGATCGTTTTCGTCTGGGTACAAGCAAAGAAATGGCAGTTTAGCACACGTACGGGCCTGAAGAACATCTCAAAGCCACTTCAGGCGGATTAAACAGAACCAGGCTATGGTTCAGGTTTCCTACAGATTGCATTTGATTTCCTGAGGTGTACACTTACCACACTCCGAGCAGTCCGGGCAGCAGCCAGACCAGCGCATCTCTCCTCCGGCGGGGATGCAGCATAGCCATGATGGGAAAAGAGCACCTCTCAGTCTGAACGAAACGGCCTGCGAAACTCTAGCAAAACCGAGAGGAAGAGACCCATTCACATGCGCCTGAGCCAGCCGTGGTTTGCGCTGAATTATAACAGATGGTGCGCACTGCATACATTCAGCCTATTGCGCTGTGATCCAATGAGGCGATCGAGAAGAGGGAGAAGGAAATGTGCGTTCACACGCTGAGTAAGACGCGCTGTGTGTCTGAAAGAGAGGAAGCGCGCGCGTGCGTGTGTGTGTGTGTGTGTGTGCGTGCGTGTGTGTATGTGTACAGGGAGGGGGGCGAGTGAAAGCGGGATTCCGCTGATTGCTGCGGCACCGCGTCTTCTGGCCTTCTGCTGACTGAAGCGCACTCACTGCGCCGGAAATTAGGAAAGAAATCTGCCTGTGATTAAACAGCTGACTGCTCCCTCCCTGTAAATAATTAAATCATTACAAAGTTTGTGCTCTGATACTGAGAAAGTTCCCAGAGTTATGATAATAATGTTATTAAGCCAACTATGGCGTATTAGGGAGTCGTACACTTTGTACTTTACAGCAGAAGTCTTCAATCTTATCCACAAAGAGCCTGTGTGGCTGCAGCCAAATAGGGGACACATTTTATATTTGATTGGAGAGATGAACTGATTAAACAAGTGGAATCAGGCCTGACTCCTGCCTGGTTGGAATGAAAGCCTGCAGCCACACGGGCCCTTTGTGGATAAGACTGAAGACACCTGCTGAAAGTTCAAACTCAGTGTATACTAAGTTTGATGCTATAGACCACCACGATACATAATTACCAACAACCAAACCAAAACCAAAAACAAACAAACCAATTAAAACCAAAAGGCATATCAGAAGCTTTAAGGCAAAAAAGTTCATCAGAAGTTCATAAAACAGCATGCAAGCAGGATAGAGCCTATGCCCTGTTTTCTATGTCAAAATAAAAACAAAATATGACATTGTTAACTTTAGTTGAAAAGCTAAAAAAAGAAGAAAAAAAAACTATTTGCTTTGCTTATCTTGAAATGTCTCTAGAACTTGTCAGGAGCCCACCTGTGGCAACTTCAATTAACTGGACATGATTTAGAAAGGCACATATGCATAAGGTCCCACAAATCAGCCACCCAATGAAGTCCAAGAAATTATTCTTAAACAGCAACACACAGGACAAGGGTATAAAACCATTTCTAAAGCTTTGAATATTAACAGGAGCACAGTGGGCTACCTCATTGTGAAATGGAAGATGTCTGGAACTGCCTGGACCTCTCCTACAGCCAATGATGGATTAACCATGGGTAAATTTTTATTGTTTTTCTTAACCCACAGCAAGGTCTTTCAGCCCATGGGCCTCTGAGTCTTTAATCTGTACTCACCTACTCAGTAACTGGGCTAGAAGGGCCTTGGTCAGGGAGCTGACCAAGAATCCAATGACCACCCTAACAGAGCTTCAGAAGTATATGGCAGGCACTTAAAGGACCCTGAGAGCACTAGGAAAAATATTATCCGTTCTGATGGGACAAACATTTAATTCTTTGAGCTGAACTCCAAGTGCTATGACTGGTGAAAACCAGGTACTGGTTATCAACTGACTAATATCATGCCTAAAATAAAGCATGGTGGTGGCCGCATCATGCTATGGGCTGCATCTCAGCAGAAGGAATAGGAAGGCTGGTCAGAATTTAGGAAAGAAAGAATAGAGCCAAATACACAGAGGTCCTTGAAGAAAACCTGCTCTAGAGTGCTCGCAACATCACACTAGGGCAAAGCTTCACCTTTCACCATGACAACAACCCAAAGCATACAGCCAAAACAAAGCTGGAGTGACTTTGAGACAAGTCTCTGAATGTCCTTGAGTATCTCAGCCGAAGCTCAGACTTGAACCCCATAGAATATCTGTGGAGAGATCTGAAGATAGCAATTCACAGACGCTCCCCACTCAATCTGATTGAGCTTGAGAGGACCTGCCAGAAATAATCAGAGAAACCGTCCAAATCCAGCTGTGCAAAGCTTGTAGAGACTTACCCAAGAAGATTCAAAGCTGTAATTGCTGCAAAAGGTGCAATGTATTAAAAAATTAAATAAAGGGTCTGAACACTTGTCTAAATAAGATATTAGTTTTTGCTTTTTAAAAAAGTTGCAAAAACTTCTAAAAACTTGTTTTTGCTTTGTCATTATGGTTTACTATGTGTGGATTGATGGCCAAAAAGTAAACCTAATCAATTTTAAATTAAATCTATAGCACAATAAAGTCTGAAGGGGTCTGAATACTTTCTGAACCCACTGTACATAACCTATATATAACCTTTCTATTTCCTTATCTTCCAGAACTAGTGGAGACAACATATGAAAGTCTTCATAAGGGTTTTAATAACACTTCCTGATGCATGCCCAGGACAGTGTTTACAGTACTAGTTCTGATATATATTTTGATGAAGAATGATGACTGCTCAAAGTATCAATATTGTACCCTCTTGAGGATGATAATCACTCAAATGTAATGCTGATCCATCTTGAGGGTGAGGTACACTCAAATGCTGATTCTGATCTCTGTTGATGATGACAATCACTCAGTCTATTAATACTGTCTTGGCTTGCTTTCAGGTATGACTGTGAAATCACTTCTTTTAACCAATAGGCTAATATGTTTTTACACAGTGGAGCCCCTTTACGTGCTCTCTAAACCACTCAAACAGCTTCAGGTTCATATGGGAAGTTGCACAAATTGCCTAACACCAAGTCCAGATCCCACTGTATGACCATTGCTGTATGCAGAGGTTGAAGACATTCCACACCTTTAGTTATTGTCCTTACTATTTTATGTGATCACAGCAACAACCTATCAGTCAGTTCCCAATATGGAGACAATGCTGCTATATACACCTTTAGGGCAGATCCAGACAGAGACACTTGTAGAAAAAGGTATAAAAAAAATTTTAAAACATCATTCATAGTGCAATATAAGGGGTTTATGCCCAGTGTTTTATGTCACAGTGAGAATATAATTGGCATGTTGTCATAAGAGTGTGTCTGACCCGTTGTGACCTTGCTAGCATGCTGGGTCAGGGGCCAGACCCATAATTTCAGGGTGTGGGATCTGCTTTGCCACATTGATTCTTGTCTCTGAGATGGCAGATACAGTCTGATGGGTAGGGGTGTCCAACATCAAAACTGTAATCAATACTATGGGGACAGCGAGCTCAGTAATCATTAACATGATGTTATTGACATCCAATGCTCTAGTTGTAGAGAGTTGTAGTAAACCAGTCAATCATTAACTCCATATTTTCAAACTAGATGTAGGAATTCTCCAGCACTTCTGGCGTATTGTCCTTTGGTGATTTTTGGTCAGTCTTTGTCCTGATTTGAAGTTCTGGTCCACTGCATTGATATTAATCCTTTCATCCACTGTTGCAGTTTTTGAAACTTACTTCTTCTGAAAGCTGTAACCCACTGTCCCATATGCTAGTTCATGTTTCATCCATGGGGAAGGGATTGTTTCAGTGACTCCTGAACCTATTCACCAAAGACCTGTCAAAGCACTAGTGGTAGGTGTTTTTAACAGCCACTGGCAATGGCATTTGAGCAAGTCAAACTTGCCAGGTGGACCTCAAGCATGGAGAATGAGATGTAGCCACTGAAACGACATCACACACGAGGCAGCTGTACTAATCTCCACTGAGCTCTGAACTTCACTGCACTGTTGCATTGTTGCTAACAGCTCCTGCATTAGGCCCATGCCCGGTGCTAGCTCCTCTACTCTGCATTCCAGTGCACTAAGGGCACTCGTTTTCTCTTCTCTACATGTCTGAGCATCTGAACCATCTGTCAGCTGCAGTTCTTCCTTTGATCATGCCTAGAGGGTCTTGCATGGAAGGCCCATAGTTCTTCCATAGCCTGCAGCAGTTTGTCTGAGGGGCATGCTTCCTAATTTGCAAGTGGCCTTATGCAATATTTGCAAAAAGTTGCATATGTGTTTGTCAAAGATGATACAGTTTAAATAAATTTGGGCATTGGTCATATTCATCCTCCATTGGTCATGTCCATCATGTATCATGCAGCTCAAATCCAGCAATGTGCCCTGAGATACAGAAGATAAAAAAATTATAAGGTTGAAAAAAGTTGAACAATTTACAAAATTTCTAAACATATACATTTATGATATTAATTACAAGAAGATGCTGCACACCAACACAAACAATAGGGCATGTGTCTGCTCTCTGAGTCAGTGGTGAATATGGATAAATCAGTGCAGAAATTGCAGTGCAACACACCCTCCTTGGCAGTACAGACTTTACCACAACACTTTTTGTAATTCTTTTGAGCGTATCTTAGTATCCTGAATCAACTTTCTCCAAAAGAGGATGAACATGATATAATGTGGGCATTTTACATATGTGTTACAGTCATGACGTGACCACTTTGCTAATATTCAGCTAGAAAACAAACACAGAGGAATAATCCAACAGTTTCTGAAGGAAACCTGGTGGTAAGGAATGTAAGGAAGTAGACCCAGTACATAGTGTAATATTCACAAAACCATTCAGCCTTCTTATGACCCAGATGTGTTGTTGTTCCATTAGGCTAACACACCATTCACATATATTGGAAATGTGATATTTAATCTTTGCATTTCTTGAAGTAACATGCTAATTATATTAATTTAGTGTGTCATAAACTAACCTTAATCTTAATTATAGTTCCTAACATCCGAAGTATATTATTAAACACAACTCTAAACCACAGTCTACCAAACTGATATATTTAAATGTCACAGAGGACATAGAATAGAATAGAGATTTAGAAATACTAGAACACTGGAATAGAAATTTGTCTTGTAACTTATACACATAAAGAAGCATAACCAATCATTCAAATCTGACATGCCACAAAATATTGCATTTCCATATGGCATATATCCATTTTCAAAAAATACAAAAATGATTTAAGAATAAATTACTGCTTCTTGCTACTGGTACCTGAAATTACACAAATGTACAATCAGAATTTTATTTCAAGATAAAACGAATATGCAATCCTTCCCATAAAACAAATTATGTCCAAATGATGGGACATTTGTATTCAGGTGAGTTCTGATAAAGAACGAAAGAGGAGAGATGAAACATCACCATGGTGATGTCAGCCATTAATATTCAGAGACAGTATGATATAAACTCAAAAATCCAGAGAATTACACGACTGAAATCTGCTCACGCAAACACACAAAACTGGCTTTACAATGTTATTATTCACTGTGGTTTCTTGCAGAGCAAATAAGGACTGTTGTTCAAACAGGCCATGTTGACTTGTTATTATGTCAGATATTCAGAGCAGAGCCACTGTGAACATATAGAGATCTGTGGTTGTTACAATGGTTGTAAATATCATAAAACACACACACACACACACACACACACACACACAAACACACACACACAGACACACACACACTCAGAATAAACAGCCAGGTTCTGTCAGACATATTAAGCATCAAAGCTCTGTGTATGTACACGTAGTTGCTAAGCAACTCATCCAACACCCCTAATCTCTGTTGGCTGGTTTGTTCTGTAGAAGAATCCCAATGCCCTGATCTCTTTTTTCTCTTTCATCTTTCTGCTTTTTCCCTTCATTGATTCATTATTTTGTCATTACCTCTTCTTGTACTTTTTCAAAAACATAGTAGGTTTAAATGTGTGCGATATTTTCGCATATGAATCTTTTTATAGAATTATGCTTAAGTGCATATTTGTCAGTACGAAAGGTTAGATGAAAAGACCTTTTAACATCGTACTTACTAAAACTGGCCATACCTCAGTGTAGTCTTGGAAAATAGGGTTGCTTTCCAGACTGCCATGGTGGTTTGCTTTAGAAGTAGTACTGTCTTTCTGTGTTTTTGTTTTCTTGCTAACAAATGATATACAAATAACAAAGTCATCACCTTGTGACCAGTGTCATATGCACAGTCCCCTAATACAGCAGAAACAGAAATGGGCAGAAGGCTTGGTTACACCTCTACGACCACCATTTTCAACCTCTCGCTATTGCAGTCTGCTGTCCCCGCCTGCTTCAAGTCAGCGACGATCATCCCAGTTCCAAAGAAAACCACAGTGAACTGCCTGAATGACTATTGTCCAGTTGCTCTAACCCCTATCACCACCAAATGCTTTGAGAGATTCATACTCTCTCACATCAAAACTGCCATCCCTGCCGACCTCGACCAAAACCAGTCTGCTTACAGAGCAAACAGATCCACTTACACACGTGGATGACGGAAACACTTATGTAAGAATGCTGTTTGTGGATTTCAGTTCAGCTTTTAATACAGTCATACTCCACAAACTCGTTCTAAAACTGAGCAACTTGGGCCTAGGCAGTTCACTGTGCACATGGATACTGGACTTGCTGCGCAACAGACCTCAGAATGTCAGGATGGGAGGTCACACATCATCAACTCTCATCCTGAACACTGGCACACCACAGGGGTGTGTCCTCAGCCCCCTCCTCTTCTCGCTCTTCACACACGACTGCTCCCCTAATTTGCTGATGACACCACCATAGTGGGACTGATTACAGATAATAATACAAGGAGGAGGATCAGCATCTGACAAAATGGTGTTCCCTCAATAATCTGGACTTAAACATCTGCAAAACCAAGGAACGTATAATTGACTTCAGAAGATCAAGGCATACTGAGCACTCTGCCCTCTGCATACAGGGTAAGGAGGTTCGAGATAAGGAGGTAAGAGAATAAAAAAGACCTGCAGTGGGTGGTGAGGGTGGCAGAGCGCATCACTGGCACAACACTACCTCTCCTCAAAGACATTTACACTGGCCGTCTCAGAAAGAAAGCCAGTTGTATCATAATGGACCCCACTCACCCTGGACATCACCTGTTTTCCCCTCTGCCCTCTAGGAAAAGATACAGAACAATCAAAACGAGGATCAACAGATCAAAGAACAGTTTCTTCCCACAGGCAGTCAAATGCATAAATCCTCCTCCTTCCCTCCTTCTGCCCCAAAGCATTATCGAACAATAAACCAATGTCAATGCCAAGTGCAATAATACACACGCACACACCACACTGCATATTTGCACCAATCTGTAAACACCTCTCATATGTTTACACAAATCTTATACTGTTACACTTATGTTTATTATTCATGTATCCTGATATACATTATATAGAGTATACAACAACACTATGTATACTGCATTCTGCACTGCTGTTCTTGTTTAATTTGCTCCAGTGTACACTACAATATTTTGCACTAACCATTGTATATATTACCTTTTGGAATACCTCTCTTCTTGTCTATTTTATTTTTTTATTTGTATTTGTCTATTATGCCAAAACCTTGTGAGCTGCTAAACAGTCTTTCGTTGTTCAAAACAATGACAATAAAAATCTATTCTATTCTACTGTGTAAGAACACAGAGTAGAGAAACTGTCAGGGGGCGAGAAACAAATGCGAGAGCTGTTAGGTTGTATCTTTAAACTGCAGAATGATGAGTTCAGGGATGCTTAGTATAGCCAACTTACATATACTGCCAGACAATGATGTGAACGCCTGTAATGAGTAATGAGTACTGGCAAAGAGTACTGATAGCTCACTGTTGGAACATTCTGGAAATCAGAATATAATAGAGGAGTTTATTATGTTTGCAGGAACTACATATATGCTGCAAATAGTCAAAGCTAAGGCTTGATCCTCCACCTGACACATCGAATGCCTAACCCATTTAGCAGTGTATCTTTCAAAGTGAGTGACTGGGCTTGGGCAATGTACCAGTTTCATTAAAGATCTGTCTTGTGCATTTACAAGTGCACTGAAGTTGCAACCTGATAAACTGACATGAATGCTGGCAGCAATGGTAGATGCAGAAGCAGTAGGATTGACATCATTGTCAACAGTATAGGTGCCAGTGACCTTGCACAAATACCTGAGAGCTGACACACTGTATCGCAAGGTATATGGAGCTCTGGCGAATGTGGATTGTTAGACACAGGAGGCAGAGTTGCTCTTGGTCCTTAAAGAGATGATGCTCATAACTGGAGAAAAATGTATATAGAAATCCTACAGGCAACACTGTAAGCAATGGGAGACACAGCAGTAAAGTGTGGTGAATTACTGGTTTGTTAACACAGTTGATAAGGCAGGTTGATAAAACACTCTGCACTAGCTGTTACTAGTGCTTAGCCAGGTCTTGGGCACACAGGCCCAGAAAGCTCTAGATCATTGTGTCCTGTAAACCACCAATGAGTCATTTGATGCAAGTTACCTTTAGGCCTCCTGGTATTCCATCACACTACTCCCACAATGTTTGGTTTCAGAGATCGCAAATGTCAGTGGACAGAGTTATGCAGGCTGATTTTCTGCTCTGTGGAAAATTAAACACTGAAGCCTGATAATATAAAAACTGTGCCTGCTGAGCAAACTGTCCACAGGGTATTGTTTACAGTTTCACTGTTAACTATTACCAAAAACAACAGATAGTTCTTTGGGGAGCACCATAAATGGCACCACTGTCTAAAGTCAGGTTGTGTAAAGGGAGTGATTGCACAGATATGCCTTCTTCCATTAAATGCCATGCAATGAGCACTACGGCTACCTCCTGGGCAGCACTACTTGGAGTGTTTTCGTCTGATTTCACATATTGAATGTTGCTTCATTGTACCCCATGTACTCTATGATGGGCTTGCATAAATTGCCCCAATAATTTGGATAAATTCCTTTAAGAAAATTGAATGTTAATGAGAACACCGTAGATGGGGCTAAGTGTAATTAAGGAGTGGTTGGGCATCATAATATAATACAAGTTAATTTCTCAGATACAGTAATGAATGTCCCCAGGGAGGCAACAGCTAATCTGCATACCAGCTAAATCAGGTCACATTTGAGAGATACAGACCTTGTAAGATTCTAAGAACAAAATATGCAATTAGTTTGCATGTGTATGCATGCATAGTGCATATATTTATGGGAAAATGGATTTGTGAGGAAACAAAAACACACACAAACACAAATATATACATCCATAAACTGTTTTCTGTCAGTTTTTTTTTTAAGAGATCATGGGGGTCGAGTAAATGTTCATGACATTCTTATAGACTTTGCTTAAGGCAGATCTCTTGTTTAACAGCACCTGACAAGAGCCCGCTCTCCTGACCTTGACACTGCCTCCTCATATCCACCTAAAGAGATCCTGCCAAATGAGAGCCAGCTTGGTTTTCAGTTTCCCCTCTGGCTAGGCCCGATTGTGCATGTATAGGTGCATGCCTGAATGTGAAAACTACTTGAGTCATCTGTTCTGACAGATACTTGTTTGTACCTAAACATAAGTTTCTCCTGAGAGAGTAGAGATGAGAGAACTGTCTCTAATGTAGGCTCATTAATAGTGGTATCTCTTACAGTTGCACTCTGTAAGCATGTTTTGAGCATGAAACCAAAGGCACTGTAAGGCATGCCACTGCTGTCATTCCAGAGATTTTAAGTAGTGACTGACTCACTGCTCTACATTTGCTTTTGCTAACTGCATATTCTGCTGGTCAGAGGGTGCATGGTTTACTAAAGCACCTGAGTGAAGGAAAGAAAGTAATATGAAAAGAGTATGTAAAGAGTGAAGGAGAAAGGAATACATCAAGGAACTTGGTTCACCTGCATGTCCAACTGAGAGAGAAAGAAAATGTCCACAGCAGGCTGCTGTATTCAGCAAGCTTCCTGCTGTGTATTGATTTGCAGTGTTTCAGTTCAGCAGCGTAAGGCAGTGCCATTCCAGCTCCCCTACTGTGTCAGCGGTTCAGGCATAGTTTGGTCTGCTATGTCTGTGTCTTTATGTATGTGAATTAGAGAATGATGTCAAAGTAATGCTGTTGTATGCGTAGGAGTTTAAAAAGCAAAATTACTCTCACTTTATCAGTTAATACCACACTGTTTACTAATACTGTATTCAAGTATTTTCTGACAAACCTGGCATTGTTTTGAGATATATATATATATATATATATATATATATATATATATATATATATATATATGTATACACACACACACACACACACACACACACACACATTTACACATCTACACAGTGAGGTCTGGAAGTATTTGGACAATGACAGTTTTTGTGATTTTGCCTTTATACACCACCACAATGGATTTGAAATAAAACAATCAAGATGTGATCGAAGTGTAGACTTTCAGCTTTATTTTAAGAGGTTCCACAAAAATATGGCATTTACCATTTAGGAATTACAGCCATTTTAAACAAAGTACCTCCTTTTTCAGGGGAGATGATATCAGGTATTGAGTTGGCATTTGGCAGGTGTTTGACTGGAGCTACCAATACGAAGTCCAAGTAGATCTCAGTGCAAGTGAAGGAGGCCATCATTAGGCTGAAAAAACAACATAAATCTATAAGAGAGATACAAAAACCTTAGGTGTGGTACATTCTTAAAAAGAAAGAAAGCACTGGTGAGCTCAACAACATCAAAAGGCCTGGAAGACCACGGAAGACAACTAAAGTGAATGATCGCAGAATCCTTTCCTTGGTGAAGAAAAACCCCTTCACAACATCAACAGAAGACAAGAATACTCTGGAGAAGGTAGGCGTATCATTGTCAAAATCTACAATCAAGAGTCGCCTTCATGAATGTAAATACAGAGGGTTTACAACAAGGTGCA
>CM040977.1:19905719-19930111 GCA_022985145.1 Pangasius djambal
CGAAAGCAACTCAAGACTTTTTGAAGGCAAAGAAATGGAATATTCTTCAATGGCCAAGTCAGTCGCCTGATCTCAACCCAATAGAGCTGCTTTTCACTTACTGAAGACAAGACTGAAGGCAGAAAGACCCACAAACAAGCAGCAACTGAAGGTGGCTGCAGTGAAGGCCTGGCAAAGCATCTCCAGGGAGGAAACTCAGCATTTGAGTTTTGAGAACATGGGCTCCAGACTTCAGGCAGTCACTGACTGCAAAGGATTTTCATCTAAGTATTAAAAATATGGATATATTTACAATATGTCACTTTGTCTAAATACCTTTGAGCCCCTGAAAATGGAGGTACTTTGCTTAAAATGACTGTAATTCCTAAAGGGTAAATGCCATATTTTTGTGGAACCTCTTAAAATAAAGCTGAAAGTCTACACTTTGATCACATCTTGATTGTTTTATTTCAAATCCATTGTGTTGGTGTATAAAGGCAAAATCACAAAAACTCTGTCATTGTCCAAATACCTCCGG
Organism: Pangasius djambal; assembly: GCA_022985145.1. Lineage (NCBI taxonomy): Eukaryota > Metazoa > Chordata > Actinopteri > Siluriformes > Pangasiidae > Pangasius > Pangasius djambal. The sequence goes on from CM040977.1 coordinate 19,906,237, forward strand.
ACCTAACTGTATATATATACACACACACACACACACACACACACACACACACACACACACACACACACACACACACACACACACAAATATTACAATACTGTTGAAACATCTTACTGGCAAATTGAAAGTAATCTTCCCCATGCCCTAACAGCACAAACACACAGAGGAGTGAATCAGGTTTCCCATGTAAACACTCTACTGCACTCACTGAAGCTAGGAGACATGGAGCAGCTCAAAGAAAGGTGCTGCTAGTGAGGCTGCAGGAGTTTCATTCATACACCTATACTGCTGCAGAGAGACCTTTTACTCAGAACAACAGAGAAAATAAGGCTGACTAAACGTAACAAAAATAGGTCACATAAAAAGCCTGACATAAAGAAAAACATTAGAAATATCTGCAGGGTTCTTGTCAGGTGTGTCAGGCCTGCAAATCTCCTATAATGAGGTATTTAGCCAAATATGATTATACATCTGATGCTGTCTCTGCTATTATTATTCTTACTTTTTCAGTGGCAATAGATACTCCATTTTCTTTGCTACTGAAACCAAAAATAAACAAATGAAGTCAGTTTTACTGCATTATCAGCCAGTGTTATATTTTCATGTACCTTTAAAGCTATACAAGTAATCATCTGAAAACAGTGGCCAGTCAACAATGAGATCTTTTGCTACATGTACCACAGTCAGCTAGCTACAACTCCAACAGGCTGAATTACAGAACTGAGTACATTTTAGTAACAATTTTTCAGCACTGTAAAACATTTGTCAGCTGGACTGACTGTGTAGAAAGTGGCTACAAAGAAAACAGTGCAAATTTCACTATACTGTTCACAATTCACAGTGAGCATTTGTAAATAAAACACATCTACATATATTATGAGAGATGATGGGGATTTAAAGGGATTTAAATCAAATCACCATATAAATGCTTTTCAGATTTTACAGTAAACATTCTCTGAGTAGGACAGACACTTGATACATCATTGTTTTAATAGAAAAATAAAACACTCCAGCTAAAATGTTTAGTCTTGTCCAAGAGAACAAAGTCAGTAGGGTGTTTCTGTGTCAAACTGATTTAAAAATATATAAAGTTCCACCTTCTTTTTTGAAAATGCTACATGGGGAGCCAGAAATTTGCTAGTGTGCACGCATGCTAAAGTGACAATAGTTAACAATAGATTGCTCTGTCTAACACATTTTAACATTAGAAAAAGTTAGACTTCTGGCTGACCATATTTGTTTATAATTGTATCTATCTTAAAATGTATAATGGAAGTGTAAGAAATTCATTCGAAAAACATTTGAACTATGTAATTTGCATTAAGTGCACTTAAGTGGCACAGACCCAGACAGGGTGCTGAGCTGTTTTCTTTTTAACGCCACATTCAAGTAAGGGAAAGAGAAATTATTCTAAGAATGACTGCACAAACTATATCTAATATTAATATCCCAGCTGTGCCATGTGCCATCCTTGGCACTTAAGGATATAATCGGCAGTGCTTTTACTGAGAGGAAAGGATGGCAGGCTTCTTCCTTCCTCCTAACAACATTTAGGCAATTGAATGAGAACTTAAGCATTCTCATCCTACCGTCTCATACTGTACTGCATGTACTTCAAAAAGGGGGGAAAAATACCTATAATTTACTTGCTCTTCCCAAATTGGCACAATTATGTAAGAGGCGAGATAGTGTCTATATATAATAAGAAGAATATTACATAAGAAGGAAACAGGTACAATTAAAAATTAAATGAAAATTTTGAATCTTGTGAGGAAAATGCTTTATCGTTGTCTAATAAAGTTTTAATTTTTACCAACAGTCTTTACCAAATAAAAAAGGCATGTTATGCTGAAGATTGGCCTGGCAGTGAAAGTCGTTTTAAAGATGAAGGACATGGTATAAACTCTCAATTGCAAGAGAAAAATGCAAAGCGTAACACAGTACTAAACAGGTACAAAAGCTAAGCAATATTTTAATGTGTGTGTTTGTGTGTGTGTGTGTGTGTGTGTGTGTGTGTGTGTGTGTGTGTGTGTGTGTGTATGTAGGTGTGATGTGCATATTCATATTTAATGGAATGGTCAGTGAGAGGGAACCATGTTCTTGATGACAGGCTCTCTGTTGAGATATGTAGCCCAGTAGACCAGGTTGAAGCTGCCAAAAAGCACAGGGAAGATGATGCGGGACATGCGGTCGATCTTGCTTACGCTGTTAAAGGTCTTCTTGCTCTCTTTTGCCACAGGCTGAGCTTTAGTGGGCTCTGATGGAGCACTCTTGGAAACGGTGGGCAAAGCTGAATCCTTACTGATGTGGGGAGCATAATTTGCCACAGCGACTGCATAAGCATTGTTCTTCTTCATAACAGAGCCCTCATTTTTCTGTGGAAATGTTGCTCAATTAATACATAAATCAAATTAACAAATCTATTTGTGAGAGCAAATAATTAAATTGGAGGGATAACATACCTATATGGTATAACATGATAAGGAAATTTAAAATACAGTAGTCATAAATAATTATAGTTACATTTATGCAGTACCAGTATGGAAAATATCACCTTGAAATGATTTTTAAACAGGGTAGCTTGCTTTTTAAAAAATATGCAGGCACAAATCAGAGAACAGTGTTTCTTAATTATTTCTATACCAAAGGCTAGAAGGAAATAGTCTTAACAAGTGTATTTAGCATCAAATTATTTGACATGCCATTGCTGTGTGTTCTAATTTATTGTTAAATTTATTGAATATTTTAACTTATTTATATGTTCTATACACATAACTGTATGCCCGAAACCATTGCTTATCAAAACAAGATCTTTGGACTGTAAAAGCACAAGATATGGCAAACTCTACTTCAAATTCTATACTCAGTAATGCACACCCTGAGTAGGCTTTTCACATCAGTTGAATGTGTGCAGTCATGAGTGCATTCTTAGAAATCTGTTCACAATAACAGCTGCCAGATGTTTCATATTTCAACGGTGCTGTCACAGTTACCTTGTCATTGAGAATGCTCTTGCCATCCCAAGCCCAGCCCCGTTTGGTGAAGTAGTTGACTGTCGCAAACTCAATGAGGGCAGAGAAGACAAAGGCATAGCACACAGCAATGAACCAGTCCATCGCAGTGGCATAGGCCACTTTGGGCAATGAGTTACGAGCACTGATACTCAGAGTGGTCATTGTGAGCACTGTAGTCACACCTGGACAGACAATAGGCCAGAGATACCCTCAACCATGCACTTCATACTGAACTATAAAGCTGTTTAACATTCAAAAACAGTTTTAAAAATTGTTTAAAAGGAAACACAGTGAAAAGAACAACATCCGCTTTCATAAAGCATACACCATGAACGCATAACAATAAATTGAGAGTAACAGCATATATCACCTACCAAAAACTGTTCGAGCAGGTACTGATTCACGGTTAAGCCAGAAGGAAACCTGGGACAGAATGACTGTCATGATGCAGGGCAAGTAAGTTTGGATCACAAAGTATCCAATCTTCCTCTTCAGATGGAAATGAACTGTCATCACTGTATATTCCCCTAGAGCGAGGAGAGAGAGAGAGAGAGAGAGAGAGAGAGAGAGAGAGATGTGAATTATACCTATAGATTTTCAGGTATAACATACTTTCATAAATGGACATTTATTTTATATAGCGCCTTTAAAAGTTGCTTTCTCAAGGCGCTTTCCATGAAAGCTTACATAAAGGAAAACACAACAATATAAGACAATATACTATAAATTCAACAAAAAATAAATCACAAAGCAATACAATAAAAAAAAACTAATCAAATAAAAGCATTCCTGAAAAAGAATGTTTTGAGAAAAGTTTTAAAAACAGCTAAAGAATTAGCATCCCTAATGTCAATTGGGAGTGAATTCCAGAGTTTTGGAGCATACGTTGAAAAGGCAGTGTCACCCCTGGATCGTAACCGAGTTTTGGGAACAACTAAGCGACCATGCTGAGAAGATCATAGATTGCGAATTGGCGTATAAGGTGTTAAAAGATCTGCCAGATACTGTGGAGCGAGACCATGCAGAGCCTTGTAGGTAAGCATTAAGATTTTAAAATCTATACGGTATTTAACAGGGAGCCAGTGTAACGTCTTCAAAGCAGGAGTTATATGGTCGCCAGCCCTAGCCCCAGTTAAAATTCTAGCTGCGGAATTCTGCAAGTATTGCAATTTATTAAGAGAGGATTTGGACACTCCAACAAGGAGAGCATTGCAATAATCAATTCGTGAGAAAACAAAAGAATTGATCAATTTTTCAGCAACAGAAAATGGCAACATAGGCCGAATACGTGCAATATTTCTAAGATGAAAAAAGGAGGTCTTTACCATGTTCTGTACAAAAGGCTCGAATGATAGGGTGGAGTCAAAGATTAATAGGATAAATTAATATAACTAATGGGAACTCACCAGTACTGGATTTAATGGTTTCTTTGCCAACAGTTTGGCCCCTCAGGTCATACTGGTTTAACCTTGATCCATCTGGAGCCACCTCCACTGAAAGCGTGGCATTTCGTGTCCAAACATAGGTCACCTCTGTCAGAGTATATGCATCTACACACAGAAGCAGCAAACACAACAAAGCAAAACTACTTAATAAGGCAGCATGTTTTTGTAAGGATTATCTGAGCTATTGAGAATTGTACTGTTAAGAATTTAATCATAATGATGAAGAAATTTTGTTAGCGTCAAATTTGTCTTTGTCAGATTTATTTACAGAATTCCTCCAACAAAATGTCTAAAGTAAAAAAAAAATGATAACTGGAGAATCATGCAAAAAATTTAATTATATTCAAATTCCCATCATTTTCAAGTTATGTCAAAATTCTCTGGATGGTAGTCAGTCTGGTCAAAGATATATAGTACATGTAGAATAACAGAATACATGTGAAGTGGGGGGGCAATATACACAGTATTCTGCATCTTTTGGCATCTACCATAAATAGTAGAGTAGTAGGAAAAAAAAACAAAATTGATCTTACAGCTGCCAAATTTCAGTGGACATGAATGAGAGTCCATGGGGAAGTCCTCCAAATGCATTGGACATTCTGCCTGCACTGTCAGCCTGAATCACACACATTAAATGACATAATGAACACCAGAATAAAAGAATGGTTTATGTGTGCAGAGTGTAGGCTGGATACCTCATGGTGTAAAGTAGTGTCCCATTCTCCATGATCCGCAGTAATTTGTTTGGCATGGTCATGTTGTGCGCCACAGACTTCTTGCCATTGTGGAAGAAGGTGTCGGGGGTCCAGATCTTACTGGCCATTAGATTATTGAGCCGCAGGATGTTCATTGGCCCGTGGAACTTCAGTCGCTCATCTGTCCAACGCTGGCGGAAGAACACATCCACTGTGTACTCCTGACAGTAGAACACATAGTCTGTGTTAAACAATGGACAATGCAGTAAACAGAAAAAAAGAACCAAGAGTTGCTTGAAGATTCATTGTACTAGAGTGTCTTCCACTTGACTTCAGTTCAGTGGAAACAAACTCATAGAACTATACTGACTTATTCCCAGGGAAATCCTGTTCAGTATAGCAGAGGAGTATCACATATCACATATAGGTGATAGTTTGACACTGCAACCCGACCAGAGACCAGCATCCAAGTAGTTTTTGTCCCATTAAAAAACACATTTTATTTATTAATCCACTCAGGGAAATCAGTGGAGGTTTTTCCAATTTGATGGTGACATGAATGCAGCTTGGGAAGGTGCAAGAGAGTGAGCAGAGAGAACAGAGTAGCAGTAACATAAACTAATGAGAGAAAAGAACAGCACTGGAAAATAACCTTGTTTCCTGTAAATACTTAAATGTTAATTTCCCTAAGAGTTTGATAGCTAGCAAGTAACCTCCAAAAAAACTGGGCTGTATTTGTAGTCAGCTTGTGTAAAATTTATGGTACATCTACCATCTGCCAGAGGAGCACCTAATATTCACATGCTCTCATTTGCCACACATAACCATTACCAACAATCACCAAAGTGTACAGTCCACTGAATTACAGTAATGCTGCTTATAAAACAGTAACATGGACTGAGTACTACTGAATTGTATGAAATTGTGAAATGTGTGATCATTGCAAACTATTTTCCCCCACTAGTTTGCACTATTGAATGCATAAAACATCCTGCTTCCCATTCAATAATAGGCGATTTTACACTTACAAACAAGGGGGGCAAAAGGTAGAGCAAGAGAGAGACAAAGCAGTGTGGGTTATGTGACTTCAGCTACATTGGCTATGTAAATACAAAAGCAGCAAAAGCACTGGCAGCACACCGTAGACCCTAATCAAGACATCATTCAGGTAACATAAAAGGTATCAGTCTACATAAAATTATCAAGTATTAAGTACATCATGTAATAAATTATGTAAATATTGTCTACCCAAAAAAATAGTACATGTATGGTTCTCCGTATGAATGGTAACCCAATACAATAATCCACTCAATTATGTCAATCAACAAAAGAGGAAAATAAAAACACATCTCTAATGCAAAAATGCAGTTTTTGTGTGTGCTTCAGCCAGTGACTTGAGTGGAGCCAATTAACCTGGACTATTCCTTCAAGTGCCATATGCAGCATATAAAAATGGTGAAAATTAACAATGCATGAGTAACAGATTGTGTTTCGGGTAACCTCAAATTGTGTAATCAGGTTAATATACGGGGACAAATAGAAAAAAGAAAACATTTAAATAGTGAAATAGGGCCAGGAGGTTATTTACATTATCTGACATTGAATAAGAAATATTGTGATTATAGGTAATAGATTTTTCATGTAGTATAAATCTATTAATATAAATTTATTTCTAATATTTGTCATATCTATTGGTCATATTCATTCATTTTCTTACCATCCAAAAACATGTGTAAAACCTCTCTCTCTCTCTCTCTCTCTCGTGTTAGAGTGCCAGAATGCCTTTGAGGCAACAGGTTACTTGGAAAGAACTCCAGGGACAGAAGAGAGAAATTAGTTACCACAACAAAAATGAAAGAGTAATGGGACACAGTGTTATGTTTATGGAAGATCATGTGCACCCCTTTGAGGTCAAAAGGCAGGACCAGTTCTGCCCAAGGCTACAGGGAGTGGAGAAGGCCATTTTAGACCAGGCCTCCAACATGAGATACCTCCTACTTTCCTTCAGGCAGATCTAGCATAGAGACATACTACAGAAATCTCACCACATGCACTACAAGTTTATCCACTCTTGGCATGGCACAAGTGTCAGACACTTAAAACCGCTGAGCCCTGCTGAGCCATGCTGCACCCTGCCCCCACCTTGAACTTTCAGACCATGTTTCAGTCCTGCTAAGCCCAGCTTACACACCACTCCTCAAGCATACTAAACCGGACACAAAACAGATCAGAGTTCGGCAAGAGGAAGCTACTTCTGCACACCAGGATTGCGATTGAGTGCGCTGACTGGAGTATCTTCAAAGCAGCTGCTACCAAAGGTCAACTCACAATAACCAGCTACAGTGACTGGCTACACCAACAAGTGCATTGATGCTATCACAGTCACACCAAACGTGCAAAACTGAAGTCACGGTTTACAGCCGAGGTCCACAAAATGCTGAAAGACCCAGTACTCCGCATTTAGAGCAGGTGATGAGGCAAAGCTCAGGACAGTGAGAACCTTGTCCCACGGCATCAGACTAGGGAAGTTCAACCAAGCAATGTACCTGGGAAAGTGCACAGAGACTGCACAGATCAGCTGGCTGATGTCCTGATGGATATCTTTATCTCCCTGAGCCAAGCAGTCATCTCACAGTGCTTTAAGGCTACCACCATCAAACCACTGCTGACAAAGTCTGTACTGTCAGGACTATTGCCTTGTAGCACTCAGACCAATCATCATGAAGTGCTTTGAGTGGCTGGTCGTGAGTCACATCAGGACCAGACTCCCCACCACATTGAACCCTCTGCAGTTCGTGTACCGCCCCAACCATTCCACAAAGGATACAACCTTGTATGCTCTTCACCTGGCCTTAATACACCACGACAAGAAGAATACATACATCAGAATGCTGTTTATAGTGCTCAGTTCAGTATTCAACACAATCATCCCCCAGCAGCTGACTGATAACTGCAATTGGAGATGTTCCAATTCCCAAACCAGACAGTGATGCAGCTGGTCAGGACACTATCTGTGGTGCCCCAGCACCTCGCTGTATAGTTGGATCCTGCACTTCCTCACTGAGAGACCCCCGTTAGTTTGGGTCAGCAGCAAGACCTCCAACACCATCATCCTGAGCATGGGTGCCCCCTGGGCTGTGTGCTCAGGCCACTGCTGTTCACACTGCTAACCCACTATGGCATTGCCAAATCCAGTTCAAATCACATGAAGTTCACTCAACTAACATCAGCTCCCTGGCCAAGAGAGTCCAGCAGTGCCTGCATGTCCTCTGGTGCCTGAAGAAGGCAAATATCCCTCTACCCATCATCACCACATTCTACAGGGGCAGCACAGACAGCATCCTGACCAGCTGCATCACTGTCTGGTTTGGGAATTGCAACATCTCAGATTGCAAGATCCTACAGTGGATAGTTCACACAGCATCATGAATGCATCATCAGTGCACCTCTACCCCCTTGTGAGGACATTTTCTACTCATGCAGAATCCACAATCCCAGAGGCCTAAACAATCACACCCCTCCCACACCCTATTTGCCCCTGTGCCATCTGGGAGAAGGTTCTGCAGCATTCATTCAAGGACTACCAGACTGGGTAACAGCTTCTACCCCCAGGCTGTCAGACTCCTGAATACTATGCTGCCCCTCCAAACGTCACTCTGGGTTCCAACTAACACCCTCCCACAGCACAGATCAATAACGACGTACATGACACTTTAATGGTTTTTGTTCCATCTGTCCAGCTGTTACTTGCAATGACTTACTTTTATATTACACTGACACTTTGTTACTGACTCACAATCACAGTACTGCACTGTCACTGTAAAATTTCATTAATCTCATGTTACAAACATTACTACACTGACACTTTCAACTTCATTTCACTTCAAGTCAGAGCTATGAACCTTGTTGCATTTACTGTAATGTCATATTAAATGTTTTTGGATTGGAGTATTTCTGCTCTACTGCCCCCTGTGTACTCAACCCACTATTTTCCCATTACACCCTTCCTGCATGCTTTCATGTTGTTGTTTCAGCTGTCTTCTTAGGGAACACCACAGCAGATCGTTGGTCCGCATATTTGATTTGGCACAGTTTTTACACCGGATGCCCTTCCTGACACAACCCTCCCCAATTTTATCCAGGCTTGGGACCAGCACTGGGAGTGAACTGTCATGTGGGGTTGGTTCCCTGGTGGTGAGAGCGCTGTGGCCTAACCACTAGTCCTCCAGAGACCCCCTGCATGCATTCATATTGCACTTAATTTATGTCCTGTCAGCATTGTACATGTATCTTGCAAGTTGGGTCCAGGAGAAATGTCATTTCATCTCACTGTGTACTGCACATTGTATATGGCTCTGATAACAATAAAGATATACTTGGTTTGACTATTTTCCCTTACTTCCACAGGAATAGCTTGCTGCTAGCCTCAGGTACATGATAAGACCTCTGCTGCAGAACCATTCCTGATATCCTGATACTTGGTCCTGGCACAGGAGGGCTGACAGCATCATGCTCAGCTCCGCTCAAACCAGAATGGGGACAAGAGCTGTTTTCAGGCTTCCACTGCAAAATCCAGCAACCTGCACATAGTTCCCTCTCAGCATTCAAGCTGAATTGTTCTGCAGCCATTCCTTCTTCAAACCTGATTTATAGAGGAGGTGCATCATTACACTTGATTTATGCCACTGAGAGGTGGCTACAGCTCACCCAGTGGTGTGGTTCTAGGCCAGTTTACAAACCTTGTTTGTTAAAAGAGTTAGAAGTGACCCCTGTCATCCTCTTGACTACATTTCCCTGGCATGAATATAGCAGTGTATAATGCTTATTGGCTGCACTGAATGCATGTCTGGTGCATAGCCACAGTCAAGGAACTTTTTTGGTATCAGGCCCAAACAAGCAAAGATCAAATGCAGCAGAAGGGTGTCCATTTAACTAGAGTTTCAGTACTATGAGATGCGAGCCCATCTGGTGCTTGTATTCAGTCTCTCTCCATAATACACATGTGGAATACCCATGATTAAAGCCTGGTGTCACACTATGTACACACCCAAAACATAATTTTGAAGATCTGTAATGAATCTATGGAATGCATAAAGGCACATTCTCCATGGTGCATATACAGTATTCATATACAGTATTCATATATATATATATATATATATATATATATATATATATATATATATATATATATATATATATATATATATATATATATATATATATATATATATATATATATATATATATATATATATATATAGTAGCAAAAATCTTCCATTAAATGTAACAGAAAAATATTTGTATGTCAGTAAAGAAAGTAACATATAACATAATAGACCACTTGTCAGACAAAAATTAACACTGGCTATTAGGAATTACCTGCAAAAACAAAAGCAAGTGTGACAGGCAAAGTTGTCAGTAGTCTCATAAAACTGTATGAAGTGTACCTTAGACTACTGATGCATTTTAAAGGCAAAGAGGTTTCATGCCAAATATACTTTGTTTAGTTTAGTTATTAAGTTTTCATATTTTATTTCCAAATTTAAGGTCATATTCAGAGTTGACTTAATATGCACTGTGCATAGTGAGAGGTTAATACTGAAATTGCACATATTTGTATTCAGACCTCAGACACTGCACTACTTGGACAGTTGCACGCAAGTTGCACATGTGGGGAAGAGTTTGCGGAAAACAGGTTATTTGCATGATTAAAGTAATTATTATAACTAGGATCATTTACATGATCGTTTACTGATCATGAGAAACAGCCTTAATATATTCACAATATATTAGACTACTATTCCATCTTTATATAAATCTTTGCCTTTGGCTCATTTGCATATAATCATATTACCAAAAATTGTATTTGTTTTATAGTCCTTTGCATTTATGTGACATCTTATTGCAACTGACAGAAAAGAAATAAATGCTTTGTAGATGGTATTTTCTATCACCAGATTCTGATCTTAAAGGAGAATGCTTGTTTTTTTAAATTATTTATTATAAATATTTGAAAGAAGAAAAAGTCTGTGAAACAGAGTGAAATGGGTTTCTGGAAAAGCTTTTAGGCATGTAGCAGAAATCAGTGCTATGAAAAGACAACAGAGAGTGAGAGATAGGGAGACAGGACACAGAAAATAATACAGAAAGACATACACAATATCGAGACACACACATGATTACTGACAATAAAGAAAAAGATGAAGAATATTTTCACTGGTCTCTTAAATATCAAGCTGTACCTCTGTCATTTTTTAATCTAGATACAACTGAACAACTGCCCAAAAGCTCTAGACAAAAAAAATCTGACAACCTCTGAGTATTCTGAATAAGGAATGGTGTGATTGAACAGCGGTATAGCTTGGGGGTGGATTTTCAATTTTAAATCCCCTGATATATTTTCCAGTTACAAATTCCATGCTTATTCATAGATGATTAACATAACACACATACAGTACAGCACATTTTATACAGTCCACTCTGAAAATATTGGAAGGTCAATTCTTTTTTTTTGTTTGTTTGTTTTTGTTTTTGCTATACACTGAAGACATTTGGGAACTAAAGATGAATATGAGATGATAGATCGGAATTTCAGCTTTCATTTCCAGATATTTATATCTAGATGTGTTAAAAAGCTTAGAACATGGCACCTTTTGTTTGGACCCACCTATTTTTCAAGTGATCAAAAATACTGGAACATGTGACCTACAGGTGTTTCTTGTTGCCCAGGTATGCCCTGTTAGATTGATTGATTAAATAATTAATAGCTTGGAATGTCTACTCTTGGTTTGAGCCCTGGGTTTTGCCTATGAAGACTGCATTTGTTGTTAAACCAACTTAAAGTTCGGAAAGCTGTCTATGGGAGAAAAGCAAGTCATTTTGAAGCTGAGAAAAGAGGGAAAATCCATCAGAGCCTTTGCACAAGCATTGGGCATAGACAACAGAACAATTTGGAATTTCCTGAAAAAGAAAGAAACTACTGGTGTACTAACAACCACCCACAGAACAGGTTGGCCAAGGAAAATAACAGCAGTTAATGACAAACATTGTGTTAATAAAACCCCAAAACAAGTCATCACCAACAACCTCCACAGGGCAGGGGTGAAAGTATCACAATCCACTATTCGAAGATGGCTTCAAGAGCAGAAATACAGACAATGACCCAAAACACACTGCCAACTCAACAAAGGACTTCATTAGGGGAAAAAAAAGTGGAAGGTTTTGGACTGGCCAAGTCAATCACCAGACCTTAGCACAATTGAGCATGCATTTTACCTCCTGAAGTGGAGACTAACAGTCTGGTGTCAGTGGGTCTCAGGCTTGATGCGGTTATTGCAAGCAAGGGACGTGCAACCAAATATTACATGTTATTTACTTTAAGACTATCTGTTCCAATACTTTTGGAGATGATGCATCATCTAATAGTCTTCTTTTGATCTCAAGCCCTTGTCTTCAATGTATAGCAAAAACAAAAGTATTTGCCTTGCTGTGCCAATACTTTTGGAGGGAACTGTATATATATATTTGTTGGTTTGTTGATTTATTAGTTTGACTGATTTTATTGGCTAGCAGTGACTACGCTGAGAAACAGGATTAACTCTTTTCTGTTTTAGAGCAAGAGACAGAGATAGCAAGGTGACAGCCTGTGAAGTACTGGAGTTTTACTGCAGGAGACATGCAGAATGGGATACATTTTATAAGATACATTTTCAGCTGAACTGTCATAAGGGAATTTTATGGCAACGTTATTAATATTGCAACATAGTCTGCCTATTGTTGCCTTAAATCATTAAATAACAAATTTGTCATCACCACTTACTACTGTCTGACATCCACCCAAACTACCTGAGCATTTCACACTTCTCAGTTTAATTGTAAAGATGGCCTAGTGATTTTATTTATCATATTTCCGTCCACATATTTTTAAATTAGTTGCTCTGGCTTACTGATACATTTCATGAAGACAGAAAAAAGATGCATTGTCATCTTTTCACTCCTTCCCCAACATGGCTGTATCCATCCTCTTTTATAACACCAGAAACTACTTTGTTAAATGGCCCATTACCGGTTTCTGGGTTCTTCTATTAAGTGTCCCTCATCACTGTAACTCACATATTGTAATATCACAGTAATACTATCACTGAATATTATTCAGTAATGCAACGAGGAGATTCAAACGTGCAAATGCTCTACATTATAAATACACCACTGTACAAAGAGGAGCAGGAATAATGGAGGTCTTAGAGCTCAGATGCCCTCCCTCTTTACAGTCTGTGTCAGTGTATGAAGGGGTCATTGAATACCATTGTCCAGTCAATACCTCGTTTTCATGGAAACCTCTATTCTGCTTTATTCTAAATATCTGAAAGCAGAGAGCCTGTGAAACAGAGTGAAATGGGTTTCTGGAAAAGCTTTTAGGCATGTAGCAGAAATCAGTGCTATGAACAGACAAGTGGGACCGTGAGACAGACAGGGAGAAATGAGACAGTGAAATAATACTGAAAGACATACACAATATCAATTCAATATCATACATGTGATTACTGACAAATAAAAATATATTTTACCATGTCTGCATCCGATACTGGCCCAAAACTGGTCACGTAAATATCAGTCTTTACCTCAGTCACTCGATCTACAAAAAAGGAGCAATAAACTTATCAGTGACAATGGGAAGCTGGGAAACTTGAAATGTTGTTTCATTATTAACCTGGAGAACACAGCAATGATTAGTCGTGAAATTAAAGGAAAAACCAACATAAAATGTCTTAGTTCTGGTCACCACAAGCCAACAGAATAGCTACACTGCTCCTTAGCACTGATTCTACAAGGATGGAACGCCATTCTTCTAAAAGATCTTTCTTCCTCATTTGATGTTTTGATCTGTTGACTGCAAAAGTCATAGCATAGGATTTTCAGCATTTTCATCCTCATCTAACCATTCAGTGAGCACTGTCAATAGGCACACTGTTATTCTGGAAGAGACTACTTCCATTAAGATAGAAATGTTTCATCATAGGTAAAATGGGATCAGTCAGAATAATGTTGTACTACGCCAACAAATGCCCCCCAAAGCATAACAGAGTCACCACTTTTTTCTTCACCTATCTGTACCTCTTCATTGATTTTGTGTGTGTGTGTGTGTGTGTGTGTGTGTGTGTGTTAATGTGTGTGCCTATGTATGCAAATGTTCGCATTTTTAATAAAAAAAAAATGTATTTTTGAATGCTACAGTGATTGCAATCATTGTTGATGAGCATGTTTTGATATGTAGTCACATCAATAATGATAATTGGGACTTTCATGTTTTATTCTCCTCTTTGTTTGTTTTCTGAGAATAACCTGACAATACATTAAAATAAAATCATCACACAGATACCACACACACAGCACAGGATGAACATTGCTCTTCCAAAAAATTCCCTCAAGTGGTGTTTTGATAATAGCGATGTAGAGCGCTGTCTAACAAATTAGTCCAAATCTGTTATGATCCTCTTTTGGTGTTCAATTGGGTAGAGAGCTGAGGACTGTGTATCATATAATTTACACCATTTTCATACTTGTTAAACCATGCAGTGAGCCCTAGTGTCCCGCCATTCGGGCATTGTCCTCATGGATGAGACCACTCCCATCAGGATAGAAATGTTTCACCATAGGATAAACATGATCTGTCATGATCAAACATGAATAACTTTGTATTGATTTGCAGTGACCTTTCCCTCCTAAGACAGCAAGTGGACCCAAACCATGACAGCAAAATGACCCTAAAGCATAACAAACCCCCTGGTTGTAAGGGTCACTCATTCATTCCTGTGCTGTTCTGTTGTTGTATAACACACATGCACTCACCTAATTGCTGAGAAGACGGTGATAGATGACTCCTGTGCTTTGTGTACCAGTGAATTCTCAAATATGCAATTGTCTTCATAATGAGGGGCTTATGCACTGCAAAATATAATACCTCTCTCTCTGAATAATTATTGCTACTAGTCTGATTAAGTCCTGCATTCACATTCTCAGTCCCTTGAAGAACAGTTCTTATCTTCTGTGCACAACCATCACGCTCACCGAATGTGTCCTTTCAACCACACCCTATTTACTGATCTTTCCTATAGCTCTAAATGCAGATGTCACTTTAGACACTGTTCCATCAGAAGAGTCTTTGTGACTGAAATCATGTCCAAATAATGAACCCAAATTTACTTTTTCTCTTTCCATCTTAATCCAAATTCGAGGTGAACTGCACCTACTCAGCATTTTTATACATGTAACAGAACATAGGAGGTGATTTGTTATTTGGGGTTAAATGTAAATTGCAGTAAACCTGTCTGGAAGCATATGAGCTTGTTTTTCAACTTATTTATTCAGGTTGTTCCTTCAGATTGTCACCTTACTGTACACCCAAATGAATCAGAATTGAATAATTTTATATATACATTTTATAAAGGAAGTTCCATTTAGATTCAATGTGAAACTGATGTATCCTCAAGCATTTATCAATATGCAAGCTGCATCATATCAATTCTTAAGTATTTGTACAATCATTAAAAGTGTGCAGTCATATAGGATTAATATAGAACACAGAATAACAGTTCATATAGAATAATCAGGGATCTCTATGGGCATATTTGCTTAAACAGTTTGATCTATGAGGTTAGCCACCAGTCTAGTACTGTAGTACTAAGTGCAATGTCACTCACCTCCAAGACCCGGTCTCAGCCTGTTATCATAGCCATCCAACAGTCGGTCCAGGATCCTTGTAAAAAGTGTGATGTTGTTTTTGAAAGCCTCTGAACCAGACACATCTGATTTTGACCTTCATATATTGCCAAGAAAAACACACTATTAAACATTCATACACTCTCATCAGCGCTGTCTCTACCATCTCACACCTTCTTATATAATCATAAAGGACCAAAGCTCTGTCAATAGTACTAACATGCACAATCTGTTCTCAGTTTCTCCAGTGCACCTAAGATGCAAAGACAGACTAATGGAATACAATCCAGAAACAAGTGATTTGATTCAGCACAATATACAACTGGTAAGAACCCAGAAAAGGCCAGGGTCACCTCTTTTAGATCGCTCCTATTTTATAGGAGAGGGGATACTAAATTCTTCGTCTTATATTAAGTCATATTTAATTATATATGCATTTATTAATTAGTCATTATGCCAGTCCCTCAAGACCAAAACTCACTGCACTCACCTTGTCTGCCAGACTCCATTTAACATCAGGTAGATCAAGAATCCATAGAAGCGAAAATACCGTCCATTCATTTCTCAACAAGCCCTGTAATTATGAACAAATAAATAACTGAAAAAATAAAAATTTTAAATGAAAAAAAATGTACAAAAAAAGAAAAAAGATTTGAATTTCGCACACAAAGAAAGTATAGATATGTAAAGGCAATGTTATTCAGAACAAACATTTCTATGACAGAAAAAAAACAGGAGCACAGAAACACAAGCCAAAAGCTATAAATCAGACTGATTTTTGGCTCATTCAGACTGAAACGCAGCAGGATGATAAATAAATAGGCTTGTAAAAAGGATTGTAAATTTAGTTGCACTGGCTGTGCTGACTTCCAACGCACAATGTGCACTGTTCTGAGTTTCAAGTGGTCTTAATTAAGCTTTTAACTGATGTTCCAGTCTGAGCTACAAAATCTCCCATCCAGGGATTAAATCTGACGCCTTCTGTTCCCTTCAATTACGACGTTTGTTTACTAGACAGTAAAACCAGAGCAAGTTGAATCAAGTCGTGTTGAACTCCTGCAGTGCTGAATTAACACCATGCTACAATACTGATTCAACTCTACCCATGCTGAGCACAGAGTTTTACCTGCCGAGGACTGAGGAGTGTGTCTCCTCGCTTCTGCACAGGAGAATGTAATGAGGGAAGATGTGCGCGCGGATGCAACTGTATCACAGCTGTAAAGTCTTGCCTCCAGGTCAGTGTAGTTGTTTACAATTCCCCAAACCAGCTCGCGCGTCCTCCGGCTTCAGCACAGAGCCCACCTGTAAGCAAGCGCCGCGCGCGGGAGCGGGAAGCGTGCACAGTGCTCAGTGCTCGCGCTCGAGAACCACGAGGGAAACGCCGGGTCCTAAAGCGTGCGCGCGCGCACACACACACACACACGTTTGTCCTACTGTTTTAAGTTTCCCTTCCACTGGCATAATTAAAAACTTAACGTTATGCTACACCAACAAAAAAAAAAAAACACTGAAACTTTTATTCAGCTCCATTTTAACCAATATCTATAAGTTGAATTATAGTAGAATAAATCGTCAGAATATCAACCATACTTTATGTGCACATGTGTCGATAGGGCTGAAGCGTGTATTTAAAGGGCGCTTGCTCTTGCTGAAGTCGTCTCTGAGGCAATCCTTCTGGATAATGAAACTGTGTCTGCATTCCATACGTTTTAACCCAGCGTTCATTGTATGACGCTCCTTCAGACTGGAATAATTTACCTTCAAATATACAATCTTTGACATCATTTTACATGTTTGTTTTCTTATTTTGAAACAAATTGTACATGCTTCAGATGATGCTATACCCATATCTATATACAATATATAATACACTCCATTTTTTTATATATATATTGCTGGACAAACAATTGTTCATGGCCTCTTGGTGGTCATTTAGTGGTTGTGTTTACCAATGTACTATTTATGTGTGTGTGTTGATTGTTGTTTTGTTTTGTTTTATTTTTCTTATTATTTACTGTTTTTGTTTTAGTTCAATTTTTTTATTTATATTTGTATTGTATGTTAGGACCCCCTTGAAAATGAGATGGTTCATCTGAAGGGGTTTATCCTAAAGAATAAACTTGCATCAACATCAGATGATCAGGAAGAAGCCTCAATCATGAAGCATTCATAGGTATCTGGGGTGGAAAAACAAAAAAAGAAATAAGTAGAAGAGAAAAAGCCTCAAAAACACAAATAAGAAATGAATGCTAATTAATTGGATTTAGTCTATTTGTCCTCATTATTGCCTGTTGATGTAATAGGAATGGAAAAATTAGTGGCTAACTGACTAGCTAGCTAGCTAGTATCTAGAGTAAGAAATGTTAAGCTAACACACGTTGGGTTGCTAGCTCTTAATACTAGCTAATACAATAGCAGACTGTTAATTTTAATTTAACCCTCTGGTGGTCTAAATGTCAATCACCTACAGTTCTTTTCAGACCTATCAACTCAGACAATTGCAAACAATGAAGACGTGATTTTCCTTAGTTCTAACTGTTCACTATGCTAAGTAGCCTATGGTCATTTTTCAGGTGCTATAAGTTGAGTAAGTTGTTGCTTAGGGCCTGCAAATATTCAGAAATGGCCCTGAGTTGCAAGGTCATCACAGGGAGACATGTCGGAATGGTAGGATTGTTGCTAAATATTACGCTTCATGTGATAAAAAGATATTATGTATATGTCACTTTTAATCCTCCAGATGTACAAAAAGTACATAGGCAAGTACGTGAATAGTGCTGCTTGCTAGTGTGGCTATAAAACAGCAGGTTGTTGTTACTCAAAAATGAACTCAATATGTATGTTAAGTGAAATTGTTTGTTTGTTTGTTTGTTTTAAACTGGGGAATATGCCCCAATAAAAATAAAAAACTGGGTCAGGCAATGTCCCTGTTTGTCTAATGTGAGTTAACATACATTGATTGATTTTATTTCACATTAATAAACTCAAAACACTCTCCATTTACCAGCACAGAAAGTGAGGCCACTGAATCTTTTTAAGTGCAGAAATCAGTGAAAACGAAAGCAGCTGAAACATTACAAAGATGACCATAAATCATCATTGAATCAATATTCCGTTGCTATATCTGGGCAGTAACCAAAAGGTTACATTTGGTCCTTTTAGGTTTTTTATTGTTGCTGTTTTTTTTTTTTTTGTTGTTGTTGTTGTTTTTTTTCATTTTAATAAAATTTAGCCCCCACAAAGATATACAGATTTCTACAAAAATAGTTTTTTTTTTCATTCTCCTCCACAATAAAGAAAAATAGATGCAAATCTGAGCAGGATGTCTTACAGCACTGAATTTCACAGCTTAACTGATATATTACAGGCCTGATTTCATTTATGATTGAGCCATGTCAAACATATTTTGCCTTTTTACCATATGTTTTTGTCTCCAATATGTATCTACTGCATATGTGCTATCCTTTAGGTCGTTTAGAAGTACAAATAACAAAGTAAGATAAAGGTATTAAAATGTGCAAGGTATTTAAATATTCAAATAAATTTACTTAATCTTTAATTTGCATTCACAACTTCGCACATGCAAGTGTGTTTGTGTGTTCATTCTCATTAATATTGTTTCTACTGCTAATAACCATGTATTTTTTAATCTTTCCTATTTTAAAAAAAATGGCCAAGATCAGAAGGACTTATACAGTATATAGCGTCATTGTTTTCAAATGATTGTTAAACCCTGGCACCTGCATCACATCACACATACCCCTAGCCTCACACATATTCTCTTCAGATAGTGTTCACACTGCACAGCACATGTCAAGTCTCATTATGCCAAAGAGCATAGGACAGAGCCTTCATGGTAAGTGCTCTTCAGCCATCCCCTCTGGTCTCTAGTTTGCAGCCTGAGAATGGAGAATGCATTGAAACAGGAGAACAACTGATTTTTACAATACAAAAAAAATACAGAACAGACTGTGTAATCTGCAAATAATGTAAAAACTCATTGATTAGTTAATTTTCTTACAATATGTCATGGATTCACTACTAAGATATTTGTTTCTAAAATATTTGCTAATACACTTAAACTATATTTTGTTGCCTCAGTATTTCTGGAGCTGTTACTAATATCGGTTAAAGTAACTATTATTAGGCAATTTCCTTCTGGCAAGTGTTGACATTTTCTCACTTATAACAGCTCTGGTATATAATCGAGAGGAACACTCTCAAATCCAGACACACATCTGGTGCAAGATTGTGTATAAACGCAGTTTAGAAGGACTGCATTTTCAGAGGAAAAATGTTGCTTATTAAAAACCTATGCTGATTACTATCTTTTATACTATACAAACACTTACTATATTAAATAATTGGTTGCCAAGTTATTTGTACCACCATTTCGTGTTTTTAAGTATAATAATCCCTAATGGTTTATTTTTTCAAGATCAGGAATATGGCTTACTAATAGGATCTTAGCTCAGCTGGAACATGTTTTTTATTTGTTTCAATGCCTGCGTTAACACAGACAGAAACCATAGTAACCATATAACACCTACAACATTATACAGATCCCCAATGTATACTATCCATTTATTGCTGGAACCCAGGTATATTGCAACTGTTTTGCACTGATGATTTTAATGAGTGTGCATAATTTAAACAATACAAAGCTATGCATTCCTAATCAGAGTACACACCACTTTTTACATCAAGTTGAGTTGAATATATATTATCATTTTTAATTTACTTTAATTTTTTTTCTTGCTGCCCAATCCTCCAAGCTGATTGAAGCTCAGACAAACGCAGACTGTACTTTAAACTTATATTACAACATACTGGCTTGTACAAAATAACATCCTGAAGGAATGTTCGGCAGGATAGATACAAAAGTCATGATCCTATGGTTGGTTAGTAAATATACTGCAATGTTAAAGCACAAAATATTATTATTTTACTTGTCTATTAGCATAAAACCATTCAACAAAAGCCTGAATTCCATAAAAGGCTGAGTTATAGATAATATTTTTTGTTGGAAAATATTTACTTAATTCCTTGTCATATTTGTTTGAGAATTAGATTGATTGAAGCTGTCCTAATGATTACATTTTAACTAGCTAACATAATGCATACTGTCCTGACAGGGAGCAGTATTTTGCTAGCAAGCATTATCTATATATGTTTGTCAGCTCCTCTATAGAAGTACTGATGGATGGTGAAGATGATCCAGACTGATCCAGAAAGAAGTGCAAAGTTCATTTATAGCTAAAATGTTACTCAATAAGATTGATTACACATACATAGATACTAATTCTGAATCCATGACAATGATAGTGAAGTTAATGAAGTTTTTTATTTTTTTAATTTAACAAACCTGTTTTGTGGAGAGTGTTGCTGCCTCACAGCTCCAGGGTCCCCAGTTTGATCCTGAGCTCAGGTTACTGTCTGAGTGGAGTTTCTATGCATATTCTCCACGTGTTTGCATGGGTTTCCTCCTAGTTCTCCAGTTTCCTACATAAACTATACCAGTAGACTATGCTAAATGTGTGAATGAATGTATGAATGCGTGTGCATAGTGCACTGTGATGGACTAGCATCACATCCAGTGTGTATTCCCACCTCATTCCCATAGTTCCCAAGATCTACCCCAAACAGGATAAAACGGTTAAGATGAATGAATGGAGGAATGAATGAATGTCTTGTTTTCTTCAGTGTTTTGCATTTGGTCATGCATCAACCCATTCTTGCTTTAGCCTATGTAAAATGTGTGGGTTTCACTACTGGACCCTGGGGAAAAAATATTTGTTTTATTAACCTCAGGTACCAGTGCAGTGGAAAGGTAAATATAGGCTGACTCATCACAGGCTAATGAGTAATGAGTTTTTATTTTAGCACAGATTCTCATTATGTGATTATTTCCTCTGGTTGGTGTGACTATATGAAAGCTTGAGCGCTTGTGTTTTAAATGCATATGTGGATGCATGACCATGAGTGGAGGTCGGGAAGGCAAAAAGAAACAGAGAGAGAGAGAGAGAGAGAGAGAGAGAGAGAGAGAGCATGCTGCAGTGACTCACACATTACTGATCTCCATGGAAACATGCTACACATTGTGCAAGGCATCTGCAGAGAGCTGTCATGATGAGTCTGTTATTTCACTAAAATATGGGCTTTGAGGTTGGCATCTGGGTTTGTGTTTATGTGTGCATTATATGTCTTTGTATGATTCTTTGCGTGTGAATCCTCTTATCTGTTCCAGCTGTAATGCGACAGTATGCTGAATTTTGAGAGCATTATCTGAACGAACTGAATAAACAGTAATGCTTCATTATTAATTCTACAGTAGCAAACTCTTTTTCTCCAATAACAATTTACAAATGAGACATATTACAAGCATTTATACCACACTGCTGTTGAATTCTCAAATGTGATTGGTCAGAAGGTGTTGATTCATTTCCTATTACGGCACGGCTCTGACAATAGTGCCGGCTGCTAGGCAAATCAGAGGTCAATATTAATGCACTTGTTCTAATACATTATTGTTTTCATAGTAACTGCTCATTCACAGGGCCTTATATGTTGGACACTCCACATAAATGGATCTAGACAATTGTGTAATTGCTGATATAGTGAAGCTTTCTGTGAAAAAAACATTTATTTATCATTTTTGGAAGGAGTCTCCAGTGTCAATGCTTTCTAACAGTCAGAAGTACAGTATATCTGTTTTCTCACCATTATGTGTCGACTCTATAGACTGTTGTGTGTGAAAACTCCAGGAGATCACAATTTCTGAAATACTCAAACCAGCCTGTCTGGCACCAACAACCATGCCACAGTCAAAGTCAATCAGATCACACTTTTTTCCTATTCTGTTGTTTAATGGGAACATTAACTGAAGCTTGACCTGTATCTGCATGATTTTATGCATTGAACTGCTGCCACATGATTTGCTGATTTAATAACTGAGTGAATGAGAAGATTTACAGGTGTTCCTAATAAAGAGGTCGCTGAATGTATCTCTGCATGAAACATCTGCACTTGAGTCCTATGCTCACAGAAAGGTTATGATCGCCCTCTAATGTTGGTACTATAATACTACAATATCTCCATTAACACCATGAACGTCTTTCGTCAATAAGTCATTCAATTTTTACTTTGGTTAACAGTTTCCTCCATTACCCACAATGCCATTTGACTCCAGTTTGGTAGTGGTGCCAGTGAGATAACCAAATCTCTACCTAAAGACAGTAATGCAACAGCGCTTTAGTCTTTCAGTCTGTCCAGCTCTCTCAACTCGTCATCTGTACACTCTGCTCAACCAGAGTAAAGTTCCAAACATTCCTGCTCATAAAGCCATCATGCTTCTCATCTTGCAGATCATTAACTAACCTCTGGTGTAACTCAGCACAACCGCATTGTATAGCTGCTTTGCATTATGGAGCACTGAGTCCATTGGATTTCTCATTAATATGAAATTGAACATTAATGGAAAATGGTGAGTGAGAAAAAAAAAGATCTTGTTCTTTTGTTTTAAGAAGCTAACATCAAAACCTGACCATTATCCCTTATGTTTGAGATCACTGAATATTTTCTCTAATTAAACAGTATTGTAACTGCAGTAGTAATGTCCTCCTGTGATACCAGCACATAACCACTAACTTCTAATGGGAATACCAAAAATACAGCACATTTCAATATAAAATATAATATTTAAAGTGATTAATGTGTGTGTAATGTGATTTAAGTCAACGTAAGAGAATCATTATCAAGGAAGCATCACCTTATTCAAACATAAATGGTACTGTTGAATGTAGTTTCTACCAGCTCAGGACAAGACCCAAAATAAAATTCCCCTTCTATTCAATATTTAGGGAAACTTATCACTGTTGGATTACTATAAGCTTATTCATTACATGCTGATATCAGTTTAGGTTGGATGTAGATTTTAGTTTTTAATTGTATCTGAAGCAGCAAATGTCAAAATTCTCTTAAAAACTTTAAAAGGCCCAGT
>CM040977.1:19934291-19955354 GCA_022985145.1 Pangasius djambal
AAAAAAAAAAAAAAAAAAAAAACACAAAAAGACTGGGCCAATTTGTAAGTTTTCATGCAGTTATTATTGGAATCACCACAGACATTCAAACCATACAGCACAACACAGTTGATTTTTACAAATAGTAAAAAGACCTATCTTTTTGAAGGAGACAAAAAATTAAATTGCCTGCTATTCAAATGTTGTAATCAGTTTCATAAAGATACGTATCTGTTAGGAATATTTGTATGTGTGCAAATCTTTCATAAAAAATGCGTTTACCTATCTATTATTATTAAATTAAAAAAGTACATACATAGAAAGCTACCTAAGTCATATATACCAGATTCATTTAAGAGAAATCAATGATTATTGAAATAGAGCAAACAAAGAAGAAATCAGAACATTTCCATGACAATCCATGGCTCTTTGCTCAGTGATCAGCTTCGAAATCATGTTCAACTTAATTTAATCAAACAAAACATTTGAATACCTCATAGGGACCACAAAATACCGCATTAATACTGCAATTTACACATCATATCCAGCTTGAGCTGCTGTAAAGCCAGTTGCTCATGTTGGCTGTGCTTTCCCTTGTAAACATGCACAGCTCTGGCCCTCCCTCCATGCTGGGGTTTTGCACGGGGAGCATGGAGAACCAGGTGAGGTTGAGGAGTCACCGCACGCCTGCCCCTCAGCCCTCGCTAAAAGGTTTTCGTTCTTAACATCAATGTGTGTGGGTCCCAGATGGAGCAGGCATGCCCAAGGCCAGCCATCACTGCTTACAGGATGGCACAGAAGAACTTCTTCTCCCTGAAGGGATTCTCAGAAGCAGGCACAGGTGACAGCAGAGGGTCCTCCTTAGCGTGAGCTTCGCAGTATGACATCAGGTCTGCAGCCGCTTTAGACACCTGCCAGTGACCAACATGTGTAAAATGTCATAGGTGGCAGGTTCAGACATATCTTTCTGATAGCATTAGATAGCATGCTTGTCTATGCATTGTTTTTTTTTCCCTCACCTTTATACGGTCAATGTTAGCTTCCATCTTGAGCTGTTCCACCAGTTTACGCGCCTGGGCGATGCTGGCAGTGTTGTTGCTAGCCATGAGTCTGCTGGACTGGGAGGCTTAAACACGAACAGTACTGCACAAGGACACACACCAATATTAATTATGTTTGTACAGTGATTCATGTGCTACAAAATCACATGGTTGAACATTTCCTTTTAATACCACTGCCTAGCAACACCATGAGATAGGAACCACGGATTTTACCGCCTTTGTGCTGAATTTCTTTCCTGACGCAGACTAAAAGAAACAAATAACACTGATAACAAATAACACTACCATAAAGAGAAAGTACTTTGGTTGTACTATCTGGTAGTGTGGCATTTTCTTTCGTATTTAGAAAAGCTTGCACATGGATTCTACAAGATCCTGCATGTGTTTTGCAATGGTGTACCGTGTGCAAATCATCACATTGCACAGTGGCTGTAAATTGGATAGCTGCCAGACTTGCTGCAAATAGCCCACATCATCCCAAAGATAGTGTCAAGGTTTGCGTACTTTGAGGCATAAAAAATGGTGATGTAAATTCAGTTGTTATTTGTGGTTGTAGCACGCCTATTTGCTTGCAGGGTTTTTGCTATTCTCCTTTGACCCCTTTGATCCACAGGATAATTTCATTCCCAAGATTTGCAATAACTGATAGTTTTACTTTGCATTTTGTACAGTTTCTGATTAACCCATTATTAAACCCATGATGACAGCAATGTAGGTGATGCTATAATGGCACTGGGTGGTATGGTGGCACAGCCCCCAAAAAACATATCAGGAGAAGGACTGGATATGCTAAACTGTCCTTTTGTGTGAGTGTGTATGCGTATGGTGCCTTACAATGGACTAGCATCCCATTTGGGGTGAATAATCCCACCTTACACCCAGTGTTACTGGGAATGGCTCCAGCTTGGCATGTGATGTATGACGTGTTGGACCATACAATTTGTGTGAAGGTCATGTACCTGATATTTAATCTTTGTGGATACTGTACCTTAAATCTCTCTTCAGTCTTTTCAGCTCACTCTACACCTTGAATGTCACTGCTTAAGGTCCGATCTTGTGTCCCTCTTTTCAGACTTCGACCTATAGGAAAAATTAAAAAAAGAATTAGATTCTTGTGAAAATATCTCCAAAAATAGACACAAAAGACTTAAGTTTCAAACACACACACACACACACACAGACAGTTTTATCTAAAGGGCAACAACAGACTATTCCCTCAGTAGTGCAGACGACTGGGTTAACTCTACTGGGTGTAAGCATCACAGACTGAGCTCTGCATGATATTTCCCAGTTATTAATGTGATGTGGTAGTGTGTGTGTGTGTGTGTGTGTGTGTTTCATTGTAGTGTAATATTGCAACACAGATAAAACAACGACATGCTGTGTCAAAGAGTGTGCAAGTGTGCATTTAGGCTTTGTGTTGTTTGTTCCCCTACATGGATATTGATAGCATGCTGTGACACACCTGTCAGGACTGTGAGCTCAAAGGGTGTGTGGTGTATTAGAGTTTTTAATCTCAGTAGGCCCATCTGCAGAAAGGTTAACCACAACGGCCTACTAATGAGAGAGAGCAGCAGGGGGCGCCAATGTGTCAGCTGTCACTGACCCCAGTCTCACTAATGAGTCCAGCTCAGCCTGCTGGCTTAAATATATCCAGAGAAAATGAGAGAAAGAGGCAGTGGAAGGAGGAAGTAACCAAGCAACCTTTGATAAAACTGCTCTGTTTTTTTTTTTACAGTATTACATCCGTTCTTCAATAATTCATCTAGGCGCAAGTCTACGATCTGTTCTGTTTCTAGTTAAACACATGCTGACACAACTTAACTTCGTTCCAGGAACATAGTTTCACTGTATTATATTATGCTTTACTAATAAAACTCTTTAATGAAGTGAGTCTCCTGCTGTCCACGTAATTATTTATAATGTTCTCTTTCTTACCAGATTACCTCCAATCACATTTCCTGGACTTATTGCATTATTGCACTGAAGTCACTGTGTCATTTTCTAAGCCACAGTTAACAACATTATTGTTGCAAGCAGGAAGCAGAGACCCACTGGGAATTCAGCCTAAAACGGTATTTGTACTCCCCAGAATAGCTCAGATCTAAATTGACCAACTGCTGCTGTTCTCATTTTCATCCTGAAGCTGATAGCTAAAAAAGAGGAGTAAACCTTGTCAAAACCATTATCCTCTGTTTAACAGAACAAGTCAGTGGTTAGGACAATTTTAGGCAATGTTTTCATTAGTGCCCTTCATTAAGACTGGGAAAAAATGTCACACTGAAACCAGTAACCCCTCTTTTGCAACGGACATCAGTTGCTAGGCAACCAACGCGGCAAAGCATCCAGGAGAGGTGAAATGTTCCACTCTGAAATCAACACTAAGGCCATACCCAGGCCAAGCATACGGAAACTCACATTTAATTAGCTGAGAGTGCATTTCAGAGCCAGCCCGGCCCTGCTAATCAAAACGAAAATGGTTTATAGAAGCTAGGAACATCAGCATACTTTGGGGACAGTGAACCTTTGAATCTCAGTTCCTGTTTGTCCTCACATTATACTACTCACTGCTTTACCTTATAGGGGCTCAGAAAGAGAGAGAGAGAGAGAAAGAGAGCAGTTACATGAATAGGAAAAGTGAACTGAGTATGTCAACCTAAGAGTTTGGCCAGACTCAACGATGTGCTTACTGTGGTATGTGAGGTGAGAGGTGCAGGAAGTGGGAGCATTCCTGTATAATGGTTGGCGTATCTTAGTGATCCCGAGATGTAGATTTCTGTGCGGTGAATCTGTATTTCCCTGAGCAAATGATCAATATCAGAGGATGTGTTGAGTGGGGGAGAGCATTGTGGATGATTTTGTTTCATCTGAACTCTTGGAAAGGGGACCATATGCCCACTCATTACTCAGGTCTGTCCCCTACTGATAAACAGGAAGGAAGGATAGTCTTTTAGCACCCTTTTAGCATTATAGAACATAAACTGTAAAATTGTGATTTAAAAAAATACAATGGAAAGTCTTTCTCTGGTGTGAATTAATACGTGCAACATGGTTTTACTGTCAAAATTAAGTGTCAAATCTGAAAGAAAGCACACATCCACCCATCCACCCACATATACACTCACAATCGCCCACTAATCACCCACTAACCTTTAGTAAGGCACACAAATAAAGAGAACTTCTTATTTTTGTGGCTGCAGTGACGAACCCAATTTGCCAAAATGTAAAAAGAATGGGCATTATGATGATTAGTCTTACAATCTCCCTCTTGCTTTTTGATTTTGCGTTTGTGTGTATGTTTGGAGAAATGGCAACCCTTCTTCCTCTTTCCACATGTTGCCCTGTCTTTCGCTCACATCTTAACCTTTCTGTCTTTCTCTTCCCTATTTCTACAGTCTGACGATGGTCTGATATCGTTGCTTTTGTTCGTTTATTGCCGATCTCTACTTCAGCTGCTGTAGAGAAAGAAAGAAATTCATGAGGTCAAAATTCATTAATATCATATAAAGACAAGACCTGTTTTATTTATGAATGAATTTATGAATGGAGAGTGCTGTTAATCCAAAATCTTCAGTGGGTGTTTAAATAAGTTTAGATCTGGTGACTGCAAGAGCCATAGGATATGATTTACATCATTTTCATACTAATCAAAGCTTTCATTGAGCTCTCGTGCCCTAAGGATGAGAAGAAAAGTATTCTGGAAGAGACCACTCCCATCAGGAGATATATTGTATATTCTAAGCTAAATCTGATATACCAGTGGATCATTCACTTTGTTGAAACAGCCACCTGGCAGAGGTTTTCGGGATATTTAAATGTCCTGTTAAAAAGAATATAGCACCCTTCTGGCTGTAATACATTAATACAAGTAGACCCTGTTTAAAAACCTAAAACCTTAAGCCATTCAAAAAATGTGGTGTAATTAATGTGGTCTAAATGTGGTCATTACAGGAAGAGTGAGCGCGCTGTTGTTCTTTCCAGAGAATGCTTAATTAAACCCAGCGTTTTGCGTTTTATGTTAAATAAATATTGTTAATTGTTTGTTGTGTTTATTGTTTAAATGCATATGTTTAAACAAAACTTTGTGCTACTTATTTTACACATTTATGATCAGACCATGGGTGCCAATAATTCTGTATGAGAAAATGAGAAAAGGGAAATATTATAATTTAAGTCTTTTTCTTTTTTTTTCTTTTTTTCATTCTAATACTTTTGAAGAGTAGAATACAGCTAAAGAATGTTAAATATTTAAGCTTTCATTGCTGTCTCTCACGCTCTGATAAATGGACACTTCCAGAGGAGCTCTGCAGCACCAGGGAATCCCACGTTCCCACATTCATTAATTGCCTCCACACAACATTTAATCTTTCCACATCTTCCCTATGTCAATAGCTATTCTGATGGCAGTTTGATAACTAAATAATCTGAGTCATCAGTATAACATAATATCATAGTGAAAAGGCTTCTTCAAGGGTTACTTAAAAGTTTGCTGGATAATTAAGGGTTCATAGCTTCCAGAAAGGTTCTACTTGGAATCTTTAAGGGTTCCCGAGGAACAACTGAAAAAGCCTTAAGGATTCAACATTTTCTGAGCATGTCCACTGGAAGCAAACAACTTACACTAACATCTGAGTCAAGTCATACACAAGTGCAATCCTTCCACATGGAATAGCATATGTATGAATAAAACACTGGGGTTGTACTGTCATAGGAAAATAATCAACAATGCAATGCAATGTTGTGTAATGAGTTAACACCCCAAAGTTTCCTGGAGTGTTTTATACCACAGCAATTTGCCAACACTGACTTTTTTTTTTTTATTAAACAACAAAATTTCATACTTGTTATGTTTAATGTTTTTTTAAAGTCAGCAAGTCAAAACCTGCTCTTACAGTACATAGCTTTTAATAGTAGTTCCCACACCAGCCTGTCACTTGTACCATTTCCTCCAGCAATTTACAGTCATGTAAACACTCCAGAGAAACCAAGCCTAGGCCACAAGCCTGTAAAACATAATAGAACTAGCTTACTTCTACAAAGCACTGACACTAGAGACTCCTTCCAAAAATGCTAAACAAATATCTCTCAGAAAACCTCACCATATCAACAATAACACTTTTTTTTTCCATTAATGTGGGGTGTCCATCATACACCCATAAGTCCCTGGGAAATCAGTGTTAATATATAAACTAAAATAATTACAAATATGTAAATATAATATAATATTAATTATAAAACTCATTTGCCTTGTAGCCTGCACTACTGTCATAGCCATAATGTTATTATAAAAATTAATAAACACCTGATCAATCATATTTGAGAACTCAACAGCACTGTGATATAGGCGCAAAATAAAGCCATTTCCTCCAGCAACTTACAGTCATGTAAACACTCCAGAGAAACCAAGCCTAGGACACAAGCCTGTTATTTCCTGGGGTGAGTGACTCAGCTGTTAGACTGCCCATTTGTTCCTCATCAGCATGGTCTCTGTTAGAGAGTGTGCATAGTTCCCTAAAGGTTTGATTATACCAAACAGTTTCACACACTTCAGTTCATTAACACTGGGGTTTTGTGCATGTCTGTGCATCTAAGTTCATTTTCGCCAAGTGATAGACTGAAATATACGCTACAGCAGTCTTGTTTGCGGGTCCTCTCACCAATATAATTTATCTGAGTAAACTCAGTTAATTGTAAAATATAAAATAATCATTTATTCTAAATTATAATTAATATATTTATATATAGATAGATAGATATAAAATTCTACATATATATATATATATATATATATATATATATATATATATATATATAAAATTCAAATTCAATCAATCCACCTCACTGGAAAACTTGCAAACTTCTGTTCAGCATCTCTTGCAAATTTCTTTTCAATCATAAACAGCGAAGTGCAAAAATACGACAACGGCCTATAAATGTGCAGAAATGTGTGTGCTCGTAGTGCACATGCAAAACAAGACATAAGATAGGCGCATTGCATATTTTTGGAATCTTCATGACCATCACTGCATATGTAAAGAGGGGATGGGTTTGAGTCAATACATCATTAGGAGGTGTGGTTAAGTGTGCTGCTGTGAAAGCTAATCAAATCAGCTCCCTTTAAGAAACCAAGTGTGTGCAGTGCAGCACAGTGGCATTATTGTAATGACCTATGAACAGATTTTACTTACAGATTTTATTTAGATTTTTACTGGTAACAGTAACCAGCTGACTGAGAGGACTTACAACAAAGATATTTGTGTTACTGTTTTTGCTGTGAATAGATTTTATGTTGATAGTTTAGTGGTAGTGTAATAAATATGTAATAATAGTAGAATAAGGACAGAATGACCCAGAGAATGACAATCCATCCACATCAGCACAGTGCATTAATTTATAACCAAGAAAGGCGCAATGTGTGCAAAAGGGGGACAATGGCTATTTCGGCCAACCAAAATAGAAACACGCCATCGTTATCCAGTAAATTGCACTTGCACAAAAATAGACCCCCGTGTTGCATGTCCCCAGCAAATAGAAGATTAAATATTTCAAGTTCAACGCCACATAAGAAAAGAAACGAAGAGGAGATTTTTAATCAGGTTATTCTGTTTATTCCACTTATGTGTCCAGTCACACAAACATTTACAGTGTCTCAGGCACAGTGGGGACTGAGAAAGTACACCAGCTATTCCATGCCCACTGTCCTTCTGGAGCTAAATCCCTCATAAACCTTTGTTTCAATTATATACCAATATATTGTCGAGCAGCGAGTGCAAGAAGCATGACTCCAGGTTATTCTGCTTGCACATTTCTCATAAACACACTGCTCAAATGGGCTGTGAAATATTTTATCTCTGAGTATAAAGCACTTAAAACATGCAACCCCTCCTGACTGGATTTGAGCTTACAGCTGTGAATGAAGAGCATACAGCAACAAGTCCCAGGACCGTTTCACACCCAGTCCATACTTGAGGGTTAAGAGATCTCATCAATAGTTTAGGCTGTGATTTAAAGTTTGTTGCCATATGTATTTGATTAATATATCATTTGAAAAACTTATGCAACATAATATATTTTGGGAAATATCTCGACTGTACTTATATATTGTACCCAGGGAAGTATTATGTTCTTATATGATTTTTTTTCTCATTGTTTGCATGTTGACCACAGTCATAATTTGCACATGGCTTACAGTAAAAACGTGATGAGACAAATTGCAGGTCTTTCACCTGAATTAGGGCTTGAAAAGGCTTTAATGATACCAGTTCCAGAGAACACTTTGTTTCCAGGGAAACAGGAGCAAGTGTCTGAGTGTGTGTATGTATGTGTGTGTGTGTGTGTGTGTGTGTGTGTGTGTGTGTGTGTGTCAGTGAAAGAGAGGGAAGGTTTGTGTGTGTGTGTGTTCATGTGTATGTGTAGCCAAAGGACTGGTATAAACGTGGTTTCCTTCAAAATGGACCACTCTGCCAAGGATTCCCAAGTCTCCTGAGAAGTTAATAATATTCCAAACATTCAGAGCTATGCACACTGCACATTCTACAGGAGAATGTGTGTAGAACGAACGACACACACAAACTAGTCCATTTGCACACACACACTAGCTGCGTTTAACTATGCAATTGCAGAATTCTTAATACTGCCATAATTATAATTCAGACTAAAAGATAAATGTTAGACGTGGCTTTTCCTGGATGCTGATATCAGGATGTCATTGGTTTTTATTACCTCCATGAACCACTGCAGCTTTTTCTAAAACACGTTCTATTAAGCTTTTCTCCAAATGTTTATTGAGAACTATATTTTTTCCTGGCAACAGTTCATTAGATATTTTATCTTTGCTGACTCCCCATTAGTGGTCAGCATTGAATACGCTGCAAAATATATTGTTTGTAAGCCACCGTCAAACTGCAATACCGAGTTCACAGAAGCCTGCATATGACATGAACAAATCACTATTTAATCTAACCATGTAGTTTGGATGTCAGAGATGTTCATAATGAGAGTTTCTATAGGTATGCGGATGAATCACAGTATTCAGATGATGCAGTAAGTTCAAATCATTTTAGTAAGAATAATTTAGGTCAATTTTTAACCATGCATAATCAATGGTTAAACTTCCAGGATACATTAGCAGGTCTAGCCTTGCATTCCTTACTCTTGTAACTATATAACTTTCCTATTATTTTCCCTTCAGTTACTGAATAATTCATACTGCAAAATATGCTTGAATATTAATAACGGAATAATAAAACTCGGAGTTTAAGGGGTTAACATATTGCAAAGTATGTAGTGATCACAAAATATAGCAGTACTTTTCTCGTCTCGTGTTGCTCTAATTCAGACTCAATTTAATGTTATGATAAACTGTCTAAGGTACTTTTTAAAGAGGGGGTTAAACTAAAGTGTAAAATGAAGTATACTGTACATTCACAGTATTGAGAGAGGTTACACTATACACCATTCTAAAATCAAAGCAGAGTCAGATCCAGGTGGTTAATAGTCTTTCATTGTGAGAAAGAGCACACTATGCTGTGTGTATGCAGAATGATTATCTGGGGCCCAGGGTGGACAAAAGCTGCTAAGTCATTCCAACTCTGTGATGACTAGTTTGACATTTTACAAGGTTTAATCATAATCATGTTTTTTCCCCAGCACTGGGGGAAAGCTTGGGGAAAAAACACGATTATGTCTTTTGTTTCTGTGCCTGTGGTGGTGTGATGTTGACATACGTGCATTTCCAGCATCAAATAATTTAAAAAAAAAAAACAATTTTTTTTTAAACTGAAAAACTGAAAACTGAAAAATATCACCTTAAAACAACACATACTCTCATCTCTCTTCATACAAACACACACAGTTCTCTTTCTTATGCATTTCTCTTTCAGGATTTATTCATTCATTTCCCTATTCTTTCTTTTAAGACTTAAAAAAAAAAACATATACTATATTTTAGACAAAAAATACCACATGCAGATACCATGAGGTGTCAAAACCTTGGCCCACATATAAGACAAGTGTGCACATATACTGCAACGCCTGAATGTAACGAGATGCCCACTGTTACATAACTTACCACATAGCTGTGGTAAGCACAAAAGAAACAAAATGGCAAGCACCAGAGGGCGAGATAAAAGCTCAAGATATGTATGTCAGGCAGCCGTGCTTCAGTATATATATGTTGCTTCAGTATATAGTGTGTTATGGGCCCCATTCAGGGAAATGAATGATGAGCTGCATTGCTGTATAGCAAATAGCACTGAATCATCAGCCTCCCATTACACACCCAAATATCGCTTAATAATTTTCTTACAAGGAACCAAGTCTGTTTGACCGTTATGAGAAATCGCCAGGGACTCCTTGGGGATTCCTCGCAAATAGGCTACTTTTTCCTCCCTCAGCCATCATTCTTTCTCCAGTATCTTCTCTATCCCCTCCCCCCTTTTTTCACGAATCCCTTTTTCTAACACATACACAGAGGAAGTACAAACTGATCCAAAAGGCATTTTTCTAACCGGCTTCGTTCTACACATGGAACACTGTGGAAGTGAATTCTTCTCTTATTCTTTATTTAATGATAAGCTGTCAAGCTCTTTTGGGAGTCTTCTTCTGTCCATGTTAACGATGATGTACACTGACACATATGCAATAGCTATGGATGAGTGGTGTCTCCACACAACACCGCCCTGATGGAACATTCTCCACACAGCCACACACTCATACACAAAGGCATTGCTCACAAACCACAGTAATCAAATACACACGTACATTCGGCCAAACCCAGACGTGTACATTCTGCCAAAAAGCACTGATGAGGAAATGCCACATTTTCTCAGAGTCAATTTTGTTGGGTTCTGCCGTAACGCCCACCTATCTCACAGATAGATCTCCCTCTCACACTTACATGCACAAGTACACATCCGCAGCTTCTTCCTTTCCCACAGTGAGCTGTAAAAATCTGCAGTTTACCTTCTCAGATTATGTATCTGTTTATTTCTTCTCGGAGACTCCAAAATCAGTAGTAGTAGCCAAAGGTTCTCTCTGACACTGTCCCTCTTCCTCACACTTTTGCAACACACACATGCATAAACACATGCACACACACACTGTCTGCTACACCACTCTGGCTGACAGCCCTTCTCATGCTCCGCCCAACAGCTAGTGGAATCACTCAGGAAGCCAACTCAAACCCACTTCCCCCTCTCTCTGGGAACACACACTTGCACATAGCCAGACAGTGTCCAAAGGAAAATACAAAGGCTCATACCTGCTCTCCTCCTACAGATGCTTCATCCTACAGTCACACTGTTGCTTTCATGCCCCGTTATCTTGTTCTGCCAGGCACGTTTTATATTTGTGCACCT
Organism: Pangasius djambal; assembly: GCA_022985145.1. Taxonomy (NCBI): domain Eukaryota; kingdom Metazoa; phylum Chordata; class Actinopteri; order Siluriformes; family Pangasiidae; genus Pangasius; species Pangasius djambal. Next base: position 19,945,690 of record CM040977.1, read on the forward strand.
CAGACACTAATTCCAGTGTATGTGATGTGGTGCAGTTCTGCCCAGTAGAATTGCTCCTCTACACAACCTCTGTCTTTCACAGCATGCACAGGGCAGCCAGTCCTGTGCTGTGGCTCTGGTACAGTGTTGAGAGCAAGAACAGATAAACATGCAGAACTGCCCCTCCCCCAAAGAGCGTGACTGAGAGAGTGAGGGAGAGGGAGAGAGAGAGAGAGATGATCCTTTTTCTTGCTAAACTCTCTCTTTCCCTATGCATTTTAACTCTTTCTCTTTCACTATGCATACATGCACAAATTTACACACTTACATACACAGCTTGTAATAATCTAAATGTCTGTGCTCTGACAATATTACAGCTGCAGAAGATTAAAAAATTCCAGGTGGCACCCCACAGACAAAGGCTGCACACACACATACACACACACACACACACACACACACACACACACAAAGAAGCTAAACAAGCAAGTGTTATAGTTTTGGGATTATAAAATGTGTGAGAGAATGACAAATGGAAAAGCATGAGTTCCCAATATTTTCCCCAGGAAAAAAAAAATGGATGGATGGATGGATGGATGGATGGATTAGAATAATATTATAAGGAATGATATGGGAGTCAAAAAGGGATTTAGACTGTGAGAGTAGTTAAGTGCATGTTAAACCAAACGTCTTTAAATGACAGTGATGAAATTACTTAATTTCATTTGTAATCTGATTATTTATCAGTTAATGGACCTAGCTGCTCTGATTACTCACTAATTCCCTGGTACATAAATATACATACACAGTTTCACATCTATCTTAATCACAAACACTTAAACATACTGTGATTAACATGAAGTTAGTATGAAGATAGTATACAGTATAGTAATGTGTAATAAATAAATATTGTGTTTATATATATACACACACACACACACACACACACATACACACACACACACACATATATATATATATATATATATATATATATATATATATATATATATATATATATATATTTATATACATACAGTTAGGTCTGGAAGAATTTGGACAATGACAGAGTTTTTGTGATTTTGCCTTTATACACCAACACAATGGATTGGGGGAAAAAACAATCAAGATGTGATTGAAGTGTAGACTTTCAGCTTTATTTTAAGAGGCTCCACAAAAATATGGCATTTACCATTTAGGAATTACAGCCATTTTAAGCAAAGTACCTCCATTTTCAGAGACTCAAAGGTATTTGGACAATTGACTGACAAGAAGTTAATTGACCAGGTGCGGTCCATTCCCTCATTACTTCAAGACAAATGAAGCAGATAAAAGGTCTGGAGTTGATATCAGGTATTGAGTTGGCATTTAGCAGCAGTTCGACTGGAGCTACCAATATGAAGTCCAAGGAGATCTTAATGCAAGTGAAGGAGGGCATCATTAGGCTGAAAAAACAAAAGAGACCTATCAGAGAGATAGAAAAAACATTAAGTGTGGCCAAATCAACAGTTGGGTACATTCTTAAAAAGAAAGAAAGCACTGGTGAGCTCAACAACATTGAAAGGTCTGGAAGACCATGTAACTCAACTAAAGTGGTGGATCGCAGAATCCTTTCCTTGGTGAAGAAAAACCCTTTCACAACATCATCAAAAGTCAAGAATACTCTGGAGAAGGTAGGCGTATCATTGTCAAAATCTACAATCAAGAGTCGCCTTCATGAATGTAAATACAGAGGGTTTACAACAAGGTGCAAACCACTGGTAACATTCAAGAACAGGAAAGCCAGATTAGACTTTGCCAGAAACATCTAAAAAAAAAGCCTCCTATGTTCTGGAATAAGATTCTTTGGACTGATGAAACCAAGATTAACTTGGACCAGAATGATGGGAAGAGAAAAGTATGGTGAAAGAAAGGAACAGTTCATGATCCAAAGTACACCACATCATGTGTCAAACATGGTGGAGGCAGTGTTATGGCATGGGCATGTATGGCTGCCAATGGAATGGTCTCACTGGTGTTTATTGATGATGTGACTGCTGACAGAAGTAGCAAAATGAATTCTGAGGTGTATAGGGCTATACTCTCTGCTCACATTCAGCCAAATGCTACAAAACTGATAGGACGCCACTTCACAGTGCAGGTGGATAATGACCCTAAACATACTGCGAAAGCAACTCAAGACTTTTTGAAGGTAAAGAAATGGAATATTCTTCAATGGCCAAGTCAGTCACCTGATCTCAACCCAATAGAGCTGCTTTTCACTTACTGAAGACAAGACTGAAGGCAGAAAGAGCCACAAACAAGCAGCAACTGAAGGTGGCTGCAGTGAAGGCCTGGCAAAGCATCTCCAGGGAGGAAACTCAGCATTTGAGTTTTAAGAACATGGGCTCCAGACGGAGGCAGGTATTGTCACTTTGTCCAAATACCTTTGAGCCCCTGAAAGTGGAGGTACTTTGCTGAAAATGGCTGTAATTCCTAAAGGGTAAATGCCATATTTTTGTGGAACCTCTTAAAATAAAGCTGAAAGTCTACACTTTGATTACATCTTGATTATTTTATTTCAAATCCATTGTGGTGGTGTACAAGACAAATCACAAAAACTCTGTCATTGTCCAAATACTTCCGGACCTGACTGTATGTATGCATGTTTTTTTTGTTTTGTTTTTTTTTAGGGGGGAGGTTTGGGGGGCAATCTGGTGTCAGTAGCAGCTGCTGTCCTGCCCTATTCCCCTGTGGAATTACTACAAGGTCATCAGTGTAGGCACTTGCACCTAGAGCTTCACACATGCCCACTGAGCAAAGCGTCCAGTCAACCACTGGCACAACAGAATGCGCATATACAGATGCTTAGTTTGCATGTGTTTTTGCTTTTACTAAGGCTTTTATCTTTCCAATTCTATCATTCAAATTTCCTTTTTTTTTTTTTTTTTTTTTGCTCAGCCTAATCTCACGCAAATTCAAAACACACATCAAATAGCAACCAGTGAGCAAATAAAATCTCCAATATGAAAAAAATTGGCAAGCCAATTATGATGTAATATTTATGTCGTAGGCATTAATTCATGTGTCCTGAGTCCCAGCCCTGCATGAAACATACGTAAAATGGACAGAGAGCAAAGAAATTATGGTAGAAGAAGGAAAAATTGAGTGGGGGAGGGAAGAAGAAGGATAAAAACAGGAGGAGGGCAGTATGACGAAGACAGCTGATGAAATGGATTTCCCCTCTAGTCGCCATGGCAACAGTAGTGGTAGATGAACGATTTCCTGTACAGCTTGGTAGCTGTAAGCAATAGAGAACGACTTATTCTCATTTGGAACAAAATCTAAGAGTACAAGATTGTATTAATATTATCTAATCTAATATTTCTTTCCATCACGTTCAATTTTTTTATATCAACAAATGAACAGTCAGACAATAACCCAATCAGCTCTCTCCCCATGTTTATATTCCACAATCTTTTTAAGAAAAAGACAGATTCACAGACTATAGTACCAATAGCCTCTTAGGCCATTAACAAAATTACAGTAACAGGTTATTTCTGATGTCTCTTTAATACTTCAATTTTTTTTTTCAATGACTATAGCCTCACTCTCTTGCCAATTGTATTTAACAGCTCTAGAAATGCATCTGGCATCCTAAATGACATTTCTCTGGGCTGCTTAAGTTCACTGTCAAAAATTGCAATTTACAAGAATTTTTTACTTTTTTTATCTTAAGGTGAATTCAAATATATAGGGACAGTCTTTGAACTTCCAACTTGTCTAAGCTTAACAAAACAAAATGCTCAACAAGATACATTTCTGAAATCAACTTCCTGTTTGATGCTGACCATACCCGCTTATATGAAGTCACACAAATTACGTCATGTTATTTTTATCAAGCAGATACACTGCAAGGGCTTCATAGCATATGTTTGGACTTTTTTTTACTTTATCAAGTCAAAAAATAAATGCTGATAAATTAAACTGTCCCAATATACCTGAATTCACCCTATTTACTTTTTTTTTTTTTTTTTACGTTATCCAGCGTGATTTACAGAAGTGTTCTTTAGTCTCTACCACAAACGTATTCTAATGTTAGTAAAAACTCTGTCTGAGTATTATATTCAGTACAGCAAGAAAAATACAGTACAAATTGAGGGTAATTTTGTAATATGTAGAGTGCTCATGTAAGTTTTTAATGAAAAAGTGGGGTTTTTCGGTCTTCTTTTAAAAATAGGCAGTGACCACAGCTGTTCAGACAGCAAGTTCATTCCATTACCTTGGTGCGAGTACAGAGAAGAATCTTGATGTATGTCTTTCTTGTGTCTTGAAGGGATGGTGGGTCATGTCGTGCCATGCTAGGGGATCAGAGGGAACCTGGTGTAGAGCAGGGTTTATTAGAAGATGGAAGCTGGGTTTGTATGCAAGCGTCAGTGTTTAAAATCTGATATGGACACCCTCAAAGAGCCAGCTGAGGGAAGGTACCAACAGTGTGATGTGGGAGAATTTGTACGTTTGAAGGAGAACAGCTGCATTCTGGATCAGGGTACTGATGGCACACACGGAATGACCAGTCAGTCTTGAGCTTCTCTGCCATAGTTGCACTGGTAACAATACCATGCTGTCTAATTCAACCCCCAATCCAAACTTTGAATGTTGCCAAGTGTGGAAAAAATATCATGCATCATCTTTCCACTTGCTCTGTTAATTAATTTTTATTAAATTAATTAAACTAAATCCCTTAATACTAATCTAATTACATTTTCTGTCTCTAACGTGATTACGAGTAAGGCTGTGATGGAGTTAGGGACATAACTTTGAAACTGCCAGTTTTTTATAGTACCTCTTGCTACAATGGTTGGCCCAGTTCAATCAGCTGACTGAAACTAGTCCATTCTCCCATAACTGCAACATACACTCCTGGGTAAAAAAAAAAAAAAAAATGGGCCAAGCCCAAAATGGCAAATATTAGGTCTTTAATGGTCTTAACAACAAATCATTGGTCAGAACATTAACAAAAATTAAACAAATGCACTCCTGAGAGCTCCTGAACCACCATTTGCTCATTTACTTTTGCTGCGGTGAACTGTTTGCTTGGGGAAAAGCTAGAAACAGGGAAATTCACTTATATAGTCTTCTTGTATGCAAAGGTAAAATCATGATAATGATTGAAATGTTTGATGTAAAATTCAAACTAACACATGTCTGGGTGTACAAAATTGTCCCAAAAAATATCTTCTGGGATGCTTTTTTCTTAAAGGATTACTCATTATTTGGTTATCTGCCACACCTGATGCAGCCCATCAAGGGTCACAAGGCTTAAACGTTTAAAGAAATCACATATCCAACACTGCCACCTTGTGACAATAGGCAGTATTTAAGCGAGCTCAGCAGTTGATTCCAAATAGCTCACATTTCAGACTCTTCAGATATTAAAGGCATTTCTATGGCAGTGTGTGTTAATGCTTATCTTGGGGCGAGTTTGATATAGGATTAAGGTACAAGTAAAAATATGTCATACAATTTGATGTACTATAATGTATGGGTATTATTAAAATGCCATAGGCTATGCAACAGCAACCAGAGTTAAAATAGGTTAAATAGTTGCGAAGAAGGCAAATATGCAGAACAGGCCTGACAACAGTATCTGAATCTGAGAAAGCATTGCACCATTCTCCAGTCTTTATTAAATTTCAAATGCTAATTAGATTAGAGTGCTAATTCAAACATTCAGGCCTATTTGCACTTGCCTTTATGAGCGTGCATAATTCACATTCAGTTGCAAAATGTGTTTGCATTGCAGTTTTGTGCACAGCAATGTACAGTGGCTTCCAGTATTAAAATGCAAATGCGGAGTTACTCATCCACAAGCTACTCGGCCAAAAAAAGCCTTAGCAATCCTGTTTGCATTTGCTTTTTCAATCAATAAATCAGCGATATTCAATCAACAAATCACAATAAATCCAATTACTGACATATTTTAGGGGTGTTCTTTGTAAAAAGTTGAATTCTCTTAATCTTAATGTTAAATATAAATTGAAATGTTAAATATAATTTTTAAATATAAATCTTAATGTTAAATGTAAATGTTAAATATAAATTTAAATGTTAAACGTGAATGTTATATATAAATTTAAATGTTAAATATAAGTTTTAAATACAAATCTAAATGTTAAATGTAAATATTAAATGTAAATCTCTATGTTAAATCTAATGTAAATGTTAAAAGTAGAATTTCAATGTTTTGTTCATATGCTAAGTGCCCACAACCTCCTTGAGTGTGACTCATTTGGAAAACATAGAGGCAGTGTGGTTGCCAATTTTACAACATATTATGCTTATTTTGGAACGAGGATGAGGAAGTAAAAAGCAAGTCTGCTCGTGGTGGCATTTGGTTTAAAAACAGTCTGTGGCCACCAAGATCTTGTTTTAAAGCAAATAATCGGAAATATATCAAATCAGTTTCTACAAACATATGCTACGGCAAAGAGAAAGTTTTACCTGTACCCTGCTGCACCACCATGCTGCTCTCCTACATGGCTACACCCATATGCAGGTAGAGGCACTTCAGAGAAGGTTTGTTTGAAATGATACATTTATTTCTGCTCTATAGGCAATAACACCAGAGACAAAATCACTAAACTGAAATTCACTACTTATATCACATCATGCCAATGTATTTCATTTACAACGCCGGTCCTCAGGTGGCACATTGACAAATGACTTCATGGGATTATAAGAAATTAATTCTGTAACACTCCCAGTTTAACACTTATGGAAGCCATTGGAAGTAAACACAGTTTGCTACTGTAATTACTAAAACTCTGTGATCCCACAAGAAGTAAGCTTTTACCTGTATGCTGGTGAAAGTATGCTCAGTGCCCTTATAATAAGGAAATGACTGCAGAATTCCCAGTTGTGTGAGTGTAGTGGTCATATCCGACCACCCTTCCAGTCAGTCCTAGGGTGAGTTGGATCCTCGTTACTTTTTGAGTTCTGGTTATCCAGGTGTAAAACACCACCCCTGCCGGTTAGCAAGGGAGAAACAGAATGCTAATTATATATGTAACTATGACTGTATGAACGCTGGCTATCTTCCAGGGTTTCCTGTCACTTGGAACCAGCTCCAACCCAGCAGAAGCTCATCATGAAGGTTTCACAGACAGATAGGCATTGATGATGGTATTTTATAGCACACACTACACCATATGGTCACCAAGGTCTCAGCGTGTGTGCATATGCGAACAAGAAGGTAGCCAGGTGATAAAACACCGCTGCCCGCTGGCAGTTATCCACTGTTTATAGAACACAGTTACATACGTAACTATCATGGTTTTACGATGGTTACTATAACATAAAATGAAATGGAAAAATATGAATATGAGCTCTGCATCATCAATCAATCATCATCAAAATATGAGCTCTTCATCATCAATCAATTGCAAGCGCAGATGTCTTTTCTATCTGAGTGCTGCCACTTTTCACGCATTACAGCTATACAACAGGCTTTATTGTCTTTCGATTTTTTTTTTTTGTTACAGAAAGCCAAGGAATACAAAATAAAATAGAAGTTTAGTGCTAGCAGTTTTCCTGAATATATCATGATATAAATGATATCATTTTGAGGCAGGGAGCATCAGTTCATGGTGTTGCCAAAAATATGACATATCCCATGTCACTATATAGATTTTGTTCATCAAGGAAGTCTCTAAAAGAAAGTAATTAAGATGCCAAAGACAGGGTACAATAACAGGCATGATGTTGCTGTCATTTCTGATAATATTGCAACAGTTCTGGGGCATCATGGCCTGGAGGCACAGGATGTTTTTAAGATGGATGAGACTGACGTGACCACAGCTCAGATCCCAGAGAAGATCATTGCTACCAAGAGCATTAAGCAGGTTTGAACCTTGACCTGCTCTGTTTGTGGCACCCTCATCACCATGGCACTTGCTATAAATACACAGCGGAATAGTGTGCTTCCATTGTGCTCCCTTGCAAAAGATTTTAGCCATTCAGGGGAGTAAAATTGCCAAAGTAGCTTGATAGAAACAGCAGCTGTTTCTTTTAGCCACAGGTTGCTCTTATCATTGACTTGGTTGTTAATTGTATCCATTGTTCACAGTTTTTCTCTTAACATAAAATTTAAAATGGGTGATTGTTCTGTGTGTTTCTCGACAAGTGCGTGTCAAATGATGTAATGTAATTACTTAATATTTTTTCAAACATACCCTCAAAGGTATATCATACAGAGTAATGAATGTATGATGGTCAAACATTGATTTTACTGAACATGTAACACAACATGTAACACAATGGGCCTCATTTATTAATCTTTTGGTAACATTGCGTGTAAATGTTTGCTTACGCCAAATTTTCAGCAGGACTTACAAATGTTCTGGAAACATTTGATTTTCTTAGTACTCGCATACATACATGTTAATCACGTGTAACATGGAAAGTGTATTCCTGTCACAGCTCATTTGCATACGCCCACAAAACTCCATAAAAGTTCAAGCGCACACACAGCTGGGAGCACAAAATTAACAATAAGGATTAAGGCTGAAAAGCAGAAGCAAAAGTTATTTTGACTCACTTCTATGCCAATAAAAATATTTTATATCATATTAATAATAATAATTGAGCACAAAATCTTCCATCAGCTGAGGCATTTGCTTACGACTTAAGGGTATGTGCAGAGAGACCGGCCTGTCCTCCGTTTATACAGCAGCAATTCTTTTGTCATAATTGAATGACTTGTTTTTTCTTTATCTTAATTTATGGCTCCGTGTTGGCTCAATCTATTTATTTTTATATCCCTTAATTAATGCCAAAAATATACAACAACAGGTTTTCACATAATTTTCTCGATAGTATTCGTAGTTTACTATCATGAGGACTATGTGAACTACCATGATTCTAGTCAACTAGCATGAGGATGTGTCTTTGATAGAGTCGCCCTAGAAAAGGGTGTCTGCTAAATGCTCTAAACTTAATAAAAATAAACATAAACATAAGGTTAAAAAGGTTGTTTAACCACAAATTTATATTTCAAACATAAAAGTGCAGTAATCCATGCAAATTATATTATTTTTCAAGTCGATCAAATCGAGGATTACATTACTTAGTCTTCAGGAGCTTGAGTAGGATGTGAACATTTTTCCATGTTTCCAGGATTTTCATGAATAACAAAAGGATACACTCCCACCTTAATATGGCACGGATTGTATCCATTTATAAGTCAATGTTTCTACTAAACATATGTGAAAGAAACAGAATGTTTTCGAGTGTATACTTCGTCTTTTAGCTCACTTTGATATACACACAAGTTGAGAGAGAGAGGGAGAGAACCCTGAATATTTATGAATTGAATTATTGAATCTGAATTTATACACCTCGGAATTCATCTTGCTACTTCTATCAGCAGTCACATCATCAATAAACACCAGTGAGCCCGTTCCACTGGCAGCCATACGTGCCCATGCCATAACACTTCCTCCACCAGGTTTGACACATGATGTGGTATACTTTGGATCATGAGCTGTTCCTTTCTTTCACCATACTTTTCTCTTCCCATCATTCTGGTACAAGTTAATCTTGGTTTCATCAGTCCAAAGAATCTTATACCAGAACATGGGAGGCTTTTTTAGATGTTTTCTGGCAAAGTCTAATCTGGCTTTCCTGTTCTTGAATGTTACCAGTGG
>CM040977.1:19955454-20022419 GCA_022985145.1 Pangasius djambal
GTTTGACACATGATGTGGTATACTTTGGATCATGAGCTGTTCCTTTCTTTCACCATACTTTTCTCTTCCCATCATTCTGGTACAAGTTAATCTTGGTTTCATCAGTCCAAAGAATCTTATACCAGAACATGGGAGGCTTTTTTAGATGTTTTCTGGCAAAGTCTAATCTGGCTTTCCTGTTCTTGAATGTTACCAGTGGTTTGCACCTTGTTGTAAACCCTCTGTATTTACATTCATGAAAGCGTCTCTTGATTGTAGATTTTGACAATGACATGCCTACCTTCTCCAGAGTATTCTCGACTTCTGTTGATGTTGTGAAGGGGTTTTTCTTCACCAAGGAAAGGATTCTGTGATCATCCACTTTAGTTGTCTTCCGTGGTCTTCCAGGCCTTTCAGTGTTGTTGAGCTCATCAGTGCTTTCTTTCTTTTTAAGAATGTACCCTACTGTTGATTTGGCCACACCTAAGGTTTTTGCTATCTGTCTTATAGATTTATGTTGTTTTTCAGCCTAATGATGGTCTGCAGTAATGTTTAGGTATGAATGCCAGGACCGAAGGTTTCCCAGCAGAACATTGCCCAGAGCATCACACTACCTCCACCAGTTTGCCTTCTTCCCATGGTGCATCCTGGAGCCATCAATTTAAATCTTGCTTTAAGACTCATCTTTTTTCCTTGGCATATGACTGTATCTAACCCTTGTTATTTTACATCATGTGTCCACTTAGTCATTTTATTAAGGGAATTTATACTTTGTATATTTTATTATATTTTATTGTGTTTTTGTTTTATGTTACCCTGTCTTGTGCTGTAATGTTGATGTGCCTTTTTAATCTTAATTCTTCTCAGCTGTACAGCACTTTGGTCAGCTTCAGTTGTTTTAAGTGTGCCCTAGAAATAAAACTGAATTGAATTGATTTGTAATTTAAATCATTGTTGAGTAACTTGACTCAAACCAAAAAGTGTTACGAGGCACATTCTCAGGATTTGGTGCCCTTTCAGTCCCCATGACTTACTACTGATATAATTAACAAGAGAATTTGTGGATATTCCACAAATTAATAACCTTTCAACCTTGTAACATACATATTTTGTAATGTGTAATACAAAAAATAATAAATAAAGCATAAATTTTTTTTTTTAATGTTTGGGTTTCATTGGAATATCAGCCATTTTGCATGTCCCCATTCTTCACTGTTACATTTTAATGGTTTATGTAGAATGAAAAAAAAAAATCAAATTAGGTCTAGCTTTTATTTTTTTTATCTTTGCTTTTATTGACATTTAAATATCATGATTTAACTTTTCGTGTAGATTTTTTTTTTTGCAAAACATTATGGGTTTACTGAGAAAATGCAGAATTTGTCTTTGTCCCCCCATTCTGTTCAATCTCATTATCCTGTAACACTTCACCCTATTAAAAATAATGGAAGTGACATCATCAAAGTCTTTTTGACCGCATGGTTCAAATAGAGGTAAGTTTCTCTTAAAGTCTCTATCAGTATTTCATTATATTATTTACACTTATATGGACCTTGTCAAGCTTAGTATTTCAACTCTGTTACTGGAAAAAATTATTTTGTACAGAAGAAATATTTTTCTTGGTGCAAACTGTAACAAATATTGACTGAATACCATGGTATGGTGTAATGATATTTGCCAGCTAATGCAGTTATTAGCCATTTTTGTACAGACCTTCAATCCTGTAACATTCAACCCTGTCACATTGTTTAATGTAACGGGGTTGATTGGTTGTTACAGGGTTGAAAGGTTATTACTTCTTTAAATTATTGTATTGATAAAACTGAGGAAGTTATCATAAAATATAATATATACATTTATTATTGTTATTATGATTATTATTATTTTCTATATTTAAATTCATTTAGGACAATGGAATCAACACTGACAGTGGCCAAGAGGCTCTTAGAAACAGCTTGTGAATGTACATATGGTGACTTTAATCATATTTAATTTAATTTTAAATTTCACTTTAATTTTTAGCAAGCATATATTAACTTTGAATATGGGGGTAGTTGATCAAGTCTTCATATTGGCTTTTTTTTTGACAGAGTTATGGCAAAGACAGCTGCAGAAAGACAGACAGAGTACAGTGCAAGAAGGGATACTGATCCTGTACGCAGGGGAAAATACCTTAAGAATGAGTGAGAGCGATGGAAAAGGGATATTGAGGCAGGAAAGAAGAAGACAATTAATGGCCTGGGTGAGAGGGCTCAGAAATGGAAGCGCGAGAAGTGGAGAGAGGCAAAAGAACGTCAAAAGAAATGCGAAGTGATGTTCAAGATAATTGCCACCCTTCCTGACAGTCCTGAAGCTAGTCAGTTTGCTGAGATGATAAGATCTGGTGATGGTTAAACTCTAGATCAGTGCTGTGTACAAACCTCAGTGAGTGGGGAGGGTAGTGGTGTGAGCAGACACACTCCAACGGTGGATGGAGTCTGTGAAAAAAAGGCAGGGCTGAGAAAACAGGTAGGGACATTGGTGTATTTAGCCCCTCTGCCTCCATCCCTTCACCCTGTTCACACCCCTGCTCTAGATGTAGACATAAGATCAGAAACTAATGCAAATGAAATAATCGTTCTGTGTATCTGAGATGTTGTAATGGTGGTGTTCTCTGTATACTTAATGAGAATTGTCTCTTTTCAAAATATGTTTTTTTCACATTGAATGTGAAAGTTATTACTGTTATAAGAGTTATACTTATTATTCTGCTTACCATTATCTTTTCAAACAATGTGAGGAGGGAAGGAGACAATCAAGAAAGGCAAGAAACAAAACAATCAATCTCCACGAACAAACTGTTTAACTAAATAAAGCACTCTAACACGAGAGAAAACTTAAAGAAAAATATAGCTCACAGCAGTTACATTTACGGCATTTGGCAGACGCCCTTATCCAGAGCGACTTACAATTATCTCATTTATACAACTGAGCAGTTGAGGGTTAAGGGCCTTGCTCAAGGGCCCAGCAGTGGCAGCTTGGAGGTGTGGGGACTTGAACTCTCAACCTTCCGATCAGGAGTCCAATGTCTTAACCACTGAGCTACCACTTCAGTTCATCCTGTTCAAAAGTTAAGGAATTAGGTAAAAGTTCTGTGAGCAACACAGTCAGAAAGGTTTTGCTACATCATGAGTTTTTAGTTCCTGAAATTAAGAAAAAATATAAAAATGCCAGAAATGAAAGAGAGAGGCAAACAATACCAAAAATGGTTGTGGGAAAGATGGTACAGTTGTGTCAGAAAGTACTGGATGCAGAGATTTTCTGAGGATGTCATTGGATTAAAAAAAAAACAAAAAACGTTGGAAGCTTCTGGAAAACAGAAATGTTACTACGTTTGACTGGAAGATGGTAATTAGGTATCCAGGTGTTACAAACCAAGTGAAGGCTTTCTTTACCAGAGATGATGTCAACAGGAAGACTGCAGGAAAAAAACAAATCATCACAAAGAATAAGCATAAGAAGCAGAAAGGATTCCTTATTGATACAATGAGAAGCCTACATAGAAAGAACCTGTGTGAAAATACTACACAGATAGATGCACCCCTCTCTTGCCAATCGTGAAACCTTAATGTGTAAACTGCATTGCGCCAGAAAAGCTTCAGCAGTTTAAAAATCATAGATACCTCAAATCTTGCTGAAATGGTGTGCTGTAATTCCTCCAGCAAGCAGTGCATGTATGGTGAGTGTGACAAATGTAGGGATAAAACAATTCCTGTTTACAGTGCATGCAACCATGCAGAAAAAAGAGACTTTCACTCAGTAGATGGTAAGATAGAGGGAAAACAATAAGGAGGGAGGAACAATGAAGGTTACTGTTGAGGATGATGTAGACAGAACCCAGGAAGACCTTGTGGAAGCGTTTCACACAAACAAATTTAAGAGGCATCCTTTCAACATCAAGCAACATTATGCTTACTGTCATGAGCTGAAGAGAAATATGGCAACTGATGAGTTCTTAATACACATAGATTTTTCTGAAAATTTCATGTGGAAGTATGGCTCCGAGATTCAGTCCGTTCGATTTGGACCAGCCCACCATCAGGCAGTCCTGCGTACTAGTGTCCTTTACATTGGAGGGAGCTAACAGCCTGTCTGCTTCACCACCATATTCCCTTCAAGACATGAGTCCACCAGCTATTTGGCCACATCTAATTCTGGATTTCATACAAGGATCTCATCCAGAGATATCCGTGGTGCAATTCTTCAGCAATGGCCCCTGTACCCAGCACAGGCAGAAGGGGATTTTTTTCCTTTTTAGCACAGAGCTGGACATTAGGGGTTTCAAGGCAGGTTCTTGGATTTTTTTTGAAGCTGGTCATGGGAAGGGGGCACCAGATGGTGTTGGTGCAACTCTGAAGAGGACCACAGACAGGATGATAAGTCAGGGTCAGGATATTCCAAATGCATGGGAACTCTGCAAGGCACTTACACAGACTGGCATAACAATAAAACTTTTCTTTGTGGAAAGTGTTGTGGTTGACAAAGCCCTTGAGAGGATACCATCCCACCTACCAGCGGTTCCATCAACAATGAGGCTCCATCAGGTGATGACTCAGGCACCCAGAAATATTACTTACAGTGATGCGAGCTGTATGTGCACAATGAAGAAGAAGCTGGATTGTAATCGCTTTAACACACAACATTTCTGCTTTGACTTAAAGAGGGAGGAAGGGAGAGAGGAAAAGAGAGAAATGCAGATTGACTGGAGTAATCCAGAAGTGTGTGGAGGATGGTGTGTGATAAAATATGATGCTGATTTGCATCCTGGAGTCATCCTTGCCACAGATAAAACCCATGTGCAAGTGAAATGCATGCACAGAGTTGCACTGTGAGGATGTGCTTTGGTATCCCTTTAATGATGTGCAGGAACTTATTCCTCTCCCAAACCCTGTGACATCTCAGCATGTGGAAATCCGCAAAGATTTGTAGGCCGAACTAAATGTTCTAGGTTTGTGATGTTATTAGTATTGTTAGCATCTAAATGTTCTACATTTGATGAATTTTTCGATTAATTAACATATGTTTCACCAAAAAACACTGTCCATTCAACCCTGTTATAATTTTCAACCCTGTTAAAATGCATTCAGCCCTGTTACATGGTGGCGTTTTTTCTAAGATTAATATAAAATGTAAGACAGTGATGAAAATAAACATGTGTAGTTAATGTGGAGTAATCAACACAATAGGAAATTATTATACATGTGTGGCATTACGGTACATTTTTTAGAATATGAGTGGCCTAGTATTATACCAGAAGCACAAAACATATTTTAGAAGAGAAATGCCATTTTTGTTATTATTTCTATTTTTCCAATTATAATCTGTTACAAGGGACACCCAAACTAAGTAATACTAACAGAGTTTAATCAATTATCTGTTGAAATGATAAGTCTGTAAATTACAAACTGACTGTGACAGGGTTAAAATAAAGTTGCCCTTATTTCAATCTATAATGAGAAATAACTATTAATACATTGGGACTGAGGTGGAAAAACATGATTTCTTGAAAGTTCAGCATTAGCTTTTTCAAATGAAATGATCCATCCATCCATCCATTTTCTGTAGCATTTATCCTACACAGGGTCGCGGGGGGCCTGGTGTCTATCCCAGGGAACTCGGGGCACAAGGTGGGGGAGGTACACCCTGGACGGGGTGCCAACCCATCACAGGGCACAAACACACACATTCACACACTATGGACAATCTAGAGATGCCTATCAGCCTACGACGCATGTCTTTGGACTCGGGGAGGAAACCGGAGTACCCAGAGGAAACCCCTGAAGCACAGGGAGAACATGCAAATTCCACACACACAGGGCAGAGGCGGGATTCGAACCCCCAACTCTGGAGATGCGTGGCAAACTACAAATGGTCAGGCACAAAGGGCACCCGTTCCTGAGAATGGCCCACAAGTGTTGTCAGGAACTAAACATTTATGATGCATGATTTTCACGTGTTCTTTCACTAGTGTCAAGTAGACAAGCACAATATACATTTTGACAAGAAATAAGTCCTGCCCTCAGCAGTTGTGATCAACTTGTTGAAATAAATATTTGAATATGTATAATAATAATAATAATAATAATAATAATAATAATAATAATAATATTTCTTAGCCAAACCATGTCTTTTGAGGCAGGTTTTGACTTTATATGATGCTAAACTGTTTAACAGCCGTAGCAGTGAACATGTCTAAACATGTCCAAACAGATCAAAAGATTTATTTTACCCAAACTGTTCCTTTCAACTGGATTCAGAGTAGCACTTGGATATTTGAACGTGTTGACAGCTGTCCCCTCTCTGCGATGAGGGGAATAGACTACCGAAGATGTTTTGGAGTTTCTCTTTAAATTTCCAATGCGTCTTTTAAAACCAGGTTTGGGGGCGGGGTTAGGAGCTCACGTGAGCGCTTTTGCCGGGAACAGCAGCACCACGTGTGTCCGGGCCGGCGGCGTGAGTCACGGCGGTTTGATTCACATTTTCACAGAGTGGAGTTGTAAGATGGCGGCCCGCTGGGGAACCGGTGAGGAGATGTTAACAGCCTGTAAACTTGAGTATTTTGCACCAACGATTCTTGACGAGGTAAGATGATCTATATGATTTACTTGGCAGTTCTATATTAAACTTTGAACTGTTGTCATTCTTAGCTTCGCTTACAATTCGAGCTAAAGCAGTGGATGTGCTGGAGAAATGACACGTGGGTTGTGATGGCGAGATGGCCTTTAGTAAACTAGATTCCTGGTGTTGGTTAAATAACCGAATGGACACTTGCAGAGAGGATCTGGAACAGACTTTGATCCAAAACCTGAACAGGATTTAGAAGTTGATCTGTTCTAACAGTTTGTCAGGCGTACAGTAACAGCGAGCTATATTCTACAGCCTATTAAATCTTTTCACTCTAATCAAGCTGTTTATAGGTTATCATCGGTGTTGCCCAGAGATGATTTAATTGTGCTTTGCACTTCAAGCTGGGATTTTCATGCAGTACTGCTCAGGATCGGGCGGTGTAGACTCACTGTTTGTATGACTGCTTAGTGTAAATGTGTTGCACGAGTGCATAGGCCAGTTGTAGTCATGCACCAGGTGTGTGCTCTTCCATTCATTTCATACGAGTCGGATAGTAAATTACTTTCTTTTATTATTCATGTATTTGTCCTTATTCTGGAGTCTAGCCTTATATATGGTTTCTTTCCAGATGCCCCACGTGCGTCGCAGGATGAAGCACACAGATGTGTAGTATTTTATTTTCCAGTAACATATTTATTCCAAATTATAGTGCATAGATTTATTATGCATTTATATGTTTGCCATCTACTTTTCAAGCAAGACTGACAAAGTGGTTGATTGTAGTCAGGGTTTTTGTAGTAGATGTTGTGACGGGCAATACAGCCTCTTTTAAATGTTGATCTAGTGCTTCATAAGCATGGTGATGCAGTAGACTGTTATTTTACTTTATTACCAAGTGTGTACAATATTCCATCACACCTAACTGGTGGTGATTAAGTGCGTCGATGTTGCTTGAAGTTATTTGCATAAGCAGTAAACAGTTTTGTGATGTGAATTAAACAGTTATGGTAGCAAACTTCAACTAGTGCGTTTGTTGTAATGCAACACGTGTTTGTAGAGGCGGCTGTGTCCGAATCCTTCCCTGGCCCTTTAATAAGTGCACTATGTAGGGCAGGAAATAATAGTGTAGTGCGCAATATGCCAAAAATACTTTGTACTTTGGCTGGGAATGTCAGCGACTTTCTTATACACGAGGTAGATAACAAAGTATTTGCCTGTATCTTTGGAAAAGCTGCAACGCCCGGCTCAGAACACGTGTCCTGTTACAAACCAATAAAATCTGACAGCTGACGTCGGCAAATCTCGAATGAAATCTCGCGTTATTATGAATGCCGCCTGAATTTCCTGGCGGACGGAGCATTCCAAGCGTCGTCATTGGTCGTTCTGCACTGGAGCGCAGCAGCATGCGGAAGTAGAATCTACGTCACTGCTGAGGCGACCGCATGTTTTCTTGCCCGCATGTTGCTTGACCGCATGTTTTTCTTTTCTTTTTCTTTCTTTCAGTGCCACGTATACAAAGGTTACAAACAGCGAAAACAATTCAGTTCAGTATATCAGTGCAAGGCATGATGAAAATAAGAACTAAGTAAGGAAGGAATAAATAAATAAGCACACATAGCAAACAAGATTTCAGTCTGCTGTTAGTAGTTTTAATCATTTTCAGCACAAAAATACAAAGTAAGAGAAATAAATCCCCTTAGCAGACCAGGAAAGTGCCTCTGAGAATAGTATTAGAAAATGGTGAAATTAACAAAATGGACAATACAGTAAATAATAGTGAAATCAAAACCACTACAAACTTCCAAGGATTTTTTTTTTTTCCGCAATGATTGTCTAATCCAGTGATTGGGTATTTAGGGTTTTCCAACAGTGGCTGTCACTGGAAACTCATTAGCTCCTAACTAAAACAGTAAACAAGAACAGACTACCTTGTTTTGTTTTTTTTCCATCTACATTTTATCTAATTTTGGTCTGTTTTCACAATCAGGCTACAGTAAAGCATTCAACTGTGTGTTGAACGTTGATCACTGGCCAGTAGGGCTGCACGATATTGAAGATGTGCGATAACTTGTTAAATAATGCAATATGTGGTACGATAATGCTATAAGTGTGTAAAAATGAATGTAAATTATATTTATATATGCAAAAACCGAAAATGACATAACCAACATACATGTTTCATGTTCTTTTGAGGAAAAGAAAGCATGCCCTACTATCTGCATCGCACTAAAAATTTGACATTTCATAACTGAATGATTTTAATACTTGGTTATCGCAAACCCTTGCAGTATGCATATTGCGATATTTACATTTGCGATATTTCAATAATTTCGATATATTGTGAAGCCCTTCTGGCCAGTCACAGTACTTGGAATACTGTGTAAGACTTCTTGGCCCAAAACTTTAGTGAGAGCCACATTAACATAAATCTCTCCACTGTGTTTCGGCCACATAATAATTGAAGTCCACACAGGGGATAAATAAAGGACAGTCAGAGCCGCCAGCTATAGGGTCATTCTGAAACGGTTTGGTTTTTCTCCACAGTCGGAAATACTACAGGAAGGTCTGTGCAGTCTGCAGCACAACGGTCTGGACACTGGAGATGCACTTGAAGCTCTGCATGGCTGTTTAGATCCATCCATTCTGTCAATCTTTGAAGACTCTACAAATGGAGAGGTAAAGCCATGTTTTATTGTATACCCAGATGGAAAATGGGTAACACACTTCATTCTCTGGTTTTAATTATGCAAAATGCTTTATGATATGATTTATACTCTGGTAGATTTAAGCCAAATACCTTATGTTTTCTTTTTTTAGGTTAAAAGTGGTGTTGATGATGAGAGTGAGGCAACACTGCTCACAGCTCTCACTGAAATACTTGACAATGTAGATGATGAAAACTTGTCTCCTTTTGACACTCTACCTGACATGGAGCTCTTGCAAGGGCAGAAAGGCTGTGAGCTCTCACCTGTGAGTATGCAGCTCTTTCCTATCTAAAGCTGGTGGTATGCTTCAAATAACAAAGGAAAATAATCACTACCAAACACTCACTGTCTGTACTCCAGAACATTTATATGATAAACTGAACAGTTCAAGAACAACAGTAGTGGCAGTGAAAGAGCCACATGCAGTAGTTTGGCCAAGTTCATCTATTCTCCTAAAAAGACATCTTTTTGTGTCGCGTCTTTTTTTTTTTTTTTTTGGAAGCATACCACCACCTTGAATGCAGTCTGAAGCCACAGACTAAAGGTTTGCTTAGCTGTTCTGTCATAAAAGTGGTTTCAGATCAACCATTTGTGGGCTCACTTTCTTTTGACTTAGGGAATTTCCTGGGAATGCAGATCAGTCTAATATTTTGAAGTGATGTAGACATGTGTCAATAACCTTTCTTGTCATTCCACTATATAACATGTGCAGATTATTGTACCTTGTTTCAAATGTTTAAAGATGTAATTTTTGTGTGTGTGTGTGGGGTCCCTGCAGAGCCATGGTGGTGAAGATGGTGCTGCTAGTTTTTCTGAACTCATACAGGATTTGGATATATCATCTGAATTGGACTGGTGCCTTCCCATATCGCTGGAGCAAGATGGGGAGACTGTGTCTGTTACCCTCAGTGATTTGGTCAAGCACATGCATCCGTACGCCATGACTTTGTGTGTAGAAGGGGAGGAGCAACTCCTGCCTGAAGGAGGAATCATTTTGGAGGTGATGGATAAAGGAGAACATGGAGAACCCATTCTTGCTATCCCAGACCTGAGCTTTCCCCTATCTCTGGATAGTTTAGAAGACGAACAGAGTGTTCCAGAAAGCAGCCCAGAAAAGGTTACATGTAAACATCAAGACACTCCATCAGAAGTAGCCCTCTCTAAGGTTTCACCGGTCAGGGACAGCGAAGTGGAGAATGTGAAAACTAAACAGCCAAAGAAAGAGTCACCTGAAAAAAGGCACCCGAAAAAGAAAAAGAAACGGAAAACTGAAGAACCCAAACCCGTTGAAGGAAGAGTGTTAAGGAGCACGTCCTCTAATGAGGTGGTTGTGGAACCCAGTAAGGAAGGGGAAGAACAAAAGCGGAAGAAAAAGGTTACATTTGCACCTGCGCTTACTGTAGATGAGAATGAGAAGTGTCAAGTTAAATCTTCAGAGCTGAAGACAACTGAGGTACAGGTGCCTCAGGAAATTCCTTCCTCCACCATAACCACCACAGCAAATCTGCCATTAAGTCAAGTCTGTACAGATGTCATGAAATCAAAACACTTGCAGGTCCCTGAGGAAGAAGCCACACCTGGTGAATTACCTAGTGATGAATGTAGAGAAACTGCTGTGCCTTCAGAGCAGCAGCCTGGCATCAGCCAGCCAAGTGAACCCAAGCAAAAATCACTCAGTTTACAACAGTACCGTCTTCTTCGCCAGCAGAAGAAACCATCTCCTCTGGAGAAGGTGGGTGACAACAGCACTAAATGGCCTACTTTACCAGAAGCACCCAAGGAGCTTCCTCCAATCCCCTGCCTGCCTGACCCCAACCCTAAAGACCCACGTCGTGCGGCCTCCACTCCTGTGAAAAAGGACTTTGTCCCTGAAATCATGCCCGCCTGGCAGCCAAGAGGCCCTGGAGCACCACCAACTCCTCAGGCTTTGCTGGTTCCACCATCATCAATGTTAGCTGCCTCTAAAAAACCTGTGTCCTGTAAGTCAGTTTCTCCAGCTCCCACGAAACCTGCAGAAAATTTAGCCATGTCCACAAGCTCCTGCACACCGCCTTATCCCCAGAAACCACCCGTTCCGACTGATATGCCAGAGAACACTATTCCCAACAAGGTATCTCAGGCTGCTAAGCAGGCATCAGCTGACATTACTCTATCACTACCAATGGCCACTACAGTTAGAGAAGCTAAGAATCTCCATGCAGCTGAGCAGGCAAAATGTTTACAAAATACTCCCTCTGCTTCTTATCAATTTTCAGCCCTCTCTAAGGATCAAGACATCTCACATACTCGGGTTGTGCCTGAAATCACCACAATCACTACAAAAAATGAAACCTCTAAGGCTGCTTCTAATAATCTTAATGCTGCAAGCGTAGCTGAGCAAAAGGTGAAAGATACTGTGCCTAAACCATTAAAGCCCACTCAGTCAGTCAGTGCTACCAAGCCTCCTGTCGGCTCCCAACGTCATGTTGCACCCATAGCTCTTCAGCCTTTCTCATCCGCCCCAATTCAGGCCAGAATTATGAAGCTGGCAGAGCAGATGAGAATGGCTTCTGCTGCAGTACCTAAAGCAAAGAGCCCTACCGCAGAGCTCATAGAGTCCTTCACCAGTGAAATTGGTAAGCATAGTTACATAGTAAAACAAGTGATCAGTAATGATATCTTCCTTATTGCAACATAGACTGGAAATCACCATGGTTTTTTTTTTGTTTTTTGTTTTTTCTCTCCCCTCTCTCTTTCCAGGTATTGAGGCTTCTGACCTCACCAGCCTTTTGGAGCAGTTTGAAGAGACTCAGAGTAAGCGATGGTCTTTATCTCGTTGTACTCCTTTGGCATGTTAAAACAAATTGTAATGCGCATCAGCGACTCACTCTCTTTTGGTTATGCTTATTTCCATTTATGGCATAGCAGATATCTTGATAGCAAAAACATTCTCGACTATTGGTTGATCTTATATTTTAGGAACTTTAGCATCATGTAACGTGAGGATACCTTGTCTGGACCTTTAGCTGTCTGTGGCCAGCACAGATATACTTTTCTTCAAATTATGTCTCAGAGAGTTGGCTGTATGTTAATAACTTACTCGGAATGGTCAAATATAGATATTTCTCATTGTATAGGTGAATTAGGAAAGTGTGCTTGCATGTAGAGGAGCTACTTTTTGCCATTCTAAAAGAGGATGTAATGTAGTTGTGAAGAGGGACTGTGCCCCCCTGTGTGGCTGGAACAGCTGCTATGACCTCATGCTCACTGTGCTAGTGGAATTCTGCACTGTTTGCAAATCCAGTTTCACTCTGAGTGAGCTCTTTTTTTTTTTTTTTTTTTTTTTTTTTTTTTTTTTTTTTAAATCTGGGTGAATGTGCCAGCACATGAGATCCACATGTATGTGCTTGCTTGCCAGGATACTGTACAATACTGTTGTCTTCTGAATCAAGAATCATGTTATATAGGAGCAGATTTCAGGAATTTTTAGGAGCAGATTTCAGGAATCATTACATGTGACATGAATGTAACATGAGGGCAAGGACCAGAGAGCCTGCTCTGACCCTTGACATTTACCACCTTCCATTTCCCTTCCAGCCAAAGAGGAGCAGAATGTGCCAGAGGTCTGTGGTAGAGCAGCTGCTGTAGGAAACTCCAGGTGAGTATGGTGCAGTTTTGGACAGAGGCAGGAGTTACCCTACAGCCCTGACGCTGCTCCCACACCAAACCTTCTCTGTTTGTGTGTGCATGGTTGCGTTTGGTTTTACCAAGAACAGCCAAAATGGCTCCAGACTACAGAAGTGGATAACATTGAAAGTTCAGTGCGTCCACTGAAACAGTCTACATTTTAGTTAGGAATGGCCTCTTGTTTCATGTCATTGAGTTTGAACCTCGTTGTGATGGCATGTCTGCTGCCTTTGCAGTGTGGAGCAGCATGCAGAAACCACTGCGCTCAAAAAAGTTTGCAGTCCTGATCTGGGCAGCACAGCAGGTAAATAAGCATCAGTGACCTGGTCAATTCTCTAACAGAATTATTTACCTTAAAATTACCTTTTAAATTATTATGATTCTTTTTTTTAATTGCACAAACTCAGATGTATCTGTCTTTTATCCTCTCCCCCTCTTCTTTGCTATATAGGCCTTACTCCACCAGCCACACCTCCTCACCAAATGTGGAAGCCCTTGGCGCCAGTTGCATTATTAGGAAAACCAAACAAGTCAGAAATTCCCAAATCAACACCAGCTAAGGCCATTCAAATAGAGCCACTGCCTTTACCTGCAAGCAAGCTCCAGTGCAAGCCCCAGACTTCTGTTACTCTTGGACAGATCCAGCCTTTTTCTCTAGACCACGATTACTGTCTCCTTTCAAAGGAACCCTCCAAGAATGAGCTGGGCAATCTCTGGTCTGCCAAACAACAACCAAGCATCATCATAAAGTCTACAGAGTTGCCCTCTGCAAACAGCAAGGCATCTAAAGAGACTGGATCTAAACTCCCTTCAAACACCACCACTAAGGAAAGCTTTCAGGAAAAGGTCCAATCTCAGCCCCTTGTATGTGAGAGTCAGTCTGAGAGGGAGGCCTTGACCACCACAGGCATTGTGACTCCAGATGCTTCTCCAGATAGGCTGGATTCTGAGAGATTTCAGGGATATTCTGAATGTTCTCCCAGCCTGTGCCACCAGAAGAGGGGCCGCACACAGAGAAAATACAGGACACAGCTACCCAGCAGGTCTAGATCCACATCCAGCAGTTCTGGATCACGCTCGCCACCCAGGAAAAGGTTAGCATCATCTGTTTATGTTAATTCTTGGAATTATGACTTTAAGCTTAACCCATATTCCCTTTGCATACAGTGTTGCTTCTTTTTGAACTCAATAGTTTCTCTTTGCGTAGATATAGGTCTCGCAGCACTTCCAGATCTCCTTCAAGATATCGCACCCGTTCCTGCTCCTCATCTCCTCGCCAGCGCAGATACTCCTATTCCAGCTCCAGCTCTGATTCTTGGAGCCGCAGCCGTTCTCGGTCCCGATCACATTCTCGGTCTCCTTCCCGCAGGTCTCACCACTGGAACACTCGTCACAGGTGAGAATTGTTGTGCATTGTATGGATTTCTTCCTAAAAATGTCTAATTGTAATTTGTTAGAAATTACTTTTTTTTTTGGCAGGTGGTACAATCAAAAAGGGAGTGCTACAAACTGCATAATCTTTATGTACTTCTACTATGTAGTTAAATGTTTCTGTTTGTAATACTACACAAATAAATAGCAGCTCACATTCACTTAAAATATGCTAATTGTATTAACCTTATGACCTGAAGTCAGAATCTGTTTACTATTGTCTTTTCTCTTGTAGCTCTGTGCAGAGATCTAACTACTGCTATGATTTAAAACACCACAATGAGGAAATTAGAAGATGTAAGGAGAAGGCTATTGTGAGTATATGACTGATTGATTCTAATAAGAGAAAATAAATATAATTGGTACTGAACAACTTGTAGGATCTTAAGTAAAAATTTCTTTGCTGATTTCAGGAGGAGCGTAGAGTAGTTTATATTGGTCGCATTCTTGGAAGCATGACCCGTAAAGAGCTGAGGGAGCGCTTCTCATACTTCGGGGAGATTGAGGAATGCACTGTACACTTTAGAGAGCATGGGTAAGGCAAAATGACCTAGTTATGTTGCCTGATGATTGCTGACACATGCTTATGTAAATAATAAATGAAAAAAAAATTTTTCTTGTCAACTGTCAGAAATTGTAATAAACAATCTTTTCGCTGTAGAGACAACTATGGCTTTGTCACGTACTATGACACAAAGGATGCATTTAATGCTATTGAGAACGGAAGCAAGCTACGGCAGCCGAATGAACTTCCGTTCGACCTGTGCTTTGGAGGCAGGAGACAGTTTTGTAGGACTAGTTACGCTGATCTGGGTGAGTTGTCTCTGTACAATCCTATTATTCACACAGGAATTAATTTGTAAGCACTTGATCCTGGATTGATTGAGTTTGGTCCTAGATTACAGGACCGAAAAATATTTCACGGGGGAACAGTTAAGGATAATTTGTAAAGACGTGAAGCATAATGATCTGGCTAATATAAACATTGACATTGGCCATCACTCTCTTGTTCACAATAAAGATATATGACGTCCCAGGCTGGTCTGTTTTGTTAGTGTCTTTCAGCCATTTTAAACCTTTTGTTTACATGCAACACAATCCAAGTAATGGTTTTTGAGCTATACCAATTATATTGCCCATTATGTGAGCCTCGTACAAGAATTCCATATCTTACTTTATATTTCCAGGATTAAGCTTACATTACTTAAACCTTGTAGGGGAAAAGAACACAAGTCTTCATTTCTGTTCCTGCGAAGTCCTTACAAATGAACTGATCTGTTTTCTTCCAGATTCAAATCGTGACTTTGATCCAGCCCCTGTGAAAGGCAGGGTTAATGCACTAGACTTTGACACTTTACTTAAGCAAGCTCAGAGAAACTTGAAAAGGTAACACCGGAGGAAAAGAGGAAGACGGAAATCATATGTATTACCTCGGTGCTACGCACAAACCTTCCAAGTGCTGCCATTTAGTTAATGTAATTTTCTTTTTCTTATTTGTGTGTTTTTTTTTTTTTTTTGGTTTTGTTTTGTTTTCCTGCAAGCTTACACCTTCCATTGAAGTGAAGATTTGTATGAAAAAATTAAAAGAGGAAAAAAACAGAATAACATAAAACTATGTAATGAAAAGTCGATTTTTTTAAATGAAGAATTTATTTAAATGTTTAAACTAAAAATGTTAGATGCATTTTAAGAATTAAGTTGAACTGCTCTAATGCTGAGGGGATGGATTTACATTGCTGAAAATGTAGCTCAGTCCAAATAAACCCATACAAGAACTTGCATGTGCTTTATTTATTAGTGGGTTTGCATTTTGCTATCCAAATCTTGTACTGTGTCACAAACATTTGTAGTGTTTGACTAATGAACCCAGCCAGTCATGTCAGGGGCTATGCAGCAGCCACCTGATTTAGTGCATGTGAAGGTCCGATTTTGATGGTGATGGATTTTCTGTGAGAATGTGAGGAAGAGAAAATTTGGTACTAGAAAGCCACAGCGCTACACGTTTTATTGTATTCTTTATTCGATCCCACCTGATTCCACTGTCCAGCTAATAAAGCAATAGCTCAAATAAGTGCAGTAAAAGAGCAATATTTTGGATACAGTAACTATATACTGATGTGTACACACTATAGTTCAGTTTCACATTTTTTGAGCAATAATTTTAGACCAACAAAGTGCATATATGCTAGGTGTACCTAATTATTAATTGAGTGTCGATACAAGGTCCCTATGATGTGGCCACTAAACTATATTTTAACTTATAGTTAAAATTCACTTAGAACAGTGTGACACAAACAGTGTTCATGCAGTCATGCTAGTAACAAATCTGTCACATTTGAAGAAAAAGATTGGGCCACTTTTCCTGCTGCGTGAACATAGCCTATGTTGTAGCTATTGTGGACTGTGCTTATTAATAGCCTTCAAATACAATACATTTATCATATACAATCATCTCCAGACTTACTGGCAGGGTTAAAAAAAAAAAAAAAAAAAAGTTATGCCCTTAAACTCTCACTGAAAATACGAGCGAAGTATAACCTTTAATTGAAGTAAATTTATTCCAACAAAATAACTTGGTAATTAATAATTTAGTACTCTGTCCTAAATGAACATAAAATCCCTTTGCCAGAATAACAGCACTAAATCTCCTGTGATGCTCGACAAGATTGGAGAATACAGCAATAAATCAGATACTCCTCAAAATAAATCTTTCCAGATTCATGGTCCTCTCTTATGTACTCTTCAGCTTACAACACATGTCAGGGGACTGGGATGGCCATGTCAGAAGCTTGATTCCATGACCATTGAACCGTTTTTTTTGTGGATTTAGATGTATATTTTGGATTGTTGTCCTGCTCCAAGATCCAACCATGATCCAGTTGTAGCTTCTTGGCAGCTGGATTAACCTGGTTTCAGTACTTGAACAAAAACAAAAATTGGAGTAAAACTAAAACAATGTTATCACTTTTCCAAGGTGGATTATTACTGGAGAAGGGGATGAAGTTGAATGCAGAATTAGGGACATTCATCCTATATGTAAATGCAATCTGTATAAAGTGTTAGTGTTTAAATGGTCGGCTTTAAGAAACAAATTAAGTGTGTATCTGTGTGTATAATCACTTTGAGAGCCAAGTAAGGTTGGATTAACAACCATAACAGAAATGTATGTAATGCTAGATAACTGCAGCTAACTATAATTACTCTACTTACACCACCAGTAGTGATGGTGTGCCAAAAAAGACATTGGAGCTCCTCAGTATACAGAACAACAGGCACTCTTGACCATTCTTGCAGTAGCAAATCAGTTTGAACTGAATTTCACATGTATATAGTGAATATACACTCACTGAGCACTTTATTAGGAATACCCATACACCTACTCATTCATGCAACTAGCTAATCAGCCAATCATGTGGCAGCATTGCAACGCATAAAATTATGCAGATACAGGCCAGCAGCTTCAGGGAATGTTCATATCAACCCTCAGAATGGGGGAAAAAAATGTGATTTCAGTGATTTTGACCATGGCATGATCATTGGTGACAGATGGGCTGGTCTATGTATTTCTGTTACTGCTGATCTCCTGAGATTTTCACACACAACAGTCTCTAGAGTTTACACAGAAATGTGCAATAAAGAAAAACATCTAGTGCTAATGCTTTCTTGATTAGAGAGGTCAATGGAGAATGGCCAGACTGGCTTGAGCTGACAGAAAGACTACAGTAACTCAGATAAACACTCTGTACAATTGTGCTGAGCAGAAAAGCATCTCAGAATGCACAACACTTTGAACCTTGAGGCGGATGGGCTACAACAGCAGAAAACCACGTCGGGTTCCACTTCTGTCAGCCAAGAACAGAAAGCTGAGGCTGTAGTGGGCACAGGTTCACCAAAACTGGACAGTTGAAGACTAAAAAATGTATCCTGGTCTGATGAATCTCGATTTCTGCTGAGGCACACAGATGGTAGGGTCAGAATTTGGCACCAACAGCGTGAATCCATGGACCCAACCTGCCTTTCAGGCTGGTGGAGGTGGTGTAATGGTGTGGGGACTTTTTTCTTTACACACTTTGGGCCCGTTAACACCATCATCACTTGAATGCCACAGCCTATCTGAGTATTGTTGCTGACCATGTGCATCCCTTCATAGCCACAGTTTACCCATCTTCTAATGGCTACTTTCAGCATGATAATGCACCATGTCACAAAGCAAAAGTCGTTTCAAACTGGTTTCATAAATATGACAATGAGTTCAACACCTTTGGGATGTGGCAGAATGCGAGATTCGAATCATGAAAGTGCACCTGAAATATCTGCAGGAATTGTGATACAATCATGTCAGTATGGACCAGAATCTAATCTAATTTAATCACACACTGCTCTTTTGCATTTGAACTGTGGCGCGTCACACAGACCACTCCTTACATACTGCCTACAGGAAGGAAGACTGCTTTTTAATTTAAAGAAAATTCCCTTCGCCCTGGTTTATAGTTTCAGAACCCATTACCAGCATAACTGAATCTTAATAGATAATTAACAAATGCATCAACTGCACAAAAAAATCCCATAATTCTTAGCCTTAAATGTTTCCCAGCGAGACTTTTATGAATGCACGTACTCAGCGCAGAGATGTTCACATACAAAAGATGTGCACATAGTTCAGTTTCCGGTTTGAACAAATTATACATTTCATTCTTCACAGTGACAAGATATTGTTTTGAAAACAAAATAATTTGTTGATTTAAATAAATTCGGTTCATATGCACAGATTAGGTACGCAGTAATATCCCATATAATCTCTTTAATATAATGCGTGAGTGGTGTGTCTTGTGGCTTGTGAGCGTCTTTGATAAAGCTTTCTGTTTTTGACGTGTTAAACCGGTTGTGACTGGTTCCAACTGGCCCAGTGAGTCTGCGCACTGAGTGTAAACAGGAAGAGAAAATTTAGACTGTTAAGGAACGGGACGTGAGAGTTAATAGGTTGCGACTGTTTTTTTTAGTAATTAACTCATTTTGAATTCTGTCCACGAAAGGTTATTTATCCGTGTAGACATATTTGTTACGAAATATGGGTCCTACTGCAGAACAGTGACAACAACGTCTGCTAGAGGAAAGAGCTGTCTAACGTTAATGTTCAGCTGCCTGGTTAGCTTAGCAGCATTGACAGGATTTTATCGCTTTGGCATCTCTTGTTAGCTGAATGGCTACATAAACAGCTGCATGAGTGAGGGAGACAGACTGAAAAGGTACTTTATAAATAATGCTAGTTTGTCATAGCTAAATAGAGACAATACGCTTTTACGCCTCCGTTTCCTCCAAGCCGACGCGATGGCCCACTAACCTAGCTGGCTAACGTGATATCTAGCTAGCTAAGTTAGCCACTTCTCAGAAAGAGGAACGCTTCAGCATTAGTGACATTTTGTTAAACTCGATTAGAAATGGTACAGAAAGATAAAATAGTGGAATTGTCCCAGTCGGAGACAGAGCCGTGCCCGGCAGGGACAGAGGTCGGTGTGGTGGATGTCCAGAGCTCGGTGGAAGAGCACGGCGTTGTGGCTGAGAGAACAGGCCGCAGGAAATTCATCAGCGGTGTTGTTGAGGGTGAGTTCGCAGTGTTAGCGCAACATGAAATGGGTTTCAGACAGCTAAAACTAAATAATCATTTCTGTCCAGCAATGCTTACTTAAACAAAGACATCTGCGCCCATCAGTTAATTTGTGGCCTTAACCTGAGTGTCATGCACACAGTACCGCTGTTAGGAGAGGTGGGAAATTCTTTACCATCTTTCCGAGGCTGGAATGTGTGCAGTGTGTGTGTGTGTGTGTGTGTGTGTGTAAACCTCTTTTTCCCCCCTCTTCTGTTTTTACTAGGCTTTTATGGTCGACCATGGACAATGGAACAAAGAAAAGAGCTATTTAGGAGGTACAGTCCACAGATCATTGCCAACATATACTTAACAGCAATTGGATGGTTTGAGCACTGATGTATATGAACCCCTTTTCTCATTTTTCCAGACAGCAGAAATGGGGATTGAACACATATCTGTATGCACCTAAAGACGACTACAAGCATAGAATGTTCTGGAGAGAGATGTACTCTGTAGAGGAAGCAGGTAAACTCGATTATTGGAGTTCACAGTGTGAACCAGGAATGTTGCCTAAAAGATTAGTGATGTGCTGTTAAATTTGAATTGGAAGGTGGTCATCTTTCTTTTTGTCATCTTTCGTTTAAAGAACAACTTATGACATTGATCAGTTCTGCAAAAGAGCATGGAATTGAGTTCATTTATGCCATTTCACCTGGCCTGGATATAACATTTTCAAACCAGAAGGAGGTCTCTACACTGAAAAGAAAGTTAGACCAAGTAATGCAGTTTTATTACATTTTTTTTTTTTTTAATAAAAATTTAAATACATTTATTTTTATACAGTAAAAATTTTTCCCCTCTCACTAATTATCTATTGTTTGTACAGGTCTCTCATTTTGGGTGCAAGTCCTTTGCTCTACTTTTTGATGACATTGATCACAACATGTGTCCAGCCGACAAAGAAGTATTTAGCTCATTTGCCCATGCGCAAGTTTCTATTACCAATGAGATCTACCAGTATCTGGGAGAGCCTGAAACATTTTTGTTTTGCCCCACAGGTAAAATAAAAGATTGTTGTTCTTTTCTTGGTTTGTGAAAGAGGAGCTTTTGTCTCTGTTCTGTTTGCTTAACTTTTAATCTTGCACTTTTCAGAATACTGTGGAACGTTTTGCTACCCAAACGTAGCCCAGTCGCCTTACCTGCGTACTGTTGGTGAAAAGCTGCTGCCTGGCATTGACATTTTGTGGACAGGTAAGATTTTGACTGATAATTAATATACACTTATAATGTGTGTAATGGTTTGTATTTCAGTGTTAACCTTATAGTCTTGTTTGTTTGTTTGTTTGTTTTAAGGTCCAAAAGTAGTTTCTAAAGACATAACGGTAGAGTCTATTGAAGAGGTAACAAAGATCCTGAGGAGACCTCCTGTCATCTGGGACAATATTCATGCCAATGACTATGATCAGAAGCGGTTGTTCCTTGGCCCTTATAAAGGCAGGTCCACAGAACTGATCCCTCGGTTAAAAGGAGTCCTCACCAACCCCAACTGTGAATTTGAGACCAACTTTGTGGCAATTCACACGTTAGCAACATGGTACAAGTCTAATATGAATGGAGTGAGAAAGGACGTTGTCATGAGTAAGTATCATTATAATTAAGTTATTTGATTATTAATTCAGAGTTGTATTGCAAATCTGATTTACATTAGGTTGGGTTTTGTGGGATTTTTTTCAGGAAAATATCACTAAAAGATAGGATTGTTGGTAAAGATGATATGAACAGTAGACAACTGGTCTTGCATGACATGACCAGTATGACTAGGTAGCATGGATGTGTTCTTCTTTTATTAACATATTATGTAATAAATAATTGTAATAATTTTTGAGGTGTGTACAGAATTGCTCACATGTGTAAATGCACTGATTTGGCTGATTATAGGAAATATACACATTCTATATTTGTCATGTGTTTTCTCAGCGGACAGTGAAGACAGCACAGTGTCCATTCAGATAAAGTTGGAGAATGAGGGAAGTGACGAGGAGCTGGAGACAGACATTCTTTACAGTCCACAGATTGCCCTTAAGCTGGCTCTTACTGAGTGGCTCAGCGAGTTTGGAGTGCCTCATCAGTACAACAGTAATTGCCATTATTTGCTAGTAGTTAAATAATTTGTAGTTAACACTGAATGTTCTACAGCGAGAAATATTGATTTTATGGAGTCAGTCTGTATGTTGCTCACGCCACCTATTTTGGCAGGCCGTCAGGGAGCTCACAGTGGCCCGAAGAGTGCCTCCACTGATGTGCCCTCGATGACCGCCCCTACTCTAGGATCCTCCACTACAGTAACCACGGTTTTTCAACAACCCATAATGAGCCCCGCTGCTCCTCTCACTGAGGAACCACACACACTCCCCAAAGAGGAGGAGGAGGTGGAGGTGGAAGTAGAGAAGAAGGATTCAGATGAGGAGCCCATGGAGATGGTGTTAGAGAAACAAGATGAGGTAGAGGATGCCAAGAATGTCAATCAGATCCTCACAAAAATTGTTAAAGCTGCAATGACTGAGGATCTCAAACCCATGGATACTGATAAGGAGAGTATATCAAAGACTCCAGAAATGTCAGTTCAAGAGGACTCCAGTAGTGACATTGCACCCATGCAGACTGATGAGCAGGTCAATAAAGAAATGTTTGTTCCAGGACCCGATGAGAAACCTCTGTACACAGCCGAGGCACTCACACTGGAGGATCTGTCTCTGCTGGCAGAACTGTTCTACTTGCCGTATGAACACGGTCCTAAAGCAGTGCAGATGCTCAAAGAGTTCAACTGGCTCAGGGCTAACACCAGCATTGTTAGTGTAAACTCCAAATGCAAGGATTCAGAGAAAGTAAGTGTTATGGTCAGAATGGACAGTAAATGATCATGTCTCGTAAGTTTAGTTTACATAACCTAATCCACTTAATCTCTTGGTGATATTTAGAGTACAGAACACTGTAAGTTTCATCATGTGGTGATCCCAAATGCATTATTTATAAGTATATATATATATAAGTAATGTTATTACTTTAGTGATTATTTCAGTAACAATTTTAAACTTCTGTCATTTATTGTTTTGAGGCACAGTTAATCAATTTTTTCACATTCGGGATCATTATGTTTAAACAATTCCATTACCTGAGCATAATTATTGTATCAATTGAAAGTAAATGTAATGAAACTACAGTGCATCAAAATGGTGGAAATGCAGCCTCTGTTTTGACCACTTGGTGGTGCTTTTAAAATCTTTAAAAAAAAGTCTCATTGCAGGGAATTGTTTTTCATTTTGTAGCTATTAATAAAAATGCTTGATATTGATTTGAGGTTTGTGCTTCTGTCAGGTCGCTGAGTGGCATGCCAGAGCAGAAAATTTCGAGGAGATGTGTTGCGCCGTCATGCAGATGTTCACCAGACTTTCCAACTCAGCCAATCGAACCATTTTGTATGATTTGTATCCCTATATCTGGGATATAAAGAGTATCATCTCTATGGTGAAATCATTTGTCCAGTGGTTAGGTAGGTATGACTGTGCTCATTTTTTCTGAAGTGGGACTGATGGGGATCTTCATACATTAAGTACACGCATAAGGAAACTATAAGCTGGAGTTTAGCTTCCATAGTGTGACATTCATTTTGTTTAGAGTCAGGAATATAGAAAATCAGGAATGTATCCAGAACAGATGGCAAAACATATTTTTAGATGTAATGAGGTAAATTATAACTTGTCAGTTTAAGCTAGTTCATGGGACACAAATATACTTAATATTCCCTCAAATTACATGCATCTGCATCAGTTTTCTTAGTTTAGAATATTTATTTTAAAAAGATTAAACTTTTAAAGAGGTTTATATTATTATGTTGCTTTATGGTTTTTCCCTTTTTTTCCCCCCATTTTTTTGTAAATACTGTTCTTCTCCACTGACTGAATGCTGTCTTCAATGCTAGGCTGTTCTCCATTTGTTTGCCAGTGTAATAAAGTAAACAAAAAAAAAAAAAAAAAGTAGGTGAATCTCAATGGGCCTAACTGTGAAAATATAGAAATTCCAATTTATTTGGCCATGGTTTGAGTTGCCAGTGTGAGTCCTGCTGCTTGCTGTGTCCAGTATGACTGTGTGTTAACTCAGCAACACCTGCTGGCATTTTTTCGATCAAGGGACTGATCGTGATGGAAAGTTGATCCTTTTACGCCCTAGCGCGCCGCGCATGCGAGCTTGAAAAGCGAGACAGGTGTGTAAGGCTATTCTGGTGCGATTTCATTTAATAATACAAGAAGTTATTGGGGCAAGCAGTTGAGCAAATCAGTACAATGTAATATCTACACAAAATTGATGAATGCTTTACTCTAACTATACTGATGTGAGCTGGGACAGTACACCTTACCAAGTGTGTCCATACATAATGCTGTATGTGTAAAGATTTCTGTGGAGAAGCAGAGTTGGTTTGAATTTGGAAATACATAACATTTTTTATGCATTGCCTTTTATAGCCAGTTCCTTTGGGAACCATGTTCATATGTGGACCATAATTGATATTATCTGTCTGCATTATGGATCTGTATGGTTAGAGTACTGGATTCTGTTCCAATTTTTTTGTATTTGTAAAAAGGTGATTGAATAATTATAGCACCAGCATGGCCTGGGTTACCTTGGTAACCACATTTTATTCACAGGTTTCTGTCCAGCTATATGACAAAACACAGCAGGCAGCAACCAAAAACTGGTCAAACCTCATCTTAGTCCAAAAGAATGGAGGAAACAAACAGGTTAATATATGCTGCAGATCAAAAATGTCTTTTGAGACAATAAACAAAAGCAGCTTTAACATATGTCTCTCTCTTAAAAAGAGATGCCAATTTGTACTAGTAGAAGCCTTAGGTCTTGGTATGTGTGGTGTAAAAGTGTGCCCTCTTGCCATGCATCTCAGCTTCTCTGCGCAACCAGGCAAATGAAGTATGCCTGCAATCCTACCTTATTCTTATCTCCTCTGTTTCCTTGGTCCAAAGCAGTGCAGATGGCAGTCAGTCAGCGCCTCACTGCTGTTGTGCTAAAATTACTTACTAACGAGCTCTTCTATTGTCTTTTCCCTTCATTATGTACAGATGGAAGAATCCTCAGCACAAGTTTCTACTGCTATTGGATCGACAGTGGACTGTGTATGCACTGTGTTAGCGTTATTAGTCTTTCTTTTTTTTTTTGAGGGGGGATTTGTTTTCTTACTGTTAAGTAATATTTCCGTATGTATTGGAAAAAGAAGGATTTTGAATGAAGTCACATTTGCGCAGCGATAGTTGAAAGCATAAGTGTTAACCCCCAGATTTTTTTTTCTGGCAGCTCTAACGTGGTTTTTGTTTCTATCAGTAGGCCTAATTGAGATGGCTTCATGACCAGCCGTGAAGCACCACCTTAGGGGAAACATTGTGTCTTCATTGTGAAGTTCTTGTGTTCCCTGGCCTTATTATCTGATTTAATGCAAAGTTTGCGTTCCTGAATGTGTTGCTTGTACTAATTAACAGCATTTTGACCATCAGAATTCCCCTCAGATGGTGCACATTTGTGCTGTGTCCTGCCATTTCTTCAGAGGATGTGTGCATATGTATTTGTATGAAATCCAAGTTAAATGGGAGCGTGTTGTCTCCTGTATTCTTGCTGCATTTGTCTTGTTACATGACCTTTGAGTTTCAGTCCCCTTGTATTTGGTGGTCAATAACAGTTTTATCAAAACGGGATAAAGGGGTGAGGCTTAGTCATCAAACGTTTCTCAAAATGGGGGTTTGTTCTTTCAGCAGCTCTGCTCCCCTTAAAGGGTTCTGGTCTGCCTGTATAATAACTTAGGCTCTATGTCTAAACTGCTTGAGCTGATGAACAGTGCTTGTCAGTCATGTGACAAGGCAGATGTAAATGTGACTTCAGATGAGATGTAGAATTCAGAGGGGCTTCAACAGCTGAAGCTTAATTAATTACTAGCAAGCCACTGATGTAGAACTAACAAAATCTCTAAACAGACTGCCGTTAATTAAAGAGGAGCAGCTTATTAGACAGCTCATCATTTGCAAAATACTTTCTTTCTGCATTATTTTAAATAAATAATCTGTGTCAAGTTTCTTAGCATATTAATATTATGTAATAAATCGTAATCTAATTGTAAACACCAATTACTTCGCTTATAACAGTCTGTGATTTTAAGGGCTATCCTGCAGCACAGATCCTGATTCCTTTTGATGATTT
Organism: Pangasius djambal; assembly: GCA_022985145.1. NCBI lineage: Eukaryota > Metazoa > Chordata > Actinopteri > Siluriformes > Pangasiidae > Pangasius > Pangasius djambal. Next base: position 19,981,687 of record CM040977.1, read on the forward strand.
GGCCTTGCATTTAATGTTTACATCAGAGATTGTCCCGTTATCAATCTAAGCTTTAGCTGCTTGAGCCCAAAAGACCCAGGTTTAAAGTGTTTTACTTCTGTTTATATTTCGATATATACATAATACGTAATTTTAGTACGCAAAAGTATTACCATTTACTTTTCATTGGAGTGATAGACACCACTATACCCCATACCCCCTTCCTCCTCATTTTGGCAGAAAGCCCCTCACATAACATTTTCCGCTTGGATCTGATCTCAACAGGGTGTCGTAGTCAGTCCTCAGCACAGTTCTTAAGTGGAGACCAAGAGCCCTGGGCCTTTAGGGGCGGTCTAGCGGGAGAGTTCCAGGTATCCTATATTGAATTCACAGCCAAATGTTAAAAATGGAGTTTTATTTTTAATTTTGTTTCTGGTGTGCTTGCAGAATGTTAAGGGTTGGTCTGTTGAAGGTGAGCTGACAGCTACAACAAAACAGATGAATTTAATCACTTATGCTTGACCAGCAGAATTGTGAATTTGTGCTGAACTGTAATATAAAAGGGATATGAATAGCTTCACAGCCAGTTTTGAAGATGATAGTGTTTCCTGACACAGCCTAAATTTGGGTTTCTTTCAGCAACTGCCCAAAAGAGATGTGGCTTTTCCCTATGCGCCTGCGACTGCGCAGCATGGCTAGGGTTTATTTTCATGACACCTTATTCCTTTGCAGGAAGCGCTAATATTATCTGCTGCGCCTGCATCTGCAATACCGCGCTCAGGTGTGCGCCTGCGAGTTCGCCTGCGGAAAGCTCCATGAGCAAATCGAAAAATTAACTTTAAACTCTAAGCTGGTTAATAATTTTATTTATTACAGTTTATTTACAGTTATAGCATAAAATATAAATGACATTTTGCCCTGATATTTGGTCATGGAGTTTTTGCTTGATGTGTGTACACATCATTCATTTTCTCTACAGGAAATGCGCAGCGAAAACATGCGATGCCTTACTGTGGGAAAGGGGCATCTCCTTTAGCCAGTTAAGCCTTTCTCAGACCAAGCCTGCAGCCATATGTTCCCTTGTGTATTTGTTTTTGGTTTCTTTCAAAAACATGAAAAATGCACAGAAAGGTATTTAACTTAATTATGCTGTTTACCTGCTCTTGCTGATCACTGACCAACCAAAAGAGCCAGTAAGATCCCATTTTAAAGCATTTCCATCATGCCAGCATTTGGTTACGTGGTGCGCTCTTATGCGTCAGGTTGGTTCAGCAGGGGCAGAGGAACTCAGAAGTCTTAAGTGTGATTGAAAAGCTGCTCAGTCATGCACTTAAAGCTGGTCAAGTACTGAATGTTTTTGCATTGGTCTTCACAGCGACTCTTGCCAATAGATGGGGCAAACGACCTTTTCTTTCAGCCACCACCATCAATGCCAACTTCCAAAATCTATTCCATAAGGCCATACTTTCCTAAAGATGAGGTAAGTGCTGAAATTGTGTCTTTTTCTATGGCACCATTTTGAAAGGTTTTTCTATTCACAGTATTTTGAATAGAACATGTGTATTGAATTTACCTAAGTGCAAAAACCTCCATCCCACTAAAGTCTGGAAATAGCAGAAAACTGTAACATAATTTATGGATAAATTGTCTGTTATTAAACCTGTTGAATGCGTTCACATTCCCAGTTTAGACAGTGCTGTTAATTTAATTTGCAGCACTATTGATTCATTGTGCTAAATCAGCAATCTGTTAGCTTTCAAAAACCTTGTACACTGTGTGTGCGTGTGAACGTGTATGCGTGATTGCATTCTTAGGCTGCTGTCTACAAGATATGCAGGGAAGTATACACAGAGGGATGTGAGGGTATTCCTTTTTCTGACCAGGAACCAGACCTGATTGGGGACAGGTAACAAACGGATAATTTATCATCATCTCTGCCCAAATAGTTTGATATTAAAAATATTCACATAGCTTGCAAATCAATATGTCTGCCTGTTCGCTGTATCTCTAGCTGTAGCTGTATTAACTAGCTGTAGCTCTTATACTGCCTATGGATTGTCTTATGAATTGCAGTAATTGTGTGTCCTTCAGGTTAGTGGGAGGGTTTTTGACACTCAGCCCAGACTACGGCTTTGTCCTGGAGGATGAGGAGGGGATCTGTGGCTATGCCTTAGGCACTGTGGATGTCAAGCCCTTTGTCACGAAATGCAAGATGAGCTGGATTCCATTCATGCAGGAAAAGTATAACAAGCCTGACTCAGAGAAGGATCTGTCTGAGGCAGAGGTAAGAGATGCCCCTCCACACATCTCTGTTCCATGTATAGCCAGTCACTTTAAACACAGTGCACAGTGTAATGACTGGTCGTTTCTGTACTTTTTCCTGCAGAAAATGATGCTAAGCTTTCATGAGGAGGAGGAGGGTTTGCCTGACTCATTCCTTAGTAATTTCCCCTCGCTCATAAAGGTGGACATTCATGCCAAAGTGACTGACCCCAGTGTAGCCAAAAGCATGATGGGCTGTCTCCTTTCATCCTTGAAAGCCAACGGTATGGGCTGTGTTACTTTTTTGTGTCAGCTTTCCATTAAATAGAATCTTAAGCAGTCTATAGCTGTCTTAAGCCTGTTATAGAGATTTACAAGTAAAATGAAACCAAAGTTTGAATGTCTTCGTCTGATCATATCTTTAATACTGTTTCCTTTGTCAGGCTCTCATGGTGCCTTTTGTGAGGTCCGGCAAATAGACAAACGGATGTTGGACTTCTATGGCAAACTTGGCTGCTTCGAAGTAGCCAAAATGGAGGGCTTTCCAAAAGATGTAATCATAATGGGAAGAAGCCTGTGAAAGGGAGACATCGGGAAGCCTACTGCCCATTGAAAGAACTTGTACAAAGCTACAGTGGTCTGCATGGAAGACCTGGAGTGTGTCATACTACCTGTTACAGTGTACACATTGGTACCTTTGGCTGCACTCATTGCAGCCTGTTATTTTAGTTTCTTTCTATAAAGTGTGCTCTTCAGAAACATCGGAAAGCATTTGCGTAATTTAAGGTGCATCTGATGGTTGCTACGCTTTGCAAATCAGAGGGGGTGTGAGTATCCCTTTTTTTTTTTTTTTTTTTATAAAATAAATGAGAACCTCTTCTGGTCTATAAAAAAAAAAAACAGCTTGAGCTGGCCTGATGCCATTTAGCCCATTACACATGTGGATGGTTACAAGACACATTCAGTATATTGCAGGTTTCAGTGTGTGTGTATTTAGGTGCAGCACAATCGGCAGATTAAACCTGCCACTACACTATTGAGTTGAGTTAATTTACCATGTCTTTTTACTCTTATTTTCCGAGCTTGACTGACTATTCAGTACTCTAGAAGCAAGTTCAGCAGCTACTTCTTTTGCTTCATTTTCCAGTCTCACACTGTTAATGCAGCATTAGAATTTTCACAGCAACTTTGGATGTTCTCAGAAAAGTATTTCATCGTGCTTTCATGGGAACTGCTAGGAATGCACATATAAGGAACTTGTATGTCCTTAGAACTGCATGGACATTACTTTATTGCTTAAGTGCAAGACATGTATCTTGATGATACCATTGTGTTTCGTTCTGTTGACTTCATCAGTGTTTAGCAGAATTTTACCCCATTTTGAGATTTTTTTTTTTTTTTTGTTCCACGTACATGATCAGAGGTTATGCCAGTTATATATTTATATTCTCCAGTCTCAACAAGAATGTGAATATCCCGAACTAAAAGTATGTGACTAAAAGAGTCTAGAAACTTCTGTATAAAAGGCAGTGAGCCATATGAATAATAATCTAAAGAGGTCTGCAAAGACAGACAAATTTGGTGACATTTTGACAGTTGATTCTAGTTGCTTGCTTGTCAGTGCCTAAGGTATCAAAACGAAAACAAAATTTCAGCTATAAAGGAGGCTGGAGCTGCATTCAGACAAGGTGTTTTTTTTTTGTTTGTTTTTTACTTATCTTATTAATGTTTGGTTTATTAGTAGCAAGCACTCACATCTTAGGTTTTTTTTTTTTTTTTTTCCCCTGATTTGAGCCAATTCCATATACATGGTAATCTCTTACGAATAGTAGACTGTCTAAATACAGATTGAGTAGAGTAACATCTGATATGACCTTTGATTTGTGCTCCCTTGCACCCTGTCCCCAAATGCCTTGAGTAGTGCTATGCTTTTCCTTGCTTTACTTCAATATTCGGTTTAAGTAGGTTGAGATTACATTCAAGTGGAAAGGGCTTCATTGGAAGGTATAAATACATTTAAGAAATTTCAGTACAAGTTGTAATTATGAATATGTATGTAATATAGTTGTACTTTCTGTAAGGTTTGTATGTAACTAAGATGGTTCGTTACAATAAAGTATGTAAAAATAAAAAAAAAATTTAAAAAAGGAACTGATGCAGGTGTTTTATTGGTGTTTAGTGTTGACTAGTTAATTCTTGTATCATTTTAAATAATTAATTTAATTTCTATTTTTTAGCAAATTATGAAAAGGTAAATGTGGGAGAGTATAAAGAAAATACTTTCTGACTTTTGCTTCTAGTTCCAGTACTTCTAGCTTTGAATGGGAAGAATTTTATCATTACACCAAAGTGATCTTTCCTTATGACTCTTTGTGATTATAATTACATCTAGCCAGTCACTTTTTACTTGGATGTGTACTTTTTCAATCTGGCAAAAATGAGAAAATAGTATTACAGTAGACTGCATACTGTTTGCAGTATAAATTTCAATTTATTCATACATGTGAAATATTTAGTGAAAAGGTTGTATGCAGCAAATGTCCAAAGTAAAAGTGCCAGCACAGTCTGAAACATTTTGGGCACCTCAATGGGAAACCATTTCAGAATTGCTTGTTGTCATGGAGGTGTTATTTGATCGTGTTTATTACTCACTGTTCCACCAGAGAAATATTTTTGAATCCTCAGAGTTGATATTGGTATTTTATGGTGTTAGTTACAGTACGTATTGTTCATATTTATTAAATTTATTATTTAAAGGTCAGTGATGCCTGTTTAATAATAATAATAATAATAATAATAATAATAATAATAATAGTTGTTGTTCACGTATATGACTTAAGAAACGGTCACTAAAACTAAACAAGTATAGAATAAAAAATAAAATATATATTCATATTACCAGAACAAGAACCGAACAAATAGCGTGTAAAAACAAAATATATATATATTGATTTAATTTTAAATCAAATAAAAATAAAATGAAATAAAATAGAATGAAACCCAACTGTTCGTGCTGATTACGTCATATTTCTTGCGACGGGATTAGTGTAGTCGTCATATGTTTTGAAGCTAGCTTGAAAATTTGAAGATTTGCATTATTAAGGCTCAGTTGAGCTGAATTGTCTTGTATATTGAAAATCATGTCGTTTTTAGAGGACGAGAGCTCGAGCAGCCTAACCGGTGCACATTCACGACTGGAAAGCTATGTTTTTAGTAAGTTCAATTTCCTTCTTTTTTTTCTGGCTAGTTAAGTGTTAGCTTGCTAGCGAACACGTGGACTACAAATATATAATGCTTACATGAGCAACTGGGACAAAAGTGCAGTTTTGGTGGGGGGGAACTCATAAAATAAAAAACAATAATAAAATGTAAAAAAGTTTTAACGGAAAAGAGTAGGAAAGAAAAGAAAGTCGGCTAATGAGAGACATTTATAAACATTTATACATTTCTAACAGTTATTGAAATCAGCAGTTTAAAGCAGTATTACAGGTAATTTGGTGCAACCTCTACGCTGTAGTTAATAACTGATGGTGTAGCAGTAAGACATTGCAGTCAGATTTTACAATTAGATTTTGTATCTACAAAAAAACTGTGTTGTGTTCTCCTGAAGGCTGTGAATTATCCTCTGAAGTACCCTTCTACACCTTTCAAGGCGACGAGGAAGAGGATTTAGAGCATTTTTTAGAACTCCGAACGGTGCGTAGTAGTGCTTCATTTTTATTTTGAATTTTAAAGGTACACATATGTCTTATATATATATATATGTGCTCACTTAAGCCCCGTTTCCTCACGCCCTCTGCCGCCCCGCCTGCTGTAGATCTGCCTTGGCGAGGGGGCTAAAGAGGAGAACAATGTGGTGGAGGTGACTGCCATGAATCACAAAGGGAAGAAGATTTCAGTGCCAGTAGCAAATCTTCACATATCTTGTCTTCCCATGGTAATGTCATTTTTAGTGATTTTATTTTAATTAACTCCTTCATTTGTTTATGTTTTAATACACACTCACCGTCCACTTTCATAGGAACACCCGTACACCTGCTAATTTATGCAGTTATCCCATCAGCCAATCATGTGGCTGCAGCGTAATGCAAAACATTCTGCAGATACAGGTCAAGAGCTTCAGGTAATGTTCACATCAAACATCAGAATGGGGAAATATGTGATCTCTGTGACTTTAGCCGAGACATAGTTGTTGGTTCCAGAGGGGCTGGTCTGACTATTTCAGGAACTGCTGATCTCCAGATATTTACACACAACAGTCACTAGAGTTTACACAGAATGTTGCCAAAAAAAAAAAAAAAAAGCATCCTGTGAGTGGAGGGTCTGCCGACTGAAATGCCTTGATGAAGAGAGAGATCAGAGGAGAATGACCAGAGTGGTCTGAGCTGACAGGAAGCTTATAGTAACTCAAAGAAGCACTCTTTACAACTGTGGTGAGCAGAAAAGCAACTCAGCATTCACAAAACATCAAACCTTGTTGTGGATGAGCTACAACAGCAAAAGACCACATCAGGTTCCACTCCTGACAGCCAAGAACAAGAGTCTGAGGCTAGCATGGACACAGGCTCACCAGAACTGGACACTTTTTTTTTTTTTTTATTTAATTTTTTTTTAAAATTATTTTCTGCTGTGCAGTTTCAATGAGCCTGTACCCATGATAGCCTCAGCTTTCTGTTCTTGGCTGACAAGAGTGAAACTCAATGTGGTCTTCTGCTGTTGCAGCCCGTCCACCTCAAGGTTTTATGTTCTGTGCATTCTGAGATGATGTTCTGCTTACCACAGTTGTAAAGAGTGATTATTTGAGTGACTATATCCTTCCTGGCAGCTCAAACCAATCTGGCCATTTTCCTCTTACATCTTTTATCAGCAAAGTGTTTCCGCCCACAGAACTGTCACTCCTGCAATGTTTTTTTGTTTGTTTGTTTTTTTGCCCCATTCTGTGTAAACTCTAGTAACTGTTGTGTGTGAAAATCCCAGGAGATCAGCAGTTTCTTAAATACTCAAACCAGCCCTTCTGGAACCAGCAACCATGCCACGGTTAAAGTCACAGAGCTCACTCCTCCCTCCCCCCCATTCTGATGGTTGATGTGAACATTACCTGAAGCTCGTGACCTGTATCTGCACGATGATTGCCTGATTAGAAAACTGTATAACTGGGCAGATGTACAGGGGTTCCTATTAAAGTGGACGGTGAGTGTACCGAATGCTGCGAATTCAAATTATTCATCTGCTTGATCTAATAAAACACAGTAATATGGTTTGTTTTATTTCTCGTTAATTCCCATTACAGTTTTGGCCTAATATATCACATCACGAGAGGCTGCATTATACAAACTAATAATCACAGAGTGGTCTGCTTTGTGATTTGGCAGCTTTTAATTAAATATTCCAAATTTGCAGGCAGATGAACAATGTTCAGTAGATACTGTACAGGTTTTTTTTTATATTGTATTTTGTCCTGGGTAGTCCATGTGTCAATGATCAGTCTCTAAGCTTATGGTTACAGTAACGTACACTATATGGCCAAAAATATGAGGACACCTGACTATCACTCATATGTGGTTGTTCCCCAAACTGTTGCCACAAATTTGGGAGCGCACAGTTGTATAATATGTCTCTGTATGCTGTAACATTATAATATCCTTTCAGTGGAGCTAAGGGGCCAAAACCTGTTCCAGCATGACAGTGTCCCTGTGCACAAAGCGAGGTCCATGAAGATATAGTTGGAGTGGAAGAACTCGTGTGGTCTGCACAGAACCCTGACCTCAACCCCACTGAACACCTTTGGGATGAATTGGAACGCAGACTGCATCCCAGGCCTCCTAATGCTTATGTGGCTGAATGAACACAAATCCCTACAGCCACACCCCAAAATCTATTGGAGAGCCTTCCCAGAAGAGTGGAGGTTATTTTAACAGCAAAGGAGAGACCAGCTTTGAAATGGGATGTTCAATATACACATAGTCAGGTGTCCAAATACTTCTGGACATGTAGTGTTCTTAAAACCATACCCATAGTTAACCGTTCCAGCCACAGTATATGTATGACTAAACCAGAAACCTTGCGTTCTTGTATTATTATGCAGCATTGTTTGTCTTCCCTTACACCACATGACCATAACCATAAGCCAAACTTAAGCTATTCATAATGAGCATGTTTCTTTAGAAGGTGAGCTCGTGCAAAAATCTGATCACAAAAAAAACAGCCGCTTTTGGTATTTACATACTGGATTTTGTTGTAATATCCGTTTCAGGTAAGCCTGGGAGAATTTGAATTGATGGCACCCGTAACGCTACGCCTGAAATCAGGAAGTGGGCCAGTGACGGTTAGTGGATTACACCTAGTTGGTAAGTTGGGAGTTGGGAGTGCTTTTCATTTCTTTAACTGTGATCTTTCCTTGTGAGAAAGGGATGCAAAGTAAGGGGAAAAGGAGGCATTGAGGACAAACATATTCTCCATAGAGACGCTCATGCTCTTGCTTATGAAGTGTCCCATCAAAGCGACTTTATTTTAGCGATGATTTGTTGTACAGCTATAATGTCTGTATTGGACATAACCAGTATGCATGTGTGATTGCATACTGAATAGCACATGTATGAGTTTGCATGTTGATGCTGTAGCCTATACCAGAGCTTCTAGCATGTCTGGTTTAGCTGTAGCATTTATGATTTTTAAACTAATATTAGTGCAAAACTAGGCTTAAGTAAATAACCAGTCATTGATTACAGTACAGTTGGCATGACTTAAGAATATTATCAACTCTTTTCAAATCAGACACCCAAACTAATGTAAGGTGACATATTCGGTACAATGTTTTTCTTTATTAATGATTCTGCGCTTTTTTTTTTATTCAACTATACAGTATGTCCGTGTGACCAGTGTTCTCAGTCATTGAGAAAGGGCTGTTACTTGCATTTCAAGTGCTATTTCGATTCCAAATAGCTATTTGGATCTTGCATTCCAATCAGTCAAATTCAGGACAAAAAAAAAGGACTATCTGCTAGCTGTTTTGCTACAGTTAATTTTTTCATGTTTTCATGAAGCAAATCATTTTGCATATGAAAATGACTCCTTTTGGGGCTGACTCTTAGTTTGATTTTACTGAAAGCTTAATAGCAACTACTTAAAAACCTAACTGATTCAAATAGCTTCACTACTAGTGTGGCGATGCTACTGCCTAACACTATATAATGCACATTCTGATCAACATACAGTGCATTTAGAAAGTATTCAGACTCCTCCTTTTTTTCCCCCAATCTATGTTGCAGCTTTATGCTTAAAATGCTTTAAATTATTTTTTTTCCTTTTCACATTAATCTGCACTCCATGCCCCATAATGACAAAGCAAAAACCAGATTTGTGATAACTTTGCAAATTTATTAAAAAAGAAGAACTGAAATATCACATTGACATAAATATTCCAACTCTTTGCTATGACTCTTGAAATTTAGCTCAGGTGCACCTCGTTTCTCTGGATAATCTTTGAGATGTTTCTTCACTTTGACTGGAATCCACCTGTGGCAAAGTCAATTGATTGGACATGATTTGGAAAGGCACACACCTGTCTGTATAAGGTCTAACCGCTGAAAATGTATATCAGAGCATAAACCGAGCCATGAAGTCAAAGGAACTGCCTGCAGAGCTCAGAGACAGCATTGTGTCAAGGCACAGATCTGGAGAAGGCTACAAAATTATTTGCGCAAATGATTTATGGGTCATGGGCTGAAGAGTAAGCTCAAGGAGTCAAGAAGGCATCAGTTAGAGAATTGGGATGCACCCATAATTCGGTGATTTCCTTGCTGAAATGCACCTACTGAAAAGCTGGTGTGTTGGGCCAGGGGCATTGAATTGTGCAGAATGCCAAGCAGGTGCGATTGGAGATGTGACGGGTACAGAGATGCTAGCTGTTTTAACAGGTTTTGATAAATGAACTCAAAATGCACTATTTGCTGTATGAATAACTAACACACTAATATCTCTCCTCATATTCAGCTTCAGAGAATGAAGAGTCCGAAGTATCTGATGAAGATGACGACTCTGAGGAGGAAATGCCCCCGATTAAGCCAGCCAAGAAGAAGCAGAAACTGTAGGATAGAACAGTTGATGAAGATTTCAATAAGTTTTATACAACATAATGTTCCATAAATTGTTTTCGATACAGTTACAATGGACTGCAGAGCACAAAAAAAAAAAAAAAAAAGTGAAGCTTGAATATTTTTTTAAAAGAATTGTGTGGACCAGCTCCATGTACATTTTGTGATTCTTCATGTGAAAAGTGTTTTAACAGTTAACCTGATAAGTTCCAAAATGCTGTAAGTGTTTGTGTAATGCAAGCAGATATTGCTTGTCTTTGTAATGCTTTAGGATACATGGCATTTTGGAACAAAACTGTATTTCATTGTGTAATTAAAATGTTTACTGTTTTTCATTTGTTGAGGGACAGTTAACAGTCACTAAGAAATACATTTTCATATTGTTGGATTACTTTTAATTACCCTTAAGGAAGTTCACCAGCACTGTTTCCAGCAGCTGTGCAAATGTGATTAAATTTTTTTTTTTTTTTTTTTTTGATGGCACATTTTATTGCTAAGTGTTGAAACACAAAGGACTGCCATGGTTGACTTTTTTGTACATTTATAGGTTTTCTGAATTAAAATAGTTCCATCTGTAGCAATGTTTACCACTTTTCTGTTCTTTTACAGTATTACATTTCTGTTTTCTTAGGATAAAGCCGACAAATTATGGATATAGTCAATTTTGATTCTAAAAAAAAAGTAAGCAAATAGTCCTTTTTTTTTTTTTTTAAATAGAACTTATAACCTTTAGCTACATGCTGCAAGAGAGAGCTGAGGACCTAGAGAGATTTTGGTCCTAGATTCCTCGCTATGTATTGTCCAAATATATGAAACGTTACAGGAGACTCAGGGCTGTTATGTTGGCAAAGGGAGATTGTGCAAAGACCTACGTGCAGAGGTTCTTATTATGAAATGTGGTTTTGCTAGAACGATATTTTAGATAAAATTAGTTTCTGTTTATTTTCTAAATTTATTTTAATGTTTTTAGTATAAGATTAATATAAGATTAAGCTAATAATCTTTTTTTTTTTTTTAAACTCGTCTTTATCAAGACTGCCAAGAATTCTTGAGTTTTAGTGCGAATGTTGAAACTTCATGCTGCCACTAGTTGCTATTTATAGGTTTTCTTCCAGTGTCCTTGCACTGCATAATGTTAAAGTCTCAGTATCCTAATTCATAGGCTTGGCACCAAGCTAAAGACTGCAGACACAAAATCAAGATTCTTTCAATTTCATAAGAGAGAGACTGGAGGGATTGTTTCACCTAAATTCCACATCAGAATCTACAATGAGTGAATTTATGGGTTATTTTGGCTTTGGGGCAATAAATGTAATCAGCAGTTCAGTGCCGGTAGGCTTCATTTAGTCAGGGGCACAGCTTACAGACAAACCTTTTTATGCTTATTCTTATTAGTGTAACACAGCGTGCTAGAATGAATTCAGATATATTGGGAGAATTTTTAAATGTCCAAATTGTCTAAGCTTTCTTGCCATTAATAAAACAAAATACCCAAAATATGATACATGTCTGAAATCCTCAAGGTGTTGACCATCTACATGTACAGGTTAAATGTTTACATCATATTCTAAAGAAGCACAGTTTACCCTTTTGATAAGGCTGACTGAAAACCATTTTTAATTATATGTTAGTTATTTGCAACATATATTTTTGTTGATTTAGGCCTTTATGTTCATCCTCAATGACACATTTAAAGTGTTATTTATTTATTTGTAGCATACATATTCATGGCATCAATAAATCAAATTTCAATAACAAAACTTCCCTCAAATCTTCTCCAGATTTATTTACATATTCTAATATTGAATGCAGTAGACTATTTTAACATATGAGTACATAATATATATATATTTAATATATGAGTACATATAATGATGTTGGCTTAAATAACATTCTCTATTTCATTTTTTACAGCAATAACAACAATCATTCAATGTTTATTTATAAAGCATATTTAAAAACAACCAAGGTTGACCAAAGTTTTACAAAGAATAAAACTACGAAAAATACAAAAAGTAAAACTACAAGAAAAACAAAACAGACAACAAGGCAAAGCAAATACAGTAGTAAAACAGTGATCAAGCCAATGTTCATGGAATACTGAAGGCCAGAGAGAATAAATAAACAACAGGATTTAGAAAATCTTTAGAAAATTCAGTATTTTCCAAATTCATAACCAATCCTTTTTTATTCAGTATAAACACATTAAAAAATTATAGTAAAACTAAAAGGTAAGTAACATTTTATAAATTATTTCTTACAGTAGCAGCTTAACACAAGATTTCAAAAAGAAATAAACATCAATCTGTACAATTATATGAACACAGTACACTGAGTAGAAATCTCTGCATACTCAATAGCAGGCTGAAGTATCTCTGTATGTCCCAGTCTATCTTATTCCCTTGCTTCATGAAGGTTCATAAAAACACCATTTTTAATGCACATAAAATCCCTCAGTGGACAACTGTACCACATTAGTGTAGTGTTTCAGGTCAGTAAAGAAATGCTGCTATGGTAAACTCTCTCACTTTACCTGGTGTCCCAGAATACCCCACAGTATACCCTACTGAATTCACGCTACTCTGATCTCCAGACCTCATTTATGATATGTGTGTGTGTGTGTGTGTGTGTGTGTGTGTGTGTGCGTGCGTGTGCTGTGGCTCTGGCTAAAAGCGTGTAGCAGGCTGTATGGTGTGTATGAGTGGATCATCTCTCAGACTCCCCTTAATCTCCTCAGTCAGCTCTGAACCGACTAAACCCGTGACGTCACCCGCCTTCCTTAGTAACCCTCCTCGGCGTCTCCGGAGGAAAACCATCAACATGGTGCGTAGCGAATTCATTCGTTTATTAGTTTCGTGTAAAACAGACAACCACACAAACAGTTCATGGCGCCTGAATTATTCGAAAAAGAATGTAAGGAAAATTAAGGACAGGTTACAGTGTTGTGTCTAAGGGCCCGGCTAGCTAACCTGAAAAAAAATTAGGTCGCTAGCTAACGGCTTGTGTCACTAGCCAGCTAGCGTTAGTTTAGATAACTCAAAAGATTTTCAGTTATATTGCAAACTGTTCGGAAAAAAGGAGACTTTTCTATCTGTCTAGCTTTATTAGTTATTAGTGAGTAGGAAATAATATTACTGAGAGCAGCGCTACTGTGTTTACATTGTTAAGCTCTGTTTCGTGCTGGGAATCCACAAACTAAAACTAACTAGTAACTAGTCAGTAGCTAGAGCGCCTTGGACTGTAATGAAATCTAAATGTCTGCAGGCGCTGAAGTCATGTTTAAGAAAACATTCAAATATATTTCTGATAGACTTGTATAGATGTTAGCAGTGTTCTAGGCTACATTAACAACTATTATTAATGAACTAACATTAACTGGTTTTAGATTAGTGTTATCTTATGTATGTTGGGAAAAGCAGTGAACTGTGCTGAGAAACTCGCATATATATACAGTGTGTGTGTGTGTGTGTGTGTGTGTACACAGTTGGGGTAGTAGGTTTACATATGCCTTACAGAATCTACAAAATGTTAATAATTTATAATTTAAAAAAAAACTAAGAGGGATAAAATGCATTTTGTTGATTTTATTTAGTACTGCCCTGAATAAGCTATTTCACAAAACAGATGTTTACACAGAGTCCACAAGACAAACTAATAACTAGAATTTACATTAATTCTTAATACTGTGTCTTGTTACCTTGATGAACAACGACCATTTTTTATATTTTGTGATAGTTTTTCTTGAGTCCCTTGTTTGTGCTGAGTAGTTAACTTTCCCACTGTTCTTAAGAAAAATCCTCCAGGTCCTGCAACTTATTTGGTTTTCCAGCACCTTCTGTATATTTGAGCCCTATATGATGTTGAGATCCATCTTTTCACACTGAGAACAGCTGAGGGACTTGTACATAACTATTATAAAAGGTGCAAACATTCACTGATGCTCAAGAAGGCAACACGATACATTAAGAGCCAGGGGGGTGTAAACATTTGAACAGGATGATCAGTGTTTATTGTTATTATTTTGTTAAAAGATCTTATTTTTTTCATCTAGTATTGCCCTTCAGAAGCTACATAAGATATTTACAGTTGAGGTCAAAAGTTTACATCCCCCTTTCAGAATCTGCAAATTGTTAATTATTTGACCAAAATAAGAGGGATCATACAAAATGCATGTTATTGTTTATTTAGTGCTGACCTGAATAAGATATTTCACATAAAGGATGTTTACATAGAGTCCACAAGAGAAAATAATATTTGAATTTATAAAAATGACCCCGTTCAAAAGTTTACAAGTTGTTCATGAGTCCCTTGTTTGTTCTGAACAGTTAAACTGCCTGCTGTTCTTCAGAAAAATCCTTCAGGTCCCACAAATTCTTTGGTTTTCCAGCATTTTTGTGTATTTGAACCCTTTCCAACAATGACTGTATGATTTTGAGATCCATCTTTTCACACTGAGGACAGCTGAGGGACTCATACGCAACTATTACAGAAGGTTCAAACACTCACTGATGCTCCAGAAGGAAAAACCATGCATTAAGAGCCGGGGGGTGAAAACTTTTGGAATTTGAAGATCAGGGTAAATTTAACTTATTTTGTCTTCTGGGAAACATGTAACTATCTTCTGTAAACTCTGAAGGGCAGTAATAAATGAAAAGATACGATATTTAGGCAAAAATGTACACATCTCCATTCTGTTCAAAAGTTTTTACCCCCTCAGCTCTTAATGCATGGTTTTTCCTTCTGTTTACCTTCTGTAATAGTTGCATATGAGTGGACCTTGGATCTTGTGGACTCTATGTAAATATCCTTTATGTGAAATATCTTATTCAGGTCAGCACTAAATAAACAATAACATGCATTTTGTATGATCGCTCTTATTTTGGTCAAATAATTAACAATTTGCAGATTCTGAAAGGGGGATGTAAACTTTTGACCTCAACTTTTTATGTTTCCATCCAAGAAAACAAAATTGTGTGTATGTGTGTGTGTGTGTGTGTGTGTGTGTGTGTGTGTGTGTGTGTGTGTGTGTGTAAAATAGTTTTTTTTTTTAAATAAGTACAAGCATTGCCTTTGAATATTTCAAAGAACATTTTCTCAGCTGGTAAGAGGTCCAAACCAAACATGTTCTATGTAGTCGGAAGAGTAACCATGGCTGAACAGTCTGGTGATTGCTGAACTCCTACTCAATATTCTCATTTTCATTTGTTCATGAGCAGAACTGTGTGTGAAAGGTTATGTGACTGGAAAACCTGTCCACATGAACATTAGAACAAATGCTTTACTGTGCATACTGCTTTTAGTGGCCTCTTCAAACTTGTTTTCATCATCAAATCATACGAATCATTTGTTCTTGATGACCTGTGAATTAATTGTGATTATAAGCAGGGGGTAAAATGTTGGATTGTTTCCACTTTTATTCTTCTGACTATATAAGACAGTCTTGACTACTGGAAAGATCAGAGAGCAGTTTTCAGTCTGTAATGTTTACATTTCTTAAATTAAATTTATCCTGTATTTGTCTGTAAGTCTGTCTGTTTTGTTTCCTTTATGAAATCTGTCAGGTTTCTTCTGGACAGGGTTTTGATAGAGTTTTTTTGTGTGTGTGTGTGTGTGTGTATGTGTGTGCTTCAGGGTTTATTATCAATTCTCCGAAAGCTGAAGAGTGCTCCAGACCAGGAGGTGCGCATCCTGCTCCTGGGACTCGACAATGGAGGAAAGACAACACTACTCAAGCAGCTGGCTTCTGAGGACATCAGTCACATCACTCCTACACAGGTACAGGATTTAACTAGGGTACAGTGTGCATGTGCAAATAAATAAATTGTGCTTTTCCTGCACTAGCAGTCCTGTTCTGGTTTGGTAATTCTCATCGTAAACCAGGTCAGGTGTGTTTGAGTAGGGAAACCACAAAAATGTTCAGTGGTAAGCGTTAAATTTAGATTTGACTGAATGCCACCACGGGTGACTGAGCTGTCAGCAAAGCATTACCCTGCGTTCACCTTGCTACATGCACACAGATAAAGTTTACATTCATTAACATTGGTTCACACAACTCCATAAAAGGCAGAGCTCACACAGCTAAAATGACGAGTAAACACCAAAGAAGATTTTCCTGGCATTAGAAGTGAAAGTTATTTTGATTCACGGCTATGCCAGTAAAAATATATATTATTTAGCAGTGTGACAACCCCTTAACAAGTCCAAAATCTGGAGCCAAATTACAGAAAAGGTGGTTTAGATGTGAATTTAAGGAGGAGTCTCGGTGACTGTTGGCTAGAATGCACCAGTGCACCCTTCCCAGTGGCATATTAGAGAAACGGGAAGTGTCATAGAAGGCCCGATGATGGCACACTAGCGAGCATATGGCACATTGCAGCCAGATGAGACATACCAGACTTATTGGTCATTTAGTGCTGGCTCTAATAAAGTGTTGCACGGCATTAAAGGAAGATGTCGCGGAAAACAGAACCGACTTAAACACCGCCTGAGCCCAGCCTCCTTTTATAAAGCATTCTTAATTTAATTGTTTGAGGCCTTATTTATCCTTTTTATGGATTTATATTTGTTTGCCTTTATTATTTCTTAATATTTAGTAATTTTTTTTTAGTTACTGTGAAGTTAATATGAGATGGGTTTCACAAAATGCTCATAAAATTGATGTGTATAACTGAAATAAAAGCTGTTTAAACTTGACCGTGTAACCTGTATATAAAAGTGCTGTAACTCATCGCGATTTATATGATTTGAAGCTGATCAATCAAGGTTTATATTAGTTACTCTTTTTATGTGTAAATTTACACACACTTGGGAGCACGAGTAGGATACAAATGTCTTTCCGAAATTGCTGGATATTCATGAATAACACATTTCTTGTGTAAATGCTTGCATGAACGATTTATGAATAAATCCGTTCACATCTAGCATCTTCATCTTTATAAATGAGGCACACTGAATGCTTTTATACATAATGTGGGGGGTTTAATGATTTTATCTGGAGTACGAATGCAAGGAAAACAATATTATGTGCCTCCTTTTTATTTCTCCTGCTGTATGGAAGAACATTTCCTTTTAAGGAAATCTGCATGTTTCTCTCTCTTTTTTTTTTTTTTTTTTTCCACCAGGGCTTCAACATTAAGAGTGTGCAATCCCAGGGTTTCAAGTTAAATGTATGGGACATTGGAGGCCAGAGAAAGATCAGGCCATACTGGAGAAACTACTTTGAAAACACTGATGTGCTTGTAAGTGTTTTAAGTGTGGTGTTACCTGCTGATGTTCTTAAAGTCAGTGGATGTTACAGCACCAGTTTGTGACTTTAGTTTGCTTTGCAACATGTACCTAATGAACGTAATTTGAATTTTACTGTGCTCAACTACAAGTTCATCATGTTTGTGCTTGTCACTGCTTCATGCTTGTGAACACTTTCTTAATAGAGCTTATCTGTTTTAGATTTACGTCATAGACAGTGCAGATCGGAAGAGGTTTGAAGAAACGGGGCAGGTGAGCGTGTGTGTGTCTGTGTGTGTGGGAGGGAGGGAGAGAGGGAGAGAAATCAGGTGTCTGCATAGATAATCAGTTCATGATTAAACTCCTCTATGATTTCACTTTTAAAACAATGATGGTGTGTTGTGGGGTGGTATGAATGAGAAAATCACAGCATGTATGTAATGTATGTCTGGAGGATAAACTGTTCACATTTTATTAATAATGGAATTCCTAATAGTAAAGATTTCATTTTTCAGAAAGACAGCAGGTAATAAAAATGTTAATAGTTAATGTGTGTTTGTGTGGGGTTTTTTTTTGTTTTTTTTGGTCCTCCCCAAAGGAGCTGGCCGAGTTGCTGGATGAGGAGAAACTTAGTGGTGTCCCTGTCCTTATCTTTGCAAATAAGCAAGACTTGCTCACTGCTGCTCCGGCTTCAGAGATTGCAGAGGGTCTGAACCTGCACACCATTAGGGATCGAATGTGGCAGATCCAATCCTGCTCTGCTCTCACAGGCGAGGGAGTCCAGGTACAAAACAATGTCTGTATTTTGTGCATAAGCATTCCTCTTTTCATACTGTAGAAACCAGTACTTTAAAAAAAAAAAAACATCTGCACAATTTGATTTGTTTAGGATGGCATGAACTGGGTGTGCAAGAATGTCACAGCAAAGAAGAAGTAGGAGTGTTCGTACATTTTTAAGCTATCCAGGCACTGCGTGGAAAAGCAAACACTGTGGACTATGTGGAATCTTCACCAGCTGGACCAGGTTGTAGAGGAATGATCTCTGTATTGACAGCAGCTGAGGATGCCTAGGAAAAGAACTTTAACCCCCCTGACTCTAGTAAACACCCACCACCATTGCACTGCAAGTTCTGTGCCGCACTCCTACTGGATTATCCAGTCTACTCTCACTTTTCTGTTCGGTCTAAAGACTAACCAGTGCAAATGAACCACTACGTCTAACCAAACCCTGCAGCTATTAAAGCCTAACACTCCAAGCGTAACGTCTTGACAAAGCTCATCACTGATATAAGCTGAGATCCTCCTCTCTGTATGTGTTGTCTGAACAGTGGCTTGTTACTTCATGTATTGCGGATTGATGATGTGCTATGAGCTATGAGAACTGTATGTGCATGTGTGTACATGTATGTGTACACGTAGAATGAGTTAAAACCAGTTTTATGGAGTGCAAGAGTGTTTCTGATCTGATCTGATCTGATGTCAAAGTGATGTTTGGCATACATACTTATTTGCCCTGTCAGAGGGCACACACACTTGAGTTTACCCATACACTGTTTTATATGTTAGTCCTTTTAGAAGTTTGCTAATTCTTTAAATTATCATGCTTATTTCTGTTTTTTTAAGGCTTCTTTGTTGTGTTGACTTCCAAAGAGCATTTTGTAGGGTTGTACTACAGTGTTGCAAACTGAGTGCTCATTTTGATTTGGTTAATGATAGATGAGCATCAAGATAAGCCAGAGTGTGGGAAGGACAGTTACCTCTCACTTAGGACAGGACATAAATGAAACTGACAGGTGCCCTTGTAACAGGTTTAGTAGGCCTAATCATCTGGTTGTGGCAGTGGAGAGGTGCTTTGTGTGTGAGTGTGTCCAGTCTAATAACCACCAGAGAAAAGGGAAGAACGTGACATGTTGGTGTTTTCCACTTGTGTTTGTTTTGGGAGGGGGATTTGTGAGTGTTTTACTTTGTGTATTTTAACATTCCATTCCTCAGGCCTCAGTACTTCAGAACATAGTAAAGGTTTATGATGGCACATACATGTATCCGTGCTACTGTACATTGTTTTCCTTTATTCTTTCAAATACTCAACTGTAAATGATTGTAATGAAAATCCATTGTAAATGATTGTAATGATTGATAATGATTTTGCAGAACATTTTATGAAACACTTTCTAGAAGACAGAGTCATAATAATAAACATATTGAAACACCAACAAACCATGACTTAGGCATTGGGCTTTTAATTTATTTAAAAAAATAAAAAAGCAATCACTTTAAAGAGGGTTATATATCCATGTTGTTCTTCACTCAATATAGTATTTCTCTGTAAATATGTATTTGTTTTGCATCAGTTAAGAATGAGAATGTAAGCCTTGTTTCTTTCTGTGTTAGATCTTGTATCGTATCAAATGTGGGCTTGCATTAGTTTTAGGAAAGTGTGGGAGGCTGTTAAAATTGAATGCAGCCCACATGCTAGATGTAAGAAAAAGCATTTATCTACTTTAAACACTGACATGAAAAAACACTTACCTACTCTAAACACAAGATTCTCACATAGCTGAATTATTAGCAGACACTCAGTTTTTAGTGCATTTTTTCCATTTGGTTGATTCAGCCTGAACTGTAGCAATACCAGAACTACATTTTTCATTTCCCATAATTCAAATTCAGAAGTTTCCATAATTCATTTCATAATTCAGATTTCAATTCATTTTCATGGTGCCAAAACCTTTGGGATTTTCTTTTATTTTTAGATCACCAGTTTTACCTTTTTTCACCCCCAAGATACATTATATGGCGAAAAGTTTATGGACACCTGACCATCACACCCATTGTGCTTATTGAATATCCCATTCCAGAGTTAGTCCTCCTTTGCTGTTATAATACCCTCCATTCTTCTGGGAAGACTTTCCACTAGATTTTGGAGTGTGGCTTTGAGGATTTGCTCATTCAATTACAAAGAGCATTAATGAGGTCAGGCTCGATGGCCTGAGACATGTTGATGTTCCAATTCATCACAAAGGTGTTAGTGGGGTTGAGGGCTTTGTGCAGACCACCTGAGTTTTTCCACTCTGCACAGGGGCATTGTCATGCTGGACCAGGCTTGGACATCATAGTTCGTGTGGAGGGAAATTGTACTGCAACAGCATACGGAGACATCTTATGCAATTGTGTGCTTCCAATTTTCTGGCAACAGTCTGGGGAAGTCCCACATATGATAGTCAGGTGTCCACATACTTTTGGCTTTATTATATAGTGTACTCTCTAAGCCAGTAAGTGAAAAGAGGCCCTAGGTGAATGTCTTAGTGTGGTAAGGTAGGCAGTGCAACTCGTTTAATATGACGTGCCCTCCTTCACTCAGAGGGTGGGCCCAATGTCACCATGATCAAAACTTATGTTACTATGGAAACCCCTTCCACTGCTGTGATACTTGGTGCATGGCTGATGGCCTGCTCCTTCTGAGTGCTGTGTACAGGTTCTGCTAGGACACATTACAATGAACCTACCACATTGCAATTGGTAATTGAGCAAAGATTCACCAGTGACTTTATGGTCAATTGTAATTGTATAAAGGATATTATAGGTCTTTTTTTTTTTCTTTTTTTTTTTATGTTCATAGGTCTTAAACATGTCTCTACCCAGTGGTAGTTTTCTCCCAAGAGAACAACTACAACAGATGTACTACTTGATGCATTTTTTAACTTCTAAATCAAATATACCTAGATACAGTATATGCAGCACAAATTGAATCATTCTAGTACAGTAACAGAACAATAAGTTTTTTTAACTTTTTTTTTTTGGTCAGCCATTTTGTTAAAAATACCATTAAACTCATCTCATACTATAAATGCATGTTAGCGTATAAGTACAATAATCAGTGATTCAGGATTTCAGGTTACATTTTCACCTCTTTATCTCTTTCACCTCACACGCACACACACATATATATATACAGTTAGGTCCGGAGGTATTTGGACAATGACAGAGTTTTTGTGATTTTGCCTTTATACACCACCACAATGGATTTGAAATAAAACAAGATGTGATCGAAGTGTAGACTTTCAGCTTTATTTTAAGAGGTTCCACAAAAATATGGCATTTACCATTTAGGAATTACAGCCATTTTCAACAAAGTACTTCCATTTTCAGGGGCTCAAAGGTATTTGGACAATTGACTGACAAGAAGTTAACTGACCAGGTGCGGTCCATTCCTTCGTTACTTAAAGACAAATGAAGCAGATAAAAGGTCTGGAGTTGATATCAGGAATTGAGTTGGCATTTGGCAGCTGTTCGACTGGAGCTACCAATATGAAGTCCAAGGAGATCTCAGTACAAGTGAAGGAGGGCATCATTAGGCTGAAAAAACAACATAAATCTATAAAAGAGACAGAAAAAACCTTAGGTGTGGCCAAATCAACAGCTGGGTACATTCTTAAAAAGAAAGAAAGCACTGGTGAGCTCAACAACATCGAAAGGCCTGGAAGACCACGGAAGACAACTAAAGTGGATGATCACAGAATCCTTTCCTTGGTGAAGAAAAACTCCTTCACAACATCAACAGAAGAGAATACTCTGGAGAAGGTAGGCGTATCATTGTCAAAATCTACAATCACGAGACGCCTTCATGAATGTAAATACAGAGGGTTTACAACAAGGTGCAAACCACTGGTAACATTCAAGAACAGGAAAGCCAGATTAGACTTTGCCAGAAAACATCTAAAAAAAAGCCTCAAATGTTCTGGAATAAGATTCTTTGGACTGATGAAACCAAGATTAACTTGTACCAGAATGATGGGAAGAGAAAAGCATGGCGAAAGAAAGGAACAGCTCATGATCCAAAGTATACCACATCATGTGTCATAACACTGCCTCCACCATGTTTGGCATGGGCATGTATGGCTGCCAATGGAACAGGCTCACTGGTGTTTACTGATGATGTGACTGCTGACAGAAGTAGCAAGATGAATTCTGAGGCGTATAGGGCTATACTCTCTGCTCACATTCAGCCAAATGCTACAAAACTGATGCCGCTTCACAGTGCAGGTGGATAATGACCCTAAACATACTGCAAAGCAACTCAAGACTTTTTGAAGGCAAAGAAATGGAATATTCTTCAATGGCCAAGTCAGTCGCCTGATCTCAACCCAATAGAGCTGCTTTTCACTTACTGAAGACACGACTGAAGGCAGAAAGACCCACAAACAAGCAGCAACTGAAGGTGGCTGCAGTGAAGGCCTGGCAAAGCATCTCCAGGGAGGAGACTCAGCATTTGAGTTTTTTATATATATATATATATATATATATATATATATATATATATATATATATATATATATAAACAGTGAATGTAGTCATTAATGTGGTTAGCAACTGCTAACTCTTTCTTAATTCTGTGTCATGTTGTGACAAAGCCTGAACAAGGACTTGACATAAAGTTTCTGTAGCCACGGAAACCTTTGCCGACTTTCCAGAGTCAAACATCAGGGAACAGGAAAGATAATTAGTCTACTGAGACTCACACTCAGAGTTCTCAGTAATATGGTCACATAATAAATCTTTATATCTGTATATCTTGCTCTGATTCATTGGTATGAATAAGTTAACTATTTCCTATTGTACATAGCTTTAACACAGGATGAAATCTGAATAATTGCCTTTGGTGTCTGGTTTACTGCTCATTTTGTGTAGTCACTCAGTGATAACTTACTGACCTGGAATGAGTCATGATGATGTATCCGGGAAAAACGTGAAGGAAAGTCTCCATGGAAAAGGTTACAGTAAAACATAATACATTCATCACAATACTGAACCTATGGTTTAATACTATATTATGATATTTTATATATAAATAAACTAAAAGATTTTAATTCTTTATTTAAATCTTTCTGAGGTCAGCTTAATGCAAGATTAATCACATCCTGTGTCTATGTGAGTATGCTTTGGTGTCAACTTGTCAGTGTGTCACCACGTTGTTGTGTATTTGATGTGTATGTTCATAGGGCCGCATCTAGCTGCATTTGACAGCTGTGTTTCTATGGCAGCTGTGTGTGTGCACATGCCCCGGCACAGGGGCCTCCATGAAGGTGTGTTTTACCACTGCTGCTCCGCTGGGAGACAGCCTCTCAGCTGTTGTGCAGCTGCTGTTTGCATTAGCTGCCTCTGAGCTCTACACATTTACCCGCTCCACACTATGTCACATCACAGTTCTGTTAACAAAAGCCCTAGTCTAATCAAAGACACATACAGTGTGTGGGATGAGTCAGACATCCAAATATTGCAGAGAACTACTGGTTTCATATTCCTGTAATGAGCAACCAGAGAATGGGGAAAACTGCTGCTCTGGCTGCCCTATTTGTTACTTGAGCCCTTCTCACTACCATCCAAAATTATTAACGTAGAGCTCTGGGAATTTAGTATAATGATTCTCCACCTTCGAAACAAAGGTGCAATGTTATCTATGAGCTTTACCACTGCAGAACATGCAAAACTGCTCATTATGTGTGTCAAAGGTTAACTCAAATTAATGATCTTTATTAAAGTTTAATGTGAAATAAATTTAAGAAGAGACAAAAATGACATCTGCTTATAAAGGACTTCCATCACAGGGGTTATGAACTGTGATTTGACTGTCCCACTATTACCACCCTGTTTTCTTAGAACTCAGGAACACAGCTCCCATGTCCAAGAAATTACCCACATGCCCCTGCAGCTTCCTGTCTCAAAGGCTTACGAGGGATTTTGGATTATCCTGCCTGGATTTAGGGATTGGAGTCATATTGTGCTGGATGGCAAGAATTATCATTCTACATGGTAAATATATTATTGGGCATGTAAGGGGCTGACAACATGTTAGAATTGGGATGGGTGGGTGTGTTCACAAATGTTTCTTTTTCCTCTTTGCTTAGTCACACTGAGGCAGTGAGGCTGAAGGAAGAAAGAAGAGACAGGAGAAGAAGAAGGCATTAGCCAGCATGCTAGCAGAATGGTGCTCTCGTGTTTGGTTGCTGTAAGAAGCCATTGCCTTTGGCCATCTCTGTGTCAGACTGATTCCTGGCGAACTTCTCTGGGGAAAAGCATCTCCTGTAGAAAGCATCAAAAGATGGTTTTTATCCATTTAAACTCACAGGACCAGTTGTCAAGTTCAGACTTCATTATTATAACTACAATTCTTTCTTAATTTAAATCTAGTTAGTGAATAATTCATAACAGTTACTGAATAATAGCTACTGAATAACTAAATAATAGGCAAAAACGTTAGGGGTTAAAGTGGAGAGTGATAGAAATGGAAACAGCAGGTGTTTTTTTTTTTTTTAGCTGCTTAGTCATATTTTATTATGCATGACTGGTATGCTTAGAGTTCAGTCATATTAATCAACAAAGATGGTCCATGAACTATGACTAAAAAAATATGTGTCACAGGGAACATGAGACAGTTGTGGTGGAATGCATATAAAATGAAACTGGTCTTTTGGGATTCTCCAGCGAGAACTGCAAAATCTTAACATTCACAAAGCCAATGATACAAATAATATCAATGTCCCTGTCTACCATATGCACTGTGCGACTACTCAGTGTAAAAGGAAAGGCAGGCAACAATGTCAGCCTACACCACATACACCACAGCCTGTTGTCTTCCAATCAGACACAGATCCATCAGATAACCAACAGCTCTTGAACTACTATATAGCATGCTTGAAACAATACGTCCTTCAAGAGAGCTACCATTAAAAAAACAATAGCCCTCCCCCAAACAGCTATCTGAGTCGGAAAAGAAGGTTGCATACAGTTGCAGACATGGTTTAATAATGCATGTTAAAGGAGGGGAGAGCTCATAGCAAATTCTCTTTAATCTGATCAGCCGTCACATGTGACACTTCATCCAGCCCAGAGCAGGACTATAACACTGAAGCAGGACTTGCTTATTGTGTAAATTTGGGCTACAGTGCACTGGACAGCAAAGAGCCATCCACTGCCAGTGATGGCAGAAGCAGGGCAAAAGGCCCTGCAGCTGTTTTACCAATACATCTACACAATTATCTTTCTCTCTCTTCCTCTAGCTTTCTCTCATGCTCTCGATAACACATCTACACCCAAACTTGGAAGGAAAAAAAGGAAAAGGCAACAATTTATATAGTTTGATCTGGACTCAGGGTAGGAGAGGTTTTAGGGGTCCTAAAAGACATTATCTGTTCTCTCCAGGCCTTGTGAAATATGACCAGTGATCACATGCAAAGAGGAGCCTCAGCTGTGTTTTGCAATCAATCCTTCTGGAGGCCAGAGTCCTCCCACGGGCTGTAGTCGGTCTGCTTGAGCAGCCAGCACGATTAGCATCATGGGACAGTGGAGCTATGAAAAACAAACCCATTGTGGAATACTTAGAGCATATGGCGTGTCCACCCACAGCAAGCAGAGAGGAGACAAAAAGAAAAGAGAAGATGAATTTTGTTCAGATCTCTAATTGGTCACAATGTGTTGGCGATGCTGTGTGTATGTGTGTGTGTGTGTGTGTGTGAGATTGCGGATGCGAAGGGCAGTGGGAGGAGAAGGGCAGGAACGTTACACTCCATAAATAAATGATGAACTTCTCTTGGAGACTGATGACTTTCCCTTTCTCCTCCCTTCTCCATCCTCCTAGTGCTGCCTCTCTCCCAACCCCAAAATTCCACTGTGCTGTAAGAGGGCTGTGTTCCATGACATGACGTATCGCAAGGCAACTCGTAACCGTCATCGCCACTTCCAAAATTGACAGCACAGGAGAGCTATAACAGCTCTGTGGGATATGAGAGCACCCAATCACCATTATTGTGGTACATTTTGAGGCAAGTGTTTCACACCTCATAAAGCTCAACAAACAGTAACTATATATATTCTCAAAGCCATAAACAAATGATTAAACTGCCTGACAAATGATTAACTGTTTTTCAAACATAACCCACCACCCTGTTGTAAAGAATCAAGGCTTTGGAGAGATCACCAATTCACTGAGTATGATTTGTGGTTAATTTTACACTTAAACGTAGTATAATTTTATCTTGTGTCTGTATAGGCAACCCATTGTCTTTAAAGTGCATAATTCAGCAACTGCATGAGATGATTCTTCTTTTAGCCAATAAACATGTCATTGTTTATTCAAAAAGACTTAATACATGTAGACCTATGAATATCTCTGCGCACAGAAAGTAATGTGTTGTAGTCAAGGAGATACCTCAAGATTAATGAGTCTATAGTGAGTCTAAGGTGCAGTTAGACAGATAAAGCTTTCTGAAGGTAGATAGAATACAGGGTTATAGGACAGTTAACGAAACAATCAGTAGTCACTGCAATATCATTAAGAGTATTTAAGCTCCCCCAACAAAACATTTTGCACATCCACCAACAGCAGTGCCTTTTTGTACAATGTCAATAGGTTGAGCACCTGGCTGAATGTAACTTTAACATAAAAACTGAGAGTCAAGTTGCTGGCCAGCCTCTGAGGCTGCATTTTGTGCTAAGTCCAAGCAGAACAACACGGACACTCCCATTTTCCAGGATGATAACTGTGGGAGGCACAGGGCCAAGTCTGTGTATAACTTGTTCATGTGTATAACAAGCAAGACAGGACACTGGGATCCCACAGAAAATTTGTGGGATTATTTGGAACAGCAAGCGAAACAGTAAAACGGGATGAGCTCTAGATGAATTGTGCACCCAGTCTGTAGAAGAGTGGGATCTCAAGACACTAGTGTCATTAATATATGACACATTAACTCTTTTTTTTGTCCAGGGAGCTTATTTTATTATTAATTTATTTTTTTTTAGATATAGTGAACAGAACTACACCGAGCCAAAATCACTGTTACCCAAATGTAATATTTTAAAACCCACAAATGGCTACTATATAGTTGGAGTTGTACATGATGATACTTCAAAATCCTGTGTGTGTAATAATCTATTCCATCATTATATCTGAGCTAAAAATTGTATTCGTTCATCACATGATGTCAATGAAAAACACACAAATCTGGCTCCAGTAACTGCTGTTTATTTTTTAGATTAGAGCCACACTTTTGTGTTGCACAAAATATGTACAAAAAGACTGTACTGTATGTGTTTTAAAACAACATTTAATACTCTTTTGAAGCACAATCAAGCAAATTATAGAGGTTCAGTAGTCCATTATATTCTTGTAAAAAATATGTGGAAAAAAATGTCAATAACTGTTTTCTATTCAGGCTCAGCATAGACCCTTGGAGTTCATGGAAAAAATCTTTTTGTACTGCTTAAAGTCCCAAACAGGAAGTCAAAAGATTTTCAGCACGTTCCTGACAATCAGCACTGTGCAGTGATCACACAAACCCACCGGGGTCCACTGGAGCTGACAACATTTTTAAAGAGGAAGAATACCACATCTATATAATTGAGCTATGATTAAATATTGAGTGTGTTTGCTGATCGTCGTGAACATGCCTTTCATGTGCTTTGATTCAGGAAGTTACCATACCCAACAGAAAGCAGAATCCAGGAAAGATTAGTTCAGGTGCAGTAAATATCAAGTTTCAGAGAAGTCTAGGAAAGACATGTGGAACATGTCAGAGGTGCTCCTGGAGCCTTCCAGGATTATAACTGATATTTGAGTTTGAAATTGTTTCCTTCGGGATGATTCTTCCTAAATAGAATTAAGACACATTTTTCTACCTCCAGTCAAATCATAAAAAAATACTAATATGTAACTGTAAACATGATACTAGATCTTGTCGCCTTTCAGGCATTTACATAAGAGCTCGATCCCAGCTCGCCCCATGTTACACGTGGTTTAGACCCTGGGCAACCAGCAACACAGTCATGATGTGGTTGAAGTGAGTAATGAAAACAAATGCATACTTAATCTTTTTACCCACCTTTCCTATAATAACCAGCAACCCTTTCCCTACCAACCATTTCTATATAAAAGGAAGTTTAGGCATCATGTAGATGCAGTAAACAAGTTGTTTCCCCCAGTTACATAGTGAATAACAGACCAAATTTATAATATAACGAGGCCTCCTCCTCTGCCCCAGACACCCTAAAGGCTGGAAGATGGGGCAGAGGAATGGTTTGAAGCTGGCCCTGTGCAAAGCCTAATATTATCTGCTCTGGGTCAGCAGCATCTGCAATTATCCAAGGCCTGTTTTCAATTTTAAAAAAGACTGCACAGTAGCAGACCGGGATTTTATAGACATGAGCAGGAAGATATGTGGTTGATGAGACAAAGTGCCATTTGAATGCAATGGTTGTTTTACTTGAGACAAAATAAAGAGAGAGAAAGCAAAAGAAAAGAAGCAATAGAAAGAAAGAAGAAGAAATGGAAAAAGGAAGGTTAACTGGTCACATAGTGTTTAGTAGAAGGTTCTCCATAGAGGCTGTAGAAGTCGGGGTGCCTGTGGCTCTGTGAGGTGCCAATCCAGTTGCCACGCACTGAGATGTTCTGCATTGGCTGGGACATGGAGGGAGCTGGGGGGGGCATTGGGTGCGAGAACTCCTGCGCCCAGGCGAAAGAGGGCGAGCGCGGGTAGGATGGGTGGCCATGGTGTCCGGACACAGAGGGCATGCTGGAGCAGTAGCAGTTGTCCACTGTACACATGAGGATCTTACGGCCATTGTATTGTGGCAGCATAGCCTGCTGGGTGGAGCCAGCATTGGGGTAGTGGGCGGGACTGAACACTGAGCTGGAATGATGGACAGGCTGAGCATCGCTCACTTCTGTGCCACCGCTGTTGAGGCTCACAATGTGTCGAGCAGAGCTGCAGGAGGCCACAGATGGCCCTTCATCGGAGCTAGTACCTGGAGCCAGGAACTGCTGCTTGTTCACGGGACCTGAAGAGGATTCCATGAAGTTCGCACTGCTCTCAGGGAATGCAGTCGAGTGTTTGCGCTTTTCTGATCCTGAGCTGCTCACTCTGCATTGGTAGACAGGAACACTCTGGAAAAAGTGCGCAGGAGCGGCGAAGGGTGCTGGACACAGGACATACAAGATCAGAACAGAACTCACAGCTCAAAGGGGTTTCTAAAAAAGTTGACTTGCAGCAGCGATATACCTTCCAGAATTTTGCGTAGGTTCTTCTCCTTTTTAGAAATCTCAGCGAGAAAGACTTTAGAGTTAAGGTGACCTGCATTGTAGGGAGGTAGTGCACTGTCTATAGATGTCTGAGATCTGGGAAGAGAAAGCATTTATCACTATGTTTTAAACAAACAATTCTTGGCATTTTAAAATGTATTATCTACTGAATATCTTACCTATCCAGGAGGATTTTTACAGGTTTTGTGTTCTAGAAATAGAAAGAAACAGAAAGAAACATTAAAGGAAAATAGGCTGTAAGCTGTTTTCTTACTGCCTCATTGTGTGTGAGCATAGAATATTCTGAAAGCTCAGATCTTTTGACAAACACACTGCGCTGAAGTATTTCTCACAGGTATGGCCACATTCACACTGTGCATTTATGTGAGTGAATATGAGCATGTGGGCGTTGGCATCTGCGGGGGAGATTGAGAGCACAGAGCAAGCAAGAGAGACAGATAAAGAACAAAAAGAAGGTGGGGGTTGATGGAAAGAAGAGAAACATATCTCACCTTCATGAAGTTGATATTCTCTGCCTTGTCAAACAAGACCTGGACAGAGCTGAGCATCTTCTTGGCCTCCTGGCGCCGCTCATTGAGCTGCAGGACCTGTCTGGAGTTTTCTTGGCAGAACTTCGATCGTGACTTCTCTAGCACATTCAGAGCCTTCCCCAGGTCCTCCTCCAGGAGCTGTTGCATTTTCTGATATTGCAGACGCACCTCTTGTTTCAGCTGATTCACCTTATCCTACACACAACATGCACAAATGGCTGTAACAAAACAAACATGAACAGTACTGTGCAAAAGTTTAGGCAACCTACATTTTTATACAGATTTTGTCTATGATCTTTATTTTATGACTTCTTCATTAGCACTGAAGATATTTGGGTTGGAATCAAAAGATGAATATGAGACAAGAGATAAGAATTTTCATTTCCTGATAACTACATCTTAATTACATCTAGATGTAAATGATATTTACATCTCGAAACTTAGAACATGGCATCTTTTGTTTGAACCCACCCATTTTTCAAATGATCAAAAATACTGGAACATGTGACTGACAGGTGTTTCTTGTTGCCCAGGTATGCCCTGTTAGATTGATTGATTAAATAATTAATAACTCTGAATGTCTACTCTTGGTTTGAGCCATGGGTTTCTTCTGTGAAGACTACATTTTTTTGTTGAAAAGGATAAACCAACATAAAGTCCAGAGAGCTGTCTATGGGAGAAAAGCAAGCCATTTTGAAGCGGAGAAAAGAGGGAAAATCGAGCAGAGCCATTGCACAAGCACTGGGCATAGCCAATACAACAATTTGGAATGTCCTGAAAAAGAAAGAAACCAAGGAAAACAACAGCAGTTGATGACAAACATTGTGAGAGCTTTGAAGAAAAACCTAAAAACAGTCAGTGCCCTCACCAACAATCTCCACAGGGGAGAAATTATCAAAATCCACCGTTCGTAGAAGACTTTGAGAGCAGAAATATAGAGGCGATACCACAAGATGAAAACCACTCATCAGCAGTAAGAATCAGAAGGTCAGACTGGAATTAGGAAAGAACTACAGAGATGAGCTACAAAAGTTCTGGAACCAAGATTAACCTCTACCAAAGTGATGGAAAGGCCAAAGTGTGGAGAGAGAAAGGATCTTCTCATTATCCAGAACATACGAGCTCATCGGTCAAGTGCAGTGGAGGTAGTGTCATGGCTTGGGCTTGCATGGCTGCTTCTGGAACTTCTGCTCACTAATCTTTATTGATGATGTTACTCTTGATGGGAGCAGCAGAATGAATTCAGAAGTCTATAGAAACATTCTGTCTGCCAATTTACAAAGAAATGCATCCTGTCTAATTGGGAGGAACTTCATCATGCAGCAAGACAACAACCCAAATCACACTGCCAACACAACAAAGGACTTCATCAGGGGAAAAAGTGGAAGGTTTTAGACTGGCCAAGTCCATCACCAGACCTTAACCCAAATGAGCATACATTTCATCTCCTGAAGAGGAGACTGAAGGGAGAAACTCCCAAAACTAACAAGAACTGAAAGAAGCTTCAGTACAAGCCTGGAAAAGCATCACAGAAGAAGAATGAAATAGTTTGGTGATGTCGGTAGGTTGCCAGCGTGTTGCAGTTATTGCAAGCAAGAGATATGCTACCAATTATTAAATGTTATTTACTTTCATTTAGTTTAAGACTATCTGTTCCTATACTTTTGCCCACCAGAAAAGTGGGTGGTCTGCCATCAAAGATGCCATGTTTTAAGTTGTTTAACACATCTAGAGATCAAATAAAAGCTGAAATTCTGATCGATTATCTCATATTCATCTTTTGATCTCAAAGCCAATTGCCTTCAGTGTATAGCAAAAACAAAAGAACTGGTCTTGCCATTCTAATACCTTCAGAGAGGACTGTTTACTGCATATAAACAACATGCCTAATACTATTTTTTATTAGAAAATTTGATGAAGAAACAAGCTTTTGATTGTTTAAAGGCTTTGTTTAAACTCAGAGAACATCCAGATTTGGTCAAACCTCTCCTTTTTTGAACTGGTACTTTGGATTAGAACTTCACTTTAATTTGAAATCTAAAAAAAAAAAAAAAAAGCAGCAGGAACATACTGAAATTTTTCCCCAAGCTGGACAGAAGTAAACATAAATCCCAAAAGGCAATAAGCCTTACCACAGATGGACCTTTTTCTACAGAAAATGTACAATATGAGATGCAATAGATGTGAGGGGACAAAGGGAGAAGGAAAGGGAGATGGCGTGTGGGTGTATCTATGTACTTTATATCATTACCTCCACCTGCCGTTTGTCTGACTCCAGCTTGTACAACAGCTCTTCGATGTCCTGCACTCGATCATCGATGCGATCCTGCTGCTTCATCAGCATGTGCTGAAAGACAATGAGCAAACCAACATTTTATTTCCCGTCACATACAGACTGGATAACCCTGCTTTAATAATAAATTCTGTATCAAAGTCATTTGATATTTGAGTAGAGACTATATATATTACAGGAGGTGCACATGACTTCATGTGGGATGAGGTAAACAACATATTTAGTCTACACAAATAATTAATTCTGAAGGCATTTTAATGGGGATTTTACGTGGGAATAACATGCAAGGAAATCAGAATGTACGAGGGTCAGGTCTCAAGAGAAGGCCTGCAGAACCCACCAAACATAAACACAGTATTTTCAGTCACCTCTGCAGAGCAACCTCCAATATCCTGCTGCCTATTTCAGCATCTCTATGACAACCAATCCAAGCAACCATATTAAAGCAAATGAGGAAAACAAAAGCTGCCAACAATGAGACTAATTAATCCAAAATACTCTGTTTTTGAGCATGCAGGCACATTTGCCCATCTGATTCTGCCCCTTATCATCAGGCGTCTGGACGAGTTTTAAATTGGATCTGGAAGAAGGCACTAACCCCCAAACATTCCCCATCCCCCAGCCAAATCAAAGCATGTCAAAGCTTGGCTTTTATAATCCCCTCCATTCTCTCTCCCTCTTGCCAGCAAGACTGAGGGAGAAAACACAGCACCTAAAAACACACAGAACCCACAACATACTACACAATGTTCCAATTCAGTTTTAATCTGGTAACAGTGTATGCCATACATGCAATGGATAACCGTGGCCAGGAAAGGGGAAGGCAGCTGTCATGACAAAGAATCTTGTGCTCATGTGTGTTTACATTAATCAACATGAACATAGAGATGGAGAGAGAGGGAGAGAGAATGAAAGAAAGAAAGCATGGTTGTCTTGTGCTTGCTTTCTTTTGTTTGTGCTCATTTCAGTGTCAGTAACAGATTGTTGGTTGTGCAGAGTGTTCAGGCCCTGCACTATAGAGAGTGTGTGTGTGTGAGTGAGTGAGAGAGAGAGAGTGTGTGAGACGGCTGTAGGGTCACTACTTTTCCAGGGAGTGTGAGTGAACATTCTTGGGGCCTCCAGCAACCAAGCCTCTAAAAACCTCAGCACACGTTTCTGAGAAAGACTGTTTTATTTTGAAATACACATGAAACTTTTCACAAAACAATCACGAAAATATTCCTAAGAAAATGAGGCAGCATTTTATCAAGATTAAACATTAAAATAGTGTAGTCCTTTAACTCAAGCTAAGCCTGGTGCCATCTGTGGTATCAGAACCAGAATTAGTCAACGGGTTATTCAACAACCATAAAGTGAGCACAGGAAATCATATATCAAGAGCTCAACAATGGCCAAACCCCAGAACATGACAAATACGCTCTGATTGTGACGGGAAGTACAGCAAATTACTGCTCTCCTGCTAACACACACAGCAGCGTGTTTCTAAAAGAAGTCTGAATATTATTCTACAGTTAGAATAAGCTGTGAGTGTTGAGATGAGTGTATCCATATACCGTATTTCCATCTGTCCCACTTTCTCCCATTTCAAAACCTCACAGATGTGCAGACATGCTCTATGCACTCCTTTTGTTCGCAGGGCTGAAGGTAACATCTAAAGACTATTTAAAGCAACCAACAGTAAAAGCCGTTTTTTTAAATGATAAATATAAGCTTTTTAATTGCAGTGATGCAATGAAAAGGCTTTTTGTAGTGTTTTTAAGCTCTTAAGGCTGAAGTACATGGGAATTCAGGCACAGACCAGAATAATCTGGTTGCTATGAATGTGTGAGGGGTGCCTGTGAATTTCACAGCTAAATGCTGAGAGAGAGATGATTTATTTCTGCAATTTGTCAGAGAGTGCCCTGTGACTCAAAACAGCCCACTTACATTGCAGGCAATGACAAAAGGTCATGCATCAATACAATGCAAAGCTCTGAAAAAAGGAGCGTGAGTTTACAGTGCGAATGAACACTTTTACTGTACACTCTATACTGTATTCATTCATAACAAGATGTTACTGGACATGAAAAATTAGATACTTCAAGACTGTTCTCTAGTGAATAGTAACCATGACTCCCGGCTCAAAAACATGTCCAGAGCCCAGAGCAGTATTAAAGGAAAGGTCAACACATTTCAGACTCTTCCTCCTCACAGCAGGTCTGTGGGAAGCATCCCATCGATCAGTGAGCTCAACTGACTACATTCTCTGACAGGCATGCTGTGTATTCATTGCTTTACAAAAGCTTTTAGAGGAGAATCAAAATGGAAAGTTCTACTATATCATCGCTGATTGGATTTTCAATCAGGTTGTTCCTGTCCATGAGATCACAGAATCAACTGAACCAACATGTGGCTACTGAGATGAAGGTGACATATCATCAGGCAAAAGAACTGACCACATGAATTAGACCAGAAAATATAGGCCACGCTAAAAATATGGCATTGCATTTAGCACTGATTGACACTCTTATAAGATTAGAAAGGATGTGCCCAATGAGTAGATTAAGCAATGAATATCTAAGCTCTCTTCACTTACTGTTACAGTGCATGGTAAGTGAAGGTCAGACATACGTATAGAGTCAGGTCCATAAATATTTGGACATTGACAAAGTTATTATTTTAGGTGTCTACCACAGATGAATATGAGCTCAAAATGCAAAGCTTTAGCTTTAGTTTGAGGTATATATGTCTGAATCAGGTGAACGCTGTAGGAATTTCAGCAGTTTTTATATTTGGTCCCCCCTTTTTAAGAGACCAGAAGTAATTGAACAACTGACTGCTCAGCTGTTCCATGGCCAGGTATGTGTTACTGCCCCATTTCACTTTCAAGTACTCAAATGAAAGATCTAGTGTTGATTTCGAGTGTGGCGTTTGCATTTAGAATCTGTTAGTGTTAACTCTCAATATAAAGTCCAAAGTCACTGCCAGCGAAGCAAGCCATCATTAGGCTGAAAAATCAAAACAAACCCATCAGAGAGATGGAAAAAACCTTAGGTGTGGCAAAATTAATTATTTGGTACATTCTTAAAAAGAACGAATGCACTGGTGAGCTCAGGAACACCAAAAAAACCCAGAAGACCAGGAAAACAACTAAGGTAGATGACAGATGAATTCTTTCCTTGGTGAAGAAAAACCCCTTCACAACAGAGGTGGGCATATCTGTGTCAGAGTCAACAATCATGAGAAGACTTCACCAGAGTAACTACAGAGGGTTTATCCCAATATATGGACCACTGGTCTCAAAAACAGGAAGACCAGATTGACAAAAGCATCAGGATAAATCCTGAAGTATACTCAGATTCAGCCAAATGCTTCAAAACTCACTGGGCTGTGTGTCGCAGTGCAGATGGACAATGACCTGAAGCATACATCGAAAGCAACCCAAGACTT
The DNA here is from genome assembly GCA_022985145.1 of Pangasius djambal. Lineage (NCBI taxonomy): Eukaryota > Metazoa > Chordata > Actinopteri > Siluriformes > Pangasiidae > Pangasius > Pangasius djambal. The sequence goes on from CM040977.1 coordinate 20,017,591, forward strand.
TTTTGAAGTAAACAAGTGGAATTGTTCTGCAATGGCAAGTCAATCACATGACCTGAATCCAATTGTGCATGCATTTCACTTGCTGAAGGCAAAACTGAAGGCAAAACAGCCCATGAACAAGCAGGAGCTGAACACAGTAAAGGCCTGGCAGAGAAGCACCAGGGAAGATACCCAGCATCTGGTGATGCCTATGGGTTCCAGATTTCAGTCATCGACCACAAAGGATTTGCAAACAAGTATTAAAAATGACTCCTGATTATGTTAGGTTGTCCAGTTACTTTTGGTCCCTTAAAAAGGTGGTCAACTCCTATATACTGTGGTAGACAGCTAAAATAACAATAACCTTGTCAATGTACAGATATTATGTACAGTTTGCTTGGCTGATGAGCTTGTATGCTCAGACTTCCTGTGTGTGTTCATTTCTCCTTTGCATCATCCTTATTTTCTTACCCGAGCTCGCCTTTTTGCCTTTCATTCTAGTAAATGAGTAGAAAGGCGGCCTTTCAAAATCAAGGGTCACTTGCTCTTAGGCACAACGAAGACCTCAAAAAGATGATATTACTTTCACGTCCTTTGTTCCAGACATTATAATTTCTGCATATTATCACTGAATCTTGTATCGTTTCACTGCGGATGTGAGCAGAACAAACGTGGTTCATAGCATGTGTGTTTGTATTTAATCATGATTAAATACAATCATGACAACTTTGGGGTCATCAATTAATTACACATAATCAATTGCAATAACGGTGGCCTCAGGTTTCAGGTTTCCTCGATTCATGTTTACGTGTTAACTTGCTTTCATTCATTTATTTTGGGTCTAATGATTATATTTATTTATATCAAACATGACAGAAGGAATAACTTCTAATTTTCAGTCAAGTTTTGATCCAAAAGCTTATCCATATTGTACAATGTAGGTTTAAAAGCATAACATGCAATAAAAGCACAATAACGGTATTTCTAAATTGGCTGAATGTTGAACAAAATAATTGTGACTGTCATGTTAACCTTTATCAAGGAGCTGTGAACATATCTGCAAAACGTCTGTGGTGAAGTTTAAAGAGGTTTAAAACCCAATTAAGCAAAAAGTAATACCTTTACCTCAGTGCTATCGTTCATTTATTAATCATGGATACCCCTTTCATAAATAGCCTTGATTCTTAGGTTTTGAGGTATGTGAAAGCCATTCAATACTGCATAGCATTTACCAAAACAAGTACAACGCTGTTTGGACTTGTTTGTCTGCAGATTTCATTAATTCCACTGAAGCAACTCTGTGAATCATAAATCATATTTCTGAAGCTTTTCGAAATCCTATTAAAATATGATAATGGCTCAGTTGACAAATGATCAAATTTATGCCGACCTGGCTCCAAACCCAGCATCAGATCTCTGTCTCACAGTACCATGTATTTCAAATGCCTGTGTTAAGAGTAAAAAAGTCAACACCATCCACAAGGTTTTAAATCATCTTTCCTGTCATCCTGGCAGTCTTGCTACTGCAGCCACAAGAAAACAAGGAGAATTGGAAAAACAAGAAGATGGGGCATAAAGAAATATGACAAGGGCAAGGGTTGAGCAGCACAAACCCCACTTCCTCCAGGGGCTCTCATATGATGTCATCCTTAACAGGAATGAGAAGGCACTTGTGTTTGAGGGAGGAACTTCCTGCCTCTGCCTGGAACTTCAACTCTTATCCCCCACAACTGTACAACTGCTTGGGTCTGTCTTTCTCATTCTCATTCTCTCTCTCACACTCACATATACATATTCATACACACACACACACACGCACACACACACATACATACATACATATGTGTGTGTTGCTGAACAGAGAACAGAAGGATGTGTGTGTCTTCCAACAGCAGCTGTGAGGAGCACAAGTTCACCCCCCCCTCACTCACTCCACCCCAATTTGCTGAGTCTTGGCTGCCTTAGGACCTATGACACATTGCCCATCTGAAAAGCATTCCTCCACGCATCCAGGAGTCACGCCTGCCAAGTCCGGCAGCAGCTCACCTCACAACAGCTCATTATTCTTTGTAAAACAGCTGCTGAACCACCATGTCGTCTTCCTCACACACCTTAGTGTGTCTTAGCTACTTTTCTCCACTACACATCTGTCACATGACTGCATAAGGGAACACTGGGAAGTTCCATATATTCAGCTGGACTCAACTTTTTAATTAGATCTATATGATTAGACGACTGAAGGCACAATTTAGAATAGGTGTATCATTTCATAGGATACCGGCTTGTCAGCTCCAGCTTATTCAGTAGTTAATACCTCACTGTAAAACACTGAAACAAAAAGGGTTAGTATGTACAGTACTGTTCATGCTTGTTCTTTCTCTTTAACATTATTGTGTTAACATATTGCGGCAGAGACTAGCACAGACCTTCGTAAAGAAGACTCTGCTTCCAGTTATTGGGCCAATCAGATAATAAGAACGCATTAGCAGAAGAGGGTCCATGCAGTATACATGGTGTATGAGCCATTATTTAGTACCTGATGGTATAGAGTAAGGCGTGGAGATCCAGACATAAATCGAAACATTAAATGCGGTGTTGTGATGTTGTTGTGATGACATGCTAACAAAGAGGAAATATGGGAGATCACAGTAGGCCAACAATGAATGATGAGTGCAACTCGGTCATCAAGGTTTTAGGTTTTAAAAAATATCTGTGCCTCAAGTGTGAAACTACAATCTTAGGTAGCTCTTATGCTTTCTAGTGTGTACAATTTCGTACTATATTATAATTTCTCTTATTGTTATAAGATGGATAACGGATTATTGGACGTGGTGGCATACTGACGCAGTGGGTAGTGTTACTGCCTCACAGCTCCAGGTTTCCCCAACTCGACCCAAAGCTCGAGTTACTGCCTGTGTGGAGTTTCTGTGCATGCTCTACCCGTGTCCGCAACGGTTTCTTCCTGGTACTCTGGTTTTCTCCTCCCTCCCAAAAATCTGCCAGTAGGTGTATTGGCTACAATAAGTCGCCCCTAGGTGTGAATAAGTGTGTGCATGAAGCCCTGCGATGGACAGGCGTCCTGTTCTGGGTGTTCCTACGTAGCGCTCTGTGATCTCGGCAAAGCTACTGTCCTGGCTTACTTTAACACATTTTTTTTTATTTCTCAGAAGACAGAAGAATGAGAACAGTGCTTTGCCTTGGCAGTGCTCGTGTGTTGGTGCTTGGTCAGAAAACTTGCCCTCCTTCCATGAACTCACAGCTCAGGCCAACATTCTGACATTCATATTCTGAAATATCTGCATGTAAGAGATATATATATATATATATATATATATATATAAATAAAAACATACGCAGAGGAGAGAGGGGGACAACTTCCACTCACCCTTATATCATTCTGACGCAGCTCCACGTCGCAGACTCCATGTCCATGGCCGACTGCACATCTGGAGAAGCAGCAGTACCGACACACGGCCACCTGCTCAGTCTCGCAGTGATACAGTCTGTATTCATCATGCTGGGGGCAGCTCCAGGCCCGGACGTCTTCAACATCCACCAGCAGATGCCCGGCATTTGAAGAAGGTTGCTGAAGGTGTGTTTGAATGTGCGACTGGCAGCAGGGCGCGTTGCAGCGCAGGCAAACTTTCTGCGCCGGAAGCGCAGGTCCCCGTCTGCACAGGATGCACTGCAGTACAGCCGGTTCCTTCTCAGTGTTCAGGGCGTTGAACTTCTCCACGATATTGATTAGCTTGATGTTCTTATCGAGGCTGGGCTTCTGTTTGTATGGCTGATTGCACTCCGGACACCGCAGAATGCCCACGTCTTTGGCCCAGGCCTCGCTAATGCAGCCGTGGCAGAAGTTGTGTTTGCACGGCAGCTGCACAGGATCCACGAACACATGCAGACATATGGGGCAGATGAGCTCCTCCTCGAAACAGTTCTTCCAGGCCTCGGCCATCTCAGCTGCCTGGCCAGAAGACATGCAGGCCAGTTTGAAGTTCAAGCCTATTAAAACTGTTTAAAAGAAGTCGCCAGTAAGCCAGCGCGCCGTTTCAGTCATTCTCGTATTCCTCTTAGAAGAAGAAGAAGCATGTGGCTGTGCTTGTCCACACAGGCGTACAAGTGTGCATGAACAGCTGTTGATAAGTCTCCATGCACGGTCCAGGGAGCGCCTCGATTCCGCCCCTGTTCAAGTTGTCAGCAATCAAATTCCGCAGCTGAGCCAGAAATCAGGGATCTGCCTGAGTGTTGCAATCGGATCGCGACGGGCATGTTACTGAAAACCTGCAGGGGTTTCTAACAAACCAACCCGGAGTCCTAGCTCTCCAATATGAGACGCCTCTGTCCTGACGAGAAACATTATTTTGGCTGTGTGAGTGCTTGTTTTGATGAGAATGCAAGTGCACAGATTATTACACTGATCCCAGTCAATTATACAGCCTTTAAAAAAAAAGACAATATAACAGTCAAAAGTTGGTAAAAGCGCATTAAACCTTTTGAAGGCTGGACTTTAACTGAACTATGCTTTAGGACTATGCTTTGCGTGGGAGTTTAACATAAGGATGGGCTCTGGAAGTTCATGTCTGATGATAAATAGCTGCATAGTCCATATATAGACAGATATAGACAGATATAGAGATAGAGATATAGATAGAGATACACTATATTACCAAAAGTATTCGGTCACCTGCCTTGACTCACATATGAACTTAAGTGCCATCCCATTCCTAACCCATAGGGTTCAATATGATGTCGGTCCACCTTTTGCAGCTATTACAGCTTCAACTCTTCTGGGAAGGCTGTCCACAAGGTTGAGGAGTGTGTTTATAGGAATTTTTGACCATTCTTCC
>CM040977.1:20022519-20102658 GCA_022985145.1 Pangasius djambal
GTGGCTGAGTTGCTGTTGTTCCCAAACTCTTCCATTTTGTTATGATAAAGCTGACAGTTGACTGTGGAATATTTAGGAGCGAGGAAATTTCACGACTGGATTTGTTGCACAGGTGGCATCCTATGACAGTTCCACGCTGGAATTCACTGAGCTCCTGAGAGCGGCCCATTCTTTCACAAATGTTTGTAAAAACAGTCTAAGTGCTTGATTTTATACACCTGTGGCCAGGCCAAGTGATTAGGACACCTGATTCTGATAATTTGGATGGGCTGACCGAATACTTTTGGTAATATAGTGTATATATACACGTTTCTCTAAAACAGGGCTCTAAATGCATCCAATCATGGACAAGGTTTGAACCACACGTGAGTTGAGCTAGCTCAGAATATCTCCAGTCCTGACACGGTGTCAGTTGTGCAGTAAATCATGTATAAATTATACATTTCATTTGCGGCGTTATGACTCTTACCTTGGCAGGAGAACAGGCCTCTACAGTGTGACTGGCGCGCGCAAGGTGCTGACAAATAGTTTACAAAATCAGTACGAGAAGCAGTCGTGTGTGTGTGTGTGTGTGTGTGTCTAATCTAACTCTGTCAAATGTAGTAGTAGTCGTGTGGTTATCGTGTGTGTGTGTGTGTGTGTGTGTGATTTTGAGCAAGTCGGTCGGTGAAATGAGAAAAATAAAACGCCTCCGTGCCCCGAAACCATAAATGTACAACAAAACAACAACAACAACAAACAAAAACAGTTTAAGAACATTAATGTGCGTTATGAAACATGTTCACAGAGCTCGTGCGCTCTCGCTCTCTCTCTCTCACACACACACACACTCACACACACACACACACACACACAAATCTCTTGATCAAACTCCGCTCTAGCCTCTGTAAAGCTATTCTCTTGCTATCTACAGTCGTTAAATGTTAAAGGCTTTTCCGAGATGTCCTGGCTTTCCATGTTCAGTCACAGTGTTTACCTGCTTGCAGCTGATAGCTTCGTCTCGCGATCATTTTACTTCAAAACAGCGAACTGCGTCACGTCAAGCACTGTTTGTTCAAGCTATCTCGCTTAAATATTTATGTATTTTAGACAGATACAGTTCTTGTTCTTAAAGGGGACAATAGCGTTTTGCCCTTGTTATCGTTTACTGTCACCAGCCATCTTTGTTTTCCTGCTTTTAAAGCGCATTTAAAGCGGCGTATCTGTTTATTTTTCTTCTCATATGTGTGTACACTTCTTTATTAAGCTGTAGCCGTCCAAACCAGAAATACCCCAGTGACTGAGCGATGGGCTGCAAACAGCACAATCAGCCTTTAAAGTGGTAGTCCGTAAGCAATCCAGTGGATTTCCGCCGTATTCCAGTCTGTGTTCATGTTATTATTTATGATTTTTTTTTGTTCTTTCAAGCAAATCCTTGATGAGAGGAATGCAGGCACAGGACTGCAACTCAGGATACAGTTCACATTTACACCCCCTCCTTTCCTTGGTCACGTGATCCATCACGGACTTGATTCATAGAAAGGGGCGGAGCGGCTGGATGAGGGGCGGAGTCTTATTTAAAAGGGCAACTTCTCCGGGGAACTTCACGGATTGCTCAAAAGAGATCAGCCTTGCAAGAATGAAAAGTCGTAATCACAGTAAAAGAGCATTGTAAGCTAGCTATTTATTTATATTGTATATATGTATGTATGCATTTTAACTGTTAGTGTTTAGATTTTTCAATTGATAGCACTGAACTCTTTCGTAAAACGTTGGCCAACTACGCTGTTCATGTAAAGGGGAAATTCCATGGTGGCTGTGAAACTGTGTGTGGGCCCCACCAGAGTTAAACAGCGCTGAGCTGTGTACGCACATACTACACTGTAATTAATTTTTGCACTAAATTGGAGAAACTCCTTACATTTACATCCAAAAATCATTTTCATAAGAACTCCTTTAAATAACAGTATTTTCTTTTAAAACTCATGGGAAAATATTGTAATTAAAATAAAACCATCGTCCTTGGGGGAAAAACACTACTTTTAAAAATTGTTCTCAGAATCCAGAAACTATTGTTGTCTCTGTCCATTTTCTGATGCTGATGAGGATGGTAAGTGATGCAAAGAAGAATCTGACTTGCCAGACTATCAGATGCCACATGAAATTTCAACAAGTGCCATTAGGACTACAATTACCATTGTGTTGTGGTTAGATGGGACAAAATTCTAGACTTTTGGCCATAAACACCATCGGCATGTTTGGTGAAAAAAGGGGACTGCATACATGAAAAGCCGCCATCCTCACAGTAAAATATGCCAGTGGATCATTGATGCTTTTGGATGTTTTGCAGCTTGTGGTCCAGGGGCTCTTGTGAAAATTGATAGCAACATGAATCCCATACCGGGACGTTTTTTTGCCCAAAACCTGATTGCCTCTGCCGGAAGGTTTAGACTTGATCGTGAAGGGGGCTTGGCAGATTAAATATAGCAGCAGAGAGACTACAGTCAGTTATTGTGCACCTACAAAGTGCCACTATGTGGTAGGTGTACTCACCAAAATGGCCAGTGAGTGAAGCTACGAGGCATAAAGCTCACTCCAAATAAACACTACATTCAGTTCTGCTTTTGTCATTACAGTATAAAACATATTTTTACTTACATGTTCACTCATTCTGAATATGATTTTTTTCATTCAAATGACAGCATGTATTTAATGCCCTCTTTAATCAAACACCTACCACCAGTTTTTTTTCTTTCACATTATAGATACAGAACTGTCAATAATCTATAAACAGACATATTCAGTGACTTTATTTAATCAACTTGCTTCCTTTTTATTGCAACTTTGCTGTTAGTAATAGCACAACTTCCACATCTGAAGAAAGCTTCTAATGATCTAATGTCAAAATAGTTTATGTAAGCCGGCCATCAGCGATCAGTGAAGGCCTATGGACTGTAGCTGGGTTACGGGACTACACACACACACACACACACACACACACACACACACACACACACACACACACACACACACACACACGCAGAAAATAAAAATAAAAAAATCGGGGTGTTCTGCAAGTGGTGCTTTGCATCAGTGACGTTGTGCACCCTTGTTAAGTAGACATCTGTGCTTTATAGTGTAGCCTATAAACATGTCTACCAAGAGTTATATTTCATTATTTAAATGAGTGCTTTTGACAATCAATGAAACTGTCACCCAAAGTCAGATACAAGTTATATGATATCCGGCTGAATCCAACTACTTTGCATTTGATGCTATTGTCAAGGTGTGGCTATTTCAACACAGAGTCAACATATTAGAGACAATCTTCACGAATCCTGAACATTTCTCTGATATTCCCTACATAAAGTAATTCTTCTTGTAAATATACTACAAAACATGCCGAAACATGGATTGGATACAAAGAAATCACGATATGTGAGTTCATGACCCTCCTAGAGAAAGGAAAGGTCCAGCATACAAATGAGCGCTTGACAAATAGCACATCATCTTCAAATTTGACTGCAGACTTATTTTAAGCACACAAAAATATTTTCAAATTCTTCACACACAACTAATGGTGTTTTACACAGTTTAAAATGCCAATATGACTATACAATATTTATGTAAATAAACTTTAATGCACTTTAATGGTAAGAAAAACAGGCAGTTTAGTGATTTGAAAGAATACAAAAAGACAATACACTACATAAACACATCTCTTTATATATAAAAAAAAAAACAAAAAAAAAACGAACTTGTGGTTTAGTTTGCATTTCGGGTAAATAAGGAACTAACGCAGTGTGTGACCATACTCCTGCCCCCACAAACACCTTTTAGCTTACATCCATAAAATAAACATGGAACGTAACAGGAACGATGGGTGGAAATGTTAACCATTGCACTTTAAATGGTTAAAGAAATCGAAGGGAAAAACCATCATAATATAATGGGTTTTTGATCTACTACATCCAATACATGAGAATGCAAATTAAATACTGGCTTTGGTTTAGATTAGCAACTTGCATCATGATAGTGTTGATCACAGGTTTAAATAGGCACTAGTGTATTTAATTTGAGAGCAATTTAAACACTTCAGTAACTCATGATATAAAAGGTAGATTAATTACAGCTTGAGTTCATGAGAATCAGTTTGTTATAGTTTTGCTGGTTAAAAGTTTACTTTAGCCAGTAAACATTTCTTAGCAAGATTTAGTGATGAATGTGCACGTTTCTGAATAATGCAGTAAAGTACTAATAATTGACAAGACAAATTCATTTAGATTGGCAGTATATCTTTTTTAGCACTTGAAGTAATAAAATTTTTGAGGAGATACACCTTTGGCATAATCAATCTTTTTACACATAACATGAACATTTAAGATAACGCTTCTCTTTTCAAAGCAACTGTTAAGGAGATTTACATCAGTACGTCCCTGTGGCGCACGAAAAGTCTGAGGATATTTGGCAGGGCTATGAATTTGCTATGCCCAATCCCTTAAAATGTGTAAACATGGTTTCATCCAACTTCTTCTGCATAATTATCATTTTCTGACCTCATTTTAAAAAAAAAAAAAAAAGGAAAACTCTAACCGTATTAGCTCTTTCCTGTTTGTTCTCCCATAAAATCAATAGGTATGGTTGTTTAGATGTAGGCAAGTCATTCTTCAACCTGATGCAACTATCAGTCTGGGTTAATGCACACCAGAGACAGCTACACAGAAAGCCCTTTTTCAGTACAACCATTTCGAAATATTCAAAAAAAATATTCAAAAATCTTCTATATACATTCTACAGGCACACAGGTAGACTTTTGAAGATGAAGGGTATGAGGGTATTTGGACAAAAATTGCATTCGACAGAAACATTTGAAGTGTAAATGCTATGATGGAGTTAATACTTGGTGAAAAAAGGCATATTCAGTGTCTTGTGCCAACAGCTTTCTGAGAGGGAGTCAACTGTCTACGTGTCCATTAAAAGTCTGTGTATAAGCACGAGTCTCTATGGAGCCCCTGCGGCTCAGCACTCCTCTAGAGACGTGGGGGGAGACACAGCTTCTCAGTCTTATTGCAGCGGGCTGTCAAACACTGTATCTGGCAGGATAGAAATCTTCAGCTTCTTATCGGGCCAGCTGTATTCCTTTGGTAGCTTGGACTGAAAAACAGGGACGCGTGTAAGCACGGTGGCTCACAAATTCCTTTTCAAACAGGTCATTACGCATTCAGTGCTTGCCTACCTCGTCACGAATATTCAGATCCTGAAGGTCGCCTAGCATGTGTTCCACAAACTCTTCAGTGAGAAGGATCTAAACGAGAGAAGTGTTCATCGTTATACCTGTTCAGTGAGCATGCCATTCGGATATGTACCGTGGTACCTGGATATTCATTACCTGTAGCCACGGCCCGTGAGCAGCGTAGGGGTGCTCTTCTGTTGCAAAGGCACCCTCCACTCCAGTGGATACAAAAGTGATTGCCGTGTCACCATTGATACTCTTATATGTGAAGTGCCTCCCATGAAGGAGGCGACCTCTATGGAAGGCAGAGAAGAGCGAAAAATCTCATTTAGTAATGACAGCCACTAGTGTCTTGATTGCTACATAGATGAAATTCTCATGGATTACCCTTCAGCCTTAAAAAAAAAAAAAAGCATGGACTTTGATTTCGTCTAAACAAAATGAGATTACACTTCAAACTCGAATCTTATACTAAAACCTTTTAATGCCAACGCTTGGGCTTGCTGGAACCTGCCTAAAAGATTTGCTGGCTAAGGACATCAGTAACATGTTAACAGCTATGCTATTTTTAGAACAACACGGTATGGGTAAAGGAAAATCTGTTCTCAAAATAACAGGACATTAAATAAATAGTGCATAATAAGTGCGTTTCCCCTGCACAACAGCCATTCCCAAGTGGATGAGAAAGGGCCCAAATGTACTGTACAGCAATGAGGTACTACTGTGCACTCATAACTCTGTGTGTGTATGAGGTGGGAAAGAAAGCATGCCTGCAGGAGAGACTGGAAAGTCTGTACATTACCTAAGGCACAGTGGGAGCAGAGTTCCAGACTCCTGATTGAACTTGAGGTGCACACTCTCCAGCTGTCGCGTCCTCACCAGCTCATGAGGAACAATAGCAGATGAGCTCTCACTTTCCAGACTGTCCTTACGACTTCTGATGAGGGTGGAAGGAGGGGCGTGTGCAGGGGCAAAGCAGAGAGAGGGAGAGAGATGAAGGGAGAAAGGAATGAATAATTTTGCATATTTAATTTGCTCCTATTTTCTGCTGTCTACAAAGACAGACTGCTCTAAAGATCCGTAGGCATAAAGCAACAGCCCCTTTTTTTCTGCTTACCCATAAGTGAAGTGATTAGTACTCACACATTTGCAAGGAAGCAAGTCAATCACTGCACATATGCACAGCATGCCAAACTGCACATATGTAGTTTATAGGTTATGAAAATAGCTGTACATCTGGCACCACATTAGAAGCAGTCCAGCTCAAAGCAGCTTTAATTTCATTATAAAATCAAGGTTACTTCACCACAGACCAACTGTAAGATCAAAATTCTTTCCAGGTTAAATAATGAGACCCTATTGTTGCATTGGATATAAAGCAAATTATTAATCACCAAATATGAGAAACATCAAATTGCTACATATAGAGCACTTTGCATTTGAAAAGTGACCCGTTTCCACTGCTTGGATATCAGTTTGCATTCCTTTGGTTTTTAAACATCAGTTAGCCAAGGTAACCTAGCTTTAGAGCACCTCAGCTGTCATGGTGTAGGGATACTGCCACTGCCATACCGGCCCATTCATTATCCTAAGTAATTCAGACATCGTCTTTAGCGCAGAGTAGAGTTTAATTATTCAGGTTTAGGGTAAGCAGAATCAAAGGGAACCACTGCCTTGCTACAGAACTGCCCCTTTATCACTTAAAATCTTTCGTTTATCATTTCAACTGACAAAATGCATAGTATATATACACGCTGTGCCACGTAGACCACTACATTGTGTGTACCTTTGTTTTTGGAACAAAATGTAACCTGCAGATAGCACCATTTATTAATGAAAAACTCCAGTAGGGAACATTTTGTTCAGGAGTGCATTTTTTTTTTTAAACTTTCTCTATTGTTTGGCTCTTACCTTGAGTTCTGCTTGCTCTGCAAATGTCCGACTGATTGTCTAAAGAGAAATTAGGGGTAAATTTGTACCACAGCGAAGAGAAATTAATGCATTTACCATTACTGTCGAGAGGAAAATCAATTTCCATTTTGTAAAAGCCACTAAGAACAGAGACAACCATTCCCCCATTTTTTCAGGGCAAGAAATGCTTTCAGCACCTCACAAAGCCCTATTACATTAAAGGTCTGATTGGTGGTGTCACATCTGGCCAGTCAGTGAAAAAAGGTAAAGCTTTCTGAATGAATGTTAAAGGGAAACAACTCTACCTACTGCAGGTCTTTTGATGCTTTTAAGTTTCTTTCCCCCAAGGCTGCTTTTTGCCATCGGGCATTCAGCACTCGAGCACTAGTTTTGCCGCATTTCACAATCTACTAAACATTCAGCTATCACTTTTCTTGATTATGCTTGCTTCAAAGACTGTAAAACTTACACATAGTAAAAAAAATGTTTTCAGGTTATTATAAAATTAATGAATATCAGTCTATCCAGAATTGCCAACTACCACAGACCTACTCTATAACATTTTATGAACCAGCTTAGGAAACAGTTTAACAATCAATCCTAAAACTGAACATGCGTGTGCTTATAGTAGCTAAATATCTACAACGTCAAAGTGGTCTTCAGATTAATGCAGACAGGACCAGTGTACCAAAGTATAATCCAAAAATGTGTAAACAATAAATTTAGATATATTTGTATTTTCACCCACATATTATCATAGATTCGGGATATGTATATTACAGATGCCAAAACACCCTTACAGAGAATATATTAGACTGACTTCACTTTTGTGGTTCCTGCTGGCAAAGCCAACTATGTTTGAAAAATGCGAAAAAAATAGAATCCTTCTAACTACTACGTTTTTAAATGGCAAGCATACACACACTCTGCTGCAGTACGTGTATGCTTGGCATGGCTAAAGAAAGACACTGCAGAAGCTCTGCTTATGGCCAGGGGGCAAGGTGAGCAGGACGAGATGGGCAGAACACAATAGGAGGCTGCGATTACCCCAACCCCCTGTTGTGTAAGGTTTTGAACGGAGCATGACTGCACTGAGATCAATGAGATGAGAATAGACTATCAAACACCTCAGCTAACAACAAGGAGCATCAACACATAGAACAAACAGATATTAGAAAAGGTCTGAAGAACTATTCATCACAGCCTTTGCAGTGACAGCCAGAAGTGAATGCTTATCAGACAAACGATCAGATGAAAACCACTCTACTCTGCTAGCACTACACCAAACAAGATTTTATATAAAAAATTAAAAAAAACACCTCTCATAACTAACTTCTGTACCATGCAGCTATTCCCCCAGTCCTAATGAGTCACACTCTAACCAAAAGCAGCACCTAAAATTCACTTAGACTGTGCAGACTTTTACACTTACAGTACAATACCATAAGTATTTGGAAAGTCACAGTTTTGCCTCTGTACACCACCACAGTGGATCTGAAATGAAACAATCAAGATGTGATTGAATTGTAGAGGTTCAGCTTTAATTCAAGGGGTTTAACAAAAATATTGCATTAACTGTTTAGGAATTACAGCCATCCCCTCCATTTTCACAGGCTCAAAAGTAATTGAACAAACTAACAATTATAAACATAAGGATTATTTAACATTTAGATGCAAATCCTTTGCAGTCAGTGGCTGTCTAAAGTCTGGAACCCATGGACATCACCAAATGCTGCGTTTCCTCCCAAGAGATGCTTTGCCACGCCTTTACTGTAACTGCCTTCAGTTGCTGCTTGTTTGTGGGTCTTTCTGCCTTCTGTTTTGTCTTCAGTAAGTGAAAAGCAGCTCTATTGGGTTGAGGTCAGGTGACTGAACGTTTTAAGAACATTATATTTTTTGCCTCAAGAACCTCTTGGGTTGCTTTCAAGGTATGTTTTGCGTCATTATTCATCTGTACTGTGAAGCGCTATCCCATCAGTTTTACAGAATTTGACTGAATCTGAGCAGAAAGTATAGCTCTATACACTTCAGAATTCATCCTGCTACTTAGTCTAATCTGGCCTTTCTGTTATTGAGTGTTACCAGTGGTTTGCATCTTGAGGTAAACTCTCTGTATTTACATTCATGAAGGTGTCTCTTGATTGTAGACTTTGACAATGATAAACCTACCTCCTCCAGAGTGTTCTTGACTTGGCTAGATGTTGTGAAGGGGTTTTTCTTCACCAAGGAAAGAATTCTGTGATCATCCACTTTAGTTGTCTTCCATGGTCTTCCAGGACTTTTGGCATTGCTGAGCTTGCCAGTGCATTCCTTCTTTTTAAAAAAATTCTAAGTACCAAATTGGTGATTTGGCCACTCCTAAAGTTTCTGCTATCTCTCTGATAGGTCTGTTTTGTTTTTTCAGCCTAATGATGGCCTCCTTCACTTGCATCGACACGTCTTTGGACCACATATTGAAAATTCAATGCTTGGAATCAACTCCAGACCTTTTATCTCCTTAAATTGTTGTGAAATAACAAGGAAACAGGCTACAGCTGGCCACGAAACTGTTTATCAGTCAATTGTCCAATTTTTTTTGAGCCTTTGAAAAGAAAAAAAAAAAAAAAGGCTGTAATTCCTAAACGGTTAATGCAATATTTTGCTTCATTTCAAATCCATTGTGGTGGTGTGCAAAGGCAAAAAAAAATAAAAATAAAAATACTTATGGACTTGACTGTATCTTAGAATCTAAGGTATTTCCAAGTTTCTGGCACTGTTCAGTGTTTTCTAAGACAGAGCACAGCAACCATTAATATATCTTTTTGGACCCTGTAGTGCTACTGTGGTCAATATAACTTTTACACAGCATTATTATTATTTTTGTAAATATTATTGTAAAATGGCTAATCTACATTACTTTTGTTTCAGTGAAAGCAACAGACTCAACAAAAAAATAAATAAATCTGACCAATTTAAATGACAACACAAACCATAATGAATGAAAATTTTATTATAAAATATTCAAATATTTTTTCTTTTAAACTGAAAAAAACTTAATCATAATCTTGGGTATTACTAGCAATTAATTGTAGCTAATGCACCACCAAAAATAATACTAGATACTATACTGGCAAGCATACACCAAGGTAAGCAGTGATATTTGGATACTAAAATGAATGTTTTACTCTAAGAAAAAGGTGTGTTTCAGCAAAGCTATAAACACACCCGGAGGCATCCTCGCGGCTTCTCTAATAAGTCTTTATACTTTACCCAGCATATGACGAAAGCTGACTAACATCAACACTGCTGTAAATCTACAAGGAATTTCTGAAGAAGCAACATCATCTTGGAATATGTGGAAGGAACAGGTTCAAACTTGCATCACATTGGTTAGCTAAAATCAACATGCAAACGCCAGCAGCCATGTTGTCAAGTAGCCCATTAACTACAATAAAAGGATTTTAATTAACTTGAGAATGGGTATTATGAATATCTTAGCACACAATGATGAAATAAGCAATTTGCTTATTTATTTGTGATCAGTGTGGGCAAAACGTGCCATTTTAGCAGCAATACAGCCAATTTATGATCAAACGTTTGGTTTGAAACGTGTTCTATAACTAATTGACTAGTTATAGATTACAGCAAATACAAACATGGCACTAAACATGCACCATCAGAAGCATCTACTAATAAGCAATGAATAGAAATTTGGGAAACAAAATTGGGAAACACAGATCTTTCCTCAGAACATCACCTCTGGGCAAAGTTCCCTGCCAATTTCACTGTGCACAAATCAAGAAGTGGAAATCAATATTAAGGTGCCACATCCACCAGGTTATCCCAAGGCCAACTTCTCTCCTTCTTTCCTATATCAGTCTGATATCTTCACTGATGGAACACGTCCACACATACAACCGTCCACACCTCATCCATACCTCACACAACTCATCAACATCAACAGACGTACACTAATTCTAAATTTGGGACTAGTTTCTCAAAATTCAGTGTTAAAAATTCCAAAGTTACTTACACTGGCCGGTCTTGATGGTGTCTCTGACTGTTAATGGGGGGTAAGACTGACTTGCTCTTAATCTCCAGTCCTTTCCTCAGGGCTTCTCTGATCTGTTCGGTGTCTGCATATGAAATACAAACAAACCTGTTAGCCATTCTTAAAAGTGTGATGTCATTTAGTCAAATACAAAAGATGCATTAGAAGCAATAAAAGATTACATTACAATTACAAATCAGTAAAATATGTTTTTGATCATCATTTCTTAGATTATGATAATTACTACCCTATGTTAAATCATCACCTTTCTCGGACAGCCTGCGTGGCTGTGATCCAATGCAGATGCTGCGGCTGTCGTCCTCATCCTCGGGAGGTCGGCTCAGGTCATCCCATGCACACTTGGCACTGACACCACTCAGGTTAGAGCCGTCTGTTTCGATGCCTTTATCCACCCTCTCCTGCTTGGATTGAATAAATCACATACACATGACACAACGGGTCAAATATACATGGCCGGACATGCTGACATGGACAAAAGTGTACAGCTAAACTGACGCAGGTTTAATGTAAACATCTCTAATTGCAATACTGCGGTAGTTGTGGTGGGTATTAATTTTCTAATCAGCTTGGTCTACTGCATGCAGTGTAGAGCTGCAAAACATCTCTTTATTTAGAATAAAAAAAACAATCAATCTCCAAATGATGGAGAACATTAAAAGAGAAAGATGACAAAAGTCCTCCAAAGTACAAGAACACGTTACATTACACTCCAGTGTTGGCATCATGACGTATCTTTTAATGCGTTGTAAAGTGAGGAATAATTCAATTTATAATCAATCATTTGTAGCCAATGTAGGAAACATGCGCAATGTCCCAGGTTGAACCTTATTAACCGCCAGGTGTTCTGTTGAGTTGTCCTACTTTATCAGACATTTATGAGCATATTCATCAATCTTTCCTTCCTTATAAGAAACCAATATCTTCTGCAACTTTGGCCAATAAAACTGAAATTGACTGAAATTAATAATTATTCTACAAGAGGAACTTTTTAGCACTTAAAACTCATTTAGGCTGGGTTTCTTTTGTGTTTGCACATTTTATTCATAATTATTATCCTACATTAATCCATTTATGTGAATCATTATGGCAGTGTTGGGCAGTAGTGTTGCCACAAGCAATGGCATTTGAATAAATAAGTTAAGCAAATAAACAAGCAGTTAAACCCATTTTCGAAACATATTCCATATTTACATCTATATATGTTAAACAACTTGGCACCTTTGGTGGCAGACCATCCAAGATTTAGGTGGGCAAAAGTATTGGACCACATACACTTTCATTTAGTTTAAGACTAACAGTTAATATTTGGTTGCATATCTCGTGCTTGCAATAACTTATCAAGCCGGTAACCCGCTGACGACATCAAATCGTTTCATTCTTCTTCTGTGGTGCTTTTCCAGGCTTGTAGTGCAGATTCTTTCAGTTGTTGGGAGTTTCTCCCTTCAGTCTCCTCTTCAGGAGATGAAATGTATGCTCAACTGGGTTAAGGACTGGTGATTGACTTGGTCAGTCTAAAACCTTCCACTTTTCCCCCTGATGAAGTCCTTTGTTGTGTTGGAAGTGTGTTTTGGGATGTTGTCTTGCTGCATGATGAAGTTCCTCCCAATTAGACAGGATGCATTTTTCTGTAAATTGACAGACAATGTTTCTGTAGACTTCTGAATTCATTCTGCTGCTCCCATCAAGAGTTTCATCATCAATAAAGATTAGTGAGAAGAAGTTCCAGAAGCAGCCATGCAAGCCCAAGCCATGACACTACCTCCACCGTACTTGACCGATGAGCTTGTATGTTTTGACTGATGAGTGTAAGTTTCGTCACTTCAGTAGAGGTTAATTTTGGTTCCAGAACTTTTGTAGCTCATTTCTGTATTTCTTTGCAAATTACAATCTGATCTTCTGATTCTTACTGCTAATGAGTGGTTTTCATCTTGTGGTATGGCCTCTATATTTCTGCTCTCAAAGTCTTCTTCGAACGGTGGATTGTGATACCTTCACCTCTGTGGAGGTTGTTGGTGATGTCACGGACTGTTGTTTTTCTTCACAGTTCTCACAGTGTTTGTCATCAACTGCTGTTTTCCTTGGCTGACCTGTTCCATGTCTGGTTGTTAGTACACCAGTGGTGTCTCTTTTTCTGGACTATGCCCAATGCTTGCGCAATGGCTCTGCTCGATTTTCCCTCGTTTCTCAGCTTCAAAATGGCTTGCTTTTCTCCTATAGACAGCTGTCTGATTTTCATTTTAGTTTATCCTTTTTAACATCAAATGAAGTCTTCACAGTTGAAACCCAAGGCTCAAACCAAAAATTTCAGACATTCAGAGTTATTAATTATTTAAATCAATCAATCTAACAGGGCATACCCGGGCAACAAGAAACACCTGTCAGTCACATGTTCCAGTATTTCTGATCACTTGAAAAACATTGTCCAAACAATGAAATTAATTCAGCTTCAGAGTGTTTCAGTTAGGAAGACAGACAGTGGGTCCTTCACTTTAAATTTTACTGCTTGGAAATGAACAAATCAGGGCTTGAAATGCAGGTAAGATCCTCAAAACAGCAACTGAAACCACTGCACACACCAGAAAAACCTTACAGAATACCTTTCACTAATTTGGGTGTCTGATTACAAATAATAATAATAATAATAATAATAATAAGCACTTGATAATATTATTGTGCAATAACAGACTATCTGATAAATGTTCTATTGTGTTAATGACCTGTTATTTAATTAAGCCTAATTAAGAGCTCTGTAGTAGTATTAGTTGATAGAAATTATAGAAAGAAATGTTTTTATATGTACTTTTTTGGTATTTAGTATGGTTTTATAATAATCAAACTAAGCAACTAAAAAAAGATAAATGAAAAAAAAAAAAAAAAATCAATAGATAAACCAACTAGCAAAATAGCAGTTAGGTGCAGCCCTTATGCAGAGAGTACTTCTAACACCAACTAGAACTGAAATGCCAAACTGAGACGCTAATAGCACTGTTTAGGTCATGCTTGCTGGCAGTGCCAATGTGTGACAATCCCTACTAACAACCAAATTCTACACATCCCCATTAACTGACTGGCTACACCAGTCAGTTAATGGGGATGCCATCTTAAAGTGTTTTAAGTAGTATTATTTCTGTTTTCATTTGGTGGCAAAAAAAAAAAAATCTATGTTTAGAGCCTCTCCTGTGGGTATAATATGATTCTACTGCCAGTTTACGAACCATTTTTTCCATTTTATATTCAACCATGCTGAAATGATTTTCTTTTACTATTATACCCATTCCACAAATTCTTTCATCTAACAGATCTGAAACCTAGTTGTTTCAGGTCCATGTGCTCAGAGGCAGCAAGGATGGGACCATAAACCGCCCCTTCATGAGCCAATGAAAACAAAAACATCTTATTCACCATCACGTAAATGATATTTGAGTAGATAGGAAGTAAGATATTTTCTGAGAAACTGCACAAAGGCAAATAAACAACTGTTATGTTTTTATGTAAGGTGTTTTTTTTTTTTTAA
This sequence comes from Pangasius djambal, assembly GCA_022985145.1. Taxonomy (NCBI): domain Eukaryota; kingdom Metazoa; phylum Chordata; class Actinopteri; order Siluriformes; family Pangasiidae; genus Pangasius; species Pangasius djambal. The sequence continues at coordinate 20,037,208 of CM040977.1, forward strand.
GCTCTTAGGACTGCCAAATCATCCATCTATTTTGCCAGTAAAGTGTTCTCTTTTCAGAAGAATATGCCACATTTAAAATCTAAAATCAACCATCGACTATGAAATACGCAACAAAGGAGAAGAACAAAGAGGAAAAATGCACTGCAAAATAAAGCCTTACTTGTAAGTGAGGATCAATGTCAAATATAGTCTCCCCTCTCCTCATGTCAGTGATTAACCACGGACCTCCAGCACTGCAAACACAGCAGGAGGCGGAAGAAGCCCATTTACACAGTTAATGAAAAAGAGGAGTAAAACAAAGCATCTCAGTATCAGTGACCCATTTAACAAGAGGGGGAAAAAAAACAACAAAAAAAAAACATTGTAAACACAAAACTGAAGTCTGAAAACTACCTAGCAACAATTCTAATACTTCCATATTTGTCCACAAGGCATAACAGTGCCTGGAACAACACTTCAGGGCTGGTAGAGCGTGTTTCTCCTAAGAACACATCAATCTGGTATCCATTCAAAAACAAGGTTTGACCTTACTTTACACTGAGCCTGGTTCTTGAGAATACTCACACACGCACTCCACGGAGCAGGTCCAAAATGCCCTGTCCATTCCAATGCTGTGCTGCCTGGAGCTCTTCCGTGCACACCCCCACGATCTTCAAAGCACAGTAGAAAACACAATTAATAATTCTACACCAAAATATCTACATAAAACATACTGGTACATGGACTGGTGTCCATTCCAGGGTATATATTCACGCCTTGTTAGGTTGTTTGAATATAATAAACATCTGCAAGTTCATTTGTCATGTTAAACTGACGATGCAAAAAATAAATAAATAAATAAAAATAAATCCCACCCCTTTAACATAACTTTAGCTCCCTTATTAATCCCATACTCAATTTCACAGAAGGCGAAAATCTGCCCCATGTACTGTACACGGATTATACAGTATTAGTTCAGCTTCACCACATTAATATACTTCCTTGTGCAAAACACACATAAAAAACTAGTTCCATCAGATGGAACCCAACCACTGAAAAAGAAAATGTCAAACTGATCTGAGAATAAGCTTTGCTAACTAGACTCACAGTAAAAAAACTGACCTTAAAGTAATATAAAAAAAAAAGCTTGTTATCATCACATTTTTGAATACCAGTTGGAAGAAAAGGTCAGATAAGGGTTAAGGTATTACAGTATACTAATATTGGCTGGAGGCTTAAATAATTATTTTGCATTTACTGAAGCATTCCTGTACTGTACAGGTGTAAACATAATGCAATAGCACTAGTATGCAAGAACAATGAGAGGACAATGTATATTTGTTGTGCCATACTTGAAGAAAGCTGACCACCCCAAAGGGGGTTTGTACAGGTTGCATCTGGGGATCCTCTGTGAGCAGCATGTGCTGGATTCGGGACTCGCTGTTGTCTAGCGGGCTGTGCCACGAAATGTGGTCACCACTGCAGAATGTGTTTTCTGTACCCCAAAAAAGGCCAACATATTTAAATGGTTTAGATAGGGTTCAAAGTTTTACTCAGAAGACATTTCATCCAAAACTGCTCCAAGAAAAATTGGCAATAAAACAGGTAATACGGACATGGCATATTATTATTATGGTGTATGAACATAAGCATGAACAACACGATGCTTATCTATTCCTAAACTTTACAGTTTATCAAGCTTTTCCTTGAATTTAGGTGATATTAGCATGCACTATGAAGGTTGATCCAGTATACTGATTATAATTTTTCTTAAGGTATGTGGTTTATCCATGCCATGGAACACTTTTACTTGTACTCAATTTCTGCAACTTTTTACTTGAATGTTCTTGCCGCCCAAAGTGCTGTCACTGATCAGTCAGCAACCAAATTCATGTAAGGAAGTGTCATAGACAAAAAAATTGTCAAAATGTATTTGTACTGGTGGGAAACGCAAATGGCAATGTAGTCCATGCACTACAAACACAATGAATCGAACTTCAACCATAAAGGCTACTGCTTAAGATCATCACATTCAATAATAACTTAATGTTCATCAGTTACTAGAACGCACTGTTGTCTCTATCCACATAATAACTGACAAACATCTTATCTATATTCTTTTTTAAATATATTAAGATGCTTATGTTCTGGCTTGCTATTGGATAACATGCTGGTCTTTGCAGATTAAAAAAAACTGATCTCACTGATTACAATACAGAACAGAACAATACGAGTGATCAATCTTGTATACAAGTTTCAGAAATTACTCTCGCAGGCTCCAACAGGATGTTTAAAGCCAACCAAATTGCTTCTTATTAAATATTAATGAACTGGAAATGTAGTGGTCAGTCATAATAAAATCAAACGCAGGTAATCTGTAATTTCCACAGATGTGACTTGAGAATGAAATGAAATATGAATCTGTGCAAATGAATCTGTTTAATTTCCCCCAGAACTGATATTTTTTGTGATCATATCTTCTAGGTAGCTTTTAAAGGCTTTGCACGCTAAGGACACTTGGTTCCTCTCCCTGCTACTGAAAACAATTTGAAAAGAAAATGTAAGAAATATTTTGAATGACCTGCTCTGCTTCTAAACAAGCAAATACTGTCCAGATTTTGTAAAATTAATAGAAATTTCTCTTCGAGCTATCCTTCAAAGGCGATTGGCTATATGTGTTGCAGAAGACATATGATTTAGCTCTCATTCACCCGGATTTGGTGCATGTAGTCGGAACTGGCAGCATTTCAAAGAAAATGAAGAAATGATGCAGGCAGTGCTAAGCTTTATATGATAAGCTAGTTTCGTACCTGATTGAAAGACGTACCGAGCCAAACCTTGCATAAGCTCAGCTGGCCAGGTGGGGGGAGCCGTCTCGCCGGGCTCTCTCTTCAGCCGAAATGTAAGCTCAAATCCAAATCCACTTGGACCTTCTGGACCAGTGAATCTGTAAAAATAAAATAAAATCTTTTTGAACAGTCAGACTCAATGTGGTTTTGTGATAAAAGTACATAAAACAGAAGATAATGTATATCTATATACTTTTACAACATGCTTAACCGGAAACATGATTATGGAACATTATCTGGGAGCAAAAACAAAGAGACGGTATGATGGCTGTAGGAGGGTAGATTAAGTAAGAACCAGAATAGATAGAATGTGTGTGTCAAAATCAGTTCGAGTTTTATATTATAAAATATAATGAATATCTTGCTGAGTCTGACCATTTAGCAGTTTCTGTTAAACTAATATAAAATGAAAGTATACTGCAAGTTAAATATAACCTGTTTAAAGAACAAACAAATAACCTATAAATTAATAAACGAAATTAAACGAACGAAGGACCAAAACGTTTTAACGGCTTCAGGCAACCAAAGGTTAAAACACAGATAACATCATATCTTAAAAGAAAATGTAAACAATTAAACCAGGTTAAAAAAAAAAAAAAAAAAAAAAAAAGGAGCACTGTAACAGTCTTGTTTCACAGTATATTGAGCTTCAAACCGAACAGAAAAGGAATTCCGAAGAGGAAGACAAGTTACATGAAGTTAAATCAGAAATGACGAAATAGTGATGAATGATGAATTAAAATGTAGTATTAAATGTAAGGTAGGACTGGACACAGAGCACATAGGAAATATTCAGAAATGCATTCGACTCTTAAAAAGCTGTGAAGAAATTAAGTATATTAAAGCTTATTCAGGGGAAATGATAAAAAGGTAGATGAAGTTGTTACACTCACTCATGAACTCTGTTGTCTCCGTACAGATCACTCAGGCCGAGACTCACATAGTGCCAGTGCTCCTGTACATCCAGAGCAGGACATCCCACGTTCCTGTACATGCTTATGTAGTCCAGAGGGTCTGGCCCCCCTAACCTGTGTTTACATAATGAAAGGCTAAAACAAGGCTAACCAAACAGCCGTGTGCAATGCTAGCTGCATCCACCAGCAATGTTCTGAACAGTACAGAGCCTTTTCTTACACTAGTACTTTTTTTTTTGGATCCAAACACGACTGAACATTTAAACCAAACATCTGATCAAATTTTCGAATGTAACTTCTCGCCCTGTTTAGCTCTATAGCTCCATCAAGCCTTCATTAATCCACAGTCAGAAGATTTCTACATCATGTAAATATGCCACCTGCATATTCATTTCATATCATTACACACTGTTTAAACAGTAAGATGTAAGTGCATGTGCATGCCTGGAATGCTTACCAGTACTTAACGATGGCAGTGACTTGTAGCGGGTTTGGCTGATCGGGATACAGGCGCCGACACTCCGCATAGATGGCCTGCAGACCCGGCGGAAAGAGCGAGGCGAGCCCGAGGTGGCCAGCCGCTCCGCCGCTAGGCCGCATTTCATCCATCCTTCACCACGACACCCGAAAAGAATGGAAAAGCCCTCCGGAAATACCGAAATCCTGACGCTTCCTTCACAAAAGTACAAAACAACCCGCTAAAGTGATAATCCTCGCGCAAGAAGTGAACTTTATTCCAGCGTATATATCTTTTAAAAACCCTGAACACTCGTCTCCCCCAGGGTTTGCGGGGTCAGCGGGAGGCGTGGCCTCTTACTTTGACTGACACGTGTTCTGTTCAATCAGAGCAGGCGTTGCTTGAAAGAGACGCACTGTAATTGGACAGCGTATATGGGGTGGGCGGAGTGGTCTTCTGCCATTACATAAAATGTATTAGAATTCTCTCTTTTTATATATCTCCTAACGAGTGAAGAAATTCAAAGCTATTCAAAATTAATCATATAAGAAGCAATGAAATAATAACACTATTTTCACTTGCTGAACTTTAAACATTCTTGTACTGTAATGTGTTTGATTTAATAGCTGTTTTTCTTTGACAGAAATAGGCGCCACCTACTGTTTATATATATAGTGTAATTATTATTAGAATACATATCTTTTTATTAAAATTAACTCTTTTTTTTATAAAAATAATTTCAGAAGGGATTACTTCTGAGGAAGAGTCATGAACTGTGCAGGATATTAACAACAGAAGGAGTATGTCCTATATCTCATAGTGCCATAATGAATAGTTATGAATCTAAGTCATAGGTTCCCAAACTGGGTCCTGGGCTAGGCCTACCCCCCTGTCCTACACATTTTGTATTTTTGTTGTTGTTGTTGTTCTAACAAACCCACTTCAACTCAGAGAGGGCTATTAAATAGTTGATTGAATCAGGCATGTTAAGGCAGGAAAAGAATCAGATGTGCATGTGGTTTAAGGCATAATAGGAGGCCTATGCCGCCTATGGCTGTGTAATCAGCTGACATACTATTCAGTACACTAGTGTGCAGTTTGCGACATAACCAGGATGTGCAACTCATTTATCTCTTCACCAACAGGCTTGTTTACCTGGTGCTTGGATACATGAGCCATTCATGGACTTTCTGCCTGCTGACAGATGAAACATAACTTATTCGGAAACATTTCAAGGGCTTTGGAAATGGGTAACTAATCTGGCTTTTTTTTCCCCTGATGAGTTTAATGGTGATATATTGAAATCCAGCAGTCTCCTGAGTGATTTAAAGCAGCTGGGCTTGGCCTGTTTAATCATATTGTTGATGGTCATCAACTATTGTATACCGCCTTCTGTTCAATTAAAAAAACAAATTACTAAAATGATAAAATATTATTGTGACCCAATGTACATTTTTGTATGTCCAACTTTGCACATTTTCATATTTCCATTCATGCCTCTGGATTAATCTTGATTGCATTCATTTCAAGCAAAAACTGCTCCATGTCCTCAATTGTTCCAGAGTGTCAGATCTGCCAGGGAGAGCACAGCCACTTTCTACATCCCATCTACTTTTCACCACAACATACAAGCTCTCAGAACCAAATTACACAGCTAGAGTATCACCACTACTATGGCCCTCCACCAGTTCTTCTAGCTACGCCTTGGGATTGCTATTACTACCATCTATATACACATCCCCTTCCAGACATGCAGGTAAACCCTTCAGGTAGCCATCCTGAACCCAGTAGTGGATCATGGCCAGAAGGATTCACCCTGAGAGGTGAGCTACGCTGGGGGAAGCTGGAGCGGGTGTTTGGCGCCAGCCAGGAGCTTCCGGATTTTGTTAAAGAAGATCTGCGGCGGGTATATGGCACCTACCCAAGCACTGCTGTGAACATCACTTATCACAGAGGGGAATTTGTGGTTCGTGGAGAACCACGGGTTGGGGAGCAGGAGTACCGGGTAGAGAAGAGGCTTGTTCGACAAATTGAGGGTTGTCACGATGAGGACAAAGCAGAAAATGAAAAGAAGAAAACGAAGAAAGAAAAGTGATTGAATGTGGAGTAGATTAGTTGATTTTTATTTGGTGATTTGTATTTTGCCATCATATTCTCTAATGCACATATGGCATGAAAGTTCAGAAGTGTGTACCAAGTTTATTGCATTAATGTTTAAATCTTTGTCTTCTTTAGTCCAGTCTAAAGGATTCTATTTTCAAAATACAAGAGTTTTAACAGCAGCCTGCACTTGGATTTCCTGGGTCAGATTAATCAATGCCATTTTCATCTACTACAACTGAAAAAACAATGTGTTATCGCAATTTGTGTGACTATATTGTTTGCTGTTTATTTTATTTCAGACAACTTTTATAAGAATGTAATGGATATCAGCTGTGGTTGTGCTTGGTAATTGTTCTTGGTAGGGTGTCCATGACTTTCAGTTTCCATGGAATGATCCTGACTCATTTACCAGGAGCAGGAGATAAGGCATATTTGTGGTCAGTGTGTGGGTGGACACACATTTTCATACGTTAACTCACATAGAATCACTGTAAATCTTGACTTATTATACAATGATATATGTTACATAGTGTAGATCCAATACATACATAACATGTACATATAACAGAATGCAATACATATGTGAAATTATCTTCAGCATCATGCAGTCTAGCATTTAAAGTAGTCGGTATGAATGATTTTCTGTGTGTATTACAAATAAACCTTTAAGTATCTTCTGAACACTGAATAACTGAATAAAAAGGTGTGACACAAGTCAAGGGGAAATGTTTCTAAAGCCATTTGATTAGCACACCCACTCGTGCTGCTAAATAAACACAGAGAATATCTCACATGTAGTGCATATAAGATAAAAAGAAAAAGAAACAGCACATGTACGGTTTGCTCTTGACTTACATAATATATTCAGATTTCATGTTTACAGAGATTTAAAAGAAAACAAAGATACTTTAAGTGACTGGGGAAAAAATATTTCTTTTTTCAACTTTCATCAACATAAAAATACACCATCTATAGAGCAGTTGGCTTGTTATGCAGATAAAGAGCACATTGCCAAAAGAACTGAGTCCATAGATGAGCTCCTCATGACCACCATCTATGGAATTCAGTTCTCAGGGCCAAGTGCTCAGAAGAGCCTTATACGTTTCATATTCTATAGGAAACTGGATGCTGAGGCTGCTTACATGGCCCATGAGATTGAGGCTGCTCCACCAAGACCCAGCTTTATAGAGCCATTAGTGGAACCACATTAGCTGAAATCAGATATTACAAGAGTTCAGGCAAATACAGTTCAAGAGTTTTAAAGCACAGAGGCTCATCAGCAGTAAGTAAAGCCTTTTCAACTTGTTAATAATCACTGCTTAGTCCTATAAATGTCTAACTGCCAAAACAAGTGAAAGGACTTAGCTACGTTTATTTTCTCAATGTTATCTCATTCTCATATTTGTTTAATGTTTGATCATTACTGAATTCCTGAGACAGGCACATTGCACTTCATGTCCTCAGTTCTGGCCACACCTGAAGAGTTTCAGGAAATTTACTTTCCATTAAATCGGACTAAAACAAGTTGAATGGCCTTAATGATTGTACAATCGAAAGCCCCCATAAACCTCCGATATTATATAATGCGTTATATATGTTACAGCTGATTGTATAGAGCATGCCATATGACTTTTTTTTTAATGAAATAAAGTGTCATTCATGAAATATTGAAAAAAAAAAATCCCAACATTAAATATTCAATTGAAAAAGTATAATTACATCATTTAATAATTTAGGTTTATTTATGAAATTTAGTTAAACCTTAAAAAGACCATTTTCTAAAAATGTCTTTACTCTCTAGTAATTCCAATACTCTTTATTTCTTTTAGCTCTTAAACACACAGAACCTTTTAATATTTTATTACATTACCTGTTTCCAAATAACAATTCTGTGTACCTGATACTCACCTATGAGAGAGGGAAAAAATTATCCCAATTTGACATACCACTCTTAATATGTCTCCTTCCTGGGAAACGTTCCTGCTTCAGTATCCACCAACTTCTCATAGTTGATGAATTTCCAGAACCAACACACATCCATCCTCTCCATTTGAGATGCAAGGACTTATATATAAACTGTAAATTCTTCAGCTTAAATACCTATGTACGTCCGTGTTACTGCCTCACTCATGGACACACTCACTCACTCATGCTCTGTCAGTACGGTAAGCCTGGCAGTCACTTCCCAGTAAGAAGGAAGCAGTGGGAGGGAGTCTCCCGCCCCCTCGTAATGAATCAATACACAGCGCTTCTGAGGAAAAATATCTCACTGGTTCAGCCCTCAGTTCCCATAAAACAAAAAAAGGGAAAAGGGGAGAGGGAGGGAAAAAAAACTACTTGTCTCTGTAGGAACCAGGAATTCCCCTATTGCAAAAATGTGGTTCCATGTGAGGATAGGTGACACAGCACAGGCAGAGAGAAACTAACAGTCTGAAAGTTTGTTTTTGTATTTCCAAAAAGGAAATGGAAATCCTACATGTCGAACACTCATTTTTAGAGTCATGTTTACTGTTAGTGCTCCGGCAGAAAAAAAAAAAAAAAGAATGATCAGTTCAAGTTTCCTCATATGGAAGTTTCTGCTGATTAATACATGTAAGTTGCATCATGCCGAGGTGTGGTGTTAAAAGCGTGAATACAGTTCTTCCACCTTCCCACTCTACTTCCATGTTAACACTTACTGTAAGGTGAAGTCATGGAGTATTCGTAAATTCAGCCTACAAAATTGTGCTTTATAATTGATTAGACTTTCAAATTGCAGTTGAGATATGACTGGTGTACACTCCTGTGTTCTCGAAATGAACTCAATATTGCAATATGGAATATGATTAATTTTAAGTCATATGACATCGTTTCTCACACTGAAAATGCCTCTCGCTCGTGCTATTTAAGGTCAAATGTGTGTCCATAAAAAGCTAACTATTCTGCCACAACCAGCAGAGACCAGAGAGATGTTATGAGAATGATAATCTGATAGCTGTTGCTGTCCCAAATAAATCAATTAAAACTGCTTGGATTCCAAACTGAGGTTCTTCATATTCCACCTCAGCATTTTTCTTACTGTTTTATATCATATAATTATACAATGTTACAGCTTTTATATGTTTCTATACTGCTGATACCATTAATAAACATATGACTATAAACCAGAGTCAAAGCCATTTTTTTTTTTCCTTTGGACAAGTGACACAGTCAAGAAGGTCTAACACTGACGTAAGTAATTTACTGTCATTTCAAGCATCACCATTTTGAAAAAAAGTCAATAAGAAGTCATGAAAATGAATGTTTCTTAATATCCGTTTGGTCATCCGGGAAGACGTGCAAGTTGGCATGCCAATAAGTGTAGACAATTTCATCATACGTCTTTCTACATAATTTGACTTTTGGTTTTTGAAGCTGAAACCTGCACCCAGTTCTTAGATAGTGCACAGTATTAGAAGAAGCTGGGGGTCAGGCTATCCATGTGCAGTGACTTAAAAGCCCAGGGCAACAATAAGGGAATCTACTTTCAGAGAAAATCCTTCTTCTGGTAGGATAAGTTGCAACTGACATTTTGAACAGGACTTCAGAAACAGACACGGCTTTCATGCTGCTGTTTGAACACGGGGGAAATTGGCTGCAAAGGTCACTGAGCCCATTTCCTTTCCCCTATGCTCGCTGTGATAGACCTTTACAGCACCCGTTCTTTTCTTACTTGCACTTTAACCAATAGTCACCATGTTCAAATTCTCTATATGTTCGTAAGGGTGTGGGTTACCCAAGAGTGCCGAGAGGATTTTCCTACCTCGTTTGAGATGCTGACCTCTGTCTGATATCAGTCTCTTTCTCAAAACCTTGATTTTGCATTGAGAAGGATGACTAAGCAGTAAAAAAAAAAACTCCCCCTTTTTTTTTTTAAACTACCCAAGGTGGGCTCATGCTTTTACATAAAAACAATAAGACTGTAAGTATTAAAGTTTATAGGTGTATAAATAAGATACTAATATACCTTAACCTACACAACCAAAACTACTTCAACTACACTGTTATAGTGTTATTCCTGGTCCATATACATAATAAGTATTATGTGTATGTTGGTTAATTTGGTTATATGTAAATGGTATAATTTTATTTGTACTTCTTAAAAAGAAAAAAAAAAGTACAGTCACATCATAAACAAACATGATTCAAGGCTAACAATTCAACTCTTAACAAAATTTTTCCCTACGAATAAATACCCGGTTTATTGCCATTTTTCTTTCCTTTGTTTGCCGTCATTCTTCATGTTTCCAGTACTGAAACATTTGACGTGGTCAGTAGTCTTTTGTCTTTCTGTTGCTCAGACGAATTCCCATCATTTCAGGTTAGAAAATCACCAGCAGTGTGAAATTGACCACTACAGAACAGAAACACATTTTTTACCATCACTGAATAAGCTTTTCCATTCTCTCTACAGTCTACCACATGGAACATCTTTCACCTGCTAACATGAGTGTGTGTTCATTAGAAGGTCTATACCACCAGAAATAAGTAAATGAAATATTATGAGAATAAAAAGCTGCTGGCAGATGTACCATAACAATGCATTTTGACTGAAGTGTCGAACTGGTGAAACTCTGTTGCCAAACATGTGGATTTAATTTCTATTAAAAGTTCTAGGGAAAAATATATATTTCGCAATTTAATTTGTGGTCACAAGTTTTTGATCACAAGTTTTCTGTCATGCCAATAAGTGTAGGAAATGGCAGCATATCCTATTTCATCATACCTTCCATGTCCATTACATTCGTTTCACTTTTCGATTTAAAAAAAATCTCTCGTGTTTCTTCTTTGCTTGTTTTTCATCATTTCAGATGAATTTGGAGGCTGAAATGGCGTCAGCGGAATGACTTGGATGTGTAACGCCAGGTACTGGGTAACAGCAAGAAGAGGGTAGATTAGAGATGAGTTTTAATGGCTGCTGTGCTGTTATAAACAGTAAGAGGGTGACAGGTAAAGGAGGACCATGTGCTGGCTGAAATAATATCTCATATGAAAACAGAATAAGGGTCCAGGCTACACCTTTTAACCAGAGAATAAAATAGAACAGACAACTTGTACTTTTTTAAATGAGAAAATATTATTTGAGTATGTGCCAAGAAAAAACTATATAAAATTATTATTTATATAAATATACATGTGTGTGTGTGTGTGTGTGTGTGTGTGTGTGTGATATATATATATATATATATATATATATATAAATAAAACACTTAAATCAGCTTTTTATTCTCATAATATTTCATTTACTTATTTCTGGTGGTATAGACCTTCTAATGCACACACACTCATGTTAGCAGGTGAAAGATGTTCCATGTGGTAGACTGTAGAGAGAATGGAAAAGCTTATTTAGTGATGGTAAAAAAAAAAGTTTTTCTGTTCTGTAGTGGTCAATTTCACACTGCTGGTGATTTTCTAACCTGAAATGATGGGAATTATGTATAAATTTTATAGTTGTTTCCTTGTTTAACCCATTATCAATTCGAAACAAAAAGAAAGGAAAAAAAAGAAATGAATGTGCATGTACACGGTTTGGACCTTTACTCTTATTGCTGTATTTTCCCCTTTAAGATTGCGCTAACATTATGAATCATACTTCATCTGCTAGACTATATTTTGTTTTCATATCTGACCAGCAAACATCCTGTTTTTAAAAAATATCAACTTTGTCAACTACAGACGTAAAAATTCAGTCGGAATACATTTCCCTGACTACCAAAAGGTGGCAACAACGCTACGACACAGGCTTCGTTTCAAACCAAACTAAAAAAAATCCCTTACTCACTTTCTCTACTCCCTTTTTGCTTAGTATTGCCGCCACGAAGACACTGACAGACCTGGTTTTTTTTTTGTTTGTTTGTTTGTTTTTTTAAAGTATATTGTTTAATAGTCCGGTTTTTTTTGACTTGTTCGCTGCTAGCAAGCTTCAGAAATTAAAAATACGCCCTTTATGGTGGACTCCTCCAGGTGACTACAAGAAGTGAGCGAGTAGTTTTCGCGAGTGAATCGGACATGACTCATTTCCCTTTTCACAGGAAGAAGACGTGTTGACATGTCAGAGCTGCTGTGGATATTCAAACCCTAGCGACCTGATAAATGTATATATAAGTATATAAATGTAAAAAAAAAAAAAAAGAAAAAAGTAGTGTCTAAGTGGCAGTCTGGCTAACTAGCATGCGGAAGAAGTGCTTTAAAGGAAATGCAGACTTAACTGTGTGTGTGTGTGTGTGTGTGTGTGTGTGTGTGAGAGAGTGTGAGAGAGAGAGAGAGAGAGAGAGAGCAGGCCATGGACAGTCATGAATCGCTGTGGCTTCAGTGTCGAAACTGAAGGCTTTTAGCTTTCAACAAGAACACGCTTGTAACATAAATATCTTATTTTAATCATTCTTAACGCTTAAAATAGCCGACACTGCAAAGCGAAACTGAAATAAGAGCCTGTTAGCTGGAATTATTCAGAAAAACAAACAGGTTAAATGCACTGGCTTGCTGAATTAGCATGAGATAAACAGCAGGCAGGTGACTGGATGAAGCTTTTGGACTGCACACCTGCACAGAGACACTGCACTGCTCGCTGCATGAGGTGACCCATAGAGTCCCTCAGTAAACTAGCTGGCTAAAATGCTGCGATTAGAGGAGGTGGCTAATGTTTTGCTCAGGGTGCCCAGTCTCTTAGTCCTGGACTTGCTCTACAAATGCGACATCGAGAGCTTCAGCCATCATCTCAGGGCGAGCAGCGAGGACATGCTCTTCAAATACAAATACATCCTCTGGAACATTTACTACCTAGGTACAGTTTACACTCTTCCTCCAAATGGTTACTGGACTTTGTTGTTTTTTTTCCCCCCCTTTCCTCCTCTTTATTGTATTTAATTCTATAACATGGTCAAATGCAAAGCAAAAAGAAGTCAATTGCATTTGTTTACCAGTGAAATAAAGTGAATAAAAATAAATAGTAACAACACCAGCAACAGAAATGATTTGGAAGTTACATGAATTACATGGAAAGTTTTAGAATTTTTTCCCCCCCTTTTGCATAAATTTCATCTTTTTGTATTATCATGTGTGAAAGAGTTTCAAAGTATACCTTCAGATCAGTGTTACAGAAGGTAATATACAGTATGAGGGATTCTTTTTGTGTGCGTCTTGTTATTATAAAACGTTTTACTAAAATAATTTAAATATTATTTATGTAATTTAGTTTTTCAGAACATTTTGGGTTTTTAATAAACAGTTAAATATAATATGGTTTTAAATTTAAAGCTTTTTTTTTTTTAAATGTTGTCTATCATAAAGTCAATCTAATACGAGGTAGAGAAAGGGCAATAAAAGAATAAATGTTCAATATCTTCAACTGACTGTGTTGCCACAGGTACATTGATCACATATGATATGGATATAATTTATTAATGGGTGCATTTACTGGATAACATGGGTTATCGGACTTACCCAGAGAGACGTAGCCTTCAGGTACCGCCTTTATGTGCTCCATGTCCACAGGTCACATTGTGAGCACAGTGGTGCTGTTGTTGCCTCTGGGACACATTGTTCAACTTTACCTGCATGTTCTCACTGCTCTTCTGCTCTACATGGGACATCAGATGTCCAGGTGAGCACTCGTCCTATTACGCACCAGCAAGCAATGCTCAGTAAAGTTTACTGCGTCCTTTCACATTTTTACATTCATTCATTCATCTGAACACTGTCTGAAAACATCTGCATCTAACAATTCAAATATATTGTCATCCGTCATAAGAATTAATACGCATTAATATGTCTTTTTACCGGATCAGCTTCTGCATGCTGCCAGTCAGTTCAAATGAAGTTTGCTCTGTTGACGTGCAGCAAGCAGGTCAGGTCATCTGATGCTCACCTGCACCCTGATCTGCAATCCTTAACTGATTATAAACAGACAAGTGCATGCGAATTGCCCTCTTTTCTTTGGAAATGTATGTGTTAAGATGTTTGCTAAGATAAGCACCAAAGTCTACAAATTGGCTTTGTGTCCCTCGAGAACCTCTTTAGTCTACACAGACGCACTTGTTGTATGTTCACACCCTGTAGGCATCCCTTAAAGGTTTATGTAAATGAAGTGCTACCTGACATTAAATGGCCTTCGAGGGGTTATTGAGGGGCATTCAGCTATTCCAACAAGTCCCTGTTTTATTTATTTTTTTATTTTTTTTTTTTAACTTATTTTTGTATTAACAGGGAATATGTTGTAGGGGAGAGTCAATACGGGTATGACGGAACACTCTTCCTGCATCCACCGGCCTTGAACCGTTTTGTGAGGGCACTTACATGTAGGTACAAACCCTCCACCTAAGAATGTACCATGGCCAGTAAACAGTACCTTAAAGCCTATCCATTAAATAAACATTCTCTTACATCAGCTTGCCATTAAGGTTATCATATTGTACTTATTTTGTCATGTTTCACTTTTTATATAAATTCATTACCACTTAATCTAATTCACTCCTGTGAAATCTAGTCTTTTTTTAATGTAACGAGTAACATTGACTTGTTGTGTATCTCAGTAGTACTGATTCTTCTACCTGCTTAGCTTGCTATTCTTAGTACCTACCCACTTTCCTTGAATAAAGTGAAGAATAAAGCTTTCAGTTGAGTTACAGCTTCCTGTTTTTATCTCCGACATGAACGTACATGCACAGCACAACCACAACCATTAATTGATCAAGATTTCTAGACAGCTGCCTTCCAGAGATCGTTTTTCTCAAGAAATTCAAATTAATGACTAGAACGTAATCAAGAAAAGGTCACAATTTTTATTTTCCTGTTGCTCATGCTTATAGGTCTCACTGGGTCACACAGGGAGAGGACTAATTAAGACAGGTTGAAGAACAATCAATTATCCTAATTCTTCCCAGTAATTTCGAGTCCTATCCATATCGCACGGATATTATTCTCATACCTGGGTGGCGTTAGATAGCTGTCATTAAGGATTGCCTTTATGTGGACATGCAACAAAGTACAGGAGCTGAATAAATTGTGGACATCTTTTTGAGAGAGACAGAATAACACTATATATAGTAATAGGAATTAGGTAGAGAACATCAGCTAGAGCTTTGTTGGATTTGCCGTCATTTACCAGCCAAAAATGGGAAGTTCCCTTGTTATATGCTACATATTTGTGTGGTTTTACATATGTATAAGATGGAGTTTCTAAGTTTTTAAAAAAAAAAATTTATGTTTGTGTCTGTATGCATGTATTATCAGGTCAGATTATTGTTGCCACTCTGTGTGCGTTCCTCATGCGCACTCGCCGTGTATGGCTCTTCTCTGCACACTTGCTCCCACTTATTGGACGGGTTTGTTTAGTTTCTCAAGACAATGCCCTGACACTCACTACTGTTTCCATGGGGATAACTGCAGCAGAGGTTGCCATCTTCCTCCTCATGAACCTGTTTGTGCCATACAGATTGGCCAGGGCCACATACCAACAAATAGCACAAACAGAGGTAAACCTGCATGTTCTTGCACTCATAAGTATGTTTAAGTGTTTGCAGCAACAAACCAGTGCAAAGTAAAACAAACATCTGCACGCACTTTACTCTCAAATTCCCAGCTCTGTATTTCTCAAGAGTCTGTTGTCTGTAGGTGACTGATCTGTACCGGCTGTTGGCGGTGGGAATGTCACTCTGGCATAGCTTTGCTGTGCCTGTGTTATTCAGTGCATTCTGGTTTGTACTGTTTGGAGTTCAGCTTGTCTCCAATGTTGGCAGCTCCACTGCCATCCAAGAGGGGCTGCTGCTCTACCTCCTCACCAGGTAAACACTCACCAAAGGTCACTGTATTTAATGAGTAAACATGCTCAAAAATGTTACCTTTTTTAGTTGATGTTTAAGGCTTGGCGAACACAAATCAGTAGGATGAGGCCAATAAGCATTGATCTTTTTTTTATTTTTATTTTATAAAATCATGAATTTAAAATTTAGTTATGATATTACCTATGGAATTAATGGCTATTGTATTCTGGTTGTTTTCTTGACGTTTAGGTGTAAATGTATAAATCTAGTGTAAATCTGCTACGGCTTTTTAACCTAGCTTTGACATTTCAGTATTGTAGCCTATGATATTTTTATGCACTATGAACAATGTTAAAATTCAGAGTCGCATCTCCTGTTACAGATGTAAAAGTTTTACCCTGAACTGCAAATAGCGCTGAATGGAACTATTTTGATGCTCTCTTGATGCTGCTTTGAACAGTAACCCAATTCAGAAAGGTTGCACATTTGTATGACAGATTGCTTGTTTGCTGAATTTGTGCTGCTGTTCTTGTGTGTGTGTGTGTGTAAGTGTGTCTGAGTGCTGTGCTAGTCCTTACTCGCTGCTGGGTTTGACATTTGTGGTTTCTTATTTGGCCCTGGGCCTCCTGAATCTCTGCAAGTTCTGCCTGGGAGGATTCACAGCGCTGCAGAATCACAATGTCATGCACAGGTATGTGTGTAAATACATAGTTATACTTGTGTAAGTCTAGTAAATATTGGTAAACTATTTTACTACTAAAATATGTTGTCTGTGTGTGTATATGTTGCAGGGGTGTGACAGAGGGTGTGACTCTGTTGTTGTTGGCCCTGCAGACTGGCTTGCTGGACTTGCCAGCCCTGCAACGCTGCTTTCTCCTCTTTATCATACTCTTCATTGTCCTCACTTCCACACTGCAGAGTATGAGTGAGATAACTGAGCCCATTGTGCTAGGACTTGGGGCCAGTAGAAACAGGTAGAAATTTACCATTTGAATTTCTGTCCATTTTTTGGTGTCATTGTCAAAAACGTGAACAGCTTTAACAGCTTACACCCTAATCAATTAATTACTGTATATGTATGTGTGTGTGTGCGTGTGTGTGTGTGTGTGTGTGTGTATATGTATGTGTGTGTGTGTGTGTGTGTGTGTGTGTGTGTGTGTGTGTATATATATATATATATATATATATATATATATATATATATATATATATATACACAATGTATTGCCCAGCCAAAAAAAAAAGTCGCTGTTTAGATTTTAATAGGCAAATACATAAGAGTCTGTGAATGGATCATTATTAGAGTGATTATAATGTTTCTAGCATGTTATATGTTTGGCAGCAGTTCTTTTAATCTTAAAAGATGAAGTGTGTAGCTTTTTAGTTCTTTAATAACCATGTAGAAAGACGTATCATGGCCATATTCCAGGATGACACTGCAAAGATTCATCAGGGTTAAAATTGTGAAAGAATGGTTCAGAGAGCATAAAGATCTTGACTGAAGCCTTTCACTGAGGTTAAGGTCAGGACTCAGAGGTGCCATTTCATGTGTGAAAATGATTCTTCATTCTCTCTGAACCATTCTTTCACAATTTTAACCCTGATGAATCTTTGCAGTGTCATCCTGGAATATGGCCATGATACGTCTTTCTACATAGTTATTAAAGAGCTAAAAAGCGACACACTTCGTCTTTTAAGATTAAAAGAACTGTTGCCAAACATATAACATGCTAGAAACATTATAATCACTTTAATAATGATCCATACATGTATGTGTGTGTGTGTATATATATATATATATATATATATATATGTATATATGTATATGTAAGATAGATAGGTAATACTAATATCTATCTATCTGTCTATCACTTTATTGTCAGTATATTTTGTTCAAATACCTCTGACAAATTCTGTGGGGAATAAGCATAGTGCCAGGCAAAGCATTACATACAATGGTGTAACCCTATTTAAATTCCTATGGGAGTTCTTAAGATGGCTGTGAGATGTCACGTGGAAAGGAAGCAATCCATGAATACACTGACCTAAACCTGTGTGTCCATAGGTGTGTGTGGAAGCATGTGCGGGGGCTGAGCATGTGTGTATTCCTGCTGCTTTTTCCTGGTTTCATGGCCTTTAAGATATCTCAGTTCTTCCACATGGACTTCTGGCTTCTCATCCTGGTTTCCAGCTGTATGCTTACATCACTGCAGGTATTACTGGACAATTCACAGCCACACTAATCATGAAAAAGCCAAAAATAAAAACTTTTTTCATGCACATTTAATGTATTGCATAATGTTAAAAAAAAAAAAAAAAAAAAAAAAAAAAAAAAAAAAAAAAAAAAAGCAGAGACCTTGATGAGCCTAAATTGTCATTGGGTATGTGTTCTAGGTGACAGGGACCCTATTAATCTACTGCTTGTTTATGGTGGAGGTGTGGCAAGGTGCTGCCCTGCCCAGCCTCGACGAGGTGGTGTACTATGTGAACGCAGTGTGTCGGGCACTGGAGTTTGCTGTGGCACTGTGTGTGGTTGCGTACGGCGCATGGGAGTCACTGTGGGGTGAGTGGAGCTGGATTGGGGCATCGGTTATCATCATCCACTCCTACTGCAACGTGTGGCTACGTGCCCAGGCTGGATGGAAGAGCTTCTTGCTTCGGCAGGAAGCTGCACGCAAGATCAACTCACTCCCACGGGCGAGTGCTGAACAGCTGCAGGAACACGGTGATGTCTGTGCCATCTGTTTTCAGGTCAGCATCGGGTTTTGGATCATAAATATTGGATAATGGTTGTGTATAGAACAACGAGAAGCTGGATACCGGCACTACCGACCAATCTGAGCAGGGTTCCTTCTAGCTAGGGTTTGAATTTTGATTTTGAGACGGTCACAAAATTGTCCTACAGAACTATTTTGGCAATCCCAAACTGATGCAAATACAAATATCAACCGTTTACAACAAATTATAAAATAGTCACACCACGGTTGTACAAATCTTTAGACAGTTATCAATCATAATGTGCATGTTCAACTATTTAGCAAGTACACTGATTACCTTCGCCCAAAGGTCAGCTAATGCTGAACTGGTTAAACAATATAGTGAGATTATGTTATATATGATAGAATTAAGTTTCTACTTCTCTCTGTCTTCCTTTGAGTCCCTGGTATTTCCTTTGTAATAAAGCTCAGCATGTTTTAATCAAATAGCTCTCAAATGATAGCTACCAAAAGCTTTTTGGACACTGTACTGTATTTTCCTCACATTGTGCTGGGTTCCACAAATTCAGTCAAAACAGTGCTTACCGGGCCATATTTGAAGATCTGCAATTTGTGACACAGATTCTCAAAACATGGTAGAATGGTAGAAACCCATATAATCATTGTGACTGTGGTCCATTCTTTCAAAGGGTCTTTTAAAAGCAGTTATTTTTGAAGTGAAATCTAATGGATACTCTTTACAATGTTTACCATGTTATTAAAATGACCATGGCAGCACACAGATGTAAATACAGGCATAGCTCAAGTACAAATTACACAATGTGTTGTATACTCTATATGTGTGACCTGACCCTGCCACCCGTATCTGCTTGTTGAACATCCTATTCCAGATTTAGGCCCCCCATTGCTGTTATAATAACCTCCACTCTCCTGGGAAGATTTTGGAATGTTTGTGTCCATTTAGCAACAAGAGCAGTAATGAGGTTGGGCATGTAGGTTAAAGTCAGGACTATGTGCAGCCCGTTTAACTTCTTCCATACCAACCTTGGCAAATCATTTCTTTATGGACCGCGCTTTGTGCACAAGGGCATTGTCATACTGGAATATGGTTGGACCACGTAGTTCCAGTGAGGGGAAATCTTCCAATTTATTGGCAACAGTTTGCGGAAGACCCATATATGGGTGTGATTGTCAGGTGTCCACATACTTTAGCCATATAGTGTATATTGTCATTAGGAATAGAAGGGCTGAAAGCAATGGTGTGGCATGTAAGCTCTCTGGTATTGGCTCTGCATTTTTATCGGTACCTTAGGTGAGATAGAGCTTGTATTTGTTTGTGTTTGTAAATTTGTTTGTGAACTGAAACTGGTAAATGAAATATTTAACGACATGGGAAAGTTTGGGCTTATTTAGTGCTGTTTACGAGCATCAGTGATTGTGCTACTATAGAATACTTGACATTGTGTATTTGGAACAAAGGTGTTCCAAATGGCCATTACTTTTAACCTCTACATAACGGGACCCTTCAGAGTTCTCAGTGTGGCAGGTATAGCCTTTCGAGGGTCGTAGTCATGAAACCTGTATCTATATCCCATAATGCACAACTGTCACTGTGAATACTGCTTTTAATTAATTCTCTTTTTTTCTTTTTTCTTTTCTTTTTTTTTTTTTTTTTATAACTGAAATGTGTTTTTATATCAGTATTTATACTGTTATGATATCGAGATTTCAATCGAAACATCTAGAAATGTAATATTTCTATTA
This sequence comes from Pangasius djambal, assembly GCA_022985145.1. NCBI lineage: Eukaryota > Metazoa > Chordata > Actinopteri > Siluriformes > Pangasiidae > Pangasius > Pangasius djambal. The sequence continues at coordinate 20,057,770 of CM040977.1, forward strand.
CGTTTTGAACAATTTTTCCAAGCCATCTTACACACCAATTCAAAAATCCTTTATCATCTCTCTGTCCTGCAGGATATGACATCTGCTGTGATAACCTACTGTGGTCATTTTTTCCATGGAAGCTGTCTTAGAAAGTGGCTATATGTTCAGGAAACTTGCCCCATGTGTCACAGTCCCATCAAACCATCCACATCCATCCCAGCACCTGCTACTGGTGATGCCCAACAAAACCCAGTACAGACCCAACCCCACCCACATCGACAAGAGCCAGCTGCTGAACACACTGACACTCACCAAGGGGAGCAGGGCCCAGTAGAAGATGAAGTCCATTCGCTAGATACAAAGTCAGAATCTGAGGCACCATCTAGAAGTCAGGGTCTACAGAATCTGAACTGTAGTGCCAGTGGAGACACTGCTGGGCCTGGCTGCTCATTAGAAGGAAGTACCTTCAATGAGAGAGACTGGGAATCTGAGCAGAGGACTAACCAGCCCAGAGAGGCCAGTTCAACTATGGACTTGGACAGAGAACCATGACTGTGCCACTCTGTCTTTCAGTGTTAGTTATGGAGCCAAAAAAAAAAAGAAGGAAAAGTGGATCATTAGAAGACAATAAAGAGCCAGGTCACTGCCTCTTTGAAATCCAAGTAACAAAGACTACATCCCCGTATTCTGGTGGAATTAAGCTTCTAATCTTCTAAACCATGTGCTGGTATCTTCTCATCACAGCACTTCTTCAAGCAATACAAAATGTAATGTTTGTTATGGCTACATTTCTGTTGAAATGTTTAGGCTGATTGTCCTTTAAAGAAGGGTAAAAGTGAAGGATAGATTATTTTGCTGTCTCTTTTTAAAGCAATGTATAATAACTGGAGAATTTAACCTGCTTTGAAGAAATTCTTTAAAAAATTATGTCCTATTTAAGTCACAGATCTATATGTTGCAGTCCAATATGCAGGTGAAGGGAGACGCACTCCACAGGGCACATAAATATCAGACAGTTCCTCATCATAGTTGTGTTTCACTCAAGCATAATTTTTACTGTCAGTTTGTCCAAAGCATCCTGAAATCAAGTATATTTTTCTGTCTATTAAAATAGTTGTTTAACTATTGCAACTTTTTGACTTTTTTATATTTATATTTTCATGTTGCTCTACAAATAGTCTTTTAACTTGAACTCTAAGAAATTATATCTAATGATGCAATGTCATGCACCTATCGTATTCTTAGGCCTGGATTCTACTTCTGCGACCGCATATCTGCGAGCATGGCAAGGTATCTTGCATAGACGCTCACAGACGGTGTCTACCCTCATAGTTAAATGTGTATAACTTGAGTATATACACTAGGGCACAGTGTCACATGTACCAAAACCAGAATTTACAGGAAATGGAACAAAGAAAATACATGTACTGAAGCCAAAAACAAAGGCAAGTTAGATGTTTCACTATAGGAATAATGAATAGAAAAAGGCAGAGTGTTTTGAAAAAAGCAGGGGACAAGAATGATGACTTTGGAAACAAATAAACAAAAAAAATTGATGAAAAAAAAAATGATAGCTGCTTTGGAAGTCATTTACATCACCTACATTGTGTCTTTACTAGGAGGCTGTCAGATGAAATAAGTGGCACTCGATGCCAACGGTGTCGATGGGGATACCTCTGCCACCAACAAGTCTAGTCTTTTTTGTTACGAACTTTTCTTATATGCCTCAAATAAGCTGCAATATACTTCAAACTGAAAGGAAGCTATTGAAGAACATTCAACCTTGCTTTGACCTTGATCCTGTTTGGACCAGTTCTGAAATCTAATCAGTTCATCTGCTGGTTACAATGATAATTCCATATACATCCTACAAACATTCAGAATATAAGGAAAAAAATATTAGGGGAGATATCAAGGTCAACTGAACTTGTAAAAATAACAGAAAACTATTCCCAAAAATAATTTGTGGACATGTAATTTAAAATGTAAGTTTGACTTGTTTTCCATTCACTAACATGGGAATGGGTGGAGTTAAAATTTGTACTGCAGCCAGCCCGTAAAGGGCCTCAGAGACATTTTGCTGTCAATTTTAAACCCCATTAATACCGACACCCATATACACTCACCTAGCACTTTATTAGGAACATTATACTAATACTGGGTAGGGCCTCCCTTTGCTCTCAAATCAGCATCAATTCTTCCACAAGATATTGGAAACACTACTTTGAGATTCTGGCCCATGTTGACATGAGTGCATCACGCAATTCCTGCAGATTTTTCAGGTGCACTTTCATGCTGCGAATCTCCCGTTCTACCACATCCCAAAGGTGTTGAACTCATCAAATCAAGATTCATCAGACCAGGCTAGGTTTTTCTTCAACTGCTGCAGCCTCCGCTTTCTGTTCTTGGCTGACAGTAGTCTTCTGCTGACATGGTCTTCTGCTGTTGTGGCCCATCCGCCTCAAGGTTTGCCCTGTTGTGCATTCTGAGATGATTTTATGCTCAATACAATTGCACAGAGTGGTGGTCCCTGGTTTTCTAGCGGCTAAGGATCCTGCGCTCTCACGGCCCGGGTTCGATTCCCGGGCAGGGACCCAACCCAGCCACTGGGAGTGTACTCTCAGTGCCAGTCCCAAGCCCAGATAAAATAGGAGGGTATCCGGTGTAAAACCTGTGCCAAATCATGGGAGAAGCTGAAAGAACAACAACAACTGCTCAGAGAGGTTATCTGAGTTACTGTAGCCTTTCTGTCAGCTTGAACCAGTCTGGCAATTCTCCTTTGACCACAAGGAGTTTCTGTCCACAGAACTGCTGCTCACTGGAAGGTTTTTCTTTATTACACCATTCTGTGAAACTCTAAAAACTGTTCTGTGTGAAAATCCCAAGAGATCAGCAGTAACAGAAATAATCAAACCAGCAGTCATGCCACGGTCAGAATTACAGAGATCACATTTTTTCCCCATTCTGATGGTTGTTGTGAACATTACCGGAAGCTGCTGGCCTGTATCTGCATGATTTTATGCATTGCACTGCTGCCACATGATTGGCTGGTTAGATAATTGCATGAATGATTAGGTGTACAGGTGTTCCTAATAAAATGCTCAGGGAGTGTATACAGTCATTGGCTTCAACATCTATAACCAGTCCTTACGCTTTTAGAAAAACGTTTTCTCAAGAGTACTTTTGATAGCTATGGTTGTATTTGATTTATCCATCTTCAGCTGAACACTAGTCATGTAACTGTTTCTTCTTGTGTATGTGTGTATGCATGCCATGACCTCCAACCAAATCACATGATATATGATGCAGTGTTTGTATTAAATAATTATTTATCTATTTATTTATTTATTTATTAAAATAAACAATCTTTCCCTGGAACCTTCTCACCAAGTTCTTGGCAGGTTAAGTGCTTTTTCCAAATTACAAGCAACACTACTAACCGCCAGGAGTGGTAAGAATCACCTGGATGGCATGTCAGAACATCATGAGGAACTAATGCATCATAGGACTAACTGGACTTTTGGTTTTGCAGCAAAGGGTACTTGCATTTTGGTGTTGAGGAGTTTTGACAGTGAGACCAAGCATTGCAGTGTGTGTAAGGAAGGTGGGCTGCTCTTGAGTGGGGGCAGTATTCTGATGCCTCTGGAGACAAAGCCACTTGCATACATCTGAAGGGTAGGACATTGAAATGGAAAGTCATGGTCTTTATGAACCATGTTAGCACTGAAATTTAGAATTGGATTAGAACCACCATTCTTGTTTTGAAGTACAAAGTCTACCTCCTTTTCAGTCATGCCTCTGTCCAAGAAAGAGCAAACATCTCAGGTCAAAGCAACATGTTTGCTGGTTTCTGACCTAGACAAAGTCCTGAGCCTCCAAAAGGTTAGGGGGCCTCCAGCTGAAATGAAGTTTGTACCCCTACAGCATTGTCATCGGGACACTCTGATGCCCAATACGAGCCCAATAGATGATGTGTTTGGCTGTAAAATGTTCCTTTGCATTCAACCCCTCGGCAATACACGTCTGGACATGGTGCGTCATCTGGTAAGAATACCAGCGAAGCGCTGCAGGCATCAATGGCATGCGTGTGGTTCTGCCCGACCTGCTCATGATCCACCATATCAAATAGAATGGAGTTTGTGCATGGGCGAACTGTCTGTCCAACTTAAAGCTTTCAATAAAATCCTTGTGCAGTGGTATAGTGAATTCCATCCTGATCAGCATTGTGCAAAAGAGTTCATTCAATACTGTGGGTTGCCTAACACCAATCCAATCCATCATTTTAAGAGTGGCTGCCATGAACCTGTCAGCAGCACTTGTGAGCTAGCAAGAACCAAACCAGACCTATTTTCAGACATGGCTGATGTTGAAAACTCTGTGTCAGCTTGGAAAAATCCCTGGGAAATGGCTGTAGACATAACATCCTTGTGCTCTACCAAGAAGGAGCAAGGAGAATGACTAGTCTTTGGGCTATAAGGAGGGCATGTCTAAAGGACATTGTTATTCGTTTGCCTAGAAAGCAGCTCCGACTGTTTTCTGGGTTTCTTTTTATGCTCATCAGTCAATGTCTGATGTGGGTATTTGCCTGCTGTTACAACTAAAAGACAGGGCGTGCTGTTCAGCTAAACTAACACTTTGAAATGGTATAACTCTAGAGGATCCTTATGGCTTGGCGTCCTGTCAGCGGATAAATGATCCTGGGCTGTAATGAAATATGCATAATTCATAGAAACTCTGAGCATTTATACTAAAATGATACAAGTCTCTTAATGTTTGGAACTTTGATGTCTGTGGGCATGTTCAAGACGTGATGATTTGTAACTACAACTTCAAGGACATCAAGGCACTGAAAGCTGAGGTACTTCCCAGCCAGATGATAAATTCATTTGTTAGCTGAACAAAGTAATATAACAAAGCAAACATGTCCATTATAGGCAACTCCTCAGTAAGAACGTAACCTAGTTAACTAGTGTTCTTATAAGCTATGAAGCTATAGCTAGTTTCTTGATGTAGCTTTTAGGAGAGCTACTGTACGTAAGTTTGTTAATGCAATATAAATTAGGCATGGTAGCTAACTAGCAAGCTAAGCCTGTTAAATTCTTAGTTAACATGCCAGCTTCACTGATATGATAGTTAGCTATTTAGCTCAGATGAAATGGGCACTGTACAGACAGAGCTCCTTGAACCAATTATCCTTCCCTAATGCTTGTAACCACAGGCATCTTCGATTCAATAATGCCTTAAAAATAAATGTGAAATGAACACTTAACAGCATAATATTATATTTTAGGGAAAAACATTCTGGCTTGTTCTTAAAAATCGCTAGTCTCCTGCTGTTTCTGCCAGGCTGACATGAGAGTGACATGGATCACTGATGGGGATCTATAGTGAAAAACAAGATGAGGGAAATTCTGACTCAAAATGAAAGGAACGAAGGGTCCATTATGTGAAGGGAAAACTGACTCCAGTGCTAGATCTATGTATTAGCGGAAATCTAACCAACTTAGCAGACTCAACAGCTTGTGGTATGGTGAGGGAAAAACCACTTGACCATGTTTGAGAAGGGGAGATGTGGAATATTCAGAAGAGACATAGCTGAGGGACGAAACTGACCTTTGGGGCGAATAAGAGGAAAGTACCACTTACTGAGCAGAGGTGGAAAATGACACAGTATAAGACAGGTACCCCATCAGGATTTCTGTGACACCCTGAAGGGCCTTTCTCTTTACACACACACACACACACACACATATATATATATATATATATATATATATGCCCTTGTCAAAGTCGCTCAGATCCTTACACTTGCCCATTTTTCCTGCTTCGAACACATCAACTTTGAGAACTGACTCTTCACTTGTTGCCTAACATATTCCACCCCTTGACATGTGCCATTGTAACAAGATAATCAATGCTTATTCAGGTCACCTGTCAGTGGTTTTAATGTTATGGCTGATCGGTGTATCTCCTTCCTCTGTACTGCTTATCCTACAGAGGGTCTTGGAGTAGCCTAGAGTGGGACACCCATCGCAGGGCACATTTGTACACACACTGACACACCCATTCACTCAATACAGACAATTTGGAAATGCCAATCAGCCTACAATGAATGTCTTTGGACCGGGGGAGGAAACCAGAGTACCCAGAGAAAACCCCTGAAGCACGGGCAGAACATGCAAACTCCACGCACACAGGATGGAGGCGGGATTCAAACCCCCAACCCTGGAGGTGCGAGGCAACAGTGCTAACCACGAAGACACACACACACACACAAACGAAGGGCTATTAAAGAAGAAACGTGCATGCACTATTAGCCAAATACAGTAAATAAAAGCTTTTAATAAATGCATTCCTTTGTTTAATCACATTTCATTGGCTACCAGCTGCTGCGATGAGAAACAGGATTAGCCATTTTGTATGATGCATGTATGTTTTTAATCAATTTATGAAGCTACTGTAAACTTTATAGTGACATTACATCCTAATTGTACAATGCTATCGTAGCATTGCTACGCAGTAAACGCAGTTAGCTTGTTGATTGTAAATAAAAAGCCTGACACAGACAATTAATTGCTAAACACCCATTCAATTTCAACGAATTTACCCTCAACTACAGACACGTAATCCTCTTATTCCACCATGTTTTCTTACTGACACAACACCCCAACTCGGAAACTCGGAGCTCAGAGAAAATCCCCAGTTCCCCACTCGTAACTACGACTTTGTGGTGGAATTTCTGTGCGTTCAACTCATAAATACAATCTTTCCTACATCACTTGAATGCGCCATCAGCCTGTGTGCGCACGTGCACAGTAGGGTCTAGAGAGAGTCTAGAGTCTCATTCGTGTGAGGTGTATTTACATCAATCAGTGCATCACACCAGCATAGTTACATTTGTGATATGGCTCAGTCTAAACACACTGTCTGCTACCCACACTTTGTTTCACGCCTCTGTTTCACGCCTTTACTGAGTGCCTAAAGCAGTGTTAAAGTTCATTTTGACTGGTAGAGATGTGCAGTGTGACTCCACTACAGTCATGACCTTTGTGTTGTGATCTTTTTGCAAATCTTATCTGTAGCAGGATTTCATGTCCCTATTTTGCAGTTGAATTGGGCTTGCTTGTGCTGAATAGTATTATCAGCTGCAGTTATAATAAAGTGTATTGAGCTAAATGCTGTGCTGTTCATGTCCTGTGCAGCAGGCGGCAGCAACAGATTAACATGCTCCTTTTATGCGTCATTAAAAACACGAGTGCTCACCCTAAAGGACATCTTATCACCTGTGAAATATTACTTTTAACTAACTGACAAAAGCCGGACTATATGTTATATTAAATATTCTACCGGACTGTTGTTTACAACGCCTGGTTTTGATTTTGCTGTATTGAAGTTGAGTAACTTCAGCTAAATACACGAATAAAAGCTTGATACTTCGCTAAATTTCAGCTTAGCTTTCAGCACAGGCTACATACATACTGATACTGTTATTATGTTTCCTACCTGTATTCGGACAAATCCCGCCTAACGCGCTGACTCACTCCTCTATTGGTGGACCGCCTTTGAGTGTGAACCAGTAACCAATAGTAGGGCAAAAGACGGGTCGGTACGAGCCAATCACAGCAGAGGAAGTGCAACTTGTCGGAATACGGGTGGGGGAAGCTATGCAGTAAGACTCGGTAAGCATAGCAACAGTCCGCCAAAAGTTGAGCGCTATACTGTAGCTAAGAGCTATCTGGTGCGGCGGGTTTGGAGTGGAGCTCCGCTAAACCACTACCTGCAGTGGTAACATGGCGCTTAAACGAATTCAGAAGGTAAGTATTAAATGCGTTAAGGCTTTTACTAAAGCGTTTTTTTAATTAAAAAAAAAAAGAAAAAGGGTTAATTTGCCTCATGGAGCCCATTAACAAGTGAAGCCTAGTGACTGAGTGATTTAGTTTACAGTTTAGCCAGACAGCTAGAGAATTCACACATCTCCATAAGAGCTATAAACTTGTCCAGGGTGAGTGTACAGTCGGTTTACACATTTCCATATAGCTTATATATATTCTCTGAAAAGAAAGGGATGAGCCAGCTGTTCGCTATTTGTGTGTATAATGTGTCAGCAGTGTGTGGAAAGCACACATGTCAGTACATGAGACTGCACACACTGACACACTGCAGTCCTGCTGGAGCTTTCATCATAATCTCAGAGTTCATATCTGATAAAGGTTTAACACTGATAACTTACTTAACCTTTTATTGTCTCTCTTAGGGCCAGGTTGTTTTGCCTCAATGGCATATACAGCATACAGAGACAAACAAATGCACCAATTATACATTAAACATAAATAATCATTTTTATTATTATTTTTTTAAAAAAGGATCACAAAAACCACACATCACAACAACCTAAAAAGCTACCTTTTTCTGTCTGAGTTAAGCAAAGAGATAGCACATGGGACAAAAGAAAATTTCAATCTGTTTGTTTTAACTAAAGGGACTCTATACAATGATCCTACAGGCAAAATCTGGAGTGCTCATCATGAAGAGGGTGAGATGTGTCCGATATAATGTAGTTTGCTTTCCTAGTAAATAACTCTAACAACCCAGGCAGTTTCACAACTAAAACTTTACTACAAGTATTTACAACCCTCGCCAGTGCTTCTTTTCTTTAATTTTTAAAAAGGCAAACCAACAAATCAATGAGAATTAAAAAAAAAAAAAAAAAAGATTCAATATAATCCCTATAAAACAGTCTTCGATGCCCTGTCAATAGATCATTTAGCTAATTTCCTAAGACAAAAAAGTCTTTGCTGATGTATTTTTGCATGGTCTCTCTGTGTTCATTTCAAAATGAAAGGTTTATCCTTTATGATAAAAGTTTCTCTATTTTTTTCCCCACACAGCTTTTGGAATCCTAGTGTTCAAAATAGTTTTCTCTCTTCAGCTCATGCTCTGATTAAAATAGTAAGAAGATCATCTTTCCTCATTCACTCAATGCTTTTCTTAGCGTGCGATTTAGAAAAGTATTACATATTTTGTAAACTCCACGTGCTTGGTTGTGATCAACGTTTTGGTGGCATTTGGTGAACATGTCAACCTGAATCTCATATTTAAAACATGTCTCCGAGTTGTTTTTAGTCCAAGAATGAGGTGCAGTTACGCAATGCTCAAATGTGTAGAGTTGAATAGTTATGGATATCAGCCAGGGTTGCCAGGTCTGACAAAAACAGCCTAATGCACAACAAATCCAGCACAATACCAAAACTCAAAACGTTTCCCTTCCAAAACTTATCCAGCATCTTTACATTTGCCAAATGCATTGTAATATTTAAAAGTAGCATCATGCAGTAGATTTTTAATGAAACAGTATTAACAGGTAACTTATACATTATACATTTTCATTAATAACAGAATGTAAATCAGTAATCCAGTTCACTGACTCAGCATATAGAGTAATTCATAGAGTAATGTACAGAGATTAGGAACAAGACTCACTGTATGAGAGGTGATCACCTTGTGTGGCTTCTGGTGCAGGTGATAATATTTTCTACTGTATATAGTTTAGAAAACTACAGGTTTTCCTGGAGTGAATATGTGTCTCTTTTGCACATTTCCTAATCACAAGTAAGGTTTTGGCATTTTAAATTCTGATTACCCCCAAAAGTGAAAAGCGAGGTCCACTCATTCCAGTTCCACTGAAATATGGTGCACGTATCTCTTTGTTTATAACCAAATCTACTTCCGGGAAAAAAAAAATTACTGCAGAATTTAAAAGAATTATATGGGAAATGAGTTCTCACTTTAATCATCATCATCATCCATATCATTCTCTGCCTCATCACCTGAGGTTAAAGTCACTCGTGGCATTTAAATAAAAAAAAAAAAAAAAGGTTTCAAGGTTTATTGTCATTGTCAGGGACAGTGAAATCGCAGTTGCATCTCCAAGAAGTGACATTTAATTTGTACACAAAAACAAACAAACAAAAAAAACCTTGATCTGCGTTCACGCTAACATCAGTGGGGAAATAATCACTGATCTGCATCATGGACTCAGTATCTGATCACAAACTGAATTGATTAAGCCTGTGTGCATTTTGTTGTGGCACATAGAAATGTTCTGTTTCGCATAGAAAAAAGTTTTTTATGCACAAAGTTGAGTATATTATTGGCAGAAATACACAGTTTTGGTGGAAAAAAATTGAACACCAGAAATTCAAAAGTATCCCAATTACATGGGGAAACCATGGACCTGGCAACACTGATGACAGCCGTCTAACTCCGTGACCTCTCACTCCAACCCTATATACTTCAGGTGTCTCCCCACCCACCAGCAAAAATAAACGTTGCACTACTCGCTCTTCACTGGAGACAGACATGCTTGTGGACTTGCTTAGGCCCCATCCTACCCTCCCATATCCCACGTGACCCCCAGTAGCTAAATATACACTAGGGCTCATATTGCTACAATAATACCACAATTATCATGACGACAGCATGTGTCTTTAGTGATCTTATTGGATCTTAATTATGCATTATTGGAATGCCCTAAATTGCATATATGAGAACCTCCCAAAGTGCATTTGTCTTTCTCTCTCACACACACACACACACACACACACACACACACACACACACACACACACACACACATGTATTTTCCATCCCTTAATCACTTGCTCTTTTGTAGGAACTGACTGATTTGGCCCGTGATCCTCCAGCACAGTGTTCAGCAGGTCCAGTTGGGGACGATGGTGAGTTCCCAAGCCCCAAACATGTCCATATTTGAAAGTGGCACCATCAGGCTTACAGATGAGCATCTTTCTTTTTGTTTCAGTGTTCCATTGGCAGGCTACAATCATGGGTCCTGTGAGTATGACTACATCTCATCCTATAATAACAGTAAGGCCTTTTGGGGGCTTTAATCATTTTTTTTCTTTCTTTCTTTCTTTCTTTTTCTTTTTTGACACCAGGTGGTTCAATAAGAAATAACAGATGCCAAACTCGGCTAAAGAGTTTTCCTTAATTTCTAAATACAGAACATGATCAGTCACACTGACTGACAATATGATGAGCCCCACTTCCTCTCTGTTTTCATTGTTTCATTGTTCAGTTATCATTTTGGTCTGGGGTGAAGGTTTGAGTCAAATATTTGCAGGACAAAAATGGATATTTCGTAATCATTGTCAGCATTTCTCGGTTGACGATGGATTTTAGTGCTGTGTTCCATGTTCTCTGAGATACTGTACCTGGTTAGGCAAACATTAGTGAGAGTTCAATATTTGGACTAGAATTCAGTTAATATAAATATTAATGGGAAATTGTAGTTTTTCCACTTTATGTAGTGTGCTACATGGTCAAATTGCGAGCCATTTGGGATCCACCCAAATGCAAACTTCTGGGAAGACCTACATAATGTTCTACTTTAGAACTATTCTGTAACTACTGTATAACTGTTGATTAAAGGCATCATAACGACTGCGTTAATATATCCCTAAATCATAGTCTAATACAAAAAATATGTTGTATGTACTATTTTTTTTTTTTTTTTTTTTTTTTACACACACCAAATCAAATGTATTAATGCTTACAAAGCCACTGCCAGGCAGAACAGAAGACACAAAGCTATAATGTTGGATGCCAGGTGAACATCTAGAACCCTTATTTTAAATTTTAGTTTTTTCATTTGACTTCCATTGTTGATCAGCTCATGAAATGGATACAACTCTTACACTGTAGGCTATTTTAAGTTTCTCAGAAGTGGTTGATGTATTTTTATTTTTACCACACCTCATATATTGCAACATCAGGTGCAGTATCTTGAATAATTATTTTTTGTAGACTCATATGTTATAGACAATCTGTTTGTGTGATTTAAAAAAAAAAAAGAGAGAGGCAGATTTCCATTCATTTGCACAGATCAACTGCAATACAGTAATGAACACACTTAAAAGTATGGTTAAGTATGAAATGCAAATCGTATTGTTTCTAGAGATTGTAGGAACAAATATTTCAAGATGCTTTTTTTAGGCCAGCCCTACATAGAACATTCATAAATGTGTAAGTTCAAACTTATGCATTATAAATACGTAGCTTCAAGCAAGGTTTACTGTGACACAGTCCAACATCTGCATGATTGAAGAATGGCCACTTTTGTTCTGCAAAGATCACATCAATATCAAATTTTCAGAAATGGCACTAATAAAATTCTGATCTTGGTGAAAGAGTAGATTATTGAGAAGTTGTGTGAAATATTAATAAAAACATATGATTTATTTGTTGGGTTAAAAACAGGTGTTTTTTTTTTTTTTAATTCCTCGGAGGTTCATTTAGATTTGATCGTTTTTATATACAAACAGAACATTTTGTAGGCTATTTAATATAAAATAATAACTGTGTTAACTTGTTGAAGCTACATTGGGTCCTTATTTTAACAATTAATGCGAATAACCTGACCTGTTTGCATGTAGAATGAGAGTCCCTATCAGGGTGGTGTTTTCTTCCTGACTATACACTTCCCAACAGACTACCCCTTCAAACCTCCAAAGGTAAAATGCAGAAGTTCTGGTCGTATGTTCAGTATGCATGTATATTATTGTCATGTGTTGACATTACGGTCTTGGCCTTACCTGATTTGTCTTTTTTATTAGGTTGCATTTACCACAAGAATCTACCACCCAAATATTAACAGTAATGGCAGCATCTGTCTGGATATCCTCAGGTCCCAGTGGTCTCCTGCACTTACAATTTCTAAAGGTACAAATATAAAGATATAAATACAGGTTAGATATAAACCTCAGGATTACTGGCACCCTTCTTGAAAAGTGATGAGACATAAAGGCAGGGTTTCTTTTATATAGCCCTTTCTAAGAGCTCGTTGTGGAGGCAGTGTCTAACAGTTGATTTTTCGAAACTTGACAGCCTCAGAAATCAACTATTTTTGTCTCCCTCACCATCTTTCTGTGCAGCTTTTCCACATAGTGATGCATGACAAATGGGATTTTACGTACACTTTATTGCCAAAAATTTGGTGACACCTGACCATCACACCCATTTGTGCTTTTTTGAACATCCTGTTCCAGATTTAGTCCCCTTTTACTCCACTTTTCTGGGAAGACTTTCCAGTAGATTTTGGAGCGTGGCTGTGGGGATCTGTGCTCATTCAGCCACAAGAGCATTAGTGAGGTCAGGCGCTGATGTAAAGTGAGGAGGTCTGGGGTGCAGTCAGCATTCCAGTTCATCCCAAAGGTGTTCAGTGGGGTTGAGGTCAGGGCCCTGTGCAGGACACTCGAGTTCTTCCACACCAGCCTTGAGTTTTGGCCCTCTTAGTTTCAGTGAAGAGAAATTGTAATGCGACAGTATACAAAGACATTCTGTACAGTTGTGTTCTTCCAACTTTGTACACAGTTTGAGGAAGGAGCACATATGTATGTTATGGTCAGGTGTCTGCAAACCTTTGGCCATATAGTGTAAGTGCAGTAGTTTTTGTCTGTATTACTGGGTGTCAGTAATTCTGGAACTGGCAATAAAAACTATATATAATATACACCTAGTCATGACCATGATGAGTTCTGGGGTGCTTTATTGTGGCTTAATCTTTTCTCACTTTTTTGGTAGTTCTCTTGTCCATCTGCTCACTCTTATGTGATCCAAACCCAGATGATCCTCTCGTACCAGAGATTGCACGAATCTACAAAACAGACACAGAAAAGTATGTACTCTCTTGTACGCTCATACAGACACTCACCAACAAAAATAACACATGCAGTCTTGTTGAAAGCTGATCGCTTGTGCCCATTATGTTTTTCACACACCTCTGTGGAATACTCAATTCTGATTGGTCAGTCGAGGCATTCAGCGGTCTGTTATTTCTGTCATTACTAAATCACAGACCACTGAATCTGTTTTAATTGACTGCCGGGTACTGCAACTGTGCCAGATCTCTTACTTCATGCCAAAGACAGCTGCAGTTGCGGCCACAATTCCTATTCAAGTTAAGATTTTCTCATATCACTTTCACATTAATTGAAATATCCAGTGTAACGCTAAAGAGTCGATCATTCAGTTCTGATGGACTATTTTACCTAATGAAAATAATTTCAGTTTCAGATTCCTTTCAATTTCATTCTTGTATTGTGTTCTGTTTCAAGTTAATGATTACATGAACTGTAGCAATATAAGAGGTGGTATAATGCTTTGAGGCCCTCTACCCTCTTGAGGATTGTTTTACGATGATATCCATCTGTCTGTACGTTTTCCCTTATATAAAACACTGCCTTGGCAGGTATAATAAAATGGCAAGAGAATGGACAGAGAAATACGCCATGTTGTAGGTGAGGGGTAAGAGCCTGTGCACTTTGAGCAGAAATATAATGATAAAAAGAGTGGGGTGCTGCATTGATGCTGCTTCCTGTGTGGCACTGCATGAATGTGTGACCATTGCTAATACACTACTGTGCGAAATTCTTAGGTTCTGTTTTTTTTTTTAGTACAAACTTTGTTATAGATTTTTATTTTATGACTTATATATTATTGATTCAGTACAAAAACATTTGAGATTTCCAAACATTAGTTTTCCAGCAGCACAAAATTAAATGTTACAGAAAAATGTTTGTATGTCTGTGAAGAAAGCAGCATATTACATAAGAGACACTTTTCAGACAAAAAGACATAATGAAGGCTGCTGGGTTTTGCTGCAAAAATAAGAAGCGACAGTCAAATTCTGCAGAAGAACCGTGGCTGCTTCTGTAAGATGCTCAGTAACACTTACAGCTCATTTCCTTATAAAACTGCACACACTGTACCTGAGATTACTATTTATTTTAAAGCGAAGGATCATCACACCAAAGATTGACATTGTTTCATTGATTACTGTTTACTGCTTTTTTTTTTTTTTTTAAGATGTAGAAACATTTAATTTCGTTATTTTTGAAGGCGTCTTTGCTCTACAGCATTTCTTTGCATGTGCCTAAGACTTTGCACAGTACTGCATAGTGCTAACTTTAATGCAGATGATTTGTTCTGAGCTGATATCCCAAGACCACTATGCCTGGTCACTTATTATTAGCCCCTATAATTATATAAAATAACTGCAAGCGAGCCTGTAAGGATGGTCTCATGCTCAGTCAGCCAGCTCAGAGACCATACGACACAATATTCACAGTTTTCTTTTTGTGACATTTGAACTTGCTATGACTGACATGACTATGTTTGTCATATTATTAATACAAATTGCTTGGTGCTTAACTGCCAGTGGCATATTATTGATCCTGTAGAATCCAATTTAAAAAGTGCTTGTGACTGTGGTAGGTTGTCTTTCATGTTTTCAAATGTCTGACTCAACATTTTTTTTTTTAGTGCAGAATATGAGAATTTATGTTTAATTGCTGCTTATAGTGAAATACTTTAAAGACTGACAAACAACTACTTTCATCTGCTTTTGTCTGTTGGGTGCATAGATGCAAGCAAATCTGGCAGCATGCTATGAGATTACAGCAGGGCAATCAAGAGGTTTTTTTTTTTTTCTTTCACTTGGTACAAAACCAAGTGACAAAATTACTGAGTGTCACACTGATGTGCACAATGAAATTTTTATTTTTATTTTTTGTAATATAGAGTAAATGTAAGCAGATAATTATATCCTTGTTGCAAATACTCCCACAACACTTACTACCATACTAAATTTCAGTTTGTCAGTATGCTATTCGTGTTCTTATCAGTGAAGCATACTACTTTTTGTGCATTATGCAGTTTGGGATGCAAAAATATAAAAAAATGGAAAAGATGCTCCTGAGCTGCTCAGAGTCGACCTGACAATCCTGTAACAGTAATTCAGTAAACTTGTATTAAATATGCTCTCACAGCCATCAAATTAGGCACATGTTTACTTTGTGTGATTTGATATATAAATAATGTGTGTGTGTGTGTGTGTGTGTGTGTGTGTGTGTGTGTGTACACACAACCACTTACAGCTGGAGCGAATAACATTGACTATCTCCTTACAGTGGCACATGTCAAGGGGTGGGATATATTAGGCAGCAAGTGAACAGTCAGATCGCAAAACTGTTGTGTTGGAAGCCGGAAAAATGGGCAAGCCTAAGGATCTGAGTGATTTGACGAGGGCCAGGTTGTGATGGCTAGACGACTGGGTCAGAGCATCTCCAACCGGTGAACTGGCGACAGGGTCATGGGCGCCCAAGGCTCATTGATGGGTGTGGAAAGCGAAGGCTAGCCCGTCTGGTACGATCCCACTGTAGCACAAACTGCTGAAAGGGTTAATGCTGGCTATGATAGAAAGGTGTCAGAACACACAGTGCATCACAGCTTGCTAAGTTTTGGGTTGTGTAGCTGCAGACCAGTCAGAGGGCCCATGCTGACCCCTGTCCACTGCTGAAAGCACCTACAATGGGCACATGAGCATCAGAAGTGGACCATGGAACAATGGAAGAAGGTGGCTTGGTCTGATGAATCACGTTTTTTTTTTTTTTTTTACATTATGTGGACGGCTGGGTGTGTGTGCGTCACTTACCTGGGAAGAGATAGCAGGAGGATGCACTATAGGAAGAAGGCAAGCTGGCGGAGGCAGTGTGATGCTCTGGGCAATGTTCAGCTGGTAATGCTTTTGTCGTGGCATTCATGTGGATATTAATTTCACATCTACCACCTACCTAAACATTGCTGTAGACCAAGTACACACCTCCATGGCAACAGTATTCCCTAATGGCAGTGGCCTCTTTCAGCAGGATAATGCTCCCAGCCACACTGCAAAAATTGTTCAGGAATGGTTTGAGGAACATGACAAAGAGTTCAAGGTGTTGACTTGGCCTCCAAATTCTCCAAACATCTGTGGGATGTGCTGGACAAACAGGTCCATGGAGGCTCCACCTCGCAACTTACAGGACTTAAATGATCTGCTGCTAACGTCTTGGTGCCAGATACCGCAGCACTCCTTCAGAGGTCTTGTGGAGTCCATGCCTCAATGGGCCAGAGCTGTTTTGGTGGCACAAGGGGGACCTACACAATATCAGGCAGGTGGTTTTAATGTTATGGCTGATCGGTATATATGTATACACATATATCACGGAGTGAAAGCTCAGTTGTGTTGTGTACACATGTATGCCGATGAACCATAACATTAAAACGACCTGCTTCAAACACATCAACTTCGAAAACTGACTGTTCACTTGGTGCCTAATATATTCTACCCCTTGACAGGTGCCATTGTAATGCCATTGTACATATATATAAAACCATTTCTCTTGGATTTATATCTGATGAGCACATTCGCAAAGTGTACCTTTAAAACTGATAAAGGACTACTAACATTCAGACTGATTATTCTGAACATTGTGGCACAGGATTTATAATGGTTTTTGTCCTTTTTGCAGGTACAACAGAATAGCACGGGAATGGACACAGAAATATGCCATGTGATGTTGGCAGTACACATTTACAAACTGTTGTTTATGCTCTTGTGTTTGGTCACTGTCTTAAGGCAATTTCATCACATATGTCTCTTACGGAGAAACGGTCCGCAGTTGTCTGCTCAAACAAGACTATAACAAGACCTGCAGGAGCTGCCATTTTCAAATATCATGTGGACCTCATTCATCAAGTGGAGTCTTTTCTCTGCTTCCTGCTTCTTTGCCTTTCGGTCAGTACGTCAGTTACTTACTCTGACCTCTTGCCTCATGCAATCTTTGTAAGAGCACAGTGCTGGCCTGCTCAGGCAGAGGACTGTAGGCTGTGCTACTGCTTCTTCCGGGCTGCACTGCATGTCATCACAGAGTGAAAGTTCAGTTGTGGCACAGCACTGGGATTATAAGATGCCTTCTTTTGTTTTGCTCATTCTGCAAATCTGAGATCCTTTCTTGGCATAAGCTTTAACATCTGTAGCAATGAAATGCCACCTCAGTCAACTAGCTTAAATGTCCTGCTTTTAATTTTTCCCTTAAATAAAGTTACAAAACTCATTTGCGTTTCTGTTCCATATTTGTGGTCAACTATGAAACATAACAAAATTGTTGGATGGAATTTATAAATTCGCTAGGGCCTGTGGCAGTGTGTTGATTACATTTTACCTTTACAGTCAGATTAAATCTGTACCTTTTGTTGGCTGTTTCAATAACTATTCTTCAAATCAGGTTTGGAAGACTCATCCTGTCTTAGCAGTAGTTTTTTGGATGATGAATAGACAGATAAGTTGTGAGCAGACTGTTCTTACCATTTTGTTCATTTTGGATATTTAATGTTAATATTGTTTTACCAGCACTGTACTTAGTCTTTTTTTTAATCTATCCACAATAACAACTGATATTATATAGAGTTTGACACCTATTGTGCAATATACAGAATACTTAGCTTATCACAGAATTGATTATTGATTTATTCTGACAGGAGACATCTTTTCAGTGTTGTGGTCTTGTGTGAACACTATCTTTCAGCCATGTGCTGTCACACAATGATTGCAGTCAGGAAGTACTGTACTGGATGTTTTGTTATTGAAAATGCACATGTAGTCATGTGGTGATGCTGACTGTTCAATATGATGTGCAACTCCACGGAGTCCTTACACCGCAGCGGATGCATACATTTGAGGAACAAATTTTATGCAAGTATGGAAACATTCAGTAATTGCAGAACAAAACATTTACTGAAAGAATTTTGAGTGCATAATACGAGTTCCGTATCATCAGCAGACTCATGGAGCGGTACCATATCATGTGCAGTCAGCTCCCATTCTGAAACAAAAACAGTTTGGTCATATAATCATTTGTCATCGCGTTTTTTTCCGACAATAAACATTTACATTTACATTTGGCAGACGCCCTTATCCAGAGCGACTTACAATAGTGCTTTGGAGTCTATCAAAAATACATTCTGATATTGACTCACTAGGTCACAAACTAGGAATACCATCAGTCCAAAACTGTTGGGAGGGTTTTTTTTGTGTGTGTGTGTAAGTGCTAACTTAAGTACTTTATGAAGAGGTAAGTCTTTAGATGTAATTTGAAGACTGCCAGTGACTCAGCTGTTCGGACATCTAGGGGAAGTTCATTAAACCACCTTGGTGCCAGAACAGAGAAGAGTCTCGATGCATGCCTTCCTTGTAAACAAATAACAAATACTGTAAATGACACAAAAAAAGGAAATAGTTACTTTATTCCAACAATATGTTATGTAAGTTTTGTTTTGTTTTGTTTTGTTTTATCCTGTCTGTTAAGCCTGTCTCCCTTCTGCGTTATTTGAGCGCATCCACCACGTTCAAAAGGCTCCAAGACGTAAATATCACGCGGATCACAATCTGGCCAGCAACATTTCTCCACTCGCGCTTTTAAACGCTTGTATTATTTTCACACTCTAACTGAAAAGCTGCGTCTTAATTTGTCTCCTTTTTTGAAGAACGGTTTGAACACACACACACACACACATGGAGTATTATTTCGGTCTGTCAGCTGACCGCGCTTGTGATTTTAACTTGAACCGGGAAGTTCCGGGCTGTTCAAAGTGCTAAGAACATTAAATCCTGTTTTTACAAGTAAAGCCACGAGACTCCCGTACTTTAGTATCAGATATGAACCATGTGGAACAAGTCTGGACCTACTTATATATTTTTGTGCGTTTTCATAGCACTTCTCGCAGTGTTTCTATCCAGCGTGAAGGCTCACAGGTTTGGAGAATATGAGTTAGTTCTGGACGGGACATGGCAGTTACAGAACTCTAATGGTTCCGTGTCACTCCAGGCACAAGTACCCGGATGTGTCCATACAACACTGCAGCAACAGCAGCTTATTGAGGTAATGATGCTCCAATGAGCCTACAGTCATATAATCACGTTTAGGCATTATTTAAAGGCTCATATTTAGATTGAAGTTGCATCAAACATATTGGTGAATTCTAAAATGGTTATAAAACCAGTTTACATGTTATACATACAGCAATGTCAAGATGAAAAGTAAAATACTACTCAGATATAAGCAGAATTTGATTAATGATCAGATTAATCTAGGCTTGGTCTGATATTTTAATGTGCAATGATTGACAGCCCTCTGTCCAAATCCACCAGCCTTCTATGCCACCAAAATCTAAGTTTTCTGAAGTTTCCTAAAAACAGATCTGTCAACTTAGCAAAAAAGCATAAAACTCAAGACAATATCTACCCAGGATGGTCACAACTTTGGATTGAGAAGTATCCTCCACCAAACAAATGTACCTTTAATGTATGATCCCCCCCCAGTGCCTGTTGTTTTTTCTAGTGCCTTGTTGTCATGAAGGGTCAAGGGCCATTTCCCCCCACCCCCAAATATTATTATTATTATTATGCTAACAAACAGCCTTACTTTAGGTTTTAAATCCAGACATTTTGTTTGTTTTTGTTTATACTATACATTTCTGAAAATTACAAGGACAGTAGCGTACTGTTTTAAAGAAATTGCAGGACAATTGTATATGACCGCTAGGCCATTTTCTTATGTCTCTCTTTTATGCTACATTTAGATATTTTTGTCCAAATAGTGCAGTATTTGTGTGCATGTATGGCTAGAAAAATGGGCCGGAGGAAATGGCTCTATTGTATTTTTTAGTGCATCTGGCATGTACGCAGGCCTTTTGATGTTCAACAACTCCTCACTACCAGCCACGTCCATGTCAGACACCAGTTATTTTACAATATGTTGATCTCATAATCGGAAACGTGTTTGCAATTGAGCATAATCATAGGGTTTATTAGGATTTGTTGGTGGGAATGGAGATAGTTACATACATCTATATAAGTTTTCTGTCACTGTATGATATGCACAGTTAATATTACAGCCAATGCATGTGTCAAGCGCCTTTATTAGGAGATGTTAGGAGTGTCTTTATTATGCTGGAACCGCTCTGCTTTAGTTTTCACTTTAGGCCATGGTACATTATTATTAGAAAGCCTGCTATCCTGTAAGTGTAGTCTGTTCTGAAAAGAATGTTACTTCATGGTATAATTTGATACTTAAGAAATAACTGTGTACTACTTTAAATGCCCTGTAGGATCCCTACTATCGGTTTAATGACCTGGTCTACAGATGGATCTCTCTAGATAACTGGACGTACACCACTTCATTCTCTGTGCCTGACTATGTTAAGTAAGTTATCCTACTATACTACTATCCAGCTCTCAGTATTATCTAAACACAGGGCTACCAATTGCTCAGTAACCGCTTGCTGTTGACCATATAAACAAGATAAAGCTTTTGTCTAATACTGTGCTTCAACAGAGAGAGTAGGAGAGCTGTTCTCATATTTGAAGGTGTGGACACGGTCTCCACTATATCTCTAAATGGAGTCGTCATCGGAAAGACAGACAACATGTTCCGGAGATATGTATGTAAAAACGTACTCTCACACAAATCCTTCAAACAGTGAATTCTCTCCAAACAATTGTTTTCATTTTAACACCCTGATAAGATGAGAACATGATATTTTAAAATACTGACACATCAAACAAGTGATAATTCAGTGACTGAACAGTACAATATTTGTACATTCGTTCTCAGGACTTTGAGGTTGCAGGACTAATTAAGGAAGTTAATGTTCTGGAAGTGTGGCTCATGTCAGCCGTGACCTACGCAGCAGAGCGAAGTCAAGCCCACACTTCATACAATGTCCCCCCAGAATGTCCTCCTGCTGTACAGAAAGGAGAGTGTCATGTAAACTTTATTCGAAAGGTATATTAAAACTTGATGTATGGTCTTAGCTTATACTAGTTCATCTAAAACAGTGAAACATAACTGATTTGATTTTGTGTGTGTTTCAGGCACAGAGCTCATTTAGTTGGGATTGGGGGCCATCTTTCCCCACTCTTGGCATCTGGAAGGGTGTTCGTCTACAGTCATTTAATACCCTTAGGCTGTTGAGCTTTATCGCCAATCCAAAATATGGTACAGTTTACAGGACTCTCTTTTGTTAAGACCATGGTTTTCGTTTAAAATCCATACTGCACTGCAAATTCATAAACTGAGACCTTGGAATCATAAGTGTGATATGTGGATTGATGAAGTAGCATAGCATAGGTCATGATCATAATTGGCACAGACACAGAACAAAACTAGGAAGGCAAACCATAAGTACAAACCAGAGAACCAGAAAACACAGAGAACCATGGCTCAGAAACACACATATACATGAAAGAGACTTCGCCCTGGGACAATGAAACACAAAGGGCGTAAATAGACAAACCAATCGGTCACTAAACAGGTAACGGTCGAATACTATAGGGATCAATAGCAGGGTTGGAAACAAGACACAAATCAAAACAAGTAGAACTCGACATTAGTGGCATTGACGGGGATGCCTCTGCTTCCATCAAGTCTACTCCTTCTTGAAATACACTTAAAAGATGCTTCAAACAGGAAGGAAGTGTTGAAGAGAAACCTATTTCAGACGTGTGACCTTAATGTGACCTTGACCTTTTTTAGATCAATTCAAGAATCTAATCAGTTAATCTGCTGGTTATCATGATAATTCCATTTAAATCCTACAAACATTCATCCACTCGTTCATGAGATATGGTGTTAACGAGAATCTTGGACGGATGCACAGAAGGACGAGTGGAAAACCCAATGCAAAACAAGAGGCATGTCACATGCAGAGAGGGGGAATATGTGACAAAAATTTCTGTTTGACAAATTTGTTTTTAAGATATTGATCCAAAAATTTTTTTTAATACTTATTAATCTATATACTTATCACATACACTCCCAGGCCACCTTGTTCATGCAATTATCCAATCCAATGCATAAAAACATGCAGATGCAGGTCAAGAGCTTCAATTAATGTTCATAAAATATCAGAATGGGACAGAATGTGATCTCAGTGACTTTGGCATGGTGGTTGGTGCCAGATGGGGTGGTTTGAGTATTTCAGAGACTGCTGATCCCCTGGGATTTTCATGCACAGCAGCACATTTTTCCTCCATTCTCATATTTGATATGATCATTAAATGAAGCTCTTGATCTGCGTCTGCAAGATTTTATGCACTGTGCTGCTGCTACATGATTAGCTGATTGGATGATTGCATGAACATACTGGTGTTCCTATTAAAATGAGCAGTAAGATATTAAGTGGTATTTAAATAACAAAATTATAACATTAACCTATTCTTGTCAAAGAACATTAGAAAGAATCTTAAATATGGTCTTGAAATATAGCAAAAGTTCTCTTTCTCTTTTGCACTCCCTGGGGCCCACCGTCTCTCTCTCTCTCTCTCTCTCTCCCCAGACTCTGTCTTGTCATGCTGGACTGTGGAAGTAGAGTTGTTCTTTGATGTTACTGCAGCCTCAGTGGGTGTCGTCCATGTGTCTATGCCACAGTTACAGTCAGAGGCGAAATTTCCTCTTTCTCTCACACCTGAACAAAGTAACACATCCGTACTCCTTCAGATCAACCAGGTAAACAAGGCACTTTCTCTTCATTAAACCCATGTCAGATTGGGATAAGCAAATGAACAGCAGATCATATTGTGTAAATTCAATTTATTTCACTAAAATGTAATGCAAAATCTGTTTGAAGAGTGTTACAGTGGATCTGTGGTGGCCCTATGGACATGGACAACAACCTCTGAAGAACCTTTTAATAGATATCAATATGGACAGTGGACAGAAATTTAATGCAGAGAGACTGGTAAAAAGATCATAATCTGTTTTCCCCCCCCTTTTACTCAAGTTCTTTCACTCACTTTGGATTCTGGGTACAGGTTGGTTTCCGTACTGTGGAGTTGATCCAGGAACCTATTCCTGCTTCTCCTGGCCTCAGCTTCTACTTCCGTATCAATGGGCAACCCATCTTCCTGAAGGGCTCAAACTGGATCCCGGCTCATGCCTTCCAGGACCAGATTACTGCAGTCAAGTGAGACTTTTCACACTTAACTCAAGAATCCACCTTTTCTTGTTACACTCTCTACGATAATCTATTTAGTAGATACAAGATATCCCCGGCTAATGTGAACTCACACGAGTTCTTTTATTCTGACCTTCTGATTGTTTGTTTCTTTGTTCGTTAGTTTGACTCAACTGCTCGTGTCTGCACAGATGGCAAACATGAATGTTTTGAGAGTGTGGGGAGGTGGAATCTATGAACAAGATCTCTTCTATATTCTGTGCGATCAGCTAGGCATCATGGTACTCTTTCTGGCATTATGTTATAAACCTACTCTGTGCATATTCCTTGTTATTTGAGATTTGTTTCTGCTTCGGGTTTTGGTTCTATATCTGGTTTCAGGTTTGGCAAGACTTCATGTTTGCGTGCGCACTATATCCTACAGACCAAGATTTTATCGCGTCGGTGCGAGGGGAGGTCATTCAACAGGTAGATACACACTCATTCCCAAACACAACAAGCCTTATACCTTCAAATTTGCACAATTAACGGGCTCACGTGATGTGGCTCAGGTAAGACGGCTCAAGTCGCACCCGTCCGTGGTCATCTGGAGCGGAAACAACGAGAACGAGGCAGCTATAGCAGACAATTGGTTTTTTATCCCTCCTGCTGAGAAGCCTCGCTATGTGAAGGACTACGTTCAACTGTATGTGCAGAATATCAGAGAGATTGTACTGCAGGTGAGGTGCACATTTGCACAGATGTCTAACTCAAGTGTGAAAGGTTTTTAATTTCGTACACATCTTAACTTACATCTTAAAAATGAAAATGTATTCTTAAAAACATGTACAAAATTTGGATGTATACAGGGAGCTCCCGAGTGGTGCAACAGAAAAGTATTAATCACAGTGACACCACCCAACTGTGGGCATCTCTGAGCTCATGTATACAGAAGAGAGCAAATAGCACTTTCCTCTCAGTGTGTTACACTGCCTTGCATCAGCAGCAGTTTGAAAACATGCAGCTGGTTGGCGTCATGGGCTTCACCATTTCTGGTAGGTAGCTGTCGTATGATAGGGGAAAGCTGGCTGATGTGTGGGACTAGGCAGATGAGCAAAATTGGGGAGAAAATGAGAAAAAAATTAATGTGTGTTAAAATTGTCAGTTTTAATATATTGAAAAATAAATATACATACGATTTTGTAAACTAAGAGCAGGTATGATTATTATAAATGTTTCTAATATAATACTGGTCATCATAGAAACAAATGTGCTAGACATATGGTCTATCTAAGGATAATCTAACAAGAACAACAAATAACAAAAGAAGGTACCTTTTATCAATAAAATGTGTTGATTACATTTCTTCAGTTATTTGTCTTTCCCTTTTATTGTATGACCTAATGTAATTAAATATTTGCTTAATTTTAAATATGCAGAAAGGAATAAGTTACAAGCTACACTGTGTAGAAATGACCATAGTTCTGTTGTATCTATTATCTTCCTATACCAGGACACATCCATTGTTGTCCTCTGGGGATTATAGGAAATATTATAGTCAATATAAACATGGTGCTGGTCATCCAAAGAATTCATAAATTGGCTTTTCCCCTGATTTTCTACTTAATTTAGTCATGGCCAATTCCCACCCATCAGGCATCTCTCCCCTATCACACGATAGCTACCAACCAGGAAGGGCAAAGGCTATCACGTGCTTCCTCCGAGGCATGTGAAGTCAGCTGAAGCCAACAAGCATGAAGCATGCTGCTCATGCAACGTCAGGGGACGGCGTAACACACTTGGAGGAAAGCTCTATCTATGCACTACTGCATGCATGAGCTCACAGACACCCATGATTGGCTAGTGTCACTGTGACGGATAGGGGAGAGAGAGTAGGTCACCCCTCCCTCCTTAAGAGCATGGCCAATTTTGCTCTCTTGTACTACTGGCCACGGATGGCTGTGGCATCATCGGGATTCCAACTCGTGATCTCGCGAATGCTTTTTTGTTGTGCCACTTGGAGGCCCGTGATTTGATTTCTTGAATTTGCTTACACTGTTTTCAACAAGTGTATTTTGACAAAAATGGTGAGTAATGATAAACTTCTAATTCTGTGACATTTCATTTTAGGAGGACAACACCAGACCTTTCCTGGTGTCTAGCCCAACCAATGGTGTGGAATCTGAGGAAGAAGGCTGGGTGGCCCAGAACCCCTATGACACTCATTATGGAGACGTCCACTTCTACAGCTACCTCACTGACTGTTGGAACTGGACGAAATTTCCCCGCGCCCGCTTCGCCTCTGAGTACGGCTTTCAGTCCTGGCCCTCACTGTCCACCCTCAGTAAGGTAAAGCTTCTAGATACACATGTGGATACACTGCGTGCCTCTGCATATATATATATATATATATATATATATATATATATATATATATATATATATATATATACTCTGTTAATGTATGCGTTAACAGGTGTCAGTCGCTACAGACCAAGATTTCAACAGCGAGTTCTCACAACATCGACAGCACCATGAGTCTGGAAATCTGCAGATGCTTCAGCAAGCATCACTACATTACATCCTTCCCAACAACACAGACCTCAGGCAAAGATTCCGAGACACTATATATATCACCCAGGTGACAATACAATCGCAATTCAGTCTCCGTGATAAAAAGGTAATATATATGGGGAACACAGTAATATATACAGACATCATGTTTGGTCTGTGCAGGTCATGCAGGCACAGTGTGTAAAAGCGCAGACAGAATTCTACCGCCGCAGTCAGAGTGACGTTGTTGACGGTGAAGGGCACACCATGGGTACCCTCTACTGGCAGCTGAATGATATTTGGCAGGCACCCTCCTGGTCATCTATAGGTCAGTGTGGCAACACACACCACAGCCAACGCAATCATAAATATTAATATATGTATAATAATGTATAATTATAACAATTATACATACATATCAATAAGATATGAGCACAATATTTTTTGCTGTTTTATGTGTTACATAATGTATGTGTGGTGTGTGTTTTTTTTAGAGTTTGGTGGAAAATGGAAAATGCTGCACTATTTGGCCATGCATTTCTTCAGTCCTCTCATATCAGTGGGGGTTGAGGATAAAGGAGACTTGCTGATCTATGCTGTCTCTGATAAGAACACAGATTACACCCTGAAAGTTACTGTAAGAGCGCTCTTTCTTTCTTTGTCTCTGGGGCCTTAAATCAAATGTAAATCTTAAATCTTTAACAAATTGATCAACACAGGATTTTTCTTCTTTTCTCTCTTGAATCTGGGTGTGTCCATGGTGGCTGCCTGAAGGTGAAATTATACCAGTGGAGCAGTTTTACTCCACAATGTTCTCTGGAGTCGAATCAGACAGTGGTGAAAGGGGGTGGGGTCACAAAGGTGTTTGAATCTCCAGTCTCCACAGTGCTAAAGAATTGTGGAAATTGCACTCGAAAATCATGCGTAGTCACCTTTGTCCTCAGTTGCCCAGAAGGTGTAACGAGTCCCTCCAACCACCTTTTCCTCAGCTCTCCAAAAGATGCTGAGGGCCTCCAAAAACCCAACATCACGGTAAGGGTCACACTGTACCAGTTACACTCCTTTTCAAAATGTTACCCATTTTACCACACCATTCTTTACACACACAGTTGAATGATTTTACACATCTTTATCCACACCTTGTTTTTGTGTGTACAGTTCACTGTGGAAGATACTGGGAGGAAGATCATGGTGAATCTCTACTGTTCATCACCTGCACTGTTTGTATGGCTGGATGTGGACAATATTCCTGGCTTCTTTGATGCTAATGGTTTCTTAATGATATCTGAGAAATACACTGTTTATTTCACAAAATGGGGAGCCACCACCATTCAGGAGTTCACTACCAAGCTGCACATTACTTCCCTCCGAGACATCTACTGAGTGTGTGTCGTGTTGGTGTGAGTGAGCAGACATGTATGCAGTGTGTTTACCATTGTTCATTTTGAATGCATTGTTTCTGTGCTCTGTACGGTGGTACAGTGGGTAGTGTTGCCATCACACAGCTCTAGGGTCCCTGGTTCGATCGTGAGCTTGGGCTACTATCTGTGTGGTGTTTCAAATGCTCTCCTGTGTCCGTGTGGATTTCCTCCAGGTTCTCTGGTTTCCTCCCACCACCCACAAATATGCCACTATAAAATAATGGTGTCAATGAATGTCTGAATGTATGTGTGCATATCCGTTGTGATATACGGGTGTCTCATTTGCAGTCTTGCGCACACTGTAAAAATTTTTTTTAAAAAATTGACTGTAAATTTTAAAGCAATTTACTGCCAACAGGGTTGCCAATAAAGGACTGTAAAAATGACAATAAACAACTGTAAACATATGTTGAGTTGCAGATTAGAAGGTTGTGTGGTCAAATCCCAGCAAAGATGACCTACTGTGTCTTTGATCAAGACCCTTCAGCTCAGTTGTAAGGTTGTTGTTGTTATTATTATTATTATTATTATTATTATTATTATTATTATTATTATTGTAAAGCATCCGCCAAATGAGCAAATGTACCGGGTTATGTGTTATTTTACACAATATAAAATATTACAGTACTTTACTGTAAATATATTTACTGTTGTTTATTGCAGTTTTTTTTTTTTTTTTTTTTTTAAAGTACTTTATTGGCAACCCTGCTGTCTGTAAATTACTGTAAAGTTTACAGTCAGGTTTTTTTTTTTTTTTTTTTTTAAAAACAGTACAATCTTGAGTGTTCCTGGGATGAGCTCTGGGGTCCACTGATGATGAATGAATGATTCTGTTTTTTTGTTCACTTTCAAAAAACATTCAAGGATTCTACCTTCCTAAAGAGCTATTTGAAACTCTTTCTGGGAAAAAAAATGTTTTAATAGGTTACAATCCAAAAATCAAAGAATATCTGTTTTGTTATGTTTTGTATGTCCTCAATAAAAATATTAAAAAACACCAAAGCACACAATATGGCTTTAAGAAATTGCTTCTGAAGGGCTGTTGAGGAATTTGGAAGCACAGGGAATAGGTTACCTGCCTCTAGTAGAGTTGGCCCATTCACTCTGCCAGCACGGAGCATGTTACATGAGAGAGGTGGGCAACAGAGTAACAAAGAGTCCTTTGACATAGTCGAGCAGAACTATAGCAACCGCCATGAAGATTTACCGGCGTGAAGCAGAGCAGATGGACCACGAGCTACTGATCTTTGAACGTCTCCTGATACTGGCATCTCCGGAGGCGTAAAACTCTTTTATTGTCGCTTATTTGGAAGGAGGGCTCAGACTTTGTTCAGAGATAAAAGCAGAGACAGCGAGAGCTGCTTGAGTTCCTGGACAGATAGCAAACTACCAGGCTTGGGAGGTCATTTAAACGGGTAACTAGTGGATTCACGTTGGTTTTGAACTTGCTTCAAGCTGAGGAGTCGCCTCAGCTAGTTTTGCTGCGCGCGCCTTCCGAGAGAAAAAAAAAAAAAAAACACGACAAAACAACGAATAAACGGATATAAAATAAATCACAAATATGGGTGAACGTTTCTTTGGGGACATTTTGAGCTTCTACGGGGATAACAGTTCACTCTCGACGACAAACTTGGAGAACTTTTTATACCTCATCACCTCCCGTCGAGCTCCAGCATCAGTAGACAGCGAGGCGAATCCGCTAAGGAATGCTGAGGTAAAGCTGAGGAACTGTGTCACTCTATATCTACACTGTTTTATACTCCCCTGTTTAGCCTATTTCCATATACATGTTTATTCACTTTTGTTTTAGATTCTGTTTGACTAATTTTACAAAGTTGTGCAGTGTTTGTCTGCTTCAGATCTCCTGGATGCCTTTGGGCTCTCTAATGCATCTGAACTGACTGTAGATCAGCTAGAGCTCATATGCCCAGCTGTTCTTACCCAGGTTCTTCTCCCTTCCTGTCCTTACATGACCCCCTCAACCCTAACCATTGATCCTCAAGGTGAGTGCATACGAAAACCATCTCTTATTTTACTTTTCCCAGATTGCACTTTTTTTTTTTTTTTTTTAAAGCCGGTATTTTCGTTACTGCCCCTCATAGCGACATGTCCATTTGTCCTCTACTTCTCAGTGGCCACTCTTTGAGGATTACTACATGAGTGAATGTGGTCACTTTGTGTAGTTTTTTCATATCCATAATCCAAGATTGCTTTCACTGAGGCATGCCATAAGCTTTTTATTTATTTATTTATTTTAAATACCACCCCCATGATTCTCATACATTGTTTCAGTCTCTAAATAACAAGAAATCGAATCTAGCTGGTATTTTTAAGTCATTCGAATCATTTCAGATTGATATTGCCGTCAGTGTCGGTGTACAGTGTTTGCATACATTTCCCAGAAGCAGCGTCTATCACATCTTATACCTTTTCACCTGTCAGTAGAGTACATGTGATATCAAGCAGGGCTGTGGAATTTCCTTCACCTTCTCAGTTCTCGCTTAATAGAGGAACCACTCTGTCCTGTAACCAATTCATATGGAGATTTCCAAATCTCTAGTGGATTTTTGTGAAGGAAAGTGTATAAGGAAATGTTGCTTTACTGCCAGGATGATCATTTAATGTTAATTCTTCAACAGACCTCAGTGAAATCTCGTATAGTGATTCTAGTTTGTGTTTTAGATCATGTCCCTAATCTGTATCTGTCTCTCTTTTTCAGTTTGGGGTTATAGTTTCTTGGCTGTGACAATAATTAACTTGGCTTCTCTACTGGGGTTACTCTTAGTTCCCTTCACTAAGAAATCCTACTTCCCAAAAGTGTTAACCTACTTCATTGGGGTGGCCATAGGAACATTATTCTCCAATGCTGTACTGCAACTTATCCCAGAGGTAAGAAGGAAGCAAGAAGGAGCAGAAAAATAATCAAAGATTAATAAGAGGGTAAACAGTAAATTACAGTAAAAGAATCCAAATAGACAGTGATTCAACTGGGGAAAAAGAATTAGGCTAATAAAATCAACCCAAACCACTGTATTGTGTTCAAAAACCTGAACATCCATATCTTTTGTTTAACAGGCTCTTGGATTTGACCCAAAAGTTGATAACTATGTGTCAAATGCGATTGGGATTTTCGGAGGGTTCTACCTCCTGTACTTTACAGAAAGAGTCTTAAAAATAGCACTGAAAGCAGATCCAGAGGTGAGAGTTCAACCACATCTGGATTCAAAACTGGTTATTAGAAGATGAGTAAGAGCTCACTGTACCTCCTTTTCTACCTCTATACAGCATTGCCATAGCCACTTCCCTTCACTGCAGACTAATGATGTAACCATCACCAGCTTCAGCAATGACGTTATCATAAACAACATGACAAGTGACGTCATCACAAACAACGCCAACCATGACGTCCTACCAAACAGCCCCAGTGAGAAACCGAGCCAGCCAACCGTGAACCTAGCCAGTGAACAGGTAGCCTTGACAGCTTATACATATTATCACACACCTTACCCTGAACAAATATGAGATTTTTACAGAAATCAGTCCCAAGTTCCTCATTCCTTCATAATTACTCATGGCTCAATAATATATTAACCCGAGTATTGGATACTAGAATACGCTAGATGTTTTTTGTCCTACATTTCCCACATATTTTATCTTGTGTCTATAAAGCCGGGCTGTAGTGTACTGGTACATCAGGTTGGTGTTATCAGACTGATGGTTTAGTGTCTAATAATACCTAATGATTAACAGAACACATTAAAGCCTTTCACGGTTTATATACAATATATACAATATATAATGTTTACTCTCTGCTTTAGTTAGCCTTGAGATTCTTTCTTAGTTTGAAGTTTTATCTTTTTTTATTTGAATATATTTTTATGGTTTGGTTTTTCTGTGTTATACTTGTGCTTTGTGTCTCATCTTGTGTCATAACCCTATGATAAATAGTATAACTATTATTAAACTATAATAAAACAATAAATTTTAGTTACATAGTGCCTTTCAGAATTTTAAAATAGAGCTCAAAGTGTCTTACAGTGGAAAAAAAAAATATTTGAAAGAATAGGTAGTCAAAAAAATAAAATAATAAAATAGGCAAATAATAAAAATGCAATAAATGATAGCAGTGACAGAGAAAATAAAACAATAACGATATAAAATGTAAGAATATATAAATAAAGTGTGTAAAAATAGAATAAACCTGCAATAAATAATGTAAAAGTAAGGTGCCAGTAAAAGGAGAGCAAATAATAAACACTAGTTTAATGCTAGAGTGGAAAAATGTTTTAGAAGTTTTAAAATCAGTAGTAGATGGAGACAGGGGAATGTTTATTCATTCCTGATGAATTTGTTACAGATATTTGGTGCATTAAACAAAAACTGCTTTGCCCCTGTTTTTAAGTTTCATATGTGGGATGTGGAGAAGGCTAGCACTAGATGATCTCAAGAATTTGGAACATAGTTATCAGGCATCCCTGAATATCTGACAACTATGTTCCAAATTGCGCCCTGAGATTATCTGAAGTATGAATCTTAAAAGGAGTGGTGAGGCAGATTTTTGTTTTTATGCACCAAAGATCTGAAAATTATATAGTGAGTTCTAAAGGAAATAGGCAGTCAAGCGGAGTTAAAACTGGCCTAATATGATCTTATTTTCTTGCATGTGTTAATATCCTTGGTGCTGCATTTTGCACATCTTGTAACCGGAGATAGGATGTTATATCTTAGGTGCTATATATGCGGTTTATAAATTAAGTCCAGAATCACACCAAGATTTC
Organism: Pangasius djambal; assembly: GCA_022985145.1. NCBI lineage: Eukaryota > Metazoa > Chordata > Actinopteri > Siluriformes > Pangasiidae > Pangasius > Pangasius djambal. Next base: position 20,090,336 of record CM040977.1, read on the forward strand.
TAACTTCAGCTTTTGTCTGTAGAGCCAGATTTGCATGTCTGTTGTATATCTTTTTCTTTTTGTTCACTGCCAATTACATGCATTTCCGTCTTGAATTCATTTAGTTTAAAAATGTGATTTCATCCAGCCAACAATGCTGAACAGACACGTTATCATCTTATCATGAGTAATGACATCTATCGCTACAGCTTTGTATCGTTGTGTACTATGTGCATAGCAATGAAAATTGATTCCATGCATAATAATAATAATAATAATAATAATAATAATAATAATAATAATCTGACTCAGTGGTGACATAAAAAGAAAATAAAAGTGGCCAAAGTACAAAGCCCTGTGGTATACCTCAGAGAATATCATGCTTATCTGAGGCATTTAGAAAATATTGTCTACCAGTTAAATAGATAAATATATGAGCTACACTATGTGGCCAAAAGTTTGTGGACACTAGACCATCAAACCCATATGTGGCTCTTCGCCAAACATGTTGCCACAAAGTTGGAATCACACAATTCTGTAAGATGTCTTCGTATGCTGTAGCATTACAGTTTCCTTTCACTGGAACTAAGAGGCCCAAACCTGTTCCAGCATGATAATGTCCCTGTGCACAAAGCGAGAGTGTGGAAGAATGTCAATATCCTGCACAGAGCCCTGACCTCAACCCCAGTGAACACCTTTGGCATGAACTGGAATGCTGACTCTGTACCAGGCCTCCTCACCCAACATCACTGTCTGACTTCACTAATGCTCTTGTAGCACAAATTCCCACAGCCATGGTCCAACATCTAGTGGAAAGTCTTCCCAGAAGAGTGGAGGTTATTATAACAGCAAAGGGGGACTAACTCTGGAATGGGATGTTCAACAAGCACAAATGGGTGTGATGGTCAGGTGTCCACATACTTTTGGCCATATAATGTATAATGTTAAATACAGCAGTCAAGTAAGAAATAAAGCAACAGGCTAATGTTGTCATAAGAAGATAATCTACACCAGGATGGTGTACGTAGTAGCTATAAACAGTCATTTCTTTACCTGCTTCTTTTTTTCTTTCTTAATAAGAAAAAGAAAAATGCAGTCTGCCATGTTACAGAGAAACTGGAAAGTATAAAAATCTTCTGTCCTGTAGAAAACGTACTGTTGCAAAGCAGTGATGCCCTGAGAGTGTTACCATAAAGTTTAAATTAACATCTCCTAACTGAAAACTTCACCATATCAACAAGCACACGTTTTTCTTCGTTAAATAACATGTCTTAATCCGTTTACTTAGTTTATGTGGAGTGTCCACCATACAAGTCCCTGTGATTGAATTGCTACTATAGAAACAATAACCTTTAGAATGTACACATTAATATAAACTTATCATTTATGTTACAGCCATAACTACTGTCAGAGAAAATCCATGCAAACCTCATGATTTGAGAATCTGGCTGCATTGTGGTATAAATCGAAAGTTTCGAACACATTGCCTGCATCTCAGATCATTTATTACTTTCACTAATGCTGTTTCAGTGCTATGATTTGATCTGAAACCAAACCAGAATTTTTCTTGACTTTTGTTTTCATTTAGCAAGTCATTGAGCTGTGAGAAGACTTTTTTCTCCAAGTATTTTTCTCAGAAGTGGAAAATTAGAGATACAGTCAGGTCCATAAATATTTGGACATTGGCAAAGTTGGATTTAATATGAGGGTATTTATATCCAAACTAGGTAAATGATGTAGGAATTACGGCAATTTTTACACGTGCCCCCCCCTTTTTAAGGGACCAAAACTAATTGGACAGTTGACTGCTCAGCTGTTCTGTGGAGTCATCCCCTTATTATTTCATGTACAAGCAGATAAATGGTCTAAAGTTGATTTCAGGTGAGGTATTTGCATTTTTTATCTATTGCTGTTAACTCTCAAGCCCAAAGAGCCGTCACTGCCAGTAAAGCAAGCCATCATTAGGCTGAAAGAATCCAAGCAAACCCATCAGTGAGATAGCTAAACCATTCCATGTGGCCTAGTATTGGAATGGGATTTAAAATACAGGTGGAAGAATTCAGCAGCGTGACAATTTTGACAAGCATCCATAGTGCTTTGCTGTTGAGTAAAAATAGAATACATCATTATTTATTCTTATATATTAGTGATTCACTAATTCACAATCATTACACAATGTGTATCTATGAAATAATCATTGGTTGATTTAGGATTTTAAAGGATATCAATAATTGGAAAAAAAAGTGCACTGTGTTCATAGGAATTAAAAAATTTTGAGATGTATGTCTCTTTGTATTATTTGATTATATAATACTGTGTATTATTTGTCAAAATAATTTGACATCTACCTATTAGCTATTACATTTTCCTGTTATTTTCTGTACTAATCAATGTCCTTAATGCCTCAATGAGTTTTTTTTTTTCCCTGTACAGCACTTCACAGTTGTGTGTATGTAGAGTATAAGTGTGTGCCCCTGCTTATATTTAGGAGACATGCATGCTAGTGGGATGTCGCTGGCTGCGAGGGGAAAAAGTGTCAAACATAAAAACAGTGGCTTGGATGATCACTCTGAGTGATGGATTGCATAATTTTATAGATGGACTGGCCATTGGAGCCTCCTTCACCGTCTCTCTTCTCACTGGCTTCAGTACCTCTATAGCCATTGTCTGTGAGGAGTTTCCTCATGAGCTAGGTAAGTCCAAAGTCCTTGGATTGTGAGGAATATCAGTCGCATTTAGGCAGGTTAAGTTGAATATTGTGTCTGTTTCCAACTGGCCTAGTTACGCTCTCTTTCTCTGTGTCCCTCTACCCTCTTGTTGTCTGTCTCTAGGTGACTTTGTGATTCTCTTGAGCTCTGGTATGAGTGTCCCTCAGGCAGTGTTTTTTAACCTGCTCTCTGCTGTGTGCTGTTATCTCGGCTTAGTGCTGGGCATCTTGCTGGGCAGCAGCTTCGCTCCAAATGCCATCTTTGCCATTGCTGGTGGAATGTTTCTTTACATCTCTCTGGCAGACATGGTAAGGCACATACAGTACCACATCTTAAAATAAATGGCATAACTGACAAAGAGTTTCTGTAATACAGTATTGTTGTGTATTTGAACCTTCACTTCGTGGCTGATTTCAGTTTCCAGAGATGAATGAAATAATGACCGCACATGCCAGAGGCCGCAGAGGGAAGATCTTATTCTTTCTGTTCCAAAATGGTGGCCTGCTAACCGGCTTTTCCATTATCCTCCTCATCACCATTTTTGCTGGAGACATCAATCTGGGATAAAGGGAACAATGAATATGAGTTCATTCCACACAACCAGGGACCAAATGGTTGATACCACAAGCGAAAATGAGACAATGTAAAGATCTATCATTTTAAAACTCTTGACTTGGACTCTATTCCTACTGTTTAACACAATAATGTATCTCATGTAACACTGTAGTACTAGGAAAAAAAGGAATTATAAATTATTTTTTGTAATTAAGCTGTGTACAGGGGCATTGCACACAAAGACGCTCCTATTTACTGTTTGTCTCCAAGCCTCTAAAAGGTTTCCTTCACCACCGCTAGGTTTTCAGACTTGACTTGTGGGCACATAAACAATATAAACTACTTTGGCAACTCTCTCAGGCAGTTATTTCCAGTGATACAAGACCAGGCCAGAGAGTAGAGACAGGCCACTGCTTTTAAAATGAATGGGGCAGTATGTACATTTCAACATGGCAACTGTATTCAGTCCTTATTGGTTTGGTAAAGATGTTAACAAAAAATCCTATTCTTACTCTGATGCATGTCCAGTTATACAGTGCTGTGAAAAAAGTATTTGTACACCCCCCCCCCCCCCGCCCCCCCCTTCCTGATTTCCTCTATTTTTGCTTTTCCTCCCCCTATACTAAAAGGTTTTAGATCTTCATACAAAATAAGGAAACACAAAAGATAATTGGAGGAAAAAGGTTATGCAAGGCCTATATCACCCATGTGAAACAAATTGTTCCCCGTGAACTTAATAACTGTTAATAACTGTTTGTGTCACCTTTGACAGCAACACCTGTAACCAAATGCTTCTGATAATTGGAGATCCGTCTCTGACATCGCTGTGGAGGAATTTTGGCCCACTCTTCTTTGCAGAATTGCTTTAATTCAGTCCTGTTGTTGGGCTTTCTAGCATTAACTGCCTGTTGAAGGTCCTGCTACAGCATCTCAATGGGGTTGAAGTCAGTACTTTGACTAGGTCACTCCAAAACCTTGTTTCTTTTGGTTGGACCATTCAGGGGTGGACTTGTGCTTTGGATTGTTGTCTTGCTGCATAACACAATTGTGCTTAAGCTTCAGGACTGATGATGATGAACGGACATTGTCCTTAAAGATTTTCTTCCGGCCACTTCTGGGAAGATTAACCACTGTTCAGATTTCCTCCTTTTGGAGATAACGGCACTCACTGTGGTTTGCTGGAGTCCCAGAGCCTTAGAAATGTCTTTGTAACTCTTTCCAGACTGATATATGTCAATAAATTTATTTCTCAGCTCTTCTAGAATTTCATTTGATTGCAACATAGTGGGCTGCTTGTTGAGACCATGTAGTCTGCTTCACATTGCTGGAAAGGTTCTGTTTAAGGGATGGTTAGATTCAACAGGGCTGGCAGTAATCTAGCTTGAGCGAGTCTAATCTATTTCAACCCAATTATCAATCAAATATTGTTAATTGTTTGATTGAGTAACTAAGTGTGACAAATATGCAAAGACAAGAAATCAGAATGTGCAGGAAAGCAAATACTTTTTCACAGTACAGTAGGGCACTTTGCTCCGTTATAGAGAAATAACGGAGACCACACATTATTTACAGCATTTACAGCATTTCTCAGATTTTAACAGCAATTCTAAATCTGTGTTTGTCAATCATTTCTGGGACATGGAGGTTTTGCCCCATGCCTTGCATCACTGAAAATAGCCAAGATGGCTGCAAAATGGGCTTGATGATTCCAACCTCACTTATATGGTGATCATTGTGATTATCATCTGGCGCAGTGTACTATACAGCCAATAGAAAACCAGTTAGGATTGACTTTGGGGCTCGGCTTGTTAGCAAGCTCACCTGAAGTTTAGCTAATCTGGATTGTATGATTTATTTCCATTCCAGTCCACAAACCTGTATCAGGGTCTAAGGTGAAGTGAATATTGTATTAGTAAGATATTAGCCAAAGTGGTGCCTTTGAATAGACGATATGGAACACAAAACTTGTATAGCTTCTCTGTTTTTACAGATATGTCCATGTATGTGAGCCACAATAAATCACATCTCCTCTGTATTACCTTTTTTCATATCAAGTCAACAGATTAGTTATGAAGTATGATTGCTACATATGACAGGTGAGAAAACTAAAGCAGGTGTCTGTTAGGAGACCCTTTGTAATATTAATCAAAAAACAGTCAAGACTGTCACAGAGGGGGGGCGGTTTGCTTTATCAGTGTATGAATCTGGACTTTTATTATTATTATTATTTTTTGGTCATTGCGCCTTCACCAACAAGCCAAATGGCTCTTTTTTAAAGAAGAAGATTCACTGACAGCAAACCTGACTTCCCTAGATACCAAGATACAGTCCAGGCTGCTCGAGCTGGTAGACCATCTCTGATTTAAAAAAAAAAAAAAAAAAGCCATTGGGCTTGTTGGAAAGGTGTAATGAGAAAAAAATACAAGTCTATCAGATTTATACACTGATATGTGCGCAGATGTAGCAAACCGCCATCTCTGCGACAGTCCTGACTTTTTTTTTTAAAACTAATGTCATAAAAGTTCTCTGAATACAAACATTACATTATGATTAAGTTTTCTCTCCATGTGAAAAGCAACATTCAAATGTCATAACACATGTCAACTTCATATGAAGAAGGTAATACAGATGAGATAAGGTTAATGGTGGATTAGCTACATGGACAAATCTTTCTGCAGTCTTTATGAAGGATTTAAATCTAGCTAGATATTAGTAAACAAAAAAGAACCCAAAACCCTACCAATTTCCTCTGGAATATAACAGTTGTGACTAAATCACTGGAAACACCTCTTCTCACTTTTACGTTTCATCCATATTTGGTGGAATATGTTAATAATTTTAATACAAATGACTGTAAATTTATTTTTGATTGGTTTCTGTACAATTTTTTAAAATATATATAAATAAAACAAGACAGAGACTTTTACTTTGACACTGTGATGAGCGTTTACCCCCGCTGGAGAGCGCTAAAGCTTACTAACAGCTAAGAGAAGAAGAAGAAGAAGAAGAGGAAGAGGAAGAAGGATTGGGTTGCATTCCGGAAAAGTTAGTGAATAAAAAAATAAAATAAAATAAAAATAAAACATTGGTAAACACATTACTTTTTATAATTATTATTTTTTCACAATATTTATCGAACTCCGTGACTGTATTTTAATGTATTGCATGTTTTGTATTCATTGTTAGCAAGTAGCACTCGGTTCGCCTTGCCAAAGTAATTACCTTTACATAAAACACACAATGAAGGCATTTAGTGCTGAGGATTTGGTTCATAATTAAGTGTTTGAAATATCCTGGGATAATGGGAGAATTCAGTGTTCATATTGCTCTGAAGTTTATGGTTTAAGGGGAGAGGAGTCAGCTGACTGTGTACACTTCTAACACTTTAAGTCTAAATGAAGTCTATACAGTCCTACTGAAGACAGAAGGTCAAGCCTCACACCATTTATGACCTGTTAACATGGCTGCTAGGATGCAAACAGTATTACCAATGGTTTTGATTTAAAAAAAAAAAAACCAACTCTAGTGAACCAATTCATTTTGCTTAGCAAAGCCCCTGTAGAAACCTTTAGATCATTAAATGCTTTCTTTGTGACTCAGGATTTGTGTTTACAGTCAATGATTAGCTAGAAACCATGATCTCTGTAAACACTGTACAGTTTGTTGTGAATGCATTAATGCTGTCAGCTCAAAGTTTCCTGTTTATGGCTGCCATTTTAAAGCTCACCTATTCAGCCCTGCAGCTACTTACTCAGATTTTGGAGTGTAATCAGTGGCACTGTGTGTATTTGGTTTGAAGGCCATGGCAGAAGTGCAGATTCGTCGCTATGAGGACGATGATGAGGAAGACGTGAAGGAGGTCTTCACACTTGGAATGAGTGAGCATGTGCCATCCTCATGCATGCATGTACTGAAACAGCCGCCCACCCAGATGTTGCTAGCATGTGTGTTCTGCGCTCTGCTGGCCAGCTCTAAGTCCGTCTTGCTGCCCATCCTGGCTGTTACGCTGCTGCTGGCTGCAGGGCGCCAGGGAATTAGTTACATGTTCTCCAGCTACATTCAAGTTTCCCTGCGTAAAGACCTTAACAATATCCGGGAAACGTACTTGGAGGCGGCCAACTCCTGCTTTTGGGTGGCCGAGTGCCAGGGTCGGGTGGTGGGCACAGTGGCGTGCCTACCTGCCGAGCGCAATGAGGGCTTCCTGGAGCTTAAGCGCATGTCGGTGAAGTACTCTCACCGTGGGAGGGGCATCGCCAAAGCCCTGTGCCGCACTGTGGCCGACTTTGCTAAGCTGCGGGGCTTTCCAGCTGTGGTGCTCTATACTTCAGTTGTACAGACAGATGCTCATAAGCTGTATGAAAATGTGGGCTACAAGAAGGTCCGAGAGTTTGTCGTCCCAGAGTTCATCGCCAAGATCACCAACTTCACTTTATTCGAGTACAGGCTTGACCTACAGCAGCCTGGAAACTAAATGAGAATGTGGTTCACTTTACTTAAAAAAAAAAAAAAAAAGTGTTGCCCCATTCACTTATTCTGTTCATGTATTTCAATTCCATCAGTGGCCCCTCAAAGTGTTTGAATGTGGAAGGGGATAGTTGTTATATTTTATGTTTATTGAATCATTCCGGTGTAAAGATGAAAACGCATAAAGTCCACAGTTAACTTGGCATTCAGCCATTGATTAGAATCATAATCACAAATATCCTGAGGTAAATATCCCAAATACATTCAAGTACAACTCACAGGTACCTCTGTTCCTCTGTTTTCCTCAAATTGTACTTTTCAGCTCACATTCTTCTGTTTTGACACTAACACCCTATAACACATTTTTAAGTAATTACTGATCGTTATATAGAGCATTTCAGGTGATAGATTATAGCTCCTTTTAGGAGAGTCACCAACCGGTCGCAGTCTGTTAGGAAACATAACTTTATCCATTCAATGTACTGTATGTCATTTAAAAATAATTAATAGTAAGCAGATTTCTGTGTTAATCTTCATGTAATTATTGACCCCTAGAATGCAGTCAGGCATGCATTTGGGTTGATTTACCTGTAATTTGCCTGTAATTAAAACCTTTTTTTGCACAAAAACTTTTGTGACTGTGTTATTACTTTAGACATGGCCTAGGAGGAGCTGTTTTTTTAAAATGGAGGCAGCCATTGTAAGGCAGCACTGCTGGCTCAGAATGGAAGAAAATAATCATGTGATAACATACAGGAAGTTTTGAATTTTCCACTCATCTTCGTGAGTTTAAATCCCAGCACCACCAAGCTGCAGCTCCTAGGCCCTTGAGCAAAGCCCTTTACCCTCAACTGCTCAGTTGTATAAATGAGATACACGTAAGTTGCTCTGTATAAGGGTGTCTTCTAAATGTAAAATGCTTTTGTTGTTTAATGGACACAGAGATTGACTGTCTGATCAGCAGAAGGAACTGTGTAAGGGTAAGCTTTTTGCCAGATTGTAATTAAGTGTATTACAACATTTAGATATTTTCAGTGTCTTATTGTCTCTCAGATCTTGTAAGGATAATTACAAAAGAAGCTTAAAACAGATCACCCAGATAATACTGCTGCTCTGTTTTTCACCTGAGTACACAGCAATACTAGACAGTATGCATGCTTGACTTTATGTGTATGCAACAATTTGTCTATCTATTCTTCCTGGTTCTGTGTCTCAGATGTGGTATCAAATCCGGGAGTATCAAGACATGGACTATTCTTCTGTGCGGGAGTTGTACTCTACAGGCTTCAGAGAGCATGAAGGAGCTGTGTGTGTCCTAGCCCTGAAACAGCACTGGGTTCAGACTGTGCTGCTAGGGCTCTTAATTCTCTTCCTCTTCCTGTTTGGCTCTCTTCTGGCCTCCATCCTGTGTCTCGGTGGAGTTCTGCTGGCTGGCAGGTTTGCTGTATCCTGTCTTTTTGAACAGGGAATACAGCTCGGGCTCAGCGAAGACCTTCAGGACATTCGGGCATCCTACATGCACCCAGGTCAGGTCAGCTGCTTTTGGGTAGCCGAGTCTAAGGGCTTCTTAATAGGAACAGTGGCAATATTACCCTGTGTGACAGAGCCTGGAGCATGGGAGTTGAAGCGCATCTCGGTGAGAAGAGAGTTTCGGCACCGCGGCCTTGCCAAAGCACTTTGTCAGACCGCCCTGGAGTTTGCTGCCAGGCATAAAGTAGAGAGGGTGGTGCTGTTCACCTCTCTGGTGCAGTCAGATGCCCTTAAACTCTACCACAGTCTGGGATTCCACATGGAGGAGGAGTTTGTTTGGCCATCACTTTGTGCCAGGCTCATCAACTTCCTTGTGTTTAAATATGCATATAAAGTAGCTATAAAATGAACAGAACATGGTGGTGGTGTTGAATTTTCAAAGAAATGATTACAGTAAACCTGGATTCTGGGGTCACTTTTGTGAACAGTTACAACATTGTATGTAAGGTGTTCCTTTTTGCTGTATTAATCATATTTACTATGATCACTCAGTGAAGCATGCTTAATACCTTTATTTTGTTCCACCATTACAACCTTAATAGTTAATCTTGTCATTGTTCATCTAAGAAATCTAATCTAAGAACATTCAATATATGTTTTAGTGTTTTTCCCATTTTTTATAAGGACAGTTGCTAAATTATTCATTGCACATATATCAAATCAGTATTTCTTCAATATAACATTGTATCTCTAAGAAAACCATAGTTTTCTTAGTGTAATGTCCCGACCACTGATGCTAAAAAATATATGCATGTTATATGTTAAAAAAAAAAAAAATCCTTATCTTGGGCTTTCTTGCCATACAAGAAACTCAGCCTGATAGCCTGGCAGATTCGATTATTGTCATTTAGTAAATGAACTAGTGAACTAGCAAGAGAAAGCTTTTTTTTGATAGAAACTACAGTGCACTCTAAGGGCGTCTGCTAAATGCCTTAAGTGTACATGTAACATAACATATGGGGTGATTTTTTCAGCCAATCAAAGCACAGCAAAACGTGTGTGTGTGTGTGTGTGTGTACATTTTATATATATATATATCTATATCTTCCCCAATCTGTTGCCACAAAGTTGGAAGCACACAATTATATAGGATGTCTCTGTATGCTGTAACATTACAATTTCCCTTCACTGGAACAAAGAGGCCTAAACATTTTCCAGCATGACGATGCCCCTGTGCACAAACCGAGCTCCATGAAGACATGTTTGCCAGAGCTTGTGTGGAAGAACTCGAGTGTCCTGCACAGATCACTGACCTCAACCCCACTGAACATCTTTGAGATGAACTGGAATGCAGACTGCACCCCACGCCTTCTCGTCTGACACCAGTGCCTGACCTCACTAATGCTCTTGTGGCTGAATGAACACAAACCCCCACAGTCTCACTCCAAAATCTACTGGAAAGTCTTCCCAGAAGAGTGGATGTTATTATAACAGCAAAGGGGTACAAAATCTGAAATGGGATGTTCAAGAAGCAAATATGAATGTGATGGTCAGGTGTCTGCACTTTTGGCCATATAGGGTGTGTGTGTGTGTGTGTGTGTGTGTGTGTATGTATGTATGTATGTATGTATGTGTATATATATACACACACACACACACACACAGTATATAAAGACGACTGAGTACCAGGCTGACTGTTGATCGTAGTAAAATACAATTAGCTGGCTGTAGAATAATCTGTGGCGTATAGAGTTGACGGAAACTCCACACACATTACATTACAAGCCTGATTGGTTGTGGATTGCGGATTGGTTGTGTTTAGCCAGTGCAGCCTCTGACGCAGCGCAGTACCGGAAGTAGCCACGCGAGCTCTCACATCTCCACTGTATGGGAATGAACAGAGCGGCCCGCGTCCACATATAACCTGGTGTAAAACAGCGGGGTAAGTTGTTAACCATGCTCCAGAAATAAAAAAGCATGAACAACAGAACCGTCTCGGGCCTCCGGCTTGCATATCTGTCAAGTCTCACAGTTTGTTTTTGCCTTTGTTGCTGTCTTACGGCGGTGAATGCAAATCTGACGGGTTTTTAATACTCAAATCATAACAAACACTAAAAAAAACCCCCACTGCGCTCAGTAACCTGTTGAGCTCCACATTCTGAGGACAGTCCAGTTGGATCTGTTACAGAGATGGACTCTGGCTGACAGGGATATTGTCAGTCACATGTATGATAGTTAGCTAAAGCTTTACTTTCCCTGACCCGGAATAAAGCGCTGACTGAGAGGGATTTTATTTTCCGTTACACAGCAGAGTGGTTAAGGTGACAGGTGCATTCTCAGTATCTTTACTACCTCAGTAACAACTGCAGGACAGCTAATCCATTTGAAGCAACAAAGTATTAAGAGCGTTGATGTCAATTTTAAGGGACTTTCCTTTTATTTTTATGCTAAATATAAATATATAAAATGTTTACATTTGTATAAAAAAAAATCTCTCCATGCAAATCCTTTAATTGCCTGTAGAGGGCATAGAAATAACATAATTCTGGTATTGAGGGTGGAGGTGGATGGGAGTAGGGGTAAAAACAACAACAACAACAAAAAAAAATCAGCTAGAAAGCTAGCCTATTTAATCATTCATTCATTTCCAGTAACTACTTTATCCTGGTCAGGGTTGCGGTGAAGCCGGACACTATTCTGGAAGAGCTGGTTGCAAGCCAGGGACACACCCTGAATGGAACACAGGGGAACATGTACACACACACACACACACACACACACACGTTCACAAAAGGTACTGCACAGATAATTTATTTCCCCCACACTAAAGGCAATGTAAATTTCCCTTTAAAGGTACCAAAGGTACCATCGAAGGTGCCGAAGGTACACATAATGTGCCAAAGATGTCAGGTCTAATAACCTTTAACCCCTAATGTCCTTTTTTTATTATGAATATACACTGCCCTCCAAAAGTTTGGAAACGCCTGAACAAAATAGGGTTTTTGGGCAATATCAGCATAAATCCTCTTTAGTTAGTGACCATTTTGCATTGATAATAAGGGACAACACAAACTATGAAAACATATTTTATTAAATAAAAAGTTTATGAACATAAACATGAACATAACATAGAAAAATACTCAAATT
>CM040977.1:20106815-20143638 GCA_022985145.1 Pangasius djambal
AAAAAAAAAAAAAAACTGTAGTAGCTCCTAAAACGTGCATGCAGACAGTTTAATGACATTTCACCAGCATGATCTCCATATAAAATAACAGTCTTACAGAGAAATAGAGAACTGCTAGTTTGATGTTTTTTTCAGTATCTTAAATGCAGGATACAATAAATGATGAGTTTACGGTTTCTGTACAAATGAGTGTGTGTGTGTGTTCATGTTTATTTATTCATGTTTCCTGAACCATCTTAATGGGATTGTGGATGATCACATATCGTAGCCTTAAAGAATAAAAGAGCACACACACACACACACACACACACACACACACACACACACTAAGTTTACCCATGCTGCAAAAAGAAGTAACGGTAAGCGAGGGTTGCTTGCTCCAAAAGATTTAATTTCAAACAAACAGCAAATATTTGCTCCCAGTGAGGCCTGTGCCACAGCGCATGTACACCCATATTTTTGCCCATGATACTCACACACACACACACACACACACACACACACACACACACAGTGGTCCCTTAGACAAAACATACATGAAACATATATGAAATAGCACTCCTGTGTTATTCTGTGTCTAATTATTTAGTAGCTGCAGTGAAAGCACAGTCTTGCTTAGTCATTAAAACAGTTCACACTTTCTCTTTCCTTTTAGTCACCTCCCATATTTGCTGAGTCACTATCATAACTCATTGGTCCTTTTACTGGAGGAGTTTATAGATTAAAATCTTCCTGTCTCTGTATAGTAATTGTTTTTCTCAGGTTAGATGCTATGACCTTTGCATACCCATGTATGAATTCATGAAAGAAATGTAATTCACCTAGTTCCTGCACTCTTGTTCTATTGTCAGTTGATCATATATCTATTAGTAATTTATGCTTGCAAATGCATAGATGCCATCATCGATTGATTATAAGCTATACTATAGTGAAATTATAATACATGCACTCTGAGACTTGTTGAAAGCTTGAAGCTTTCCTAAAGAATGAACATTATTTTTGACTGTCTCTTTTGCTCTTGCTCTTGGCACAACAAAAAAAGAGTATCTGACTGAACAGAAAATGAATATAGAACATGTCTCTGAAGACCTGCATCCTTGCTAGTTGTGTGCTATGAAATGAATGCAGGTATTTGGACTACTTTCTCTGAGATGTGTGTAGAAGAGTTGCAGGATTTGTTCAGTCGGAGTCATACTTTGAACTGAAATTTGAAGTGAAAATTTGATTTATCAGTTCTGCGCTATGGTGCTGGTTAGTACTACCCACACTATTTCCCTCTTCTCTTCCAGTGGGCAGAGCAGTATTTTGCAGATCAGACATTATTAAAGAAATAAACTACAATGTGCAGATTATGCTTCACCCTGTCTTACATGTCATACACAGTATATATTTTGGATTGTATGAACAATGGGATTTAGTTTTATTAACAGACACATACACCTTCTCCTATTCTGTCCTCAAATGCCCCATTTGTATAGTCTCTCTTTCTCTCTCTCCCTGCCTGTCTCTCAGACCACTAGCAGTGGCAGCAGCAGGATGAGTTCAGATGGAGGAGGACGGCCAGTGAAGGTGGGCTCTGTCGTGGAGGTCATTGGAAAGGGTCATCGTGGCACTGTGGCCTACATCGGCAATACGCTCTTCGCCTCAGGGAAATGGGTGGGAGTCATCCTGGAAGAGGCCAGAGGCAAGAACGATGGCACAGTGCAAGGCAAGCGCTACTTCACCTGCCTTGAGAACCATGGGATATTTGTGCGGCAGTCGCAGGTAAACAGATTGCTGACATTGCTTACATGCTATGCCAACGCGTATTGTAAGAATGAGTATACATGGAAGTTGGAAACTATGCACCTTATCCTCTTACTCTAATGTAGATCCAGTTGGTGGAGGATGGGGCAGACACAACATCGCCTGACACTCCTGAAGCTGCCACATCTAAAGTGCCTAAGCGAGGTGAGCTTCTTTTTCTGGGGATTCATAGGTATGGTATACAGATTGTGTTTCATATATGTGTATAGACACAATTATACTGTAAATTTGTTACAGTCTTGTTGGATTTTATGCATATGACCTTCAAAGTTTTTTTAGTCTTTGTACCTTGCCTTGTCCACAGAGATTCTGGAGGTTCCCAAGTCCAATAAAGTGGTGAGTGCCAGGTCTTACAAAAAAAAAAAAAACACACAATAGGTTTGTGTGTATCCGTGTGTATGGGTTTTATATATATATATATATATATATATATACGGTCCTCTCTGAAACTATTGGAACAGCAAGACCAATTCTTTTATTTTTGCTATACACTGAAGACATTTGGGTTTGAGTTCAAAAGTTGAACATGATATAGGAGGTGATAGCTCAGAATTTCAGCTTTTATTTCCTGATGTGTTAAACAACTTAGAACACAGCACCTTTTGTTTGAACCCACTCATTGTCGAGTGATCAAAAATATTGGAACATGTGACTGACAGGTATTTCTTGTTGCCCAGGTATGCCCTGTTAAATTGAATGTTTAAACAATTAATAGCTCTGATTGTCTTCTCTTGGTTTGACCCGTGGGTTTTGCCTATGAAGACTGCATTTGTTGTTAAAATGGATAAACCAACATGAGGAACCGAGAGTTGTTTATGTAAGAAAAGCAAGTCATTCTGAAGCTGAGAAAAGAGGGAAACGTGATCAGAGCAATTGCACAAGCACTCTGCATAGCCAATACAATTTTTAATGTCCTGAAAAAGAAAGAAACCACTGGTATACTAAGAAGCAGACACTGAACAGGTCGGCCAAGGAAAGCAACAGTGAGAGCTGTGAAGAAAAACCCAAAAACAACAGTCAGTGACATTACCAGCAAGAGAGCAGAAATATAGAGGCCATACCATAAGATGAAAACCACTCATCAGCAGTAAGAATCAGAAGGTCATATTGAAATTCGCAAAGAACTACAGAGATGAGCCACAAAAGTTCTGGAACCAAGATTAACCTCTACCAAAGTGATGGAAAGGCCAAAAAGTGTGGAGAGAGAAAGGACCTGCTCACAATCCAAAACATACGAGCTCATCGGTCAAGCGCAGTGGAGGTAGTGTCATGGCTTGGGCTTGCATGGCTGCTTCTGGAACTTCTGCTCACTAATCCTTATTGATGATGTTACTCTTGATGGGAGCAGCAGAATGAATTCAGAAGTCTACAGAAACATTCTGTCTGCCAATTTACAGAGAAATGCATCCTGTCTAATTGGGAGGAACTTCATCATGTAGCATAACACACTTCCAACACAACAAAGGACTTCATCAGGGGGAAAAGTGGAAGGTTTTAGACTGGCCAAGTCCATCACCAGACCTTCGCCCAATCGAGCATACATTTCATCTCCTGAAGAGGAGACTGAAGGGAGAAACTCCCCAAACTAACAAGAACTGAAAGAAGCTGCAGTACAAGCCTGGAAAAGCATCACAGAAGGAGAATGAAATAGTTTGGTGATGTAAGCGGGTTGGCGGACTGATGAAGTTACTGCAAGCAAGATATATGCAACTAAATATTAAGTGCTATTTACTTTAATTTACTTTAAGACTGTCTGTTCCTATACTTTTGCTTACCTAAAAATCGGGTGAACTCCCACCACAGGTGTATAGAAAAAACAAAGGAATTGGCCTTGCCGTTCCAATACTTTCGGAGGGGACTGTATGTGTGCTATTGCTCAGTTTTACCTGATCATTCATTCTGTGTCTTGATCTAATTGGCTCTGGTGTCTATTGGCTATATAGAAAGTGGACATTGTTACCTTTTGTATCCACCAGAGGGGGTCATTGTTACAGGTTCTTTGGAAATATTCCTCCTCTCTCATTCAGCTGACATTCAACTATCATTGTACATGTTTGTTCCTGTTAGAAGGCATTGCACGCCTTTATTAGTGTAAACATTATTGCAGCTTTTCATAAATGCTTACACATTGAAGTTTTGTAATCACTGGCAAAGATTTCTCAATAATGAGGTTTAGATATTTTGCTGTAGCCATTTTCACAAACCTCTAAACACATTTTTACTATAAATGACTGTCATTACAAACTCCATACACACCATTGATTTTGTGAAACACTTTTCAAAGTGCTCCAACTCTAAACAGCTTTCATGATAGTCTCATTACATTTATTTTAAACTTATACAGAGATCTAAATGCTATATAGAAAGTATAACAGAAAGTGTACTGCATTCTTTTTATGCAGTATGTGGGTACACCTGCCAACCAAGAATATATACTGGAAAAGGTTGGAAGAAACAGAGGTTGAGCAAGAAGATAGTATAGAGACTGAGCTACAGTTAGAAGGAGAGCTAAACTCAAACGGCACTTTATTAGGAACACTTGCACATTCATGCAGTTATCTAATCAGCCAATTATGTGGCAGCGGCACAATGCACAAAATCATGCAGATACAGGTCAAGAGCTTCAGTTAATGTTCACATCAAACATCAGAATGGGGGAAAAGTGTGATCTCTATGACTTTAACTGTGGCATGGTTGTTGGAGTCAAATTGTTGTGTGAAATTCTCATGGTGGAATTTTATTGTGATTATTTCTTTTTTAGATGAGGTTTAAGTTTATATCCTGCATTTCACAGTACACAGTGGTTTGCAAAATATGTACAGTTTTGAGTTATATGTTGGGGAATTTGGGAGCAGTGACACTGTTTCTGAAACATGTGTAAGCAATTGAGAAAAACTGGAATGAATGAAAGATATTTAATCATTTACCCCCACATACACTCAACAATATTGGTACCCTTCAAGAGAATGTGCAAAAGCAATTAGAGAATCTACTTAACAGTTTTTCTAAGAAAAAGAAACAAACAAACAAGCAAACAAATAAATAAATAAACTTATTTCGTTAAACCACCTATAACCACAGAAGTGTAATATTTAACTGCAAATGCGTCTTTTAAAAAAAAAAAAAGACCCCAAATGTATATACAAAATCACATGCACAAATCTAAGAATGCAAAGAAGCTTAAAATGCGTAAATGCTGGCAGAAGGTGGTCAGATATGAAGCTCGCATGGCAAAGAACTGCAAAGTCAGGCATATTGGACATGCGTTCATTCATCTTCAGTATCTGCTGTATCCTGGTCAAAGTCGAACACCTCAGGAACTGACTATATCGTTGTCTCCAAAATTGCTAGACATTATAAGAAGAGGCTCAGTGCTGCTATTCTCTCTAAATCATAATTGTAGGGATGCTCGAAACAAGCATTTTTTTTTTAATAGAAAAAACATTGCACAACTTAAGACGTCTTAAAAAATAAAAATAAAATAAAACCAACCATGTCACTATATGTTTAAGCTCAGGGTGTCACTCAATGAATGTGCTGTTTCTATATTAACTATTGCTAATTTTCATGAAGGGTGTCAATAATTATAGAGTTGACTGTATTCCATCTCAAATTCAACCAGTACACACACATTCATGTACTCCCTGTTGGGCTCTCCCTCTTTCCTTTATACTGAAGATAGAGAGGGTCAGTGTGGTATGTGTATGTGTGTGCATTTCACTTCCTCTTACAATACTCTGATCGATTGACCTTTGACGTCTCACCTCTTCCTCCTTCCTCTGAGCATGCAGCGAGGAACCAAACCCAAAAAGGTGCTGCATGTTTCTCTAACCTCCCTTAATGTAGACCACGCTACACACACCACCGCTCCGCCCAGAGCCGCTGCATGCTGTCAAACCCTGTTATAAACACACCCAATGTAACTGTGTGTGTTTGTACTCCTTGTCAATCTGTTCTTGTCTGCTGGTCCTGTGCATTCTGTTTGGAAGAGTTTGTGGTAAGCTGTATAGGTGTGTAAACATTCAGCATGTGTATATAGAAGCAGAGAGGCAGCGAGAGAGAGACTGGACTACAGTATGCAAGTTTATTTGGATATCATATGACAAAATGCAAAGTTGCCAATAGACACCATGTACAGTCTGTTGGTCTGGAGTCATCATTACAGCATCTTGATTAGCATTTGATTAGCATTCAGGCTTGAGCCAGTATTCGTGTTTCTGCCTAAGCGCTTTAATGAACGTTAGACAGGAGTTCCTCACTGAAAGGTCCGTTAACTTTGAACATCATTAAAAAGAATAAAGGACAAATAAAGTAAATAATAAAGTTCTCAGCTCACATCTGCCCTTTTCTAATGGAGCATGTGCTGTCTGAGTGCTCATGCTCTCTGAAGCAATTTATGACAGTGTTCAGCCTGTACACTGGCGCAGACTGCCACGGGTCACTGCTTAAATATCGAGCTCTCAGAATCACATCTGCAAAGTCTCTTCTTATTAACATCAACATTCAGTTGGTATTTTAGACCAGAGGCTGCTTGTGTGCTGTACCAGACAGTGGTATATGTATTAGTAATGTAGACATAACAGAGCTAAAATAATCTTTCTCTTGGGTTAAGAAGTACAGAGCATCAGATACAGTAGTAGGCAACTAGTAAGCAACGTAAAGCATTATTTATAATACCTAAAATGTTCTTTCAGTGATATTTGAGCCACTACTTAGGGAGGTCATACTCCTACTGCAGCTCTCTTGGGCTTTTGTTCATTGTTTCATGAGTGCATGGTATTCGATTACTGATGTTTCAGCAGCACAGGTTATAGCAGTAACTAGAACTCTGTATTTCTTTTATATTTGGTAGCATTATTTATTTGTATATTTGTAAATTCTTTTCATTAATTATTCATTGATGTCATAACTGTATACATAATACATACAAAATACATTTATAGAAGTCATAAACAAACCAGTGCCATTTTACTATTTTTTTCTTTTTGAGAAATCTGAATATCCAGCATTGTAAGGATATTTTAATATATAGACATCTGATATGACCAGCAAACCTGTATACACACTACAGTACAGTTTGTAAATACACATTGTCAGAACATTTTATTTTTGTCTCTATACTCCACATTGGATTTGAAATGTAAATGCTTACTATGTGGTTAAAGTACAGAATATCAGATTAAATTTGTTAATGTTACATCCATCCATCCATTTTCTGTACGGCTTAACCTACACAGGGTCACGGGGGAGCCTGGAGCCTATCCTAGGGGACTTGGGGCACAAGGTGGGGTACACCCTGGACAGGGTGTCAACCCATCGCAGGGCAAACAATTGTACACACACACACACACACACACACATATCCACCACTGGCACACGTCTTTGGACTGGGGGAGGAAACCAGAGTGGCCGGAGGAAACCCCTGAAGCACAGGGAGAACATGCAAACTCTGCATACACAGGGTGGAGACGAGATTAGCGAGGAAAACGGGCTAACCACTAAGCCACTTTGTCCCCATTGTTACATACAATTTGTAGGAATTAGAGCCCTTTTTATACATATTAGGAAACCAAGGCTTCTTAGAAATCTGGGAACTCATATGTGACTTGTCTGGTTGCGTCAGTAGTTCATGCACAAGCAACCTAACAAATATAGAGCTGATTCTGGATCTGGCATTTTCACTTGGCGAGTCACATGTAAATTGTGAAGTTCTGGAACAATTTTTACAAAAAAAAAGTAAAGAATAACTTTTCCTATCACACAAGTGACATACAGTATAGTGTAATAGTATCACTTGTCTTTAATGCTAAAAGTGGAATGCTCTTAACTGGCTGAGTCAGTCACCTGACCTGATCTCTACTGCATATACATCTGACTTACTGAAACAAGTAGGAACTGAAAATGGCTGATAGTGCCTCTGCAGAGCTTGATCATGGAAGACACTCAAAGTCTGCTGATGACTGTGGGTTACAGACATCACATTGTCATACATTGCAAAAGATTTGTACCAAAAGCCTAAACACAATAATTTGATTTAAGATTATGTTAATGATATATACTTGACCCTGGAAATGGTGGGTTTATGTATATAAATTGGTTTTATTTTGCACAAAATAAAGTTGACATTCTGCACATAACCACATAGTCACAGCTTAATTTCAAATCCAGTGTGCTGAAGTACAGACCTTAACCAACAAACACGGTCACTGTTATTAACTGCACTGCAAGTTATTTGGGTGTGAAGCGGCGTAGTATGTGGTACAAAAGTCTGATTAGACTGAAAGAGTGATTTCAGAATGAAGTGAACAGACACACAAAGTTGTGGAATAAAACTGTTTAATTTGCTGAACAGATGTATAGGAAAGCAACTAAATTCACCATTCTCCACTCTTCTACTATCTCACCTACTCCATCTAATCTTCCCACCATCTTTCTGCACTCTGCAGAGCTGTAATCTGATCTATCACTCTGTCTCTAAACTGCGGTGCTCTCCTCTTCCCTTCTTTCACTCTCTGTGGAATCGATATTTGGATGATGCTACATCTGCTCACACTAAGTGTACTAATATACTGTATTTAAAACGCAGACCTAAAAGTAATGCATTAGGATCCCAGAACATTGGTTAAAAAGTGGATTCAAAATTGTGGCCTCTATGTAGACCACACATGTACAATGTGTATGATCTTGCCCCATTGTTTTGGAAAGCCTAATGTAATTAACCCATAGAGAGATACCAGTGAAATGTTGCTAGGATACAGGGCAGACTTCCATAAGTTCCCCCTTCCCCTCACCCACCCTTCTCTCTCTCTCTCTCTCTCTCTCTCTCTCTCTCCCCCCTCTTGTTCCTATCTGAGGCTAGCACTCAGAAGGGAGGGAGGCTTGTGATGTAATGTGATGGCGAGGCAGCTGTAGGCACAAAAGAGCAACAGAGAGAGGGAGGGAGAGAGGAGGAGACTAAGGGAGAGGCAAGGAAGAGAGAGAGATGGATGCTGAGGGAGAGAGCGATGGCTGCTGTGCAGAAAGATGACAGTGCTATAATCAGAGAGACGAGTCGAGTAATAGAGATGAGGCTCTGACTGCTAGTGAAAAAGCAAGGATTGGGATACTGCAGCAAACAGAAAGAGAAAAGGATTTAGGAGCACTGACTAACTGCAGCACCGTTCGTGTGTGTGTTTGTGTGTGCGTGTGTGTCTGGACCCATTTTGCCTGCTACTGTGTGCTTGTGGCTTTGCTACAGGTTTGGCCTGCTTTCCCCACTCTGTCTCTCTTTTAATGTGACTGAAAGCCTTTTCTGTCTTTCTACTCTCTTTTTGCCTGTGTGTGTGTGTGTGTGTGTGTGTGTGTGTGTGCGTGCACATTGTGTGTTTGTGTGCGTTTGTCCTCTTCACTCGCCAATATGATGAGACAGACGCCTGCTCCTCGTAAGGTACACAGCATCTGATCTGCTTTATTACCATGTTCCTGTGCTTTTCTTTATCTGTAATATAGTGATCAAATCAGTATGAGCAGAAATGGAGTCATGGGGTGTGTGTGTGGTGTGTGTGTGTGTGGTGTGTAGTGTGTGCAGTTCTATGGGTTTGGGGGGTGTGAGCGAATGAGTAAGTGCAGATCAAGTTGTTGAGTGCAGCAATACAAGTAAAAAGCTTCACTTCTGAATAGCATTGTGTTAAGGATTAGTCACATGATTATGATTGTTATAAGACTAATGATTATGATTATTATGAGTATTTAACTTATAAGACAAGTAAGACTAATAATATTTATAATACCATTTTATCATAATGATTAAATAAGATATGTGCTGGTTAGGAGTTTCATGAATTGATTTTATTAACTTTAACTCTGTGTGTGTTGGTGTGTGTGTGTGTGTGTGTGTGTGTGTGTGTGTGTGGTTAGGTACAGAGGAGTTTTGTTTGTGATGGAACTGTGGTGTCCTCAGTGTAACACAGTGCTGTTGTGAAAAGGCGTGTGTGTGTGTGTGTTGTTTTGACCTTGGTGGTGCCAGTCAGCTGTGCTGATTTTCCTAGTTAGTGAATAAAATTGTTGTAACTGAGTTCCAGAGTTGTTCTTGACAAATGTGTGTTTATGATAGAACTGTTATTTAAAGAAAATACATACACACATAGATGCACAACCTGCTTCTTGTCTTTTTCACTAATCCTGTATTCTCTCTTCAATTCTCTTTCTACCTGCTCAATCATGATGTGGGTGTTTTCTGGTGTGTGTGTGTGTGTGCTTGCTCCTCAGACTACGGCCAGGAGGCCAAAGGTGAGTTTTAATTTGCAGCAAGATTTAAACTAATCCATTTGTGTGAGTTTAACATGTTATGATCAAGAGTATGATTTTTCTCTCCTGTAATTGGTGTCTTGTGGGATGAGTGAAGCTTTATGTTGAGTACTCACCGTTTTATGTGTGTGATGTGTGGTTTAAACTCAAATTTTCAATTTAAATAAAAGGTGATAGGTTTATCACTTGTTCGAATTTAGTTGTTTATATTCATTTTTTATATCTCAAGACCAGAAGCTTAAATTATTTTGTTTTTTATTAACCTAGATACACGAAGGTTCAGTGCTGAGTTGGTTTTATTATTAGAACATAAAATATAATATATATTTTATTATTTGAAACAGGGTAAAAACACATATAGATTTACAACTGGAAAAAATAGAGCATTTTACATTCCTGTTATTTTTGAAAAACATGGGCCATAATTTTTTGACATAACAGTAAACTTTCAATGTTTACTTAAGTGAGATAGTAAACTATGGTGATGGCACCATATGATAGATGGGTATGCTTTCTCTCTGTGTGTGTGTGTGTGTGTGTGTGTCAGGCGCGGTCGGGTGTTGGAGTGAAGGTGGGTTCTGGCTCAGCTTCAGCAGGAGAGATGAGCAGCAGTGAACCCAGCACACCTGCTCAAACCCCACTGGCTGCTCCTGTTATCCCCTCCCCTGTTGGGACTCTCCCTTCCCCTGGAGCTCCACCCATCCCAGCCCCGAGTAAGGTGGGATACAGCAGTCTTTTTCTGTCTTTCTAGACTGAGGGTTATACATCATTTATCCTGAAGTTTTTATGCACATCATAATGTCTAATATAAATCAAAAAGTTTAAGAGACATCCAAAGTCTTTCATTATTCATTGCTTATGCTTAATCACATTACTACACTGAGAATGTACATGTCTATATTCATGCCAATTTTCTTTTGTGGTTTTGTTTTTGCAGTTTAGGTTTAAAGCAATAAAGGGTTTATATTAAACCTTCTGAATTGTGTGTGTTTGTCTGTGGCTGTGTGTACGTGGGTCAGTGTCATACTAATATACTGTATATAGAACACAGAAGGACGTGAGTTAGTGAGCTGTATGTGCACTTTTAAAAAATGTACACATATGTCAAAGAATTGGCAGCATTACCTAAGCCAACTAATTTGCTAATGTTAGCCAGCTAAATAATATGTTTATCTAATGTTACCTCTCCTGACTATTTGACTAGTGGCTAGTTAAGTTCACTAATAAGCCATCCAATAGTAAGCTAATTATATATGTGGATAAAAGGATAAAATTAGGTCAACTATAATATTTTTTCTTATGCAAGCTGGGTGCAAATTTATAATCCCACACTGATGCACATAACATAAAGTGTGTTTATGTGAAAGCTCGGCTCCTGTAGCTGTTTTATACTCCTCACTCTCTGATTCTCTCGGTGCCTTTTAAGTGAGTGGGATGTAGATCAGACATGAAACAGTTGTAACTATGTGTATGTGTCGTCAGGAGGAGGAGGCTCTACGGGCACAGGTGAAAGATCTGGAAGAGAAGCTGGAGACTCTGCGGATGAAGCGGGCAGAGGATAAGGCCAAGCTAAAGGAGCTGGAGAAGCACAAGATCCAGCTGGAGCAGCTACAGGAGTGGAAGAGCAAGATGCAAGAGCAGCAAAATGAGCTGCAGAAACAACTCAAAGAGGCCAAAAAGGTATACACACACACACACACGCGCACACACACACAAACACACACAGCCAAATCGGGTGCTGCATATTGATGTGTCTCTGGACTTTGTAAATGAATTGCACATGTACAAAAGTTGTGTGAGAACATTTATTTCCCTTTATCTATGAAGTGTTTAGTAGCCATGGGGTCTGGCTTCTTTGTAGTAAATAAACTAGTAATAGGTGAATACTGCTTGAATAATGCTTGATAACATGCTCGTGGCACCAGGCTAAGAAGGCAATGCCACTCCCATAATCTTGATGAACCAGATTGATGAAGCATTACAGCACACACACACACACACACACACACACATATTGACAGACCTCTCACACAAACAATGGATACTGATTTTTCCTAATGTCTTTACGGTAGGAAGCAAAAGAGGCTTTAGAAGCAAAGGAACATTATATGGAGGAGATGGCAGACACAGCAGATGCTATTGAGATGGCCACCTTAGATAAAGAGATGGCTGAAGAGAGGGTGGAGTCTCTGCAGCAGGAGGTTGACGCACTCAAAGAGAAGGTGGAGGAACTGACCATGGACCTGGAGATCCTCAAACATGAGATAGAGGAGAAAGGTATGCACACATACAAACGCTTACACACAAACGCATTGCTTCATTATTTCTTTCTTAACTTTTTAACACACACACAGACACAGACACAGACCACTGGCAGAAACTAGTTCATTTACCTTGGCTCCTGACTTGCAGGCTCTGATGGTGCAGCATCTAGTTATCATGTGAAACAACTGGAAGAACAAAATGCCCGTCTGAAGGAGGCCTTGGTCAGGTGAGTGAAATGTAATTTTGTATCAAAGCCTGCCTTAGCAGCAAGTCCAGATATTCATCTGCTTGTGTGTACCTGTGTGTGTCAGGATGCGTGACCTGTCTGCCTCTGAGAAACAGGAACACGCAAAGCTGCAGAAGCAGATGGAGAAGAAGAACTTTGAGCTGGAGACAGTGAGGATGCAGAAAGAGAAAACACAAGAGGAAATGAAGATGGCGGAGAAGACCATAGATGAGCTCAAAGAGCAGGTCCTCTGAGCTTCCCACAACATTCACCTAGAGAACTATGGAATACATGTAGAATTCTACGAACTCCACAGTACCAAATGAACATGTTACTCAGTCTTCAAATCATGTGAAGTACTTGATTTGATGGAATTGATTGAGACAGAAAATTGAAAAGCTAACAAAGTACAATCTACTCTGAAATCAATGAGACTATCAGGAGGTTTTATAATCATCATGGTGTGTGTGTGTTTGTGGATTTTAGGTGGATGCAGCTCTTGGAGCAGAAGAGATGGTGGAGACTCTAACTGAACGGAACCTGGACCTGGAAGAGAAAGTGCGGGAGCTCAGAGAGGCCGTTACCGACCTGGTGAGAAGACACAGTCCTTCTGGGGGGAAAATATAGAATTTATACAGGAGTCCATCAGTAGTGCAATGTTACCACTAGGTATTTAAAAAAAAACACACACTGGTGGTATGGAGTAAATCAAGAAAGTCTGTCTTTGTACCTCAAATGCTAACTTGTGTATTGGCGAGAGCTTAAACACAAGATCATAGCATTCAGGAAGGAAATAAGTGATCATTTGATAAAATTTTAAACATATGTTAAACATCCATAAACAACAGTCAGGTTTTAGTCAGTAAACAAGAAGTCAGTAAACACATTGCTACTTCTCCTTTTTTATCCTTGACGAGTTCAGGCATTTGGAAGCTGTTGCACTGTTCATGAACTAGCAATACAAATGACATAATATAATTTTATATTACAAACATGTATTTTGAATAATATTATCTCTATGCTGGCGTGGTGTGTGTGTATGCTTGTGTGTGTGCGTGCGTGGTAAGCTGTACCTCTGTCCTCAGCTGTGTGTCTAAATGTGCATGCGTTTGTCTGTGTATCTTCATTGTAGGAGGCCATTAATGAGATGAATGATGAGCTGCAGGAGAATGCCAGAGAGACGGAGCTGGAGCTGAGGGAGCAGCTGGATCTGAGTGCAGCCAGTGTGCGAGAGGCAGAGAAACGTGTGGAAGCGGCGCAAGAGACTGTGGCAGATTACCAACACACCATCCAGAAATACAGAGAACTGACCGCACACCTGCAGGTCCTGCAGCCCCTCACACTAGAGCTTCAACACCTCAACACTCACGTCTTTATTAAAAGTGAATTCTTTGGCTGAAGTAACTGGAGGAATGACCCTAGGCTTGTGGAAGGATAAATATTAGGGATGACGTGTTGATTTAAATTTGTGTGTGCGTGTGTAGGAAGTGAACAGAGAGCTGATGAGCCAACAGGAGGCCACGGCTGAGCCGCAGCAGCAGCCTGCCGAGATCTTTGACTTCAAGATCAAGTTTGCAGAAACCAAAGCATATGCAAAGGTTCAGCACATACACACACAACACACTCAAAAACTCTTTCAGAACAACTGTACAACTGTTTGTCTGTGCATGTGTGCATATGCATGTGTTTTATCCCAGGCCATTGAGATGGAGCTGCGTAAGATGGAAGTGGCTCAGGCGAACAGACAGGTGGCTCTTCTCACCTCCTTCATGCCCGACTCCTTCCTGAGACACGGAGGGGACCACGACGGCATCCTTGTCTTGCTGCTCATTCCCAGACTCATCTGCAAGGTACTCTAAGTGAGTGTGTGTGTGTGTGTGTGTGTGTGTGTGTGTGCATAAACTGAATGCTATTATGGTTTACTAATGTGTGCGTTTTAAGGCCCTAGGGGTTGTGGAGGATAACCTTGGAGTCCACAGTTTTGTTTTATCATTTTATTAATGGCATGATGGTGGAGATTACTATAAAATACTATAAGATTGGTAATGGTTTATATAATTATTATTTAGTTATTGGAGTTATAATTGACTGGTCACTTTAATTGAACAGATTAAAAATTTTGCCAGTCTTACAGGATATGTGTCTTATAGGAATTTAGTTTCCTTTAGTAGTGAATGTAGTTCAACAGAACAAACAAACCAAGGCCAGATGGTGTCATCTTGAATCTAACTGCAGTTTTAATAAAACTAGAAAGTGGTGGTTACATGATATGAAATGTTTTGAATCTAGAATCTAACACAGCTAGTTTTGGTTCTGTGGGTAGAAGGTTCAGGAGCAAAAAGCTCGAATGACTCCATTAACTGATTGTTATGCATTATTATATTTGCCATATGTGTCTAATACTTTAATTGCTGGTTTATGCACAGAATAAATCTGTGCTGCTTATCATATAAGGGGTAGGCATTTTTTACATTTTTACACTGGAAGTGGTCCCTGGCTGGAAAAAGAGAACCTCTGTTTTAAGGTACTGTGTGTGTGTGTTACAGGCAGAGCTGATCAGTAAGCAGGCGCAGGAGAAGTTTGATCTAACTGAAAACTGCTCTCAGAGACCGGGGATGAGAGGGGCAGTGGGAGAGCAGCTCAGCTTTGCTGCTGGACTCGTTTACTCTCTGAGTCTGCTTCAGGCAACACTGCACAAATATGAATAGTGAGTACACACACGCACACACAATTAAACTATTCTATTATAGTAATAAAATGCATACATTTTTGTTTGTACTGAGTATGCATTTTCTCTCTCTATAGTGCCCTTAATCAGTGTAATGTGGAGGTATATAAGCGTGTGGGTTCCCTTTACTCTGAGATGTGTGTGCATGAGCGCTCTTTGGACGTCCTCATCGATTTGCTGCACAAGGATCAACTGGATGAAACTGTGAACGTGGAGCCACTTACTAAGGCCATTAAATATTATCAGGTATCTCTTACTTCCGCACACACACATACATACACACACACCGAGAAGATACACATGTGTTGCTCTGCATGTTGCGTGATGCTCAGACTGTCTTGGTTGAATTTATGTAGATTAAATCTATCACAGACAGTGTCTTTAGTACTTAGCAAGTACTACACTTACTGTTATAGAGTTATCATATCATAGACAGAGACACTTAGTATGGCTTCAAACGAGCATAATGAAACACATACATAATATTCTGTTCTGTGTCTGCAGCACCTTTATAGCATTCACCTAGCCGAAGAGGCGGAGAACTGCACCATGCAGCTGGCTGACCATATAAAAGTAAGATATACACTTACACAGAATTGCCAATTTAGACTAATAGCACTTCTCCACTGAACAGCGCTGCTTGCCAAGCCTCAGCAACAAATTTAGACATTCCGCATACGGTCTGAGTGCGTGTGCCACTTTCCCATTGCGAGGTGGAGGTTATCTCACATGATGACTTGATAGACATGAGTAAGGAAACACTATTTGATTTCAAATTCAAGCAGTTTCTGCATTTTCTGGGGCTGAATCTCAAATGTCTTTCTACACTCTTCATGAGGGCACTAGGTAAGGCATTCGGCTTAATTACGTTATATCTTATGTAGGGCGCAAAGTGAAGCCATTTGAGATCTGCCCTATCGAAACTTGGCTCACAGTTCAGCTCCAGGATCCCCAGTGCAATCCTGAGCTCGAGTTACTGTTTGTGTGGAATTTCACATGTTTTCTGTGTGGGTATTCTCCAGGCTCTCTCTTTTCATGCTACCTGGGCAAGAAGTGTAACCAAATGCTGCAGGGGTGCTTAAGTATGGCATGGGTTGTTTGGTGGTGAAAGATCATTGGTGATTTACTGAGCTGAACTGTGCCGCATTGTCTGGTGGAAAAGCGCTATAAAGTTATACTTCCACATGTATATCCACATAAGTGATACAATTTTCATTTTAGCTGTGAAAAGACACAGAGAACATAATAGGTTCGAGTTTTAATGTTCATTTTGTAAAAAAAGAATTTTTTTTTAACATAAGAATTGTTGCCAGATAATCTCTTACCTCATGCACACCTCAAGCAAATCATCATCTTTCGGTCTTGTGCATGAATTAAATCTCACGATTAAAAAAATCTTTTAATAAAGATGATCTAAAAACTCAGTACTAACATTACCTCTAGAATTATTATGAACTTTTTATAAAATTCATCAAACTGAGAAAATTCATGTAAAACAGACACTGTCATCTGTTTTTTTTTCTTCTCAAGGCCACTCGCTGCAATTTTATTTGGTTGTTAGCGCTTACAAAATTGGATTTGACTTCCTACACATTTTGTACAACTATCCCCGAGAAGACACTTTGTTTGATATTGAGAATAGATCATGAATTATGTAATTGAGTACAAAAACCATAAAGAGTAGGATTTGAAAACATATTTGCATGGAGATCTGCGCGCACGCACACACACACACACACACATGCACACGTATACAAAGTTCTTTCTTAAGGCTGCAACTGTGATCTTTTTTGTGTTGGCACAGGATCATTTTATCCTGACACCATATAGTGCAGCTCTAAAAACACTTGACTAACATAGCCCTGTATCTCTGCAGTTTACCCAGAGTGCTCTGGACTGCATGGCGGTGGAGGTGGGTCGTCTGCGTGCCTTCTTGCAGACGGGGGAGGAAGAAACACCGTTTTCTGTGCTGCTCAAAGATCTGGACACTTCTTGTAGCGACATCCGCCAGTTCTGCAAGAAGATCCGCCGCCGCATGCCGGGCACTGATGCTCCAGGCATCCCTGCTGCTCTCAACTTTGGGCCTCAGGTCCACACACATGCGCACATATACACAATGCTAACACATATATTTCTGCTGACACACTCACACTTTAATCCCTTATGTATGACTGTTCAACTTAGGTAGAACTTACAGACAATACATGTCTTTAATCCATATTTATGACTCAAGACTAAAGTGAACAGGCATGGCTGATAGGTGTGTGTGTGTGTGTGTGTGTGTATGGGCAGGTGAGTGAGACTCTGGCAGAAAGCAGGAGGCAGCTGGCCTGGGTGAATGCTGTGCTGCAGGAGGTGGCTGCATCAGGAGCTCAGCTCATTGCACCACTTGGTGAACACGAGGGTCTGCCAACGCTTAAACTGGAGGACATGGCCTTCAAAGCAGCCGAACAAGTCAGTGCATGTGTCTCTGTTAGATAAGTGTGTGTGTGTGAGAGAGACAGAGAGAGAGAGAGGGTTACTGTAATTATAATATTAACTTTGAAATTAGTTTCACTAATTAAGTTCACACTTTGTTTAATTAGTTATTTGTGGGGTTCCATCAGTCAGTTTTCTTTCATTTTTATTTTTAGCCCTATAGATTTTAGTTATTTTAATTTCATTTTAAGGTTTCCTAATTTGAGTTCCAGGGACAGATTGAGGAATTACAGTATGTTTGGCTGTGATCTTTAAAGAGGAGTGAATAAATACATAATGTACGTTGTGTGATATCAGTAGACACTTACTACCTTTCCCTAAACATGGAAAGGGAAAACAAAAAAGGAAATTAATTCATAACCATGATTTTTTATTTAGTTATAGATTTGTTTCCTTTTAACGTACTATTTTATTGAAATTTACAAAAACATTTGCCCACACTCTTTCTCCTAGCAACCTAATGTGCTCGTTGAGGGAACCTTTAAATGTTCTATGAATATCCTTACAGCAGAGTGTTGCCCTTTTAGAAAAGATAGTAGTCCTTTAGAACTCTAGAACCGTTTACCTCCTAGGAAGCCTTTTTCATTTTTTGTCTCTTTAATTTCAGCTTTGTTTTATATAAAATATTCCTTCTGTGCATTTTTTTATGTTCTGTTCTCGTGCTCAGATCTACGGCTCCCAGGGTATAAACCTCTATGAGTGTCTGCGCCAGTCCTGTAGCATCATCATTGCAACTATGAATAAGATGGCCACTGCTATGCAGGAGGGAGAGTACGACTCTGATAAGCCACAGACTGGGGTGAGTTAAATACGACAGCTTTATTCCTGCACAGATATTAATTATTACAGCAAGGCCTGAAATGCTCCAGCTGAACATTGGAAAATAACAAAGGATTTCAGGAAGGCTAGAATGGGAATCATATTCCCATTTTGATTTTTCCCATGCAAAGTTTAGAGATTTACAGTGTGTGTTTGTGTGTGCTGTAGATGGCTCCAGTGGAGGTGCGAGCAGCTGCACTGAGGGCAGAGATCACAGATGCTGAGGGGCTCGGGCTAAAATTGGAAGACAGAGAGACTGTCATCAAAGAGCTCAAGAAATCCCTCAAAATAAAGGTACCCACATTTTTAAAAGAGACTACAGTACATTCACATACCTGTGCTGCATACACATATGTAGGCTGCTAATAAAATGGCAAACTGATGTTGAAACTCTTCTGTGTGCAGGGTGAGGAGCTGAGTGAGGCCAATGTGCGTCTGAGTCTTCTAGAGAAGAAGCTGGACAGTGCGTCAAAGGACGCAGATGAACGAGTGGAGAAAATCCAGACCATTCTGGATGAGACCCAGGCACTCCTAAAGAAGAAGGAGAAGTAAGAGAATAAAGATTAGAATACACTGACAAGCACAGACTACCTTTTACACAATAATGTGGTTTGTTCTCACTTTGATTCTACCAATTAATTGATCAATCGTACTGATTCTCCCAAACCTGTCTCTGTCTGTCCGCCTGCCTCTCTCTGAATGTGTATAGGGAATTTGAAGAGACCATGGATGCTCTGCAGGCTGACATAGACCAACTGGAGGCAGAGAAGACAGAGCTGAGACAGCGGATAAACAGCCAATCAAAGATGACCATTGAGGGACTGCGGGGAAATCCCGCCTCTGGCATTGCATCCATTGTGACTGGTGGCATCACGACTGGTGAGAATGATGAAAATTATACTGTCAAAATATATTAATGTACATGTGAGAATGAGAAATTAATGAAATGTTATTAGTTTGTTTGTATGGTGGTCAGGGTAAAAATGTCACATGATTTTTTTTTTACTAGTTCTGAAAACTACAGGCTTAGCTAAATTGAAATATGTTGGTCTTTTTCATGTATCTCAAAAAGAAGTTCTGGTTATTCACCAAAGTGGAAACTGAGAATATCATATTTAAAGATTCCATTCAGGTTTTTTTTTTCCAGAATTCGTGACATCTGACAGGTTTTCCCAGATCTCTGCACATTTTTCTGCTTTTCCCTGTCATGCCTCCTTTCCTTCTCTGAATCTAATGTGTGTCTTCTTGTCTCTGTTCATTCCCACTGCAGAGGATCAGAAAGGTAAATTGCAGACAGACCTTGCTACTCTGTGATCTACACTATGTGCCACACTATTATGCAAAAAGGGTTTGTTGGAGTTCTTTCATGACACTCCATTTTAGGGACTCAACTTGGCAACAATGATCTGTGAGAATTTAATTGATTACTACACATGAGTATAAATGCTGCTGCCATCTTTGCACTTTTTCCACAGTTGTGCTGTGCTGTGGTATTAAACAAGTTGTATAAAGTTATTGACAAAGCTATTATTATGGGATGAAAGATTTAACTGCAGAAGAGAAGACAGCAATCATTAGACATTAGGTAATGGCAAATCAATGCTTGAAGTGGTTAAGATAATTGGCAAAGATCATCGTAGCATAAAGGAGTATGTGGCAGATTCAAATACAATTAGGAAAAGTTCAGATAAGGGGAAAATGAAAGTGATTTCACAACGTCAACTTTCCCTCATTAAGCAATACCAATGAAAAGCCTTTAGCTAACAGCAGAGATATTTGATGAGGTTGGTGCCAGCAATGTTTCAAGGTCCACGTTACTCCACCCTTTTGGAGTCTAAAGCCAGGTATTTGACGTCCATTGAATCCATCCATAAAGTAAATGGGCCCACTGTACACGAAGGTGGATTTCAAAACTGAATAGTTTACTGACAAGTGCTGAGCAACTCTTGAAGCAAGGATTGGGTCAGACTCATACACCAGCAAGGAGGTGGTGGTGTGATGTTTTGGGCTGTAATAATTAGTGGTGAGCTGGTTTGTTCCCTGGTGAGTCCCTGAAGGTATAAAGTTGACTGTAGATGCTTATACTGAATTTTTGAAAAAACAACTTTGTGCCATGGTACAAAAGTAAGCCTCTGGTATTATAACGAAATGTGACATTGGTGCATGATAAAGCTCCATCACAATCTGCCAAGACGACAGTAGAGTACTGACTGAAAGTGGGCTACAAAAATGCCCATCTGATAGAGTGACCTGCATTTTCACTTGATTTGAATCTCAATGAGATCCTGTGGCGCATCACATTTATGCCTTTGGATATCGGCTTTCTATTTCATCAGCAGCAGAAAATCAGAATCTAACCAAATCAATGGATCAAAGACTCATCTCAGCCATGGTAGTTACACCTGTAAATAAACTCTTTATCTTGGATGATTGTTAAATAGAAACCATTACAACACCATTTTTATCAGTTCTAAATAAACCTAGTTACAAATTCCAGAGTTTGTGTAACAGCTTTTATGAAACTTTTATGAGAAAGTGCAAATGCTTCATAATTTTGATCACATATTTGCACATAAATAATGGAAATGTGGTGCAGTTTCCACTGGTATGTACACTTTATTATTCAAGATGTCAGATAATAAGTGTTTTGCATAATAGCTTGACGCACACTGTATTCTCTTCACTTTTTTCTTTTTCTCTTCTGACCTCCCTCAAATCTCTGCCTCTCTGCATGGTTCTTATGACTGTGTCCTACATACAGCGCATGGAACTAACATAACCTTATTTAAACACAACCACACAGAAATATACACACTCATCAGAAAATGTTTAAGCTGCCGGTTGCATTACACTTGAAAAAAGACAAAGGCTCACTAGTAATCTGGTATGTGTGTGTGTGTATGTGTGTGTGTGTGTGTGTATGTGTGTGTGTAGGTGCTGTAGGAGTGTGTGCTGCGGGAGGTGTGCAGGTGATAGATTCTCCACTGCTGACACAACAGATTGAAGCTCAGAGACTCAGCATAAAGCGCCTGAAGAATGAAAACAACATCCTGAAGGTCTTCTGTACACACACATACACACACACACACACACACACACACACACACGCCTTTCGCTGACTAAATTTTCTACCACATTATATTTCCATTTCTTCCACTTGTTATTAAAGTTGAATAGCCCTGGTTGAGGTCAAAAACAGTCCTGGGCAAAATGTTCTAAATTTCAGAGTATATGCACATACTTCTGTTATCATTTTCAGACTAAAAAAGTCAATTAGTCCTAAATGTTTGTGTATCTAGGCGGAGAAGATGCGTGCTCAGTTAGCCTCGCTTCCTCCACTGAATGTGTCTAAGCTGAGTTGGCGTGAGGGTGGTAGGCCGGAGGTCCTATCCAGCGCTCTCTATCGCAAAACAGACCAACTCCTGGAAACTCTGCTGCAGATGAGTGCCAATGTCAAAGTCGTAGACATCACTGGAAAATCTCCAGGTTAGAGCTCGTGACCTGCTCAGATGGTTATGCCTCTGCACAGACATATAGATTTTTATTAATATAGAGAATGTTTGTGTTCGTATTTTTTGTACAGTGAGTCCCAGTGCCCAGCTCCTGGAGCAGACAGCAAGGCTACAGTCTCTCAGTGAGACTCTCGACAGGCTAAAGGTAAGAGCAGGGTCAGAGCCCACCCATAAATCTTTACAGTGAAATGAGTTTGGCTTAGACTGACCCCAGTCATTCACTGTCCCTCAGGATGAAGTGGCAGAGCATGTGGTGTCTCAGAGACCTGGTGCTCGGGTTTCGTCTGACTTTGCTTCTTTCCCCTGCACCTCATTCGTAAAGGTAAAACACAGAGACAACTCATGACCTTCCTATTATAAAGTTGTATCTTGGCGGAGAGCCGCTTTGAGATGTTTTGTAGCCCACCAACATGGTTTACACTTTAAATTTACATTATTGAAAATTCTGAGACAATCTAGGTTGTGTTCATCCTATTTGCATCCTGGACAATGATTAGGTGGCAGGTAGAGCCTTATAAAACCAGGTTTATCTGTGATCAGAGATTAATTTGCTTTCAAGTCTGCAATTTTTTTTTAACTGATTTTAAACCAAAATGGCATACAGAACCTTATGCTACTGAGGTCACAAACTGCTTTAGCAACAAGCCTGTCCAAATCAATCACCTCAGAACCTCTCATTTCTGCATTTCTCACATCTCCACATTTCTTTGTCTCTCCCAGGCTAAGGAGGAGAAGATGAGAGATGAAGTGTTGGTTGGTCGTGTGATGGTGCCTTGTGCTCGAGGGCAGGAGCAGGTTCACCGGCTTGTGCTGTCCCAGCACCAGCTGCAAAGTGTGCATCGCCTGCTTCAGACTTAAGCATAACCTTCAACAAGAATGAGCCCTGCCGCTGCTTCCTGAAAAACCTGGTCCGCTTTCACTAGATGCATCTCAGCTTTACCATTGGAAGGATATGCATGACACTTGGAGACCTGGACTGGAGAAATCGTGAATCGCAGTGACTGGTTGGGAATGTTTCTTTGCCTTGGCATCTTCACAGGCTGAGAAGTACATGCTCCTTCAATAGCTAAACTGATCCTTAATAGTTAGGTTTTTAAGTATATTTAAATATTTTAGATGACACAAGTGCACCATTTTCCCAGACACTAAACAGTTTATATCATCTAACATCATTTGACACTTAATTCAACTCTTCAGGTAGTTTCTAATGCATTCTTGGGCTGATTACAGTGAGCTAGAAGAGGAAAACACAGATTTCTGGACGCCTGACTGCTATGATCCTAAGATAGTTTACAAAGGTTTAAAAATCTGACGTTCCAAATCTTCAAGGACTAATACAAGCAGTCATGATGATGGGCTATAAAAATTATAGTGTTCAGAATTATTCATCTGGCTGTGCATGGTTTCTGAAGTGGCCCATTATGTAAATCTATTACTAGCATAAACATTTCATATAGTCTTTGAAGGATGAGTGTGAGATTTAGGCAAATTTAACACTAAGACTAGTCCTTAATATTTAAACCAAAGGTGTTTAATGTGCTACGTGGAGTTTGTTGAAGAGCAAATCTGAGTTTGCATACCAGATACAACCCAAATATTCATACTCATTAGAAAGATGACAATGTCATTGATTACTTCAGGTGGAGGAGGGGCAGTTGGCAGAGGACAAACTGCACAGTATTTGCTCAAAAGTCAATATTCAAGTGGTCTTACGTAATCAATGTTGTCTTAAGTTATTAACCTATTTATTGTGTAAAATGCCTAATGTTGCTTACATTGACATCATTGTGAAGAATGTGTTTGATACGTTACGTCTGAATAAAGCACATCTAATAGATGTATAAAATTAAATTGGTCCATATGTTGTGATTTTTTAAATAAGTTTTGTAATAACAGTGAGAAAAGGGACTCCTTTAACTACTAACATTACTTACAGCATACAGTTGTGGAAGAATAATGACTCATAATTGCACTATCTGGTGTCACCCAGAAGAGGCTGGTTTCCCTTTTGAGTCTGGTTTCTCTCGAGGTTTCTCCCTCATGTTGTCTCGGGGAGTTTTTCCTTGCCACTCTTATCTTTGGCTTGCTCACTGGGCACCTAAATCTGTTTCCGGATTTCTGCAACACTGCTTCACGGAAGAACAACAGAACCACATACACTAATTATTCAGTAACTGCTTTATCCTGGTCAGTGTCACGGTGGATCTGGAGCCTATCCCAGGAACACCAGTCCATTGCAGGGCACCATCCATATACATATTTGCACACTCACACCTGGTGGCAATTTAGAGTAGCTAATCCACTACCAGCATGTTTTTGGAAACGGAGAGGAAATCAGAGAACCCAGAGGAAACCCGCACAGCCGCCGAGAGAACAGCAACCTGAGCTCACTATCGAACTGGGGACCCTGAAGCTGTGAGACACCAATGCTACATAATGCACCACCAAGCTGCCCTCCTAGTACTGATGCCCTGCAGATTCTGTTTCTCTATTTACTACATGTACTGGCAGGTGAGGAACAACTAAGCAGCACCTGTCTACCTCATCAGCCTGCCTCCACCTGACATTTTCAGCATTTTTGGATACCCAAATGAGACTATAGACATGACTATGGAAGTTGGCAAGCTAGCTGCTGTCTCCTTGCTTGCATTTTACTTAGGCAGCATTACAAAGATTGTGTTGGTGGTGAGTGTAGCACAGGAGTGGTATCTGCTGGTGGTTTGCTCATAGCATGTCCCCTGCTGAAGGTTAAACATTCAGCCATGGCTGCAATGGCTGCGTAGGCAGTACTGATAGCTACCGTCCTGCTGCCCCTGCTGTTTCTCCATCATTTTTCTCCTCCCATTCACTTTCTTGCTGTTCTTCTGTGCTGAATGCTGCTCACAACATCTGAGACTGTTAAACAATATGCTCTTAAATTTTGCCCCCTTTTGCACCCATTTCACTGCTTTTTAATAACAAAAGCAGCCAAAGACATACTAGATGCTTTCTCATGCTGTGAGAGGAAAGCCACTCTGCAGGACTCCGAAGTAGGATTGAAAGAACATTTCTTTCTTCAGAACATTTTAAACTTTTCACATTATAAACACTTTTATTTATTTATTTATTTTGTCCCTAAGCATGTGCGTTATGTTTCAGCATTTGATTAACAAGTTTACGTCTTTGATATGTCAAAGCTAAAGTACAGTAATCCAACATACTGCTCTGATAAAGCAGCCTAGACGTTTGCAATTCAACAGTTTTTCCTTTGGTTTTTGGTAACATTCATGTAGATGTAGAAGAAACCCACTGAACTACTCCAGTCAACAATACATGCCATGCTGTTTTCACTAAAAAAAAGGATCATTTGGACTATTTATCAGAATAAGGCAATTGTTTTTCCGAACCAAAAAGTTGTCATTCTCTTTAATAATCATAAAATGGAATACAAACATCTTCTCTAATACATAGAAGACTCTAAAAACCTAAAAGGTGTAAAACATCTGAAGTAGGTTTTGCAGGATACGAATGAGTCTGCTATTCAAAGCAGACTGACGGGTAAACTGTAGAGAAAGAGTGCAGAGCTCTCTTTGAGCAAGTAACAGTAAAAATCTTTAGGCACAATCACCAAGGTGGGTAGACATGGGATGTATGTCAGTACAAAAGTGGAGTAATTTGGCCCAGGTGTCAGCTTCTCTGTAAGAAGAACCTATAAATACATGGACAAACACTACTTTTTGTAATCAAAAGCTCCCTTTTTAAAAAAAGATGCACTGAGGTGATAGGTGATAGAGGAAAGAATGGCGAGTGAGAAACTCCAGCTTTGCAAACAGCAATTAAATTAATATTAAGAACAAAAACCTTCAGGTGAATTAGGAAAATTTGTATGGAAAAATGTCTTTCTGTCCTGAGTTTCCAAAACAAAACATTAGATTCAAAAAGTATTAAAATGTTTTAAACACTGATAAAACCAACTCTGAGTGTTTTTCAGTAAATCAGGCAGAAAATCCTCAGGGTCCTTGACTGAAAAAACAAGACAATAAAACCAATAGTGCAGGGCCCTCAACGGTTCTGTCAGAGCCATTCACTGATTGGACGGGGCTTATCTATGCTGCTGGTGGATTGCAGGTCTGTCACTGGAAGAGGTGGGCTCTGTTGGCAGCAGGAGCTTTGAGGCAGTCTCTGAGGCCTGTCAGTCATGGCAGCGGGGCCTATCGGCGTGGCTGGTGTCGGCTGGGACGAGGTGTGGAGGCCGAAGCAGAGGCAGCAGCATCCTCGGCTTCCTCCAGCTCACCCTGCAGCTCCTGACTCACGCTGGACTGCAGTGCTGCTGGAGTCAGCCACTCTTTAGGCAGGCAGCTCTGTAGGAAGGGCACACATGAGCTGAAGTAGGCCAGTCTGTTCACCCAGCGTGGGATCTCACGACCACAAAGGATCTGCCACAGACACAGCACACGGAAAATGGTGAGAGATTATGTGACTCCTGTATGTAACTTTAAATTACAGCAAAATGTTAATCATTACTAGAACATACGGTTGCTGAGTAGATACGTTATGATTTTTAGATTGTATTATACAACTATGCTGATATATGTCTAGAGTTTCAGTTAATGTTCACATTAAACTTCAGAATGGGGAAAATCTGATCTCATGCACAACAGTGTCTAGAGTTTACACAAAATGGTGTGAAAATAGTGCAAAAAAAATATCCAGTGAACTGCAGTTCTGCATGTGGAAATGCCTTTTTGATGAAAGACGACAGAGGACAATGGCCAGACTGGTTCTATCTAACAGGAAGACTACAGTAACTGAAAAAAGCACTCTTAACAACCGTGCCAAGCAGAAAAGCATCTCAGAAGGCACAGCACATTGAACCTTGAGGCAGACATGCTACAACATCAGGTTCCACTCCTGTGGAAAACAGGAATCTGAGGCTACAGTGGGCGCAGGTCACCGAAACTGAACAGCTGAAGGTTGGAAGTCTAATCTAATATTGCAGTGTTGCTGGCAATTTTATTTTTACTATTATATTATTACTAATAACCTATTTTGGTGATTTTTTTTTTATCCTTTTGTAGATTTCAGACACTCATTTAATCTTAGCAAATTAAATATCTATTCAGTTTTTTCTTAGTTTCGCCCTGTCACAACAGCTGGTGAGTGTTGAGCTGTTTAATCACCTTAGCAGCAGATTTGACACTGGCCGAGTGTAGCTCTGGATGGCATAAAGTGTGAATACTAGTGGCATTTCCAGGAAACAGTTCTTTTTCAAGACAAATTCTATATATACATTTGGGGTCATAAGTTTACATATGCCTTGCAGAATCTGCAATATGTCAATAATTTAAAAAAACTAAGAGGGATAAAATGCATTTTGTTGATTTTATTTAGTACTGCCCTGAATAAGCTATTTCACAAAACAGATGTTTACACAGAGTCCACAAGACAAACTAATAACTAGAATTTACATTAATTCTTAATACTGTGTCTTGTTACCTTGATGAACAACGACCATTTTTATATTTTGTGATAGTTGTTCTTGAGTCCCTTGTTTGTGCTGAGTAGTTAACTTTCCCACTGTTCTTAAGAAAAATCCTCCAGGTCCTGCAACTTATTTGGTTTTCCAGCATCTTGAGCATATTTGACCCTTTCCAACAGTGGATATTAGATTCTGGGATCCATCTTTTCACACTTAGGACAACTGAGGGACTCATTACAAAAGGTGCAAACATGCACTGATTCTCAAGAAGGCAACACAATACATTAAGTGTAAAATTTTGAACAGGATGATCGGTGTAAATTGTTATTTTGAATTCTGGTAAACGTAAATATCTTATGTAGCTTCTGACAGTTAGTACTAAGTGAAAAAATAAGATCTTTAAGCAAAGATCATCCTGTTCAAAATGACCCCAACTGTAACTATGTTCATATTCATTGTATTCATACAATCATTCATACAATCCTTTGCCTTAAAAAAAAAAGAAGAAAAAGACATGTTTTCGATCCAAAGTGACAGGTGCTGCATCTTTGCATTTTGTCACTTTACTAATAAACAACCAGAAACAAAGCATGTATTAACAAACAGCAAAAATTGTGTGGAATTTAATTAACATCATGTTAATTAATATATTACATTACTTCAAAGTATAGTAACATATAGCAACAAAAATGTGTGGGTCACTATTCTTTTGCAAGAATATAATTTTTGCTCAGTCAGGTTTTGTTTACAGGGAATGGGGCTAAATCCTTTATCACCCATCCAAATTTTCATGGTAAACATGTGCACATAAACGGGTTCTTCCCTGTTCTGTGCTAGCAGAAGCCTTACCTCTGACAGTGCTGAGGAAAAGTGATTGCAGTTCTTGTGCATGAGGTGGTACGCGTTACCCTTGTATTCTTTTCCTAGCTCCTCAATGATCCGCTCTATATCCTCCTCTGTGAAGTCTGTACTCCCAAGAACGATAGCCTCTCTGACAAGAAAGGGAGAGAGAATGCAAGAGAACATTCCGTGGCATTCCTTTTCACCTAAATGTGCACAAGGACAGCAACAAGTCTGTTACAAAACTCACTTGAATTTAAAGGTCTCCCCAAGCTCTGTGGCATCACCGGGCGTTATCTCAAATATGCCGGAAAATGGATATGGATGCCCTCCATAAGCGAATTCTGCAACGAAAGAGAAAGCCAAACACAGTGAGAAGAAATAATTTGTCACTTATTTATATTCCTGACGTTACATCATTATGTGTCCAAACAGCCCAGCAGAGGGAACTCACCTCTGCCGTAAATCTCAATCCCTGAGTGAAAGACCCCGATACCCAGAGAGGTAGTGAACTCATTGATCCAGTACTAAAATGAACACAGAGTTTATATAGTACATACACACAACCCATTAACACAGTCTGACTCTGATAAACATGTATGCAGTTGTTGCCAAAAGAAACAGCTTGTTGGTTAAAAGCACTACTCAGCAGTTTAACATTTACATTTTACATTTATGGCATTTGGCAGACGTCCTTATCCAGAGCGACTTACAATAGTGCTTTGGAGTCTATCAAAAATACATTCTGATACTGGCTCACTAGGATACCTGATATTGATGGAATACCATCAGTCCAAAACTCTGTTGGGAGATTTTTTTTGTGTGTGTGTGTGTGTGTGTGTGTGTGTGTGTGTGTGTGTGTGTGTAAGTGCTAACTTACACACCAGAAACTAAACATTACTAACTAAACTAAACTAAACCCAGAAACTTAAACATTAACTTTCCTTCTAACACTAGTATTAAAAATACTGTAGTTGTTTTCTAGGCAGCTTTATTAAGCACTTTCACCACACAGCTGGACATTTATTTCAGTGATTTGACATTTTGAGAATAGTTAACATACTTGAGTAATGCTTGATCGTTTACATACAATATGTTTTATAAAAACATAGTTGACCAGCTATATTGACTACGGTATTGCTTTACAAGTACAAGTTCAAGCACCCACTCAGAAGATATAGGCAGAGACAGTTGAGCTATTTCACTGTCGCATTTACACAATTTATTAAGAAGCCATAAGGAGTGAGTCACATAAGCCCTGACCTCTCAGTTCTGTTATTCTAGATATCAGTCTATAAGAATATCTGTATGTCCCTTAGTGTTACAGTAACCGACCATGAGTGCACAATACTACTGGTCATATTTTTCGTTGTAGGTTGGGTGGTGGGTTAAAACTAGACAATGTCATGTAATATGAAAATTGTGATACTTGATAATGGATGGCCATTTTGTAAAGGTCTGTTTCAAGCATCATTGTCCTCTCTCACATAACAGTTGTACTGTGCTGTACTGTTTATCCTGTGTAAGAGCACTAATAGCAAATAAAGAATAATGCCATTATGCAGAACTCAGCATGTGAAGTGGAATACACCACTGTGCACTCTCTACACTCTGTACCTCCACATACCCT
This sequence comes from Pangasius djambal, assembly GCA_022985145.1. Taxonomy (NCBI): domain Eukaryota; kingdom Metazoa; phylum Chordata; class Actinopteri; order Siluriformes; family Pangasiidae; genus Pangasius; species Pangasius djambal. The sequence goes on from CM040977.1 coordinate 20,136,864, forward strand.
GCTTTATATTATCCTGTTCTTTATCCGGCCTGAAGTATTTATTTCATGATGTATCTTGCAATTATTGTTACACACTATAAGCCGCCGTGCCTTGTCTGAGACAGTACTCCTGCCACACAAACAAAACTATCAAGTCGTACCATGCGGTGGTTTGTTTTTGTACTTTTCTTTTTTTCTTTTTTTTTTTTTTAAACTAATCAGTGTTCATTACATTTACAAAATAGCACACGTACATATACCACACTGCCAAACATGTACCAATCAGTAAAACTGAACTGAACTGAAATAAATATAATCAAAGTATAATTTACAGTGGCTGCGGGTCATTCATCACACTAGAACATTTCCGGCTAATGAATCATCTACATTGCAGAACACCAGTCTTTCGTAACACAAGTAAAACAACTTAAAAATTACCACATACAAAATGACCACATGTTTATGCATTTCACAAGCAAAAACTCGCCTTCTGATTCAGTCTGCACTGTGTTCAGACACGTTTCTTTTCCAAGTAGCGTCAAAGGAAACGGAAGTCATAGAGCTTAAAAAAAACAAGAACACACCATGTCCCCTGCCTATAAAAAGTCACACAAGAACAAGAACACACAATGTCCTCCTTAATTTCTACAACCTCTTCATGGCCTCAGCGTGTGACACTGAAGCATTTCTTCAGAAGTTATATTAAGCCTGTTCCTTGTAACACATGAAAGTAGTGGTGGTTTCTTTAAAAGCGGTAAACGGTTTCTGGCCTTTTCACATGCAATGGATATAAAAAGTCTGCACACCTCTGTTAAAATAGCAGGTTTTTGTGATGTAAAAAAAAATGAGACCAAGATAAATCATGTCAGAACTTTTTCCACGGGGCTTTTTTAAAACCATGGTCTGCAAAGACCTTACAAAGCATGTACGGTATCTTACTTGTCGAAAGGTATCTATCAGGAGAAGGGTACATAAGAATTTCCAAAACATTAGATATATTGTGGAACACCGTGACGGCCATCATCAACAAGTGGAGAAAATGGAGCACCATAGATACATTACCAAGAACAGGACATCTCTCCAAAATTTACAAAAGGACAAGACAAAAACTTACCAGGGAGGCTGCCAGTAGACCTACAGCAACATTCAAGGAGCTGCAGGAATATCTGACAAGTACTTACGCTCTGCATGTGACAACAATTTCTCATATTCTTCACATGTCTGGGCTGTGGGCTAAGGGTGGCTAGACAGAAGCCCTTTCTCACAAAACACATCCAAGCTCAACTAACTCACCCCAAACCATGTGGCAAAATGTGTTAGCAATTCCAAAAGATATGCTGGGTGCAAAAAAACAAAACTAAACAAACAAAAAAACACATCACTAAAAGAACACCATACACATAGACTGAAGCATGGTGGTGGCAGCATCATGCTTTAAAGCTGCTTTTCTTCAGCCAGAAGTGGGGCTTTTATCAAGGTCAAAGGAATCATGAACAGCTACAAATACCAGCCGATTTTAGTGCAAAACATTCAGGTGTCTGCTGGTAAGGTGAAGATGAAAAAGAATTTCACCTTTCAGCATGACAGTGACCCAAAGCATACATCCAAATCAACAAAGGAATGACTTAACCAAAAGAAGATCAGTGTTTTTGAATGGCTGAGCCAGAGCCCAAACCTGAATCCAGCTAAAAATCTGTGGGGTGACCTGAAGCGCGCTGTACAGAGGAGATGCCCTTACAATCTGATGGCTCGAAAGAGTGAGAAAATATTAAGAGTAAGAGTAAGATATTCCTTTATTTGTCCCGCAGTGGGGAAATTGCATTGTCAAGTCAGGATGTGCCACGCTGACTGACTCTCACCCAAAAAGATTAAATGCTGTGATAAAATTTAAAGGTGCTTCAATTAAGTATTATTTTAGGGGTGTGCACATTCATGCAACCAGGTTGCTGTTATTTTTATTATTATTTTTTATTTCATTTTTCCCCCTAAAATGATTCTTATTGTTTGTCACTTTAATTTATAGGTTGCAATTTCACAGTAAAGGTACAAAAAGTTCTGACATGATTTATTTTGGTTTCATTTTTTTTTTTTTTTTTTTTAACCTGCCATTTTAACAGAGATGTGTAGACTTTTTATATCCATTGTATCTAGTATTTTACTGTCACCCTGTAGAGGGAAAATACAGTATATGTACTGTTATTTTTCAGTAACATCAAATAACCCATTATTTCTTTCAAGCATTACAAATTCAGATTCCTGGTCAATCTGATTTACCTCCACAGTTAGTTAATGAAGTTTTTTAATCCTTAAATTATTTAAGTCATAATATATAGGCTTCTATTAACTGGGAGAGAGGATACATGAAGCGCCATTTTGTGGGCTGGTGTGTCTGAAGGCTCTCATTTATCCAAACAGAAGATATGTTGTAGACTGTTTATGTGGTTAGTGTGTGTGTAATCAGCTAAGATGAAAGCTCTTTATAACTTAAATGTGTTTTTATTCATATTTACAATCCACATATTGTACGTATTGTGTCTTGTTCTTTGAGATCAAATGACCAGAGCAGAGATATGACTGGGTGTGACATGACTGGGTGTGACATGACTGGGTGTGACATGACTGGGTCTGAAGTTGTGCCTCAGTCAGCAATTATTGTGTGGTTTCTCTGTTACTGGGAAAACACCAGCCAGCTCTCCCCTAGACACATAAAGCCAACCAACTGCATCTTTTCACACTGCTGCCCATGTAGCGTCACAGGATGGCGTAACACAGGAAAGCACTATCTGCCCTCTTCCTCATACATGAGCTCACAGACCAGACGCCCAGGTTTGGTTGGTGTTGCTCTGATTGACAGGGGAGGGAGAGGGAGGAGGGGTGGTAGAGGGAGGGAGTGGGAGAGAGAGGGAGAATAATGCCATTCATCCTGCCCAGACACCATGAGCATGACTGTGGCCATGATTCAAACTTGTGATCTCTCAACAACAGCGTGAACGCTTTCGCTTTTCTTTTGTTCGACTTGGAAGCCTGCCTTTTGCTTTTCTTAACAGTTTGAGAAACCTATAACCACTTTTAAATTCTTTAAGAGTAAATAACTGACTTCATTTGTACACTGAGCATATTTATACATGTACATACAAGCCAATTTGTTTAAAAAAAAATAAAATAAAGAGTAAATACTGGAGAATTCATATGAAATCATGACAAAATTGATTTCCAAAGAAATCAAGTTTTTACTCAGGTACAAAGCTAGTCACAGTGAAATAATTATACCTATGCCCTCACTTACTGCAAAAGCTTATGAAACACTCCCTTACTTGCAGAACATACCCTACAATAGAGTCATACAATTGCCACACTACACACCTCTCTTGAAAATCAACTATTACAAAAGGTACACTTTGCATTTTAAAGATGTCATTCATGTGAATGCTTTTGTATTCTATTTATTGTAGTATTATACGTATTTTTACATTATTGCACACCTTACTTTGATAGGGTTAAATCTTTCTGCGTCATTGGCTTTATTGTACCTTTTGTCATACTGTGATGACCTTCACATTATGGGCTTTGTGTTTCAGGCTACACAACAAACTGAACCGTACTTGGTTAAGATGCTTCAGTCTCAGTTGTGTTCCCCTGTGTAATTACCCACTACAATAATGTTAATGATCTGAATAAGAATAACTCTCAATTGAGATTCAGTTGGCAGTGTTCGCTGTAATGGGCTGCTGGTCCTCGTGGTTTACTGGATTAAATGTGTGGAAGCAACTTTCCAGCAGATAAGATGATTAAGTGAATGAGTCATGCCTTGGGAAGATGGGATTTTCCTCCGGTTTGCCATATTTTTTAAAAATGCAGCTGGCAGTGACCGAGAGGTTTAGGCACCATGATACAAATATGTACCATGTCAGAGGTGCAGCTAAAAATATTCTGTGGGTGTCATATCACTGTCTGGCCAGTATGGGGGAAATGGTGGCATTGCAAAGAACAGTAGAGGAACAGCACAAGAACTGGTTTACTTCATCAAAGATACAATTTTGGCAAATAATACTTATCTAGGAGAATTAGACCATTCTTCAATAATGCAGAAAGGTTACATATGATGCATAAAGGACTGCACTAACTGAGTCGGTATCAGCTGACAGATAGTACCACTGCAATTAAATATTTAGTGTCACCAAAAAATAAGCAGAATGGTATGCAAGCTGGATAATGAGGTGCATTATAATTTCATGCAAGGATCTATCCTATATCTAAGAAGTTATTTGTCTCAGTTAATTGATATTTTCTTGAAAAAGCTCAACTGATCAGTTTTGGAATTGCTTTTTATTCATCATGACATAGGACCAGTTCTTTTTATGCTTGCTTCCCTACTCATTTTCGTAATTTTCTGATAAATGTCAGAATACTGGATGAACTAGTGCTATACTTTAACAGTTATATTGCTTTAAGCCACTTTACCTGACCTCCTTTGCTTGATATGCCACTACATCAGAGTAAAAGACATGAAAACCTTTCTGATGTATCTATATCTTGTTGCACTTTTAACCCTGTGCTGGCTCTCAGCATGCAGGCCTGGTAACTGAGACGGGTCCAATCCTTTCCCATGCACACAGACATCGTAAAATCTTAATGAGTGAGCTCATCTCTCGGCAGGAAAACACTGACAGCTTGAGTCGTGATACACTAGAATCAAATCTTGTATATGAAATCCTTCATTACTTCAGCTAAAGGCAAGAGCTGATCTAAATGGTGTACAGAGTCCAGGCTGTAGTTGATGCAGTTTAAAATTAGACATGCTGCATGCACTATGTTCAGTTACATTTACTTTCCTAGTGGCTACTTGTTTATTGACTCAAATACATAGGCTGTAACGGGGATCCAGTAACTTTGCTTACTGATAGTTTGCACTTCTTAGGCCTTATTATTCCGTTGTCTAACAATCCTGCTTGTGTAAAGCCAAGAAACATGACACTCACTTAATAAACACCAAAGTAACTTTTTTTTTTCTTCTTCAGATGGAGTGTGGTTATCAAGGCTGTAGCAGTTCTGTAGCAGATCCTCTGTGGTAGCTGATCATACGCATTTACGTAAATTATTTAGCCAAAGACAGCTCAGAAACTAGTTAAGGTGCCAAAGATATTATGTAACAATAATGAGACTTTTCATAGATTTCACAGATTCCTGTTTAAAGAAAAGTTGACAACAAAAACAGAATGGACAAAGAAGTATGACTTTATTGTCCCTGCTTCAAATTCAAAACAGATGTCCAATCTGTTCAGAGAATGTGGCACTAGTCAAATGTGGTAATGTAAAGCAGCAGTGCAAAAACAAAACATAACCACTTCAAATTGTCTTATTTATAGCCAGAAACTATTCATTAAGGTTTAAATATTAAAAGGTAATTGCTGACTGTCCCTAGTCAGTCAGGTCAGTTGCTAATCTGGACCTTTTCTAAGTAAGGAATTTTATGTAACTGGACCTTTACAAATTTTAGTTGAATACCCCTGAGCTATGTATATAGTCCATATGAATGACAACAGATGCAAGGCTGCTGTTTTCTTTGTCCTCTATGACTCCAATATCACCAAAGACTGGCAAGAAGGAGATGACGCAATATTTTTTAAGAAGCTAGTTAAAGCAAAGAGACAAATATTTCTAAAATACACCTTTGTACTTAAGGACTAAGTTTGCTCAGTAACAAACATTGGTGTTTAGGTGCTTTGGGCAAAACACGAGGCTCAGGCACAAGGGTTTAAAAGATAAGGGGGAAAAATAGCAGTGAAGTTTTAATTCTCTGTATGAAGAAACTCAAGTTATTCCACATTCAACATGTTAAACAAGAAACTATACACTACTGTATAGGTAGCAGCATTAATCTATCAAAAACAAACACTAATAACGGTATTTTGTTATTAATATAGCTAAATGCCGTTCTATCATTTCGATTTGTTAGCAGAAAGGCACGCTACATGTAAGTAGTTTTATACTAACACACAAGCACATCATTCAGCAAAAACAGCAGATAAGGTCAGATAAGCAGCTAGATAACTCAGTTTCACATGCAGTAGTCAAACTAACTTAACTGCCTCCTCGTTATCAAAAGTGTGATGTTGTTTTTAGCTAGCCGAGATGTCTAAAGCAACAGAAATGAAAAAATGAACCACTTTAAACCACTCACCATGTCATACACATTCAGAATAACCGGCTCGTTGGCCATTACAGGCTTCCCTTTCTCCTAAGAACCCGTCTCCTCCGTTCAGCAAAGGCAGCTAGCCTGCTAGCTGCTGCTGTTTCACCTCTGTTTTATTTTTCTTCGTAATTAAAGTCGTTCTCAACAGCAGTCCGTTGTGTTGAACTCGTTTGTCCCTTTGGTTCCTGAAGAATATAAAACAGAAGTGTAGGAAAGTAGCTCTAAGCCGGTGAATGTTACAGCGCGCTGCTCTTCCTTACCATTAGCCACGGATAAAAAAGATGAAGCTAGTGAGCTAACCGCAACGCCAACAATATCATCATCTACTGCTGCTAGCCTGTTAGCTTCATCCCCGGTGAACACTCGAGGAAAGCTGAAACTAAGTAAAATCTAAGATATTCGTAAAACTTCAGCCATCAAACGAAGACGTAACTGTTGGCGTGAACAGAAACCTAATATAGGGCGAAATAAGATAACATCTTAGCACCCAGTTTGAGCAGTGAGTACAACATCAGAGCTCTGCCGCTGAAACAGTGGGGGCGGATCACTGACACAGCTGCTACCTAACCCAGCCCGCCTCACTGACTATAAACACTGCCACAC
>CM040977.1:20143738-20163041 GCA_022985145.1 Pangasius djambal
GCCACACCGTACACTGCTGCCTAACCCAGCCCGCCTCACCGCCTATAAACACCGCCACACCGTACACTGCTGCCTATCCCAGTCCGCCTCACCGACTATAAACACCGCCACACCGTACACTGCTGCCTAACCCAGCCCGCCTCACCACCTATAAACACTGCCACACTGTACACTGCTGCCTAACCCAGACCACCTCACTGCCTATAAACACTTCCTTGTGTTTCCAGCTCCCTTCCCACACACAGCCACCCTCCTCACATTGTTAATAAAACCCTCTTAACCTGCTTCCTGTGTCTGTGTTCTGCTTCTGGCTCCTCTCGTTCTGGTGTCTGTGATAGAACAATCTGGCCAACATGGACCCAGCAGAACCAGATCCTTGTCATGCAGCCCTAACCAACCAAAGTGCCTTCCTTGGTCAGCATAAGCAGCAGCCCTTGCAGAGAGCCACCGTGCCATGCCTTGCAGAGTGCTCCTCAGCCAGCCAATCAGTTGCATCCTCCCCCAACCGGCCCATGTGCCCCCTGATCCCAAGCCCAGTCAAGCTGCCCCGTGGCTCCCCCTGCTTCTTCTCCCAGTCTACACCCGTGTGAAGCACGTCCCAGACTCTGAACCTTATACGGGTGACTTAGGGAAGTGCAAGTCATTCCTCCTCCAGTGCTCCCTCGTGTTTGCCCAGCATACATTAAGCTATGCCACAGATGAGGCTAAGGTGGCCAACATCATGGGGTTGCTGGGGGGAGACGCCCTAGCCTGGGCCACTGCCATCTGGGACAGGCAGCCTGCCCTGTGGTCCTACTTCAGCACAGAACTTCGAACCACCCAGTCCAGGGGAAGGAGACCACCAGACGCCTGCTCTCCCTCAGTAAGGGGTCCCTTAGTGTGGCGGAGTATTCTGTGGAGTTTCAGGTTTTGGCTGCCAAGTCCGGCTGGAATGAGGAGGCACTACAGGGAGCATTCGTGAGCGGATGAAGGATGAACTAGCCCTAAAGGACGAGTCAGACTCCCTTGACCAGCTAATTTCTCTTGCTATCAGGTAGGATAACTGCATGCAGGAGTGACGCAGAGAGAGTCACCTGACCCCAGGTGCCTCTAGCCCCCAGTTCTCCCCTCTGCCAATCCTTCCCCCAAGCTTCAACCTAGTCCCAGAGATCCGTTGCTTAGCTCATCACCCTGGGAAAAACCCATGCAGCTGGGTCGGGCCCGGCTTACCCCTGCTGAACGGGAGAGGAGATTCCTGGCAGGTTCATGCTTCTATTGTGGCCAACCAGGCCACTCCTTGTCTAACTGCTCCCTTGTTTAACTGCGGTTAAAAGGGGATGCTCACCAGTAGAAAAGAGGCTCCTGGTGAGCCAAACAGCTGCTACTCCTGACCCCCTGTCCTGCTTCCAGATTCCTGCCACCCTCTGCCACAACCAGCTTCCCCTCCTTGCACTTATCGAATCAGGTGCTGAAGATAGCTTCCTGGACAGAGAGATAGCATACCAGTCTGACATGCCCATCGAGTCCTTGGACCCACCCATTACTGTTAACATACTGGATAGGAAATTCCTGGCTCGGATCACCCATTGCACTGCCCTGTTGCTCCTTGTGCTCTCTGGGAACCACCATGAACAGATTCAGCTGAACCTCATCTACTCTCCATGTACCCTGCTGGTGCTAGGCTATTCTTGGCTGAAGAAACACAACCCCCAAGTAGACTGGTCAGCTGGGAGGGTTGCGAACTGGAGGCCCTTTTGTCAATCCTCATGCCTGAAATCGGCCCTTCCACCCTCTGCAGCCACTATGGCTTACCTGGCTCCCACTCCTCCAGACCTCTCCACAGTGCCCCCTAGGTGACCATGTACCATGACCTAGGTGAGGTTTTTAGCAAGGACCGGGCCCTTTCACTACCACCTCACCGCCCGTACAATTGTGCTATCAATCTGCTCCCTGGGGCCACCTTTCCCTCAGGTTGTTTGTATAACCTGTCCTGTCTTGAGAGAGAGAGGCCATGGAGAAATATACAACAAAGAGAGAGGGAGGCCATGGAGAAATATTTCTTTCTTTCGGCTTTTTTTTTGTGGCCAAGAAAGACAAAACCCTCCGCCCCTTGCATTGATTATCAGGGTCTCAACAACATCACTGTGAAAAACAAGTACCCCATGCAGCTCCTCAATTCTTCTTTCATGCCTTTCAGCCTCACCAGTGCTCCAGTGGCGTTTCAGGCTCTCGTCAATGACGTTCTCCTGGACTTCCTGAACCGCTTTGTGTTTGTTTATCTGGATGACATTCTGATTTTCTCTCACACTTCCACTGAGCACACTCTCCATATCCATCAAGTCCTTCAGTGACTTCTGGAGAACCACTTGTTTGTCAAAGCAGAAAAGTGAGTTTCATGTCCACACAGTCACCTTCCTGGGGTACATCATCAAGAGCGTACGAATCAAGGCTGACACTGAGAAGATCCAGGCTGTAGTCGAGTGGCCTAGACCCACTACCCTCAAGCAGCTCTAGTGGTTCTTGGAGTTTGCCAATTTCTATCGCTGCTTCATCAAAAACTACAGCTGGGTCACGGCACCCCTCACTAGACTCACCTCCACCTCTACGCCCTTCATGTGGACCCCTGACGCCGAATCCGCCTTCACCAAACTGAAGGAGCTGTTTACCTCCGCCCCTGTGTTGGCTCAGCCTGACAACTCGCTTGAGTTCGGCGTAGAGGTGGATGCCTCAGGCTCAGATGTGGGTGCTGTGATCTCCCAACGATCCATCCCTGACCAGAATTTCCACCCGCGTGCCTTTTTTTTTTTTTTTTTTTTTTAAATTTGTATTTGTCTATTATGCCAAAACCTTGTGAGCTGTTAAACAGTCTTTCGTTGTTCAAAACAATGACAATAAAAATCTATTCTATTCTATTCTTCTCATGACATCTCTTCCCGGCGGAATGCATCTATTCATCATTTGGACCGACCATAAGAAACTGGCCTACATCCAGTCCACCAAGTGTCTCAGCCCCCATCAGGCACTCTGGGCCTTGTTCTTTGGTTGGTTCAATTTTACCATCATCTAACATCCTGGCTCCAAGAATGCTAAGCCAGATGCCCTCTTCTGCTGATTTTCCCTGGAAAAGGAGGCTCTACGGTCCAACACCATCATCCCTCTTTCCTGCGTGGTGGGGTCATCACATGGAGATTGAGGCAGTGGTCAGGAGAGCACAATGCACCCAACCTGATCCAGGTAATGGTCCCCCCAGTTGTTTGTCCCTTGTCCCTAGGTCCTCTAGTGGGGTCACTGTTCCTGATTTGCCTGTCACCACAGCTCCAATCGCACCCTTGGCCTACTGAAGTGGCATATTCGGCATACTGTCCACTGAGTTCTCTCTCTCTCGAATCCCCCAACCCTGGAGCTGCAAGGCAACAGTGCTAACCACTAAGCCACCATGCCCCACCATCTTGACTTCAACTACTATAATGCTACACCCTATATAGCGTACATACTTAGGGCATAGAGATCCATATAATAGGCTAAATCTACAGTAAGCTCCAAAACAGGTCTACAGCACTATTAGATTGTGGGAGATAAAGCGGTCACTTTATGCTTTAAATGATATTTTTGCACACATTTAGAAACTATAGCATGTTTATGCTTTTCTGCACCCTACTTCATTAGTAAACATTAGTAGCCTAAAGTTTAATATTTTAGAATTATGGGTGTACATGAATGCATATTGCAAATAACATCACTACACACACATAGGCTCTCCTCTTAGTGATATTCTCTTACACCGAGTGTGTCTTAGAAGTAGGGTGCAGAAATAGGGTGGCAAGTACACACTCTTCTAATGACTTTTACACTTGGCCTTCAGAAACTCAAGGTCACACCGATGCTTCTTGTGAAAATTTAAAGGGCAAATATTCTGTGATTAGCCCAAAGAAATACAAAAAAAAAAAAACAAAAAAAAAAAGTAACTACTCTTGACAGTGACTTTTCTATACTGGAATAATGCTTCTTTTAGCAGAATTTGAGTGTTCAGATCACATTGAAGACAGCTTGATAAGACAAAAAAATGAGCTAATAAACTCATCAGCAAAAGATGCACATAATTTCCCATAGTGTTTTAGTGGGGGATGTTGGCTAACTTTTGTCATCAGTTTTAAATATAAAATTCTAATATATTCATTTTCACTATTAATAAGCAGGTCATGCAATTTCACGAGCCCTGCCTTCTCTAGTTCACAAATGTAAATGATCGGATATGCCATATAACCTATATGAAAATTATGGGGTGGGGTGGAGGAAGCTCCAGCCATATGGTTCTAGATCATATTGAGTTCTTATGTTCTGCCCTCTAGTGTTAGATAAAGGAGACTGAAGATCATTTTATTTTTTGAAAATTGAACTAAAAGTTTCACTTGAGCAACTGCACATGATATTCATCACTTTTGATTGTCCCAGGTTAGAACTGGTAAAGGCAGTTGAGGTCATGTGGTTTTCAAAGGTGTTAAGTAACAGAGTATAATTACTTAATTACTGTACATAAGTCTGTCTTTAAACTATCTGTACTTTCCTAGTATCTGTACTATTTTTTCTTTCCCCTAATACTTTTGACTTTTACTTATTGCATTTCAAAATAAAAATCTCAATTTTCTATAATATGTAGAAAATTAATGTAATATACAAAACAAAACAAAAGAATAGTCTAGTATCATAACACATTATTAATACTTTTAATTAAATAGAGAATAGGAAATGCCTGGCACAATTTATAGGCACAGGTCATGGAAAACATACTGTATAGTCTACACTATAGTATGACTCAAACGAAGAGAAAAGTACACTGGTAAACTTAAACTCTATAGTGTGTTTTTACTTCCATCACGTGGTGAAAATTGTGAACTACAAGAACTGTACCTGGAGCATGTGCACGAAATGGCCAGAAATACATTAAATACAGAAAAGTAGAAAAATGAATTTACCTGCAACAGCTGATTTAATTGATCACTTTTACAATGTTTGGCAAGGTGCAATTTTTACTGGACAATTTTTTTAGACACTTTCTTCCTGGTGAATAGGGAATGCTAAAGTCATGGAGAACGTATTAATCATTTCAGAATTTCCATCAAGGTTTCCTGATTTTTCGGTTCTAAAAGAGAAAAAAACCTGTTGATTCTAAATTAGATCTATCAGTGTGATGAATGCATCATGTATAGGCCAAATGGCATCTAACATAAAATTTAAAATCATATGATCAATAATAAATCAATAACTGCTTTGTTTGAGGCTTTTGCCACCAACAAACACTGACTTCAGTATGAGCACACAAAAGAAGACAGCTTGTCGTTGGTTCTGTAAAGCCTATATAACTAAACACCTAACAGTCACACCCAGACCAGACAGTTCTTTACCCACATACATTATCATGCTTATTTTAGCTGTCTACAGTCTTGAGGCTGAGCCTAAATGGCTTCCTACTTCCTCTATAAGTGCACTATATAAGGTATGACATAATAGCTTCATCATTCTGTCTGGTGCACTCTGTATCCCTTTAGAGCACAATTATGCCTGTGGTTACATCCCAGACCCTATACTAGCATATTAGGTTACCTTTCCTTCTCCCTTCTCCAGCTTTAACAGGTTCCACAAAAATATGGCATTTACCATTTAGAAATTACAGCCATTTTAAGCAAAGTACTTCCATTTTCAGGGGCTCAAAGGTATTTGGACAATTGACTGACAAGAAGTTAATTGATATCAGGTACTGAGTTGGCATTTGGCAGCTGTTCGAATGGAGCTACCAATATGAAGTCCAAGGAGATCTCAATGCAAGTGAAGGAGGCCATCATTAGTCTGAAAAAATAACATAAATCTATAAGAGAGATAGCAAAAACCTTAGGTGTGGCCAAATCAACAGTTGGGTACATTCTTAAAAAGAAAGAAACCACTGGTGAGCTCAACAACATCGAAAGGCCTGGAAGACCACGGAAGACAGCTAAAGTGGATGATCACAGAATCCTTTCCTTGGTGAAGAAAAACCCCTTCACAACATCAACAGAAGTCAAGAATACTCTGGAGAAGGTAGGCGTATCATTGTCAAAATCTACAATCAAGAGACGCCTTCATGAATGTAAATACAGAGGGTTTACAACAAGGTGCAAACCACTGGTAACATTCAAGAACAGGAAAGCCATATTAGACTTTGCCAGGCTCTAAAGAAGCCTCCCATGTTCTGGAATAAGATTCTTTGGACTGATGAAACCAAGATTAACTTGTACCAGAATGATGGGAAAAGAAAAGTATGGCGAAAGAAAGGAACAGCTCATGATCCAAAGTATACCACATCATGTGTCAAACCTGGTGGAGGAAGTGTTATGGCATGGGCATGTATGGCTGCCAATGGAACGGGCTCACTGGTGTTTACTGATGATGTGACTGCTGACAGAAGTAGCAAGATGAATTCTGAGGTGTATAGGGCTATACTCTCTGCTCACATTCAGCCAAATGCTACAAAACTGATAGGATGCCCTAAACTAAATGACCCTAAACATACTGCGAAAGCAACTCAAGACTTTTTGAAGGTAAAGAAATGGAATATTCTTCAATGGCCAAGTCAGTCGCCTGATCTCAACCCAATAGAGCTGCTTTTCACTTACTGAAGACAAGACTGAAGGCAGAAAGAGCCACAAACAAGCAGCAACTGAAGGTGGCTGCAGTGAGGGCCTGGCAAAGCATCTGCAGAGAGGAAACTCAGAATTTGAGTTTTGAGAACATGGGCTCCAGACTTCAGGCAGTCATTGACTGCAAAGGATTTTCATCCAAGTATTAAAATTACGGTTATATTTACAATTATGTCACTTTGTCCAAATACCTTTGAGCCCCTGAAAGTGGAGGTACTTTGTTGAAAATGGCTGTAATTCCTAAAGGGTAAATGCCATATTTTTGTGGAACCTCTTAAAATAAAGCTGAAAGTCTACACTTCGATCACATCTTGATTGTTTTATTTCAAATCCATTGTTGTGGAGTATAAAGGCAAAATCACAAAAACTCTGTCACTGTCCAAATGCTATTATTTATGTTTTTATTTATTTTCCTCTTCTTCTTCTTGTTATTAATAATAAACAGGATTTATGCGCCCAGTTTAGGACCCTGTATGTACTGCTGGGGGCTGCGTCCCAAACCGCACTAAACAGGATATCAGATTAGTAATCCTACTATGTACAGCAGTGTGCGGTTTGGGACGCAGCCTGAGCAGGGGGCGTGTCTGGGATGTAATACGCGGCTGTGTCGTGAAGACAGCGTACAGTAAGGTGGCTTCGGCGGAGACGCATCGGGAAGTGAACAAGTGAGCGGCTAGGGCGCACACGGACACTCGGTCATGGCAGATAACGGGAGCACGGAGGCGCGGACTGCTCCGAGCCTCGGCAACAAAGTGACCGTTGTGCTTGGAGCCCAGTGGGGCGATGAAGGCAAGGGCAAAGTGGTGGACCTGCTGGCCCAGGACGCCGACATGGTCTGCAGATGTCAGGTAACGCGCGCGTGCTAAGCAGCGGTACCGCTAACGCTGTAGTAGACTGCTGTAAAGCTAGCTACGAAAACACTCTGTCTCAGTTAGCATGCTACAAATATACATATGTGTTTCACAAGACCTCTTGTTAGCACTGGAGCTAATGCTGATGTGTGCTAGCTGACTAACTTACCTGTTTTGCCGATGCGGATCACCGGCCGCATCTCATTCAACCTCAGCAGTTATGTTCTAGTCACCTTGATTTGATCAACTCTAATCCTAAACGCTTTCCACCCAGTGTGACCTGTAATGCCTAAAACAATCCCGCCTTATTCATGTTTTTGCTATGAACTATGCTATTTGTAAAGTTTACACTCTCAGAAAAAAAAGGATACAGAGTATGTTTGTACAGAATAACTTGAATATGTTTCATTTACCTGGAAAGGTGGGTAGTGTACCTTTTAAAGATTTACTCAAATAACTAATTTCTAAAGGTGCACTCTATCCAAATGTCCAGGTGAAAGATACATATTGAAGGTACGGAAGAGCTTCCCTTGTGAGTGACAAGGAAGCGTACTGTTGGGAGTGTATTATGATGATAAATCTATGCAGCTGACTTTTGTACAGATGAATTTTCCAGTTATTTCTTATTCCTGACCCACAGCATAGAAGATTAGGAGGTGCAGTAGCTGCTGGTCCTGATATTAGATGGACAGGCTAAAATCTAATAACGAAATTATTAGGGTTGAGCAAAGCATTATATCATATAGTCTTATTAATGACAATAAGAATGACATTGGGCAAACTATTACACACACACACACTTATAGTCAGATAGCAGATAGAGTCATGATTTCTAAGTGCATTAAGTGTTTCTTGTCCTTAATCAGCTACTGGGTTCATGCCATGTTTCTTCCTAATACTTAACACGGCAAACAGAAAAGTTGTAACCAGTCATTTTTCTCCCAGAGGTATTTTGGGTAAAAAGGATGATAGGATGATATAGTAAAAAAAAATCCACCCTGTTCACGTTCTTTACAACAGCAGCTGTATTTCACATGCACCCTCCCACTCACTGCCCACGACGTATTACGGATACTTCAGTAACTGACACTGATAAGCTGCATGAATCTGTAGTCTGAGCTAGAAAGAAATCAGCCCCAGCATCACGTCTATACACCGATCAGCCATAACATTAAAACCACTGAGAGGTGAAGTGAATAACATTGTTTATCTCGCTACAATGACACCTGTCAAGGGGTGGGATATATTAGGCAGCAAGTGAACAGTCAGATCTTGAAGTTGATGTGTTGGAAGCAGGAAAAATGGGCAAGCGTAAGGATCTGAGCGACTTTGACAAGGGACAAACTGTGATAGCTAGACGACTGCATCAGTGCATCTCCGAAACAGCAGGTCTTGTGGGGTGTTTCCGGTATGCAGTGGTTAGTACCTATGAAAAGTGGTCCAAGGAAGGAAGGCCTGGTGTGTGCGTCACTTACCTGGGGAGGAGATGGCACCAGGATGCACTATGGGAAGAATGCAAGCCGATGGAGGCAGTGTGATGGTCTGGACAGTGTTCTGCTGGGAAACCTTGGGTCCTGGCGTTCATGTGGTACCACCTACCTAAACATTGTTACAGACCAAGTGCACCCCTTCATGGCAGCAATATTCCCTAATGGCCATGGCTTCTTTCAGCAGTATAATGCGCCATGCCACACTGCAAGGTGTTGACTTGGCCTCCAAATTCCCCAGATCTCAGTCCGATCGAGCATCTGTGGGATGTGCTGGATAAACAAGTCTGATCCATGAAGGCCCCACCTTACAACTTACAGGACTTAAAGGATCTGCTGCTAATGTCTGGTGCCAGATACCACAGCACACCTTCAGAGGTCTTGGCGTCACGAGGGGGGACCTACACAATATTAGGCAGGTGGATTTAATGTTATGGCTGATAACAGTGTATACCATTCTGTGTATGACCACTGATAGAGCTGTTGCCCTTGGTTCCACAAAAGTCCAAAATAATTTGCCTTAAAACATTTGTTAATGACAAATAATCTGGTGTTAATTGCCAAAAATACTATATTGATGTCTTTTTCCCTTAGCCCTGTTAGTCAATTTATACCAGTTACCCCTGAAGAGGTGCATTAAAATATATAAATGTATGAATACTTGATTATATCCTGACTTTTATGCCTCCACGACTGAGTGTTACTTACACCTTGATGGTCAAATTTTCATTGCTGTCTATGGTTTTTGTCACCAGTCCATCTGTCCATCCATCAGTGTGTCTGTGAGTCTGTCTGAGATTCTCATTAGTGTGATATCTCAGGAACGAGTGTTAGAATGATAGTAGGATTTATGTGGAATTATCATTGTAACCAGCAGACGAACTCATTAGATTTTGGAATCGATCCAAACAGGGTCAAGGTCACAGCAAGGTCAAATGTCTGAAATTGTTTTTCTTCAATAGCTTCCTTCATGTTTGAAGTATATTTTAAAGGTAGTTCTGGCAAGCAAATTAATAACAAGAAGGACTAGACGTGTTGGTGGGGGAGGCATCCCTGTCAATGCTGCTGGCGTCGAGTTTCGACTTGTTTATTTTAAATATAACACCAATATCAGATATCACCCGATATTGATCCGATACTGACTTCCTCATAGTAATTTAGGCGACTCTTTATTTACACTGCCAGGTTAGGCAAAATGTCAAAAGTGTATGGGGTTAGTAGAACAGTTTGTGTGCTGTGTTCCTGTGTAGGAGCTGTGCTGTACTGAGGTCAGTCAACATCACATATGTTCACTGCAAAAATGCATTTTAGGCAAACATCAAGCCCAACACCACAATTCAGTATCAGATATACACCCTTTACTCTGACGCAGGTTTAATGTGTCTAAGAAAGTGACAGCATAGTGTCAATCCAATTTTTAAAACAGAAAAGTAATGCTTAAGTAGTGCCTTCTTACAGCCTGCCATTACTACAGATTGTCATTAGGTAAGGAATAAAACATGAGAGAGCATGCTGTTAAAGGAAAATAATCAACAACGGGGTGGTGTGATGACCCAAAAATGATTTTTCAGTAGCAACACACACTGAAGTGTTTTATTACTTTTATACCACAACGACTTGCCAACTCTAGCAGTTTTTTTTAATTTATTTATTAAAGAACAACACATCATACATTTTATCGTTTTAGAAGTTACATTTATAGTTGGAGAATGTCTGTAAAAGATGCCACTTCCTGTTATGTAGAAACTTATAGAAGCTGGTAACTCTTGTTCCTTCGCCAGCCTCTCTTTCTTCTCTTTCTTGAACGGCGCTGGTCATGTTACTGAGTAACCACAAAGCCCTTTGTCTTGCAGAATTTCTGATATCGGAAAAGTTGCAGCTTTACCTCTGACTATTAAAAAGCACGTGTGGGCTTACATGCTCTTCTAATAATGAAGTTAGAGATGACGAATTCCTTTGTATTGTAGAAGAGAAATGTAGGAAAATATGTTGTTTTCACCTGCATGAAAATACACTATATGACCATATGTTTATATGGCTGTAATTATGCGGACACCTGACCATCACACCCATATGTGGTTCTTCCCCAAACTGTTGCCACAAAGTTGGAAGCACACAATTGCATAGGATGTCTCTGTACGCTGTAGCATTACACTTTCCCTTCACTGGGAACTAAGGGGCCCAAACCTGTTCCAGCATGACAATGCCCCTGTGCACAAAGCAAGCTCCATGAAGACATGGTTTGCCAAGGTTGGAGTGGAAGAACTCTAGTAGCCTACACAGAACCCTGACCACAACCCCACTGAACACCTTTAAGATGAACCGGAACTGCGCCCCAGGCCTCCTCGCCCTACATCAGTGCCTGACCTCACTAATGCTCTTGTACCTGAATGAGCACAAGTCTCAAGAGCCATGCTCCAGAATCTAGTGAAAAGCCTTCTCAGAAGTAAAAAGGAGACCCGCTCAATATTAATGCCCATTGTTTTGGAACGGGATGTTCAACAAGCACATATGGGTGTAACGGTCAGGGGTCCACATACAGTACTTTTGGCCATATAGTGTAGCAAATAACAAATGTAAGTGTATTGAGATTTGGTGCTGATGACAACCTACTTGCAAAGAAGTTTTTGGTTAATGTTGAAACCATGCTGAAATGTCTGGTTGCTGATTGTACCACCCAGAATGGACAGTAATAGCGATTTTCCATGTAAATTTCAATATACTGATATGGAACTGCAGCTATGGTATGGCCTAAAAGTTCATTTCAGTGGCTGTCTTATGCAGTCCGCTTATAAAAGATTATTGTCATCCTTTTCTCTATTCTGGAAGTACAACCCCATTTCCAAAAAAAGTTGGGACGCTTTGTAAAATGTGAATAAAAGCAGAATGCAATGATTTGCAAATTGCACAAACCCATATTTTATTCACAACAGAACATAGAAAACATAACAGATGTTTAAACTGAGATTGTGTACTGTTTTATGGAAAAAAAAAAAAGTTAATTTTGAATTTGACGGCTGCAACAAGTCTCAAAAAAGTTGGGACAGGGCCATGTTTAGCACTGTGTAGCATCTCCTCTTCTTTTAACAACAGCTTGTATACATTTGGCAAGTGAGAGTTGCTGGAGTTTTTTGAGTGGAATGTTGCTCAACTGTCCGGGGTCCCCTTTGCCGTATTTTTCGCTTCATGACGCGCCAAATATTTTCAGTCGGTGAAAGGCCTGGACTGCAGGCAGGTCAGTTCAGCACCCGGATTCTTCTGCTATGAAGCCATGCTGGTGTAGGACGTGCGGTATGTGGTTTGACATTGTCTTGCTGAGATATGCAAGGCCTTCCCTGAAAAAGACATCATCTGGATGGAAGCATATGTTGCTCTAAAACCTGTATACACCTCTCAGCATTGATGGTGCCTTTCCAGATGTGCAAGCTGCCCATGCCATATGTACTAATGAATCACAATACCATCAGAGAAGGTGGCTTTTGCACTGAGCGCTGATAACAAGTCGGATGGTCCTTCTCTTCTTTAGTCTGGAGAACGCGGCGTCCATGATTTCCAAAAAGAACTTCAAATTTTCCACTTTGCCTCAGTCCATTTTAAACGAGCTTTGGCCCAGAGAAGACGGCGGTGTTTCTGGATCATACATGGCTTCCTCTTCGCGTGGTACAGCTTTAATCTGCATTTGTGGATGGCACGGCAAACTGTGTTTTAATGACAATGATTTTTTTTGAAGTGTTCTTGAGTCCGTGCAGTGATATCCATTACAGAAACATGCCTGTTCTTGATGCAGTGCCGTCTGAGGGCCAGAAGATCACGGGCATCCAATATTGCTTTTCGGCTTTGTCCCTTACGCACAGAGATTTCTCCAGATTCTTTTTATGGTATTATGTACTGTAGATGATGAGAGATATTGTGGAACATTATTCTGAAATTGTTTCACTACTCGCCTGGCCATCTTTACTTCTGAGAGACTCTGCCTCTATAAGATGCTCTTTTTATACCCAATCATGTTACTGGCCTGTTGCCAATTAATCCAATTAGTTTTAAAATGTTCCTTCAGCTGTTTCTTGTTAGTATTATTTACTTTTCCAGCCTTTTGTTGCCCCTGTCCCAACTTTTTTTGAGACATGTTGCTGGCATTAAATTCCAAATGAGCTAATATTTTTCATAAAATAGTAAAATGTCTCACTTTAAACATTTCATATGTTGTCTATGCTCTGTTGCGAATAAAATATGGGTTTATGTGATTTATAAATCTTTGCATTCTGTTTTTATTCCCATTTTACAAAGCGTCCAAGCATTTTTTGGAAATAGGGTTGTCCTAAAACAAAACACAATGACATCTAGATGTAATTTTCTACATATCAGGACTGTATGGACTGAATTGATCATTCCCGTATCATCTGTTGGTCACATGGTGTAAAAGCAATGCCACTTAACAAGTTTATCTGTGCTTTCAATCTGGAGTGGTGTCTTGTGTTCGTTTTTCATTGCTCTGTCTTATTGCTTTGCAGAACAACACATCCTCCTCATTTCCCTGCACGTTATTGCTTTTATATTTTGTAGCATCTGTATTTGATCTGTTTTGTTTTTACTCTGACCATCACATAGCTAGCTCTCACACATGCAACCCCAGATTTGTTTTTCTATTTCTGCAGAACAGTGAGGGGTGGAAAGTCGATAGATGTTCTATAAATATTGCAAATCAAAACCAAAACCATTCTTACAGTGTGTAGTTTGCCTTAATTTAAGATTAGACATTCAGGATGATGTTCAACAGTTAATGTAGGTTTCTTTTGTAAGATTGAATCAGATATTTATTGCAGTATGCTTCATTATATCTTAAAGGAAACTTTCATTTTTTATTTAAACTGTTTTGTTTATTTTTTTTAATTCAGCATAATAAATTTGAGAAGTAAACAAGTAAACAAACCACATTGTTTTTAAAGAAACATATCTAGTTTCTTGACAGTGTTTTTGATAGGAACTGGGAATCATGACATCCATAACACAAAGTTAGCGATTCTGTCTGTTATCAAACTTAAGTGTTTTATGGGAGTATTTTGGTTACATAATTTGCAAGCAGATAACAACCCAAGGCTTGTTTCTCTATTTCATGAGAACACTGGGGGTTGGAAAGTTGATAGATAATGATGTATGAATATTGCAAATCAAACCAAAAACTGTTCTCACAGTGTGTAGTTTGCTTTAATTTAAGCAGTGGCGGCTTATCCATAGGGGCATATACACTCACCGAACATTTTGAGATTCTGGTCCATGTTGACATGATTGTATCATGCAATTCCTGGAGATTTTTCAGGTGCACTTTCATGCTGTGAATCTCCTGTTCTACCACATCCCAAAGGTGTTCTACTGAATTCAGATCCGGTGACTGGGAAGGCCACTGAAGAACATTGAACTCGTTGTCATATTTATGAAACCAGTTTGAGGCGACTTTTGGTTTGTGACATGGTGCATTATCATGCTGGAAGTAGCCATTAGAAGATGGTAAATTGTGGCCATGAAGGGATGCACATGGTCAGCAACAATACTCAGATAGGCTGTGGCATTCAGCGATGATTGATTGGTATTAACAGGGCCAAGGTGTGCCAAGAAAACATTCCTCACACCATGACACCACCTCCACCAGCCTGGACTGTTGACACAAAGCAGGTTGAGTCCATGGAGTCATGTTGTTGGCACCGCATTCTGTTCTATCTGTTCTACTATCTGTGTACCTCAGCAGAAATCCAGATTCATGAGACCAGGCTACGTTTTTCCAGTCATCAGATGTCCAGTTTTAGTGAACCTGTACCCACTGCAGCCTCAGCTTTCTGTTTCTTGCTGACAGAAGTGGACCGTAACCGTCTGTCTCGAGGATTGACGTGTTGTGCATTCTTAGATGCTTTTCTGCTCAGCACAATTGTACAGAGTGTTTATCTGAGTTACTGTAGTCTTTCTGTCAGCTCAAACCAGTCTGGCCATTCTCTGTTGACCTCTCTAATCAAGAAAGCATTTCCATCCACAGAACTGTTGCTCACTGGATGTTTTTTCTTTATTACACAGTTCTGAGTAAATGCTAGAGGCTGTTGTGTGTGAAAATCCCAGGAAATCAGCAGTTATAGAAATACTCAAACCAGCCTGTCTGGCACCAGCAGTCATGCCATGGTCAAAATCACTGAGATCACATTTTTCCCCATACTGATGGTTGATGTGAACATTACCCGAAGCTGCTGGCCCATTTTTGCATGATTTTATGCATTGCATTATGCATTGCTGCCACACGATTGGCTGATTAGATGATGCGTGAATGAGTAGGTGTACAAGTATTCCTAATAAAATATTCAGTGAGTGTATATCAGCTGTTCAACAAATGTAAATCTTTGTAAAATCTTCATTCGTAATGCCATACATTTTAAATTTCATTGAAATCCTAATTACCTCTTTTGAGTGATAGCAACTTTTTCTCAAGTGTTTATTTGACAGATATAAGCCAATGTTCCACTGATTTGCTCACCTTTCTAGATGTGCAGTTGTGGGGCAGGGCAGTCACTTCACCACTTAGCGGTATAGATTTATTATTGCACCTAGTGGTCAAAATGGGAACTGCTCATGCTGCAACATTTCCAGTTGAGGAGGAGTGGTGGACAGGACAGTTAATTGACTGCCAATTTGGGCTAGTTGCAATATACTCTGCAGCCACCAAGATCTTGTTTCATAGCAAATAATCAAAATGCATAAATGCAAAATTTCAATACATTTCCTCAAACAAAGGGAAAAGTGCAGATAGTGTGTCTATGATGTACAGAACCATTTCTATTGTAAGATATGTTGCAAAGACTGGGAGAAGGAAAGGGGGATTACGGTGTGGATAATATCTGTGCATCAGAAATGCGTAGGCGTCACAGAGACCTTGTTTCCCATGCAAAGTTTGAGAAAAAGAAGAAAAAGTAACACGGGTTCCTCAAACTAATAATGAAATGTGGTTCACAAAAGCTTTTGCAATGTACAGACACACTCTATGACTCTATGACTCAGTCTATGATTTTTTTTTGTGGAATCTGCTGCGATTGCTTTATGTGCATTTACGCATCATGTGGCACGTGTTTGAACCTCCTGCATTAATTTATGGAAACACCGTAGTGAGGTAACTTCACTACAACCAGTCACAGCAAAAATGTGCTCAATCAATCAGCTTAAGATTTACAAGCCAGTTAGAAGTTGTTGTGTTTTTTTTTTTTTTTAGGTTGGCCTTGTGTTGGAGAATTGACGTTTGGTGTAGTTTCTACTAGTTTGAATAGGAAAGCTGATTTTAAAAATCCAAAAGTATATGTTACCTGCATGGTGGTCACGATTAAAACATAATGAAATTACAGGTGAGATGGTATATCAGTAGAAGTAAGGCAATGTTAGTGTAGAACATGTATATGAAGTCAAATGTACTTCTAACTCTGTGAATATATGATGTGTGTAGGGAAGAGGCCTACTCCTTGCCATAGCTGTTCTTTTCTTATGACATTATGTATAATAATTTAAGGCTTTTTTTAGGAGCTTACTGGAGAAAATACTATTTAGGTGAAGGGTATGGTTAAATCCTTTGTTAAATACAGTCAAATCCTGCTTTATTACATTTTATAATACTTTTGGCAAGGTGAAGCAGTGTGTAGAATGTGACCGGGGCAGATTAAAATGTTGCAGCTCAAGCACCGATTGTTAGTTTGCATACCAGAAGTATCTGGCTAAGGTCTTCGGTAAGTATAGAAACAATGAACAATTTATTATATTTAGCTTGAACTTCAGGTGGAAAATGTATGGGTGAATTGTTTGTTCCCGATAGATTCACTGAACCAGAGCTTCTCTATGTATCGATATAAAGCTTAGTGCTTTGTGTAATTATATTACGGCTTTTTAAGTGGTGGCTCAAAAATGGTCGAAGGAATAAGTACAGTCTAAAAACCACATTTATGAAGTATTGCAGTGCATTATTCATTCTCGATTAATAATCATGCAACATCTGCTTGCGTGAGATGTGAAAGGCTACTGCAGTCTCTGAAACCTGCAAGGAAAGATCAATTTCAGTATTAATTTAAGTATTTCAAGAAAATATTTTCCTAGCCGGCACATTTAGGCCTATGAAATTGACAAGTCTTGTCATGTCATAACATTTTTTTTTTAAATCAAGTTCAAGTCAGTTCGCAAAATATTTGAGGTGTCTTCATTAAATGATGTTGACGTTGACGAGAACTTGGTGAGATCACACCAAAAGCCGTCCTAATTATCAGCAGCTCTCTGGATAGACAATGTGGTTGACACTGATAATTGCTCCAGTCTGCATTAACCATCGATATCAGACACCAAGTCCCAGGAACAGTCAAACACCTGAATAGATTTAAACACTCCACTCTCATTATTAATAAGTGGTGAGGAAATGAGGAAAGCAGTGGTGGTGTAATCGATAAAATAGGGAAAGTAATAAGTTATAAATAAGTAACTAATATAAGTTATAACTAAACTACTTAATTAATCGTTTAGGAAATTATTATAAACTTATATCTTCCACTTCTTCCTTCCCCTCTCTCTCTCTCTCTCTCTCTCTCTCTCTCTCTCTCTCTCTGTCACTCACTCACTCACTCGCTTTGATTTTCTCCCTAGTTTAATCTGCTGCTCATGTAACACACTTGGAGGAAAATGCTATGCCCGTCCTTCCACATGCATGAGCTCACACACACCCACTGTCATGATTCTGTAGAGGCAGCGGATGCGAGTGCAGATTTTATTGTAAGAAGTGCAGCGCAAACAACAAAACCAGTGAAACAAGAACATAAATGCAAACAAAGGCTATAAGACTATGAGCGATGACGCGTACACACGACAACGACAAAAGCTTGACAATGAAACATACAGAAACCAAGACTTGAATAGGGGTGCTGATTAGGTGTGAGTGCTTAGTGAGACATGTGACAAGGTCATGTGACGTGCAGGGGCTGTCGAGTAATGTAGACAAGCGCCGATTTCGGTACAACCGTGACACCCGCGATCGGTCAGTGTCACTGTGATTGATAGAGCGCTCACAATCTCTGGATGATAGGGTGAACACTTTTCTGTTGCACCACTCAGGTGCACATCTTTAACTTGCTTTATAACTAATTTACGTATTTAGTTATATTTTTGGCTCATTAGAAGCTTAATGGCTTTTCGTTTTGGAGTTAGTCTAGAAAACAAACAAAACGAACCTACTAAAATTACTACTGAACCTACTAATTAAAAACCAGCCTGTAAATAGTGGAAACATCTGTGAAATACTCTACGGCCGTACGTGCAGAGTTGAGCGTGTATTATTTTTTCCTACCAAAGCCCTGTGTGTATCTTTCCACTCTGTGTGCATTTCCCCCGGCTAGAATAAAAGGGGTTTTGTTGCACCAAGTCAACAAATGAGCATGTGAACTTTGTGGTTAATAGTGCTCATCAGAAATAGCACTGATCAGGGGAGCTGCAGGAAACCGTATGCAGCATCATGTACAATAGGCTGTAGGCTTTGTTTGGCGATGAGACAGACATTCATTTACGTCGGCATGGGAAAACATTTCCTACTCGCACTCTTTGCCTTTCTACTACAGCGTCTTGTCTCTTTATATGCTACCTTTTTCATATTAGGATTGCTATATGGAAATAATAAATCAAAGAGAAAGCTACAGTTAATTCATACTTTAGTTGTGTTAACTGGCTGCAGCTATAGTTTACAGTAAGAACATAAAAGCTCGTCAGGCAGCCCATGTACCCGGAGGGTAGCAAGTTTATACTTAAGCAATATCGCATGAGCAGGAGTGCAGTTGCACTGAATTGTCATGGTTATGATTTGGCTGTAGGCACGAGCCCACAGGCTGAGTACTGTAGGGAATCACAGCCATACCGATATTCAGTATGACCGCACGACTGAGTGCGCGATATTACCTTTATACAACAGGTCTATAAAGAAGAAATTAATATTGAGTAAATGACATTTCGGACACAATATGGCCAAATGTTCTGTTTATTTTTGCTCCGCTAGCAGAAATAGATCCCAAAGCCACAATTATTTTATCGGACGTTAGGTAGCTCATATTATATATACTGTATATATATGATATATATGATATACACTGCCCTCCAAAAGTTTGGAAACGCCTGAACAAAATAGGGTTTTTGGGCAATATCAGCATAAATCCTCTTTAGTTAGTGACCATTTTGCATTGATAATAAGGGACAACACTAGGCATCCGAGCAGTCAGTTTATTCAAACATTGACTTGATATATTACTCCAAGCCTCCTGGAGGATTG
>CM040977.1:20163141-20220113 GCA_022985145.1 Pangasius djambal
AAAATTTGAGTATTTTTCTATGTTATGTTCATGTTTATGTTCATAAACTTTTTATTTAATAAAATATGTTTTCATAGTTTGTGTTGTCCCTTATTATCAATGCAAAATGGTCACTAACTAAAGAGGATTTATGCTGATATTGCCCCAAAACCCTATTTTGTTCAGGCGTTTCCAAACTTTTGGAGGGCAGTGTATATTCTGAAGAACTTTCATATTTTGCCAAAAGTTATATTCCTAGAAAAATATCATTTGCCATGCAAACTATTCTACTCGGAATGTTTCTCAAGAGCGGAGCTTGTTCCATCAAAACATGTTGATTAACTTTGTTTACTTCTCAAATTATGCAGAAATAAAGAAATTATGCAATTACAGACACTGTAGGTCACTGCCGGCAGGATGGGGAGTGCTGCTGATAGACTCACATTTTAACAGTTTGTACTCTCTCTGTGCTTTTTACAATTGCTAACAAACATTACTCACTACCTCATTCACTTCGGAACTTCTTCATACCTCTGTCTGTACAAACACACACTACAATTCAGTTAGTTTCCGTTTCAATTGTATAGTGCTTTTAAAAATAGACATTGTCACAGTGCAGCTTTGCAGAAGTCCGTCTGTAGATTTATATTTAGGTCCTCAGTGTGCAAGCCAGAGATGACTGTGGCAAGGAAAAACTCCCTGAGACAACAGGAGGCAGAAACCTTGAGAGAATCCAGATTCAAAAGAGAACCCATCCTCTTCTGTTCGACTCTGCATAGTGTAATGATAAATCATTCCTCTTCTACAACTGTGTACTATGAAGTCATCCAGTACTGCGTGTGATTACAGCGGCAGTTCTTAGGTACAAATATACAGTTTGTTGAGATTATTTGCTGGAGAAAGGATGAGACATGGATACAAACTGTTTTTGGAAAGAGTTAACCTTTCATTGGTATCCATGTGAAACCGTCTGCAGCACAGCTTAATTTATAACCACACTGCACTGCAACTAACAAAACACCACAAACACGTCTCAGACGAAACTAATCAGAACCCCCACACGGCTTCTGTTCTAACAAGAACACTTCGTCAGTCAGTGCACAATGACCAAAAACACATTTTTAATGGACTGATCAGCGTTGCTGCCTAACTGCACTAAATGTCTTGTCCCAGGCAGATGATCTGCATGTCTTCTTACCAGTTTCCATCTATAGAGGTCACCTGAAAATGAAATTCGACACTATATTGTGTGGGTCGGTTTGGGATTTGTGGTGTGATCTTCCTGCACACATGCTGCTGTCGATACCGCTTTGACCCAGAACATTCACTTTGTCTCTTTGTCTCAGTTTGACATCCAAACCTCGATTCGCTTGGTATCGAATTTGAATATAATCAGTTTTAAACAAAATACGAAAAAACAAGTCAGGCTTTAGAGATGTATAGTTTTGATGAGATCTTGTATTCAAGGAATGCATTTTGTGTCAAAGCAATACAAATTTGATGTACAGCTCGGTCCATAAAGAGTTCTGTTTTGCTAATTGGATGAACAGTTTGAATAAGGTGAACTTGTTAGCAGTGATGCTTAATGGTACTGGTTTGCAGTTACTGCATGTAAGAGAGAACATGTCCTGCTTTTTATAACAACGCCTGCACCAGCAGTTTTCTTGGATCTATTTCTGACTGCCACAAACTGTGCTGCAGTGCTTGGAGTGATAGTTAAGCACTGTTAAGCATGAGCTGATAAAGTAACAGCAATGTCGTGAAATAAGGCTGCACTTTATATGATTTTGTGGATCATATATTGTTATTTCAGCATTGACGTGTGCGGAATTAATCTAGCAGAAGGCACCGATACATAAACTGCCCTCTCAACGAGTTGTCTTTAGATCATTAACCGATATTTAGAAACGTATGTGTCAGTATATTGCAGGTCACATTAAGTATTCACCTGCGAGTTTTTAACATGTAGCAAGGAATATCTGAATCGTAATCAGACTACGCAAACAGCAATAAAATATCTCTTTAGTTCATATGATGTAGCATTACCACAGGCAAGATCTGAGATTTCTTAATATGTTTTAAATATATACACATTTTTATACATTTCTAGTGATGAAAGAATGAATCAGAATCAAATTCTTTCACCTTACAGCTGATATAGTCTACTTCCAAAACAATACAACTATGGTATTGGATTTGGGTGGACTTATTTCCTACTTGTCCACCTTCATTTGAAAAGCCTTCTGCAACAGCTGCATACTGAATGCATCTAGTCAGGCAGTGCTACTTTAACAGTATTACATTTCCTCCTTTAACTGTACAAAAATGATGAAAGGCCACCTGTTGCCCCGAGGGCGTAGCACATTTCTACTTTCCATCTAACAAGATTCACAACATACCAAGGAGTATATATTTAACATACTCCTAGAATGCTGATACACACAGACAGATGAAGCATTTAGTTTTCTCAACAGAATTTTAATACATGGGAGTCAAGTTACCAAAATCGCCAGACTAAGGTTTGACTAATCGTCTAATTTGGAGCTGCTTTCAACTGGGGACTTGACTAACTTATATATCTTTAAATGCATTAAATGTCTGACAGTGTTTGGCTATAAATCTCCTCTCCTTTAAGTTTTACAATGTTGTCATAAGCTTTACAGAATCCAGTTCAACATGGCTGACTCTGCATTGTGCCGTTTGGCGATACCAAAATAAATGTACATTTATCCAGAGCAAATTGCGTTGATCTTATTTACACAACTGCTGGGATTTGAACTCACAACCTTCCAATCAGTACTCCAACATCTTAACCACTGATATAATCATTATATAATACTATAAGAGTTAAGCTACTTACGTGACACGTTTACATGGCCATTCTGATATGATTGTCATATATTAACTACTATGACTATGATATTGTTTGACAGTATTAGATATTGGCTTAAACTTACTTGTTAACAGTCTATAAGAATCTCAGTAATAGCTCATTAATGTAATATCAAAGCATATTCCAAATGAAAGCTGTGTCATACAGTGCCATGCATAAGTATTCACCCCTCTTGAACTTTTCCACCATTTATAGTGTGCAGCTGAAATGGATGTTTAGAGTTACCCTTGGAGTCTTGGTTGACTATTGGCCCCCTAACTTGGTGACTGACTTTCGGTGCACGAAATTTAGGCAGTTGCGATTGTGCCGTATTCTTTCCAATTTTAAATAACGCATATAATGTGCTGCACAGGTTTATGAAAGTTCAGGAATTTTTTTTAAACTAAACCCTGATTGATACTTTGCTAGCCTTGTTTTCATAGGTCCGTAGTCTTTATGGTGCTGTTTGTTTAGGTATGTTATAACAAACTCTAGAGTCTTCCAGGGACAGGTGTATTTACATCGAGATCACATTACAATTTAATTGCAAACAGGTGACCATTCAACAAATTATGTGACTCCTGGTGGTCTAGTTGCACCAGAGCTGTCTTAGAGGTTTCATGGCAACAGGGGTGAATACTTACGCAGCCACAACTTTTATGTCTTTAATTTGTAAATGATTTTGCAAATTTTATTGATCCCTCTGCCCTACTTCAATATTACGGGTTATTTTGTAGGTTAGTGGCATGTAATCCCAACGTCAGTTCCAATGTGGGAAAGTTCAGTGGGGGTGGATACTTATGCAATGCATGGTACATTGGCTTGAGTGTAACCTTATGTGGTATAGGTCATTTAGAAAGGCACCGATGAAAGTTAAAACCTTTACAGGACTTTTGTAGGGTTACAAGAATTAATCACCCTGTTTAATACAACTCTTTTACTGACATGATTGAAATAGGTACTTATAGGCACTAGACCAACAGGCACTCATAGGTGCAAGACCAAGAAACATTGAGCTAAGTACTCCTCTTAACCAGGGGCAGGTCAAAGAAATTCAGCTCAAATATGTATTTTGTTTCTAATTTGTTTCTAACTCTTAAAATCATGCCCATTATCATCTTGTATTATCTACAAGTCATTGAATGCAACTGAACATCATTCAGTCTTAATATGCAGCAAATACCAAAACTGACTGTTTCCTGGTAAACTAGAAAAACTGCTGAACAGTGCGAACATAATGACGTGGACATAAGTGTTCAGTTTGTGTAGGAAAAGCTTACGCAGTAACTCCATGCTACCCTCAAACTCCAAATCGTAGGACAGATGAAGTACCCTGGCAGTAACAATTTGTAAAGGATGATCCCAGTTACCTCTGGAAAATCATCTTATATTCTGCTGTTATTCATTATAGATAAATTATTATTCTGATCATATCAGCTCTAAACGTAAAATACACTGTGGGTGCAAATCAGTTTATATGGCAGCATGCTGTGCCAGTGGCTTGTGACAGTTTTTATTACAGGGATCTGAGTGGTGTGGCTCTGTCACTGTGGGTGATAAGTTGGCAAGCCTGATACTTATCCCACTACAGCGTAAGCTTTCTCCCCTCTAGGACCCATGCTTATCAGTCACAGCTAGCTACTTTTAGCCTGTCAGGTTTGGAATATGGAAGTCAGCCAGCACAGCCTGATGCCCCAATCCAGTGACAGTCATGTGCACGGTAAAGATACAGAACATATAAAAATGTCACAGGTAATTGCTGGAATTCCGGAAATAAGGTTGCTTATTTTAAGTGAATATAACTACTTTAGAAAAATCTTATTGACCTGTAATTAAATAAACAATAAACTCCAGTTATTGATTAGCAGTTTGTTAAACTTGCAAGGTTTTTTATGTCCTTGTAGCAAGGTCCCTGTGACTTTGATATCATTTCCGTCAGTTCCTGTTCTTGCTTATGCTTTTGATAGAGCTGTTATTAGAACATCATTATCTTTAATGCACAACAAGCTCTGAGAGTATAGAAACAGTTCTCAAAATTGCTAGTTCATTGTGGTTGGTGTGATTCTTAGTTTGATGCCTGTAAGCAGGTTCTATCAGCTACCAAAGAAACTTTAAAGATTGTTTTTTTAGAAAGTGCGGTTACAAACAGCTTGGTTAAGCTTGCTTTCGAGACATGAACAGAGCCTCAACAGTCGGGCGTAATGCGAATTTCAGTCTGGTACTTTTTCTTCTCTAACACGTGGCATTCACCCCCCAGGTTCGCAGTAGAGGATAAAAGTTGCTCGTGTCGCTTGTAGTTTGTCTCTTGTGAGCTTGTAGCAACTGCTACTGTTGTCACTTGTAGGCATGCACTGTCCGGCATATTTTCACAAGTTCTGATGAGAAATGGTAGCAACCAAAATGTATAGCCTACAGCTAACTAGTTAAATACAAATGAAATACAATGTGGAAACTGGTTGTTTGGTTTACGTGTTACCTATAAGGCTTTGTACTAGCTTCGTACAAGGTAACAGATTCGCAAAGCAAGTAAACTGTACTAGCTACATACACTCAGCATAAGCACCAATGACCTCTGCTCCTTCCTTCTAAGCTTTATTTTTCTTTGTAACATCTCTAGAGATGTTTAACGAGAGGTTGTATATGACAGGATAAGACGGAACCACGATTATAAGCTTTCCTTCCAGTTTTGCATGCCAGAAAGTAAATGGGGACTAGCTGAACGTAGGAATTCGAGTTGTGAGTAGGTAACTGAAGAAACTTTGGCCCGCACACACCACAGGATTGGCAGGAGTGGGGAAAAATACTGAGAAAGTGAAAGGATAGATAATGTGTCAAAATCTTACCCAGTGATATGGGATTACTCAAGTGGAAATATCCAACCAAAAATGTACTGAAGTAAAACGTTGCTGTTTTTTTTTTTTTTTTAAATGTTTTAACTGATGAAATGAACTTGATTTCATGTTTTCATGAAACATGCTGCCTTGGTTAAATGTTAGGGAAACTCAGCATGCTTTTTCAAATTAGATGGAGTTCATGGCTTTTAGGAAGGCAAAGAAGACACCTCACTTTATACAAGCCTTTGCTTACTCCAGCAAACCGAAAGATTTTACTGGGGTAGGACCAGGCGTGTTCATCCTCAAGTTCCACACTGCTGTGTCTTAGACACACATAACACTAACTACATTGTGTAGCATTAAAGCTTTTTTCTACACTGATGAACTTGACAGGAGGCTAAACAGAAATGACTGGATGCTAAACCGAGTCCCTTTGATTGATCTATAGCTTACAGTTATCGGCTGGATAAGAGAAGAAGAGGCAGTCGTGATATGTAATGAGTACTTGAGGGTCTAAATAAAAAAGTACTTGGAAATGTAACTAAGTTTTCATTCTAAGTAAAAATATGGCAAAATAATATTTAAGTATAGTAATGAAGTACACGTCTCACTACGTTATAACTAATTTGCATAGAATTGAATAAATCAAAACTGGCTTGCTGTGATGTTTGCGTTGTTGGTTAAACAGTGTTGCTGAAATGGCAGCTGGTGTCATGCACGTACATAGAAAATGAGTGGTCGTCTGTCACTTTGTTGCTTGCTAGTGTGAGCCTAGGGTCATTGAACCTGTCCTTGTCATAAAGCGATCAGGTGATCAAGGCACCACGTGAAACTGACAAGATTTCCAAATGTTCTTAGCTAAAAATGGCCCTCTTCTGAGCTACATTATCTACTTTTTTAAAATTAACTCTCAAACCTTGTCTTATGTGACATGCTGTTCTGTAGTTGATGGGGAAATGTGATAGTGTTTTCCCTTACATAGTGGAAATTATAGTGAAAGAAACGCTCCTGTAGTTATGGAGCTGAACACGCATCATAACTGAAATTGTGTAGGATGGAAAGAGCACGGCCGTAATTTAGACTGCTCCGCGTGTTGAGACCTGTCTAGTGGAATACTGTAACACTACACTGCATTGTTAACACTAAACGTACCGTATGGCTCGTGTGGCTGCTATGGGTATGGACATATAGTAACTACAACTAAAAAGGAGAGGCATCTCAAGAGGCATCTCAGGAGATGACCAGGAATAGCTTGGCTCTTCTGCTTGTTACGTAAAGAAAAAAACATAAACGTAGGCTGATTTATAGGATGTGCTCAGTGAGAACAGCCCCAGACCTTCTGAGAGGTCAGAACCGAAGCCCTGACGCACGAGGACACTTGATATCTGTGCATGGTGACTTTTTATACATGGAGGTTATTTACATGCATGTAAATAATCTATGTTTATACCGCTTTTAGGTACATACTGTGTGTGTGTGTGTGTGTGTGTGTGTATATATATATATATATATATATATATATATATATATATATATATATATATATATATATATATATATATATATATATATATATATATTACACACACACACACGATATGAGAAGGCAGTCCATTTTGATAGTGGCAGTGGGCGGGGAAGCACAACAAATCATTGGCCTAACCAAGGAAGCAAGATAAAAATGGAAAGAAGAGAAAGATATAGAAAGAATATATTCTAATAGTACTACAGGTAGTGCTGTTATGAAGTTTAGTTAGTTTTCCATTTTAATACTCAGTGTATTAACTTAAAATACTTGTACATAAAGTATGTAGTAATAATGTAGTAGCTATCGACTCTTGTCTGTGCTTTATGAGGTGTCTGTTTATGGTTTATACTGGGAAAGCTGCTGTTCATTCCCAGACAGAAATTTATACTAATTGCTAGGGAGGGTTTTTTTTCTTAGTAAACCCATAAATATAAGAAACCTAGATGCCACTTCAGGGTAAGAGTGACGCGTCTGCAGCGGGGTCCAAAAGTCTGACACCACACTATAAATCTTTTTTTTTTTTTTTCCATTTAAAATCGGAAATAAACAGAAACTTTTAGAATTTTGAAATATTTTAAACAGAAAAGTAAATGCTCAATATCTTGAATATTCTAGATTCTGCGATATCTCAAGGTTCCTATTTAAATGTTTGCAAATTTGTGATGTTAACTGCTTTGTATAAAAGGTCAGATTTTCTTCATGCCTAATCTCTTCTGTTGAAGCTTGTGTTCAGACACTCCGATGGATTTGATCTAAAATGTATCGTAAGGTTTTGCACAAACTTGTGGAGTCCATGGCATGTCAGTACTGTAGTTTCCCATGTCAAAATGATCTATCATTTTGATGGCGACTGCCACCGTACCACCCACTGTCTGCGTGCCTGCAATGTCACCCGGCGGCCGAGATCGGCCAAGATCCACGTGAAACGTTTAACTAAGCTTTAACATATTAATACCTCAAATTACAGCTCTGCAGTATCTTTGTGCTCTGGCAGTAAACACAGAGTAGTTGTTTCCTCTCCTGTTCCTTTCCCTTTACTGTGTTGCATAAAATGTTGACATTTTGTAAATTAAGGAAGATTTTAGTTTGATGTTACAAGCATCTATTAAACTTATTTACCTTATTTACTTATTTATCAGCAAGTACACTTCTCAGAGTTCTCAAAGTGGATTCTCAAAGATTATCATTAGAGTGATGGCTACTGAAATTGTTTCACAGTAACCAGCCGATGAACTGATTAGATTTTGGAATTGATCCAAACAGGGTCAGGGTCACAGCAAAGCAAATATCTGAAATAGTTTTCCTTCAATAGTTTCCTTCCTGTTTTTCGTACAGCGCTGTAACTTACACTTCATATTCAGGAACTCAAAGCTCATTTTCTGGTCCATCGGTCCATCAGTCCTTCTATCAGTCCATCAGGACTAGACTATTCTTCTTATTCTCAAAAATAAGTGGGTAAACGTAGGATTTGTGTGGACTTATCCTCACCACCACCAGATGAGCTGATTACATTTAGGCATTGATCCAAACATGGCCACAGTCTAAGGAATTTGAGGCATACAAATTAGTAACAAGATGGACTAGACATGTTGGCATTGAAAGCTTCCTCGCTGATGCTGTTGGCATCGAGTTCTACTTGTTGGTGAAAATCACGGCCCGTCATTATCAGATTGCTATATTTATTATTAAGTTCTTATAGTTATTAGCCTGTTTTATTGATGAACTGAATTTAATTGGCGTAATCCAAACATCAACAACAAAATACCACGTAGGCCTATACATAATAAATAAATCAACTTGAATCAAATGTCAGGTTTAATAAAAATGTGTACTGTGAGTGGAAAGCTCAGCAATAAAAGAAATCTAGGGCTCAGATATATAGCCAACATTATTGTAGACATTTAAATGATGATATAAATGAATATGTACTGAATGGAATTTTTTTATGCTATAGTTAATGGTCCCTGACTGCTAAAGAAACAAATGAAAGGACAGAGGTCTTGTGTGGATGTGGTTTAAGGTATCCACCTGAGCTGGAATCATGGCTTTCTGAGCACAGCTGCTCCAGAGCATGTGAGAACATCTTCACACTAGTGCCTATATGGCCTGTGCTTTTCTTTGAAACTACTGAACAACATTGTTATCCAAGACAAAACGGCTCTGTCAAAGCAGCATGAAGTACAGTTCTTTTAGAATGCACACATACTTCTTTGGCTGATTCACTGTAATTGCTCAAAAGTTGCCCACATAAGGACTCTTGTGATAATTTGTGATAATTATTTCCTTTTCATCATCTCGTTGTGTCTCTGTAGGGAGGCAACAACGCAGGACACACAGTTGTGGTGGACTCTGTAGAGTATGACTTTCACCTTTTACCTAGTGGCATTATCAACCCTAATGTCACAGCCTTTATTGGTGAGTATTGCAACTTTATTTTATTTTTATTTTTTTTTTACTACAGACGTAGAATTGCACTGTAAGAATTTTTTTCTGTTAGACTTGAGCCATGCCCTGGACCAAATCATGCAGCATGGTGCAGTTCCAGATTTATCTGCATCGATCCTATTTTGCTAATGGTTCTCTGAATAATGTGTCAGCAACTCCCGTGTTCGAGAAGGAGTACTGACGTGATGCACAGCGAGCCATTTAACTTTTTAAATAGCAGCGTATTGCATCATGCTTATTCTTGAAAAAGTATCCTGTTTTCAGAGAGCACTTAGCGGCTCCTAATTTGTGCACGCAAGAGATAAAACATATCCTCCTGAAGTGCTCTTTGCATGATCATGTCCACTGTATACAGTCTTGTGCACTACTAGACGATTCGTTCTCCTAAATCTCCTACCTATTGCTACGCTATACTCATCATCAGGAGTAACGCATCACTCATCTCTCACCACAGGTAATGGCGTAGTGATTCACCTTCCCGGCCTCTTCGAGGAGGCTGAGAAAAATGTGCGGAAGGGTAAAGGTGCGTTTGCGCATTCACAAAACACAAACACGGTAGTCCTAGGCACGTCTCAGCGTGTGTCTGAGACCACTCACCAAAATCTTACTGTATGTGATTCCAGGTCTGGAGGGCTGGGAGAAGCGGCTCGTCATTTCCGACCGCGCCCATATCGGTATGTGCAGCTTCTGTCTCTCAGGATCCATCACGATCAGGAATGTTTTGTTTTAGATTGATCGAATGTAATACAATTTGCACTAAAAGTTCTCACCTGCTTTCCTTCAGTGCCCAAATGTATAAAATGAGCTAATTGACACTTTGAGAATGTGTAAAGAAAAGCAGATTTTATTTGCGTCTACATTTCCAATGTACTTAACGTAGTAAGTTCTGTGACGTGCATTTTCAAAGTTTTGCATCCATTCACGCATTTGTACATTCTCAAGCCAGGTTAGTGGTAATTAATAGCGCGGTGGAATAAACAGATTAGCCGAAGTTTATAATGCTAACTCAGATAATGTAGTAGGATTAGTAGTCATCTACACACTCTCTGTCCACAGTGTTTGATTTCCATCAAGCTGTGGATGGAGTTCAAGAACAGGAGAGGCAGCAGCAAGCTGGCAAAAAGTAAGCTCTGTTTCTGCCAAAAGTGCAAAGAATAAAAAAAAAAAATCTTTTGTTTCTTATCTTTTATCTTCTCCCAGTTTGCTGCATCCACACTTTGCTGGGTGAATTAGCTACAAGATAAATCATCTCTTTTTATGCCTTTGTTAGAAACCTAGCTAGTTGTTTTAAAGCATGTGAGAGTCTTAAGCCTGTCTCATTCTGTCTTTCCAGTTTAGGAACAACGAAAAAGGGCATTGGCCCTGTCTATTCAGCAAAGGCTGCCAGGAGTGGCCTCAGAATATGCGACCTTTTGTCTGACTTTGAGCAATTCACAGAGAGGTGAGGGCGTCTCTTAACTGACTGACTCTATTCACAGATCCAAATATAATGATAATAAACTGTACAGACTGGTTTATAAATGTAGAATGTTTTTAACAACCGTTGTGAGATATAATACGCTCTATTGTTGTCTGAGATCGTCTTAATCCATTCTTCAAATGTCAGTCTGAACCTACCATTAAATCTTTAGGATGTAATATCTTAGACTTTGTTCCTTTTTGTCTTTGTAGAGGTGTGTTAAAATTTCACATCAGTAATTCTCAAGTCAAAGCTACGGATCCTGATTCGTAGCATTGGCCTACTTCTGTCCAATTTACATTACTCTTCCAGTTTAATTTAAATATATAATTTGTTATATGAACTAACAAAGCCACAACAAAATAAAAAGATAGTTTAAGACATTTTAAGAAAACGTTAAATGTTCCAGTTTGGTGTGTTTATAGTTTTTCGTGCCTTGGTCCTTTTCGTTTATAGGTATAAAAACTTGGCCTCACAGTACAAGTCTATGTACCCGTCACTGGAGATGGATATTGACGGGGAGCTAGAGAAACTTAAGGTGAGCTGCCGATTCTCAGATCCTAATTTACTCAGCCAGCCTTGAGTTCCTGAGTTCCTGAGTCCTTAGCCTTGTGATATAGACTTGGCCTGCTTTGTGGATTTCTAATAATGGTATGAAACACTGAAAACATTAGTGCTGTAATCACACAATTATCATCCATTGTCAATGAGACTGCCCAGTTACAGTTATTAAAATGTACATTTAATACATGATCTAATTTAAAGAAAGCATTTGACATACATAGAGTTTAGCAAAATCCATGTGTAAGCTGTGACACCAGCAAGCCTGTCTTAACCACCATTTTCACATACGAGCTTACTTAGAGAGCTGTATGTTTTTTTGTTTTCTGTCAGGCATATGTGGAACGAATAAAACCCATGGTAAGAGATGGCGTGTTCTTCATGTACGAGGCTCTGCACGGTGCACCTAAAAAGATACTGGTGGAAGGTGCCAATGCTGCCCTGCTGGACATTGACTTTGGTAAGCCGCCTAGGCTGAAACGACAAGTGAACTCTGCAGGAATTTGGGAGGGACAAGTACAGCTCATTCCATTCCCGACCACGTGCAAGTGAAAGAACATGTATTATACTCACCAGCCAATATTAAGCATTTCCTTTTGAAAACTTGCTGGAAAGTCACCTCACATTAGCAGGTGAGTCTTTCACGGATCAAGGTCTATGGCTTATGTACCTGGAGTCCTGGAAGCCACGCCACTCTGCATGTTCATTTTGAACACTGGTCACTTTCAGCATGTTTATTATATTTAACCACAGCACTGCTAATTTATGAATAGAATCCTGTTTATCAGATTGACCAGGGGCTCAGGAATATGCCACACATTGTAATTAAACAGGTTTGTACTGTATATTAGAAGGCATTTGTTGGGCTTTAACATCTTTTTGCTTTGCAAATGGTACATGAATGATAAGGCTACTCTTAGAAGAGAATAGTTAAAATGATTGCTCTTTCCATCTGCTGGAAGAAAACGATGTACAGAACAGCTTCCCTGTATTTCTGGAGCTGCGCTTCTAAAAGATTAATAAAATATAGATCGCTTTGTTTTGTTCAGGGTGTGCCTGTTACTTTTCAAATAGCACAGTTGTTTTGTCCTTGAGGTGCTAATAAATTAGTGAAGTCAGCATATCTGTGACATTTTATTCCCATGTTTTGAAACCAAAGTGAGACATGAAGAATTGACTCAGTGAGACATTAAGTGAAGAAACTGACTTGGTTAGTGTAAAAGTTTCCCCAGTATGATGCACTTTCAGTAGTGATATGATTCTGTCTTTTCAGGAACGTACCCTTTCGTAACCTCGTCCAACTGTACTGTGGGTGGGGTGTGTACGGGCTTGGGCATGCCACCTCAGAATGTCGGGGAGGTCTATGGCGTTGTCAAGGCCTACACCACCCGAGTGGGCATCGGAGCGTTCCCATCTGAACAGAATAATGTAAGCAGCTCCTTTTGCTCAGACCTCTTATTGCACTAGTGTTACATTGTTCAGTTACTTGTACAAGTTCCCTCTCTGAGCACTCATCCCCTGTAATGTCAGAAAAGCAGGAAGACCCACCTGACATCATGGTGTGCACTTTCAGCATTGCACTCGGCTTGGACGTTTTCTCTAGAAGATGCTTGTGATAGAGAGCAACCAGGAATAAGAGTTTGCTGTGTGTACACACATGCCTGTGTTATCTCAGCTTGAGCTAGAAATCCAGCTGCATTATTACTGGGTGTGACATAATCCAAAGATTCACGAGATGAACCTCTTCTGCACTGCGTAACAGCTTCTAGACAGCTTATAGACAGTTCGTCTTGCTTTAATAGTTCCACAATAAATGAACCAAACTCTGACATTGCCTGGTCTGTTTTTTTAAGTGTTTGGCAGCGCCATCTAGTGGAGAATACAAGTATTGGGGGGAAAATTATTTGCTTTGATGCACCTTATATGCTGATGAGGACCAATCCTGACTGAAATCTGTGTGAATAATATTGTGTAGTGACAGTCAGTGCTAAAGTGTATTGGTTTACCCTACCCCTGCTTTTTAAGGACATTGGAGAGCTGCTTCAGACAAGAGGGAAGGAGGTGGGCGTGACCACAGGCCGCAAGAGGAGATGCGGCTGGCTTGATCTGGTGCTTGTCAAATATGCCCACATGATTAATGGCTTCACTGCGTGAGTTTGCATCTCATCCTCTTTCACTTTTTACTTTCAGATACTGTTTATGCTTTGTAAAGTTTAAAAGCTCATAAAATATAAACAATTTCTTACGAATATTATGTTATTCAGGACCTTTGCAAAAGATTGCTGTGTACCTGTATAATTACTGGTACAGTTCTGTTGTAACAAAAACAGTATTTTTATTTCCTAAGCTGTGTGACTGTTCAAACATGCATCCTCTATAGGTTGGCTCTAACCAAATTAGACATCCTGGACGTCTTCTCCGAAATCAAAGTTGGTGTGGGTTATAAGGTGGACAACGAATTCATACCGTATTTCCCAGGTGAGCAGTCAAACACACATAATGTTTCTCAGAAATATTACTCAGCTACATGCTTTCATGCATATATATCCAAAGGTTTGTGGACACCTGGACATCACACCAATATGTGGATCTTCCCCTAACTGTTGCCACAAAGCTGGAAGCACACAATTGTACAGGATGTCTTTGTGTGCCGTAGCATTACAATTTGGTCAGGTGTCCACAAACTTTTGGCCATATAGTGTATATACAGGTGAGTGCAAGTACCCTTAAAACAAAGGACAAAGAAATTATATTTACAGCAACAGGACATTTACCGTGTTAGAATGGTCATTCATTATCAGGCGAAAAAGGATAAAATAGTGCGCATTTTGATATTAATAGTGAACAGAAAACAGTGATATTGGTTCGTATGTGTACACTTCCCTTATTAAATGTCATCTAAATATTCTAAAATAACTTGTCTGTCCACCATTAGCTTTCATCCTCTTTCATGTCCACTGACAGCCTCTGGATCCTCTCCATTGTAAATGGTCTGATTTTACGCTGCCAGATATCATTCACTGCTTTCTGTCACTCAGGATCTCTAGACTGAGATGGTCATAGCAAAACTTTGATTTCTTTCTTTTAGTTATTTTTCTGCTGATTTGCCACGTTTTGGGTTGTCATGTTGCAAGATATTGCCTTTTTAATAAAACAGAATTCACATTTCTGTACAAACCAGGGATATGCGTACCTTTGCCCTCTTCTGTACAGTAGTCAGTATTACAGTGTTTTGAATAAAATCTGGGTGTGTTTAGTGGTTCAGCTGGGCTGCGGGAAACACCGCAATCACACTCTAGTGTGGGCTACAACAGTGGGACCAGAGACTCTTGAAATTGTTTAGTATTTGCCCTTTTCCAAGTGAACATTAGTATGGTTAGGTTGCAGTGAGAATTCAACCCTGTTTCAGCGAAATTGCAGAGCACGCCAGTGAATCAAAAACATATGTGAATATGTTTGCAGCTCTCCCATATCACCCACACCCCTAGCAAATATTTTGTCTGTTCCACTCGCATCTATATTATGGAAAACCAAACTAGACCACATAAAAACTGATTAAGAGGTGAGGAAGCATCCTTAAGAGCTTAACCGCTTTCATACAGTGTCCTCTAGAGTAATTGGCACTCCATAAAAAAACGAGCAACATGTATAAAAAGAATAACACGTGCAATAAGTGCTATTTTAAGCGCAAACAAACAGTGGACTCCTTCTTCTTTACAGCATGATACTCTCAAGTAAATAGTGTATTTAATGTGACATCCCATAATGTTTTTCTTTATGATTGGTTTTGTCAAAATGTACTGAACAAAAACCATAAAGATGCCTAAAAGACTTCGTTTTGGCAGCAAATCAGGAGGCGTTACATAAGGTTGAGGTCCAGTATGAGACTTTGCCTGGCTGGAACAGCAACACTTCAGCTGCTAGGACCTTCGAGGAGCTTCCGGAAAATGCACAGAAATATGTCCGTTTCATTGAGGAGTACCTTAAGGTCTCGGGTAAGAGATTTTGCTCTTCTAATCTCAGTAGTTATACAGTTAGGTTTTTGATAACCACTGTTAATTGAATGCCTTTATTAATTGCCCTTAATTGCATAGTGTCAAAGTTTTAGCACATAGGCATAACCCGAACACTCTTACTAACTCTTTCCTTATCTGGGCCAGTGAAATGGATCGGTGTTGGCAAGTCAAGAGAGTCAATGATCCAGCTGTTTTAAGGGGCTGTTTGGCTGTGTGGTACTATCCAAGCCCTCTGACTCAGCACAATGCTCTGGGCTTATCAGTGGGCTTACCTGATGGAGTCAGAGAAAGGATCCAGCCCCTCACCTCTCCACTCACTGCAGTTTCTCATAAAAAAAAAACAAAAAAACAACAACAACATGGATTCTTTCTTCTTCACTATATGATACTCTACTCAAGAACTATCTCATAATTTTCATAAGTTTCTTTGGAGGTCACTGTAGGACACGTAGTGGAAAGTCCTTTGGTCTTTAGGGAACAAACTCTTTAACCTCTCACGAGCAACTGTTGGTCATTTTCGAGTAGGATTTCTGAAACGGACCTTTATCTATCCTTATGGGTCTCCTGTGTCTTTTGTTCTTCCTGTCGAGTTTGCTTTTAATGAGTATTTAGAGCAGTACCACGTCTTTCAATTGAACATATATGCAGACCGAGTGGTTAATATAGATTCAGAACCTGAATGTAGGTCCCGATTTATACTAGTATAATTAATTTATTTGTAGATTTATTGTCTCAAGGAGGCAAAACAACTAACTTTGATTAGTTTTAACAGAGTTTTGAACATTTTCTTAACCAAATGCTAAGTAATTTAAGATTTATATTATTGTGCCACTGGCCAGTTAGCAGTATTTCAGTTTGGCCTCCATTTTGATTACCCTATTGGAGTGTCTTTGACATGGCTATAGCCCTCTTTCATTATTCCCATTCAGACAAATGTAATACGATGTTAATGTAAATGTACACATTTCTCTGTGAAACACTATTTGTCAATGTTCACATATAGTTGACAGAGCATACATCCTGTTTGTCTTTGCACTGATGTGTACTTACTGCATTTAAGTATTTCATTTGAAGTTAGCCACCCTAACCAGAGGAGACGAACACACACACACACACACACACACACACACACACACACACACACACACACACACACACAAAGTTGTTTAGTAGTCCCGAATGATGATTTTTTTTTCACTTTTTCAAGTGTATGTTTACTATTAAAATGTGTGACATTGACATTTACCCATTTGTGGAAAGTGTAAGCATGGAAATGTAAACCTATTTACTTCTTTCTAACTTTAAACTTGTAGTGTTGCACATGTATACCACAACCCAGACAGGTGTGTCAGTTAGTTGGCACTTGTCAGGCCAACTTCATTCATGACTTGAATGTATTTTTAATATTGAAACATACTTAGTTCAACTCTCAGGATATTCTGGTGGTTATAACTGTATATTTTAATTCTAATCTGTTAATTGTTGAATGGCTTGACTGCTTGTCTCTTGTCACTTTTTGGGGTTTGAGTAAATATTTAACAAATTATTCTTCACTCTACAAACTATATGTTTTTTTTTGTTGTTGTTGTTGTTGTTGTTGTTTTTTTTTGTTTTGTTTTTTTTTTGCCAAAATGTAGCGATACGGCATTGCATAACTCTAAATCAGCCCATGATTTTTGCATTTTAATTTCATTTAGCCCCACACCAGTTTGAGTACCAGGAGTAGAAAAAAAACTTTAGAAAAAAAGACTCTCCTGGTCAGTATTGTAATTGTAATTGAGTATGTGTTCAGACATCATGTAGTGTTCTTCTGGAAAATGAGAAGTTGATTAAGATTGTGGCCAGTAAAAGCGTTTTGGAT
The DNA here is from genome assembly GCA_022985145.1 of Pangasius djambal. Lineage (NCBI taxonomy): Eukaryota > Metazoa > Chordata > Actinopteri > Siluriformes > Pangasiidae > Pangasius > Pangasius djambal. The sequence goes on from CM040977.1 coordinate 20,180,697, forward strand.
AACACTTCCTATGCAGCTTGATTTTGTAATAGAGTAAGTGTATTCTTAGATTTGTGCGTGCCACAATTCATTGTGTGTGGAATAAGACATTGCAACTGCTCAAAAATATATTAACTTGCTCCTGAAGAGCGCAACTGCAAAAGCATTAAATGGCTGGGAGTCAAGGAGAGCGTGATTGGGTGGGTGTACAACATGTTGTAGATGCATTTGCAGTGTATTATGGATACAGGCTTTTAGGAAGTGTTATTGAATTGTGGTTCATGTTGGGGGTGCGTTTTCTTTTTTTAGTCCCTCTTATAACATTGGGCTGCATTTGGACATATTCATGGAACTGAATGTTTCATCATTTTTGCTGCTCATCCCAGTAAGTCTATAGGTGCTTACTGTTGATTATCCCTTTAAATTAACTATAATTCACTGTAATTTAAATAATACGCAGCCTTCACACTGCCTTCATCAGTAAGGAAAGTGTGCCTTGACAATAAGTTCTTTTAAGTCAGAACCAGGTACAAAATATGTGAATGGTTAGAAATTGCGATATATATAAATCAGATAGGTGTGTTTACCAATAAAATATTTTAATAAACACCCTTACACATTTTATATATGATTTAAATTCTCTTGGAATCGTTGGGTGCTTGTAAAGTTCCCTGTTTCCCTTAACAACACCATTTTGTTCATGGCCAAGGGCATTAATAATTAATTATTTATTTAATCACTGTGTGCCAACTGTGTGCATGGTGTAGGCTTTAAATCTCTACATGCATTTTTCATGCTCTTTTATGAATTGGAAATAGAAAGCCCTCTTGTAGTGTCTCTAGTATAGTCCTTGGCTCCTGAAGAGATTTCCCTTTTTGTATTGTTCCCTACCGTATCATTGCTTATTCTGATCACTCGGCTAATGTGAGAACGACAGGACTGTCAGAACACAAACCACTTTGCTAAGCTTTAAAACAGTTACTCTCTTTTTGTGCCGATGACTGCATGTTTGCACAACCATACACTGACCTCTGTTTTTCAAATGATTTCTCTTGAATTTTCTACTGTATTGCTGCTGTTTGGTTGATCTTTAATATATGTATATACTGAATGCAGAGCCATATACTATCGGTCTTATTGTCTGTGAAGGGTGGTGTTATATGCTTAGCTGTGGAAGATGGTGAATACCAGTAGGGGTGCATGTTTTACTGGTGTGATTTGTACAATACAGATCTCAATCTTTGTAGCTAAACCAATATTAAACTTTCACAAAAGCCAATTACAAAAATATCAGTCAATAAATATGTAAGAAATTGTTCTGAGTCTTTGAGCATCAACATAACGAAACCTAATGTGATACTATGTAATTATACACTGTAGGGCCGAAAGTTTGTGGACACCTGACCATCACACCCACATGGGCGACTAACTCTAGCAAGGGATGTACAAAAAGCACATATGGATGTGATAGTCAGGTGTCCACAAACCTTTGGCCACATAGTGTATGTGAATATTATTTAATATAAAAAATATATGCTAATACTTTATTTACAAAAATGAGCAATACTGTTATAGCAATGCTTGGATAGTTTTATAAAATATCTAGAAGATTGCAGAAAAAAACAAAAACTGTTCATTTTAAATTGTGAAAGGTTTACAACAGTGCTAACACTACATACGAGTTGTGGCTCTATGAACACCAGATAACACCCGACTGTGGAACTGAGAATCAGCTGGTAACCTTCTTGTGCACATGTGCATGCATGCTGAGACCTTCAGCAGTGTCGAGGTCTCAAAGTGACCATGTGATGTAGTATTTGATATTAATGCCATTGTCATACAGCCATCATTCTCTGGAACGTACTCTGAATTCCTGTTCTGAATGATAAGAAGTCCTGGTTGTTATCCGGTGTTCATATTTACACACACAGCTATACACTCAGCGATCACTTTATTAGGAACACCTGTACACCTACTCATTAATGCAATTATCTAATCAGCCAACCATGTGGCAGCAGTGCAGTGCATAAAATCATGCAGATACATGCCAGGAGCTTCGGGTAATGTTCACAGCAACCATCAGAACGGGGGAAAAAATGTGATCTCAGTGAGTTTATGACCGTGGCACGATTGGTGGTGCCAGATGAGTGTTTTTTTATTTATTTTTTATTTTTTTATTTTTTTTTTTTTTTAAGTATTTCTATAACTGCTGAACTGGATTTTCACACTCAACAGTCTCTAGAATTTACTCAGAATGGTGCAATAAAGAAAAAACATCCAGTGAGTGGCAGTTCTGTCTGGGCAACCGGTCCACTTGTAGGCCCAGGTGATGATGGCCAACACCCAGTTGACCAGTCTCTTTTTAGACAGGGGAGCTCCTTGTCTCTGTCTTCCATGGCAGATGAACAGTTGATATGATTGAATCTACACCATCTAGCCCATGTATTAGGGGCTTTTGCATTCAGGCATGCATCTGGAACAGCTGTTTCAGTCTTCAACCTGCTGTTCACTCTGAGAGTCTAACCTGGACAAGGGTGCCAAATATTTGAGACAATAAGTTTCATGATTGAATTGCTGCAGTCCGGTCCAAATAGTGCCGTGGTTTCTGCAGTTTCCACCTTTGAGCATACAAGGTCTGTGTACTAAGGGATCTTGCATTCAGGACTGTCTCTTGGACAGCTGGGCTGCAATCCTCAATGTGCTCTTCACTCTGAGGGGCCAGGTGCATGTAACCTGGCCGAGGGTGCCAAGTCTTTCTGTCCATTTGGGCCAATCTGGATTTTGAGCATTGCCGTCATGGCTTGTTTGGAGCCTGAAAATGGTACAACTCTGATCATGTTCTCTGCTTCTTACCCTGATTAGTAATCATCGTTGGGCCTAAACAAAAGTGTAGGGATGGTAGTGCATAGTGGTCCAGAAGGCTGCAGAGGCTGCTGAACTGAGGTGAAGCTTTCAGAGAAGCCGCACTATATGGAGTTATGGGAAAATGGAGGGAGATACAACTCCAGCCCCTCTATGTGTGTTCGCAGAGTTTAGCTAATTGTGCAAGATCAGTATTGGAGAGAACAGTATTGGGGGGAGAACCATTCATCCATGCTAATGGCATGTATTCACAGGCCTGTAGGTCACCAGACAATGGGCAATGTGAAAAATCTGAGTGTTGAGGAAAGAAACATTGGAAAGGGACTGTGTGAATGCTGTATTGAACAGAACAACAGTTCTTAGCTAATTACATTTGGGGCCAAATGTTAATATATACCTAGGCTCAAGATATTCAGTCTTAGTTTTTCACAACTCCACGCATTTCATGTTTCCGTACATTTCTTTTGGAAAGTCAACATAAGTCAATTGACTTATATTGACTTTCCACAAGAAACTGTATATTATATTGACCTTCCAAAAGAAAAAGTTTACATGCACCAAGTTGACTCTCTTAAAACAATGGCTTTTAGAAGCTTCTGATTGGCTAATTATCATACTTAAGGGTTACGAGGGGACTGGGGACTTAAGGGACTACCATTAGAATCAGTGCATTTTTGCCCTTAATACCATGGACTCTGCCAAGCAACTCAGCCAAGACCTCAGATAAACATTGTGGACCTCCACAATTTCTGAACAACTGAAGGTACCACGAACATCTGTACAAACAATTGTATGCAAATATAAAAATCTTTTGGACCACACAGACACTGCATTGTTCAGAAAAAAGGTACACATTTACTCCCAGGGACGAACAAACTTTGATCCGAAAGGTTCAGGTGAACCTTAAAACAACAATAAAGGAAATGATGAAGGATTTGGAGGCATCAGATACCAAAGTATGTACATCCACCATTAAGAGAGTCCTACATCACCATGGCCTGAAAGGCTATCACTCAAGGAAGAAGTGCCTGCTCCAAGACTCTAAGACTAGCATAAAAAAAAAGCCAGACTAAAGTTTGCAGGTGATCACCAGGATAAGGACCTAGCCTTTTGGAGTAGTGTTCTCCGGGCAGATTAAACACAAATTGAACCGTTTAGCCGTAATGATCAGTGCTATGTATGGATGAACTCTTATGGAAATAAAGCAGATTTTCTAACTGACTTAACACAGGAAATATATGGTAACAGGAATTGTGTTGAGTTGTGAAAAAACTGAGATTGAATGTCTTTAGCCTAGGGGTATGTAAACTTTTGGCCTCAACTGTAGCAGAAATTGCAGTATGAAAAAGTCCCAATTCTGCTCACGCAGCCAGAAAGAGGAAAGGAGATGACAGGAGTCGATATCCGGATTTGGAGGACAGGTGACCTGAAGCTCCAGCTGTAGTCACAAGCTGTTATGCAGGTCCAGTAAATCTGAGGTCCTACATGTGTACAAGGTGAGAAGAAGAAAGGAGATTGATACTACATAGTAAGTGTAGTGACTATCATAGTCACTTCATCACTTAGTTGAAGGTCTCAGCATGTTCGTACATGCGCAAGAAGGTATCTGGCTGATTCTCACTGGAGGGGTGAAATAGAGCCTGGTGCATAATGAATTGATGATTGGATGATTATCGGTGCTCAATCATGTTTACACCGAAGCATGCCATCAACCCATAATGTCTGTTATCTATTAAATGTTAACTATTAAATATGATGTCATGTCCAGGATATGAGTTTCCATCACATGGTCCACTGAGTGCACTGCACGATTAAATAATGGCTAAATAATATGAGTTTAATTTACAAAAACAGGCACATCAGTGGGTTCTTCATGATTCGAAAACAATTCAGGTGTGGTTTCATGAGTGCCAAGAAAAAGCCAAATATGTCACATGGCCTCTCAATCACCAGACCTAAAGATAACTGGACCTTAATGAGAAATCCTGGAGAACAGAGTGTGAAGTCCAATGCTGTGTTCAAGTTGTTGTCAATAATATCATCTGTAATGAAAATTGTTGTATAAAATTAGAAAAGAATTCAAGATAGAAGCATTTTCACTAGTGGCCTCAGACTTTTGGACCCCAATGTATATCATAACCTTTGACTTATAAAAGATTTTATGGCTGCCGTAACAGTAAATTCATTATAACTGCCAGAAGGGGGAGATATCCACTTGAAAATAAACATTGAATTACACCAGTTTCCTGTAGTCTGTGTTGCACTACTGTCTGTTTCAAGCTATAAAGCTCTGTGTTTGACAAACTTCAGTGGCATTACTGTAATTCCTCTATGGTTATTTGCTCATATTACATTCTCGTGAGAAAATGTTTATTTAGGTCCACTGCTGAACTCAGTTTAGTAGGCTGATTCCACAGTATATACTGCATATGTTATAGTGGACAGTTAAAATGAACAGTTTGTTAGTGATTATGGCTTAAATCTGGGTGTTAATATTTTTTCATTCATGAACAGAAAAAAAAAAAAAGAGTGCAACATTTAGTGGCAGATTAAAATGATTTGCACAAAATAAAAAGTGCATTAAGCATGTAAACTATAACTTCAGAACATCTCTCTGCTACTGTCCAAGATGTGAGTATGAAGTGATACTCCACTTTAAGAAATCACATGATATCTCTAATATCTATAAACAAACATGAAAGAAGCATAGTGGTCCTCTTAACTTAAATATACTGAATGTAAAGTGATTTTCATGCCGGTTGAATCCAACACTAATTTGTTGACTGACTTGGCTAAGAAGATGGATATAAATGTAGGCATACTGTATGTGAGATGAGGTAGGAGGTGAGGAATATGGTGAGAATGATGAAAAGGCGGCTTTTCTTCCTGATACCGTAGACAGTGTAGACTGAAGGTGTCGATTGCTCATTCAGTCATTAAATATTCATAACACTTGAAGATAAGATTTGTACCAAAAATGTTGATGGAATTCTACCTAATTATTATGGGAATATGGAACCATGGATATTTATCAAATAGTGATGATTTATGTCCAGCTATGACGAAAAATTAGCACAAGATTATAGGAAATAAACTGAAAAAAAAATGAATTTGTATTTAAATGCAATATATGTAACTGTACAGATTTTTTTTGTGGATGTAATTAAGTGTCATTTAGTTCGAGTGTGTTGAAGGAATAACTTTGCTTGTTGTCTTTTTGAATTTTTGACACAGTGGGTGTTCCCTGGTTGTGAATTTGTGTGCATAAAATTGTGAATTCTCTGTATTTCCTGAGAATGACACACTTGGACAGATGATACACTTGGAGCGTAAGGGAAAGCTCATTATTTCACGGGGTACATGCGTATACTGCAAATGTAACCTAAATGTAAATCACACAATTACATTATAAGAAAAATGACAAAAATATTATGACAAATGCATGCCTGAGAGTACAGTACATAAATAGTGTATTACAGTAGATCCGAAATGTTTCAAAAGATTATTTTCTGAAACACTATTGATTACATTCTAAGTTTAATACATTAAATTTGCTTAATTAATTTAAGATCCCTAATTTAATTCACACCACTGAGTTGCCCTTAATTGATGCGTTTAACCTGAAATAGGCCTAAAAACTGCTCAGCAAAATGAAAACACTTTCATTTTTGTTACTTCGAGTTGCATAAATTAACATTACGTTAAGGAAATAACAATCAGGTGTTAAGGTGAAGTAAGCTCTTGCTAATTAATGAATATAAGTAAACTCATTAACTACATGAACTTTTTTTTTTTTTAGGATTATATAACATCGTTTCCCCGATTCTAATTCTGGAAGTTGCATTTACAATATTCTCAGCTCCAGGGTCCCTGGTTCTCGCTGTGTCCTTGTGGGTTTCTTCCGGTTTCTCCGGTTTCCTCCCACCACCCCAGAACATGCTCGTAAGTATATTGGCTACTCTAAATTGCTTCTATATGTGAACAAGTGTGAATGTGTATGTGCATGGTTCCCTGCAGCTCTTCCAGGGTGTATACCAACCTCGCATCCAGTGTTCCCTGCATACGCTCTGGTTCCACTGTGAACAATGTGATTATTGAAGATGAATGAATTTCAGCATTCTGTGTACAGGCTTTTTCTGTATAATTATTCTTGTTTTTTTTTTTTTATTAGAAAGCATAACCCAGTACACACACACATACACACACAGACGCACAAACACACACTCACAAAGGGCCCCTGTCTGGTGTGGTGATCTGGTCAGAGCCTGAGGAATGGGTTCGGACAGAGCCAGCTCTGTGTGTGTGTGCGCGAGAGAAAGCCTCATTAGAGCAGATGTGCTGCTGCTGTGATGGCTGCTGCTTCCTTCCTCTGGCCTGAGAAGACAGGCAGCTGCTGAGCAAAGGGCCAGCGTCTGATCCCTGACCCCAACCTCTACCTCTGAAAAAGCCCGAGTCCTGCCAGATGGGGGTCAGCGGAGCAATGGGGGCTGGGCTGGGGCTAGGCAGAGAGCTGTTTATGAGTATGGAGCACTGGCTGTTGCTTTTTGGGGTGGAAACTGGTGGAGTTGGTGCATGTGTGGGACAGGAGGGGGCTGGGGTTAGGCCCAAAGTGGAGGGGGAGTTATGGCAGCAACACATGGCTCAGAAAAACATTAGGCACAAGTGGTTTGTTGAGTGGTTTGGGCGATGTGCGTGTGTGGGGGGATTCAGTTGGCACGCTCATTCTAACACTTTGTATTTGTTCTTGATAGTCACCATAACCATGCATTATATGATGCAGTTAATTATCACAAAAAATAATACACAGCAAATCTTATTTGTAAACACATACATAACTGATTGTGTTAGATCATTTGACTCATGTCAGAGAATTAAAAAGGCATGGCTTGCATATTTTTATGACATATTTTTTGATAATAGTCCCCAGATTCACACAAAGTGCTCCACAATGCATAATCCGACAAAACAATAATGACTGTACATAAAGATTTACAATATGGCCATCATGGGTAGAACTACAGGCACCGAAGCACACACACACACACACACATGCACAGTGTGATTCATCCCGCTGTGGCGTCCAGTGAGTCAGCCATCCACCTCATGGCCCAGCAGCAGTGGGAGCTCTGCCTGGACATTTGCTCCTCCATGTCTCCAGAATGGACAGGTGTTGGCGTCAGCAGTGTCCAGACTCGTTTCAGCAGCTGCTGCATGCTTTCTAACGCACACACTTAGCAGCACAACTCCCCCGGCTGACAGATGTAGTCACACCACCCAGCTAGCTTTATGGAGCCCTGGCTGTTTTGACTTTAAATATTTGCCCAGGAGGGACTTGCCGTGTTTGGCCATGGCTGGAGGAGCTGCATGGTTGGGCGTAGCTGCAGGAAAATCCACAGACCAGAGTGGCCAACCATTAGACATATGAACCGGAATGCAGACCTGGAGCTTTGCAAAGGTGTGAAGCTGTATTGAATTGCGAATGAATGTCCATAGAGTATACAATATTCAGCCATAATAAAGACTTAATCACTGCTTAGAGGTGTTAATATGATCAAAGCCTTTATATGAATGGTCATGGAGGAAAACAAAGGTAAGATGCCAAGCTAAATTCCACAGTGACAACTGAATCAGTTGCCATTCTTACTGTGAATTGGGTCTACATGGTTATTTTAGTTTCCTAAATTTTTATATGCTCATAGATGTTTACCTTATTAATATTCTTTTTATTTCTTGTATTTGACTGTTAGACTAAGCACCAGTACACCAAGACACATTCCTTGTACATGTAAACCCACGGTACTTGGCAATAAAGGTGATTCTGATTCTGAAGTGCACAGTCTTTGTGTTCATTGGATTCCCTAGCTGTAAATGACTCCACATCCATACAACTGGATTGCTGGTTCTTTTGCACTGATTCTCCTTGACCAAGCAACAGTAGTTTGTGGACATCAGACTTGCCTTACCAGTGTACCAAAGGCATCTATGGCAAATAAGCCAGATATTCACAAAACATCTACTGTGTCAGATATACAGTGGCATGATACAATCCAATTCCTTGATCTCATCATTTATAAATAATAGTGATGAGAGTATGCATTCATTTTCAACACCATTATTCATCTATAGAACTGATTGTAGTGGAGGAGAAATAAATTCCAAAGGTACCCCTGGAGAGGAAACTAATCCAGCTGGATTTGGACAGAGCACCATGAAAAGCACCTTGTTCCACCATCTGGGCGCACATGCTCCCATCCCATTAAGGTGCCACATTAAGGTGCAGCTAATTGCGAGAGGCAGCCGACAAGAGTGCAACCTGCAATACTTTCTTACTGTCCAAAAAGAGGGAGAGGAGACTGGAGAGAGAAACACAGAGAGAGAGAGAGAGAGAGAGAAGGAAAAAGAGAGAAACTTTCCTTGCACAGCGAATTTATCTTGAAGCCCTGCTTCTAAGGACTGCCAAACAGATGCCAGTAGAATTGCCTTTCCTTTCTCCCTCTCCCCCTGCAATCTAAGTATGGCGCCCATATGGTAGCAGCTGAGGGGAGTGATTGTTGGTATTGTTCACTTTGTCAGCGGTCCTGGCCAATGCGGGAGCGCTAATGATAATGCTGTGTGCAGATGTGTGCTGGATTCAGATGCTCGTTAGACACTCAAGGGAGTCGAGAGGCCCTGCTCGCTCACACCGGCCTTGCTATCCGAGGTCACTCAAGCAGACCAGGACGACGGGGAAAGAGAAGTGCACACTGTATGTACCTGCTGTGTATCACAGGGTTGCTTTTCTCACACGGTTTAGTCACTCATGCTTCACTTAAATGTTATGTTCGCATTTTACCTGTGGGCTTTGTGAAAGACCTGCTTTAACACAAATGGCCTTTTTTTGACTTTGGCAAAGCTATTTGCTGAAGACATGCTGAGAAGCCATGTGTATTACTGAGGCCGCTGCAACAGATCACATGTTTCTGAAGCCCACATACATACCTCTGAAAGCAGAGCTGCGCTAGTTGCAGAGACTCACTTATGTTTAGAATTAGGGATCATAACCAAGTGCCAAAAATTGTTCATAAGCACCCACTCATGAGGTGAGAAGCTGTGCAGAATTCTAACCAAAGCACCACATAGACTTGATTATTTATTTTTTTTCTAACACCAAATTCACCCTATAAAGGCCTTGTTAATTAGCTGATGAGTTGAATCAGGTAAAGTAGATTGTTCATCAACAAGATAGAAAGTTAAACTCTGCTGTGGTAGCAATCACCACAGGAGTGACAACTAAGATTCAGTAAGCAAGTCAATTTCATCAAGTCGTGCTGCCTCACTTTTTTAGAGGGCACATCAAAGTTACAAGTCCTGCTATCGCATTCATCCTCCATCTCAGTGCCTCAGGATTCCTCTTCTGTCTTCCACTGTGGGTTCAGTGTGGCCATGGATAATGCCGCATTGTGAGAGGGAATGTGGCGAGTTGGCCGTGCCAGGTCCCACAGGCTGAGCCCACATTTCTCTCCCTTTCGCTGTCGCGCGCACGCTAACCCAGTTCAGGTTGTGCGCATTAATCCTGTGAGTCGGCCTCGGGCCACTCCTGAACTGCTGCAGGTTGGTGGAGGCGACAGATGGGGCCCACGCTGCCGTGGCTTGCAGGGAGCAGAGAGGTTGGCATCTCAACATGGCCACGCTCCTACTCACACTCACAGTGACATTCGCCTGCCACCGAGAGCAGGTCTTAATATTGCAACAAGGTCTGGCGTACAGGGGAGATGACATGGAAAGGAGTCACTCCTGAGAAGTGTTTTTGTCAGATGTATGGTGATGGTATGGCCTATATGTGCCTCTGCTCTGGAGAAAGCTCTGCTTGCAACAGTCACCATGTATGAGAAAGGGGAAATATCAAATGTACGTAAAGTTCCCTTTTGCCTCACATTTAATCAGGTTTCAAAACTGTGCATAAGACTAAACGCACTGGCAAATAATATGAGCTTATAACCAGCCAATCAGCGTGGATGGACACACTTTCCTCAAACTATTTGGAGTTGTTAAGTAATTTCAAACAGACTTGCATTTATAGTAGCAAAATATCATAAAATTTGCTGTGTGGTGTGCTTTTGTTAAATATTATTGATACCAGAAGGTCATAAAAGTGTTTTCTTATAAAATTGTTTTTCTCATTTTTGCAGGTTTTTAGGTCACTTAACAACTTGAAGCAAATTAGGGCAAGTGTGAGATGACTCTGGCATGCAGTTTGCATGATGCTAATTGGTGGTTATAATCTTGTTAGCTTTATAAATTATCTAAAAAACAAAATTTGGACATTACACATATCTTGGCTTATCAGCTACATTTGCAGCAAGTGAAAAATATGTGTAAATTTTTTTTTCCTGCAACCAACCCCTTAAATGGTTATGGGTTATGTTAAGGCAGCAAGCGTTATGAAGAAAAATGTGGTTAGATTCCAAAGTCATAAAGGATGTACAAGTCCCACGTTACCATCGCTGAGCAATATTCCTGTAAATTTGTATCTGTGAGCTCTGGCTTGGCACGGCTATGGTGTACATCTGCTCTGAACTGAGAACTGAGGTTTACTCTCCTGCTCCAGCAGTGTGTGTGTGTGTGTGCGTGTGTGAGGAACGTGTGGGTCCTGCTGAGTCACACGTTTGTGGTAGGCAGGTGTGGAGCCTCCTTGGAGATGCATCTAGCAGACATTGTGCCACAGAACACCCAACAGAACAAGGCCTCACCTTTCTCCGAATAATTGTTCAGTCCTTCACACACACACACACACACACACACAAGCAGCACCGGGGGTGCCCTCGGAAACACGCAGCAGAGCGTTTGTGTGTCAGGCTCTGGAGAATGAGTGAAGAGAATCACAAGATTTATCAGATGAAGCTGAAGAGCACTCGAGCCAGCTAGACATCTTACATGAAGAGCAATTCAACTCAGCGGGCCACATTTTAGCTTTGCAGAGTAATTCATGTAAAATTAATAATAATCACAAAATTTCACCAAAGTGCTGTTTGAGCTCCTCTTTCCTTTAATGTTTGCTCGCTTATAGATCATTCCTGTGCCACCAAATTCATTCTGAAGCTGTAGCAAATATTCCTTTAACCTTTAACACTTCATTATACACCAAATACAAATTTTGTCCTTAGGAGTCCTTTTTCATTTTTAATGAAAGGACGTGTAAAATGATCTGTAGAACACACATTTTGCTATATAACTATGTAATTGGAGCGAGATCTTTGTATAAAAACAACTAGCTTTATTTCCTCCAAGTGTGTGCCAAAAAGGTTCATCGCATGGCAGATATATTCAGGTTTTACTGATTAAACAACCATATCATATGAGAATTGTCGTAGACTTTAATTAGTTAAACATACGTAGATGTGTTTTAAAAGGCTTATTATTGTTGTTAAAATCCACACTGAGAGCTGCTTTATTGTAACACTGTAAAAGAAAAATCGTACGATTACTGTACACAGAGTGCATGTACAATCTATTACACCTCAAACTGACATTTTATCAACATAAGGGGGCACAAAACTCCTGATAATTTTTTGAGATAAGAGTGCAATATTTGGATTATTATTGATTACTGAGTGCAATTACAAATCAGTCACAAATAAGCCTACGACAGGTAAATAGAAAAATGTGCATCAAATATACAGTATAATGATCAATAACAATATTGTCAAATATAACCAATGTGACACACCAATCTAACACACACACACACACACACACACACATCATTATTCAGACTTAAAATCCTGGGTTTAGTTAAACTAAAGAAAATTTCTAAAACAAATTTCACATATGTCTACTGGTCATGATGCCTGTCTTGTTCATATCTAACACAAATTTATAAAAGCTTTTTTTTTTATAAAACAAAATAATTTATTAGATGATAAATGATTATGCATGCACCTTGCTATAATTTACCAATTCACCACTACAGTTTGAAGTAGATAGAAGTAGTTGAAGTAGTATAGAAATGCTGTGGACATTTAAGTGTCCAACATGTGTATGCATTAAGAATAAAACATTACTGAGAAGGAACATAAATTATGTATTCATTCTTGCCAAAAGCAGAAATATTCTTATGATGTTTGCTTCTTACCACAGTATTTACAGTAAAGTTTAGAAATGTGGTAATGTGGCAGACTGAATGTGTCGCAGTCTTAGAAGCCAAAAGTCTCTGAATGCTATTATACACGCTGCTGGTGGTAAGGCTTTGGCAGCTTGGCATGTTTCGAGCTTTTTTGTACAATGAGATGCCAAAGAAGGTGACAATTCAGAAAAAACAATAATCGTTTGGTGGACAAACTATTATATTATTCAAACTAAATATGTTTACTTTTCTTATTCATATCTAAGTAACCCCCCCCCAGCCCGATCGTTAATAAGTGCTGATGAAACAGCAGTGTAATCACAGGAGGACAATAAAATAGGGGTCATGTGGAGGTGTCTTCCTTCTGACAGCAGCTCATTTGCATACAGGCTCTCAGATCACTTCAGTCATGTGGGAAAAAAAGTCTGTTATCATCTTAAAAATGTCATTGTAAAAAAAAAAAAAAAGGAAGCAAAATTAAACAAGGGAAGAAGAGACATGTGCAATAGTGGCCTTGCCTCTGGCCAGCTGTGTGAGGAAAGGAGCATACAACTGATTGCAGATCAGTGACTAGTATTGTTTTTCTGCCTTCACATCTGGAAAGGACTTCATTGTTCCAGGCTAATAAAGCGAGCATATCAACACGCACCACTTCTATAATCTGCTCTGGTCTAGTTCAAAACTGTAAACAGGATGAGAAGGAGCACTGCTGTACCTAATCTGGTTTTATCGAGGACTTTGGTTCCAGACAAAATGAAAGCCACTACACAATGCACCATATAGCAGACACTAGTGGCATTTCCATTCACCTGTCAAGCACAATATCGCTTGACTGAGACGGAAAAGTTACTTTGTCCATAAACAGATGTGACAAGTAGCTGATAAGTAGCATAAGTTCCGATTATCAGCACAAGTAGCTGATAAGTAGCATAAGTTCTAGTCTCTCCATAAGCGAGTGTTTGGCTGATGATCTTTTCATTACATAATATTTTTCACTCTGTCTTCAGAATATTGCCGCAATGTTTACAAATATTTCGTTTTGTCACATTTTAGGAAATACACTTAGTGTTCTACCATTGTTGGATGGAAACATACTCAGAGCAATCAGTAAAAAGCCATCTTGAAAACCACACATGATGTGTCCCAGGCTGAACTTGCTAAGGTCAGCATAGAAGCAGTGTAGTAAGAAAAAGTGCAGACTCAGTGCTGCTTGCATGCTGCCAAGACCCCCGCCATTATCAACATCCCACACCCTGACGCCCACTTATCTGTAACACACAGAAGAGCCAAGAACAGCTGGTGCAGAGAGAGGGCCAGTGAACATGTTCCACAGCGGTGTGCTCTGGCCTCGGTGTGCCGTTTAGAAGGCTAGTGAGACGCTCAGAGCACAGAGAGCAGCTGCGTACACAAGGCCAAGTTATGGCATTTAACTACCTGTCTCAAGCTAGTGGGCTGTGTTTAGAGCTCCGCGTCACGGTATCTTTATTTCACAGTCATACATGATAGAGATAGCACACGGCTTTGGTAGTAGTTGTTATGCTACATTGATTGTGATTGTATGGTGTTTCCAGGTAACTTTTCCATAATGTCTAGGAGATCCTTGTTTCTTTACATAAACGGCAACACAAAACTATGTATGATAACAAAGAAAATTGAATTCATTCAGAATTTCACTCTAACTCAAATTATATATGCCAATGCTCTCACGGTAATAATTTTACATCCGTTCATATTCAGTAACCGCATTGTTCTGGTCAGGCTCGTGGTGGATCTGAAGCCTATCCCAGGAACAGGAGGTGCGAGACAGGGATGCAGCCTGGATGGGACACCAGTCTATCACAAGGCATCATGCATACACATATTCACATGCTCATTCACACCTAGGGGTAATTTAGTGTAGCCAATCCACCTACCTGCATGCTTTTTTGGGGTTTTTGGGAGGTGAGAGGAAACCAGAGACCCGGAAGGAAAGCCACATGGAGAAGATGCATCCTGTACTAATTTAAAGTGTATATCTGAGTCTATAAAATGTAATTAGGAAGATTTTAAAAAAATATATACTGACAGATATAACCTCTATTCGTCTATTATAATATTCACATTGCTGTTTGTGCATTTCTTCTGTATGTGTAAGGATATGACACTCATCCAAATCCAAGAAAGACTTGCTCAAAAGGAATCGAATGTTTCATCTATGCCCATGAGTGTCCCATAGACTTTCTGAGGGCCTTTGTAAATTTGTGTGTGTGCGCATGCGCATGAGTGAGAACGATGGAGGGGGACCTTGGCCTATGGCTCTCACTCTTCCCCAACCCCCCATACACAGACATTCAAGTTGGAGATTGCGTCTTCTTTTGTTTGAGGACGCAGGGTGGATGGGATTACGTCCCCCCCTCCCCCCCCTCCCTGGTATAAACCCCCCACCCAAAAAAACACCACTGCATTGTGTAAGGGCTGAGACAGGCCGCTTGTTGCTCGCCTTCTGGCTGTGTGCCCTCCCCACTCCACAATGACTGCCTTTTAAACCCAAAAGACTCTCGACAGAAAGACAGCATCCTCTTAGCTGTCTGTTTTTCTCACCTTTTATCCATCGTGCCATTGTTCTTTCTTTTCATTCTCACGTTCTTCATTTCCTTGACTCTTTCACTCAGGACTTAACACTCCTTATAAAGTCTTCAGATTCTAAGTTTAACTGCTGCCTTTGCTCTCTTCAGTTCTTACTGAGGGTAGCAGAGAGCTCGTTTAGTCTCACCTAACTCTTAGCCTTGCATTAACTGAACGCACCCTATATAGTGTCATCTGCTGTCAGATACATACGCGACCATACACACTTTGTGTTCACTTCCTCTCTCTAGTCACGGTAGAGCTGTATGCAGGTAAAAGGCTGCTGAGACAGAGACGGCTGCGGTGTTCACTAGTCCTGAGCATCAGAAGAGTCCATCGTACCTCAGGGTAACAGGCCATGGTGGCCTGGCATGCAGCACATCCAAACTTCAGCTCTCCAGCTCCAGACACAGACCCAGGCTGCTCGCACACTTAACATGTTGAGCTCACTACCCTTCGGCATGGCCAAATGTTTCTGCAGCTGCCCTTTTGTCCCTGCTCCTTGAGTAAACAAAGGACAGATACAAATTAATGACCTAAATTCATAGTGTGCAGAACAAGAGTGACTCAGTGTGACCCAGCCAGACAAATGAATATCAACCATCTCTAATCAGATACCAAACTTTAAGGTACAAAATATACCTTAACCTTTTACCAAAGTAACGCATAAACACATTGCTGCATTTTTTTTAAAAGAAATGTACCAACCTACCGAACAATCTTGTCAGTACAGGTGGCTGCTTTTACGTTTTAAGAATATAGAAATTTGGTTAAATATTTCTGCTTAAAATATGAGTTGATGAAACACCCGAGTAGCACTGCATGGGAAAGTGTGAACTGATTCACGCAATTCTTATCAACTAAGGGGAAAGAAAGACTTGAAAACAGAACAATGGTCATCTAGAGCAGCCTGTTTCCATCACTGTAAAATTATAATAATAATAATTATTATTATTATTAACAACAATAATGTATTTTTACTATTTTTATGAAACACTAAAATACATGGTGTCCCAAAAGTCTCCATTAAACATTAACACTTTTTTTTTTTTTTTTTTTTTTTTTTTAGCAAAATGGCTTCCAAAATTTTTGATACTTCGTTTATATTATATACATTTTTTTCAGATAGCCTTTAAGAATGCCTTCGACAAAAGAAGAACGTACTGAAAGCATTCTCATGCGTGGATCAGGAAGCTGTCACAAGGACGCGATGGACTTTAACAGGAAACATGGCGAGCACATCACACACGACACTGTTGCCAAACTGCGAGCCAAAGTTGGGATGAGACGACGCCGTGTGTGTGTTTACAAAGAATGTAATGTAAATAGTTATGTTTTGCTAAAAAGTGTTGGGACACCCTCTATATTAAAAGTCGTTATTAAAATGAAGCTTCGATTTAATAGAAATTTTTAGACCTACTGAGGCATGGAACCCTGAGAACTCCAGAGTCCTATTCCTATACATGCCTTTATTAATTAAACTGGTTTAAATACATTATTTCATCCGCTGCGTAATGTGACTGAAATAACGATACACATCTTTTTAAGCAACCTTTTCATATTCTTTTAGGATTTTGAAAATCTTTATGGTATAATAATATGAATCTCTCCCATGTTCAGGGAGGAAAACGATGGAGGCTACACAAATCCTTTCAGTTGGAAGGGGAATTGAATGTATAACATTTATAAACATTCATCTGATTGAAGAAGATGGTGTGTGTGTGTGTGTGTGTGTGTGTGTGTGTGTGTAGGGAGGGGGAGCTCAGAGCTCAAGGCCATCTGTGGCAGAAGCCTGTTGAGTAAGGCTCTATGCCTTAAACGTGGTCAATATTTAGAGTATTTATAAGGCCAGGTTTGCCGAGCAGGAAGACAATAGATCATTCTGATTTGTTTTGCTGGAAAACTGTACTTGAGGAGTTTTGGCGGCAGGTTAGGAGTGTGCGTGTGTCTGAGGGGACAGGAGGAGGGGCTGCTTTTCATCAAGCTGCTGCACATTTTCCCTGGTCCAGCCCACGGCTTTGCTGGAGCACCAGCCAGATATTAAAGCAGCAAATACATAAGCACGCACACACACACACACACACACACACATCCGGACAGTACCCAATTCAGAGACCTCACGCACTGGAAAACATGTTTCCACCCACTCAACATCTACAGTAAATACGATTATTCAACTGAAGGCAAAAACACTGCCTTGACAGTGTATAAATCATGATTCCTTCTGGCAGCTCCAAAGGCAAGAAACACCACTTCTCACAAATGAATGAAGGTACTTATAATTTATTGCAGTTTGCACACAATTTAAAAATTTCACCAACAGCACACCAAAAAGTACAAAACTAAACAGCCTCATAATTTACTTCCCTTGAGAAAATGAAACATACTATGATTGTCAAAGCTAACTGTCTAACTCCATAAAAAGAACAATGTGAACATACCAAAATCTCAAAAGGGAAGCAAATACATGTGAAGTCAATCTGCCTCTTTTTCAGAATGCGATTGTCCTTTTTTTTTTTTTTTTTTTGACATAACTTTTTATTTTTATTCTCTCCCACCTCCTACACACTCAGTTTAAATTTTGTTGTTCTTCTTCACACTGGCTGTTTCCAGTTTTCAAGTAAACTAAAGGTTCATCTGTTTTGTGGACATGCTTCATACTCCATTTCACAGCTTCATTGCCAGTGAACAGAAGTGAAATAAAAATACATCCAGTAACTTGCCAGTTCCAGTTCTCCCGCTCTGAGCATCAGTAGGCTGTTAACAGTAGTTTAAGGCGGTCAAGTACGATAGTAGAAGCCAGCATAAAACAAAAGCAGGAAAAAAAAAAAAAAAAACCTGTCTCAGGAAAACATCCCCCCATTCCACAGTTGATAATTTTTTTTTCTTTCACATTTTAGAGTGCAAAAGGTAAAAGTACCACCGTGCAAAACGGCACGAGGAGCACGCGCTGTTGGCAAATCTCAACCCTTTTCACTAGCTGTTGCACCAACCTATTATATACTGGGAAGCTCAGGGCCCTTGAGGCCATAGAGGCACGCGAGCTCTCTACTCTTGTCCTCTCGCTTAAACTTCACTCTCGCTCAAGTGTTAGTGTCCGAGGCTCCAACAGCACTTTGAAGCAAATTTAGCTTTTCATTTCATTTTTTTTTTTTTATCTTTTCGGTTTTTTTAAACTAACAAATAATATCTTGAGCTTTTTGTTCAATTTTTCCACATTCAGTAAGAAAATGACAGCTGATGTTAATTTATACAAAAAAAAAAAAAGAAAAATAAAGAAATATATTCTCAAAATCACATACACAATGTTGGAGAAAAAAAAAAAAAATCAATCTACAGCAGTGTAACTATTTTATTCTTCAATAATCTAGCATTTATAGCTCTGGTATTTATGTAATAAGGTCAATTTGATCAAGAGTTAAAATCTTAAAGGCATCTTTTCAGCATCTAATTTTGTCTTTAAAGGTGCAACCAAGCATGGCAAACATTTTCTCCTTTTAAATAGGAACTATACAAACACACGCACACACACACACACACACTCATGCACACACACGCGCACGTGCGCGCTCTCAGAGCTCGGAGCTTTATGCTGTTTGCTGATTCTTCAGTGTTCGCCATACACAGTAGATCTGCTGAGCCCATCTTTACAGGAACTGACACACTGTCATATGGGTTTTCATGGCAACTGAATCTTCGTGGCCACAGAATTTGATGCAAGTGCCAATCGAACAGATAAATAAATAAATTACAAACAAAAAGGCGACACTTTTTAAATGCTAACAGCGAGTAAACATGACACGGAGACAGCAGTTGGAGACCAGCAGTGGAGAACAGCAGTGTGTGAGGAGGTGCTAAGCAGGAGCGGCACTAGCTTTGGAAAAGATGTTCAGAGAGATGAAGCCTCTGCTGACACCCAGCTCCATGCTACACACTCGAGATCAGTTGGCCAAAGACATACTGCAGCCTAACATCAGTGCATTAACACAATCTTCACAGCCCAGTAGAACATCTTAACAGGAGTCACTCTCTAGTGAGAGTTTATATAATAAAAAAAAAAAAAGGAAGAAAAAAAAAAAGGAAGAAAAAAAAAAGACTACTTAGGAAGCAAATGAGTTAATTAAAAATACACTTTCCAATGCAAAACAACAACAGAAATAAGAGTTAAATAAAATTCATGCAATTTCTACAGCTGTAATATTAAGGTAAATATATAATATATATATATATATTTTTTTTTTTATTTAAACAGACGGGTGCCCTGACTGTAATGACTCTGTCTATTACAGTGTACAGCAATACAGCAATTCACATCTTCTTAAATATACAGGTTGGACTTCATGCAACAACAGATCCCAGGTTTTTTGAAAACAAACCAAATCATTTCTTAAAACACTACAGAAATCTCTATAAATGCAGCAAATGAAAACCCATTCTCAGCAGAAAACAAGTGTTGAGGGTCTGCAACTGAATTAAAGACGTCAACTCATCAGCCCAATCGTTAAATGATATAAAAACGTGTCAGTGGATATGAAAAAGGAGGCTGTACATTGCATGAGTGCCTTTTGTCTTCTATCAGTCAGGTTTCCTATCACAAGTAAAAAAACAAACAAACAAAAAAAAAAAACAACCAAAGAAAAAAAAAAAACGTACAAGAGCCTAAATAACACAAGCTTGGAGCTTTCTCGAGCAAACATCCTCGCAGGATTTAAAGGACTTACTTGTTAACATAATGTGTTTGCGTGCATGGAGACACACACACACACACACACACACACACACACACACACACACACACACACACACACACACACACACACACACACACAAACAGCCACTCTCACACACCAGTATGAGATTTGCAAAATAAATGTATAGTAGTAGTGCACAATATATACACATACTCATAAATGAGCCTTATGTGTACAGGTCAATATAGGATCGTAGTACCCGTTTAGTGTAATGTTTATCAGTTTTGAACTTCCTCAGTGTATTACCTGATATCTTCATATGCGTTCTCATGGCATGGATGTTAAATAAAATCAAGGAGTGTACAAGTATACGTATATACACTGTCAAATCTAGATTTGCACATTTTATGTCAAAGGTGGCGGCTGTAGCCGTCACCTATGTTTAATAAAAGAAAAGGAAAAACAAAACAAACCAAAAAAAACCAAACAAACAAAAAAAAAAAACGCCACAACTAAATTGACCAGAAAATAAAAATCAGTAGTAACATTTTCATGTGCTAGTAAAGTGCAATTTAACGAGATAAGCAATGTATATAAGAAACATGACTGATGCAGACCTTTCAACCATCTCCCTGCCTCCCTACTTCCTTACCTCTCTGCCTCTCTTGCTCGCTCTGTCTTAACTTAAAAAGCAGTTTCATTTGTTTATTCTTTACTTTCATTTCCACAGTTCTTGCGAGCTATCCTCGAGCGGCCAGTCTCGGAGAGTGGGAAGGCTGAGTGCCTCGCTCTTCACTGAAAGCGAGTTGACGAGTTCGCAGTGGAACTTGCGGATGTGACGGTACAGGTCTCCGGACTGCGTGAAGCGCCGCTCGCACCACTTGCAGGCGTGTGGCTTCTCGCGTGTGTGCACCACGGCATGCCGGCTCAGGTTGTGCGAGTATTGGAAGCTCTTGCCGCATGTGGTGCACGTGTAGGGCTTCTCGCCCGAGTGTGTCCGCTCATGCCGCTTCAGCGTGTACATGCATGAGAACGTCTTGCCACAGATGGAGCATGTGGGCACGTTGACGTCGCCGGCGGTCGGTTTAGTGCGTGCACCTTCCTGCTCGCGGAAGTGTGTGCTCAAGTGGATCTGCAGCACGTGCGGACTCGGGAACACCTTGTTGCACAGGGGGCACATGAAGATCTGTGCGTGCGCAGCACCCAATATGCCGGACACGTAGGGCAGCAGCGGGCTCTCCTGTGCCCGCTCGGTCTCACCGCCTAGCACCTCGCCATCTCCCTCGTCCTTGCTGTCACGCTCCAGAGAGGCCTCTCGCAGTGCTGTCAGGTGGGCCTCCAGGCCCAGGCCTAGCCTCTGGACGCTGTGTCCGTTGTGCCCAACGTGCAAGCCGTTTGCATTTGGTGTCTCCTCCTTCAAGCCGCTGTGTTCCATCTCGTACTCGGTGCTGGGCAGCTCATCGTCGTCTGAGCCTGTGTCTTTCTCCACCTTCACTTGAACCAGAGCACTGTGCAGACTGTCTGGAGTCGCCGAGCCGCACAAATACGGGTTCCTGGCTTCACCTGGAGTGGCGCTCATGCTTGATTTTACCGACAGGTCGAGTGCGCAGTCACCAGTTGGGCAGAGTGAACCTGTAGAGCTGCTGGGACTCGCAGCGACGGCAGCAGGCGACTTGCCATGCGCCTCAGCCTCTCCGGGGCTGGCCGTGCGCTCTGATGCCAGGCGTGCCCATATCCTGGCCGGCTCCTGCGGGCACTGGCTGTCTCTCTTGCTCTCGTCCTCATCGTCGTCGCTGGCCAGCAGGTTGGCGCTGCCGCCCTCCGAGAGGCTCTCAGCTCGGTCCGAGCAGCTGGAGGCGTCCTCCTCGCGCCGGGTGCTGTCCGCCTCGGCCGTGGCCTTGTGTTTCAGCTTCTTTTTGCACACCTTGACGATGTCATACATATGCAGATAGCTGGCGGCAGCCAGTACGTCCTCCACGGGCAGGGACTTGAATTGCAGCTTGCCCTCATACATGAACTCGAGGAGCAGTGCGAACGCTGGCGCCGTTACAATGTCACTGTTTAGATGCACCACGTCCCGCTTGTCCAGCTGGTCCTTGTAGAAGAGATGGAAGTACATGCTGCACGAGGCCAGCACGGCGCGGTGGGCACGGAACTGGGCATCGCCCACCAGGACGGTGGAGTCGCACAGGAAGCCCTGATGCCTCTGCTCGCTCAGACACTGTAGTAAATGTCTGCTGTGGTCCGGAAACTCCATGCTGTCTTCATAACCTGCAACAGACCGCACATGTTAGAGAGGCCCTGGCAGAACAACAATTGTTTTGTTTGAAGCCCTGTGTGGAACTTCTCTTTTTTCCCCACCCGCTCCGTCCGTCCCTCTCTCTCTACCCCCATGCACACTCTCACTGGCTCTCACACACACTCTAATTCTCTCTCCCTCCCCTCCCTCCCTCCCTCCATCCCTGTGGGAACACTAGAAAAATGTTCACTGCAGAGCCGATATAAAAGGATTACAAAGATTCAAGTTTTTTTTTTTTTTTTAAATCACAATATCTGCTATCCTCATTTTTCTTTTCAATCCTCTTTTTACTAGGAGTGTCTGGTGATGTGCATTTCAGCTACCCATCTAGGAAATAACTGCATTGTATGTCAGTAATAAATGTAAAGGCTGTTTTTAAAAAAAAAAAAAAAAAAAAAAAAAAAAAAGCTTCACATTAATTTTTTTTGCCATTTTTATAATTTCACTTTATATCTATTCTGGCAAATAGGCTTTTATTTTACACTCGCAAGTATAGCTTCAAAAGGAAAGTCCAGAATTTATTTGTAAAACAAAACAAAAAAAAACTGTTGTGAAAAAAAATTAAATTAAAAAGCAAAATAATTAAAATTAAAGAGAAATTAAATTAAAATGCAATCAGTGCAACCGTGACAGTCTCGTCATTATAAACCGAAGTCCTGATGCTACAGATTCCTGTTTGTGAGGAATTTCACCTTTTGTGCTCCTGGAGTAGTTATTTTTAATAACCCACTTTGGTCAGGATGGTGCGTTTAGGTAACCGGCTTGCAGGTACACAAACAGCTCAACGATGCAGTCACACTGCAGCAAGAATGCTAAGTACTCTGATCTTTAAGGCTTCGCCAAGTGAAGTCTCAGAACATCAGGGCAACTTTCATTAACGCACTAACCAGCAGCGACCAAAACTAAACCAAAGACAAACCCTCAAAAAAAAAAAAAAAAAAAAAAGAAAAAAAGAAGGAAAACAGCAACCAAATGAGTGCACTGACACTCCAAGAGTACAATTGTTTTAAAATACCAATTAAACCCAAATATAAAGAAGAACAATAAATCACACCTGTTACCCGTGGAGACTGCTCCCTTCTCAAAAAATGCATCATGGGCACCATGTTCAACCAGCGAGCATAAATAAACTCATTTGAATCTTCATTTAAGTCTGATTGGGATACCAAGCTAACCCCCCCCTTAAACAACGCTCAGACCTTCGTTAATGAGGGGCTTTGGTGGGGAGGACCTGGGACAGCCAACCCCAAGCCAACCCCTCCTCCTTTTCTATCTCCTCCCCAAATCTTTGGAGAAATGGAACATCCTCCCCAAAGAAGAAGCCCACAGCAGATTTACAATACAATCACTTTAAGTGCCCTGTAGTCTACATCAATCCTAATCCTTAAGATGGCTAAAAATAAAGATTGTAGGACAGCTCGCAAGGTAGCAGCGATCAAATTAGGAGGCTCCGAGGACAGAGAGGGACGGAGAAGGAGGCTTATAAACATCTGATCCAGCTGACTGAGGCCATATGGCAGCTGCTGCCCAGATAAAGAGATTAAGACTAGGAGGAGTGCGATTACAGCTGTCTAGCCAATTCAGGCAGCTCAAATCTGCAACTTCTAAATTAGTCACTATCAACAAAAAAAAACATGCTTTAGACTAGCTGTAAGAGTCACTTCTGATTTTTAATTATTCATTTTAGTCAGAATAAATAAATCAATCCAAACAGAGCATTTTAATATCGCTCAACTGTTTTAGGAGATTAACATTTCAGTTTGCTATAGAAATTCACTTTTCTCATTTTACAAAACAAAAAAAGCACACTGTTAGGCTTCAAATTACCAAGTAGAAATTAAAAAAAAAAAAAAAAAAGGAACAACATTCATTTTAAACTGACTATAGTGTATTAATAAAGTGGAAAAAAATACTTGTATTAAATTAGCAAATTTACAATTCACGAAACTTTTTCTTAATTTTTTTTTAAAAACTTCACGGAAACAACAACCAACAATCGCACAACTGTTACAACCAATCTTCTGTTCCCCATTCATAGCAAAGCAAGTGAAACCAAAGCTGGCGGACAAAACAAGCAGCTTAATGAAAAGCTTGCTCGGTAACATTGTCCCGACAACAAGGAGCGTCACTCGTCCCCTGCCTAGTTACACTACACTGCTGCAAAATCCTTCACTTCCCATTTCACCCGGCTTACACGCATCTGACTGATAACACATGGAAAAAGCTAAAAACAGAGAGAAGTGAGTTAAGGAAAGGCCAGCAAGCTCTCTATTCAGAAGCCACAGACCCCCCTGGTACAGTACCTGCGGTTCGCATCAACTTGATTAAGTCCACTGTTGTGGTAGCGCCTGCTGTAGCTCCCTTCTCAAAATCAATGAAGGGCTAGTAGGAAGGAGGAGGAGAGAAAGACAGAGAGAGAGAGAGAGAGCGCGAGAGAGAGAGAGAGAGAGAGAGAGAGAGAGAGAGAGAGAGAGATAGGGAGCAGGAAAAAAAATCAAACTGCGAGGGACAGATGCAAAGTGGAGGAGATGTTGGAGGGGAACGCGATGCCTCCTCCTGCACACAGATCCGCACACACACTAACTCGCAGTCTGTGCGGCAGAAGAAAAGACTGGGGGATGGCAGCCTGTCAGCTGCTCTGACATCATGTTCAGATGGAAATGCTACCTCCAGCTGTGCTCCTTTTAGTGCCATATGCTACTCCTCTACACTCTTGCCACCAGCCTCTCCTTTATACAACTTTGTTTCTCTTTCTCTCCCTTTAAAAAGGCGAAGGAGGGGTGTGGGGGGGAAAGGAACTGTTGAGAGGTGATTCTGTGGAAAACCGGCCAACTCTCCCCCCCCCCTTCACTTGTAATCTCCCGGCAAAGGCGAACTTTAGAAAATAGGTCTGTGTGAAAGCCGACACTTTTTTTCTAACCTAGTTTCCTGCACAGAGAATTTAAATACCCTCAAGTTTTTTCTTTTCCCCTCTCTCTCTCTCTCTCTCTCTCTCTCTCTCTCTCATTCTCTTTCTCACTGCTCTCCTTCCAGTAACCATAAACAAAGGCCAGCACAGTGCATTTGCAAATGACAGATCCACGCAGCTGATATTGTTTTCGACTTCTTCATGGTTCACCGGCCGCACCATTACTGTCATTCATTCTCCTCACCCTCTCGCTGAGGAGGGGAAAATGAAATAATGGACAAAGGGAGCGATCCTATAGACCTCATGAACAGGGCTTTAACAAAAAGATTCTTTAACGGGACTACTTAAAGCTTAGTTTATCTCCATGTTTTTTACCCTTAATCACTTATGTCCTCCTTCATGAACCTCAAATAGAGAGAAAAAAATAATAATCAATGTATCACCCCAAATTAAACAAACAGGTTAGCTACCATTTAGATTAAAAAAAAAAAAAAAAAGTACAGGGCTTATTTATAAGTTAGAAAACACCCTGCAGTGTTTCCTTACTTTTATATATATATATATATATATATATATATATATATATATATATATATATATATATATATATAATATAAAATATATAGTATATATACTTACACACACACACACACATACACACATATATATATATAGATATAATTGCAGTGAGGGCTGTAGTTTGGAAGGGTTACCTAAATAATCATCTGGCAACATCTGCTAGGTTTTTAGGAAACACACAATAAGAACAAAAAATAAACTTCATGGCTTATTGCACTTATTCCTGTTTCAACTCACATGGAGAAATCCCACTTTATAATTCAGAATTACTTTACAAATAATCGAGTACTCGTATTAACTATCACTCACACGCACTACTGAAATATAAGAGAGAGAGAGAGAGAGAGAGAGAGAGAGAGAGAGTGTGTGTGTGGTTTTTTTTTTTTTTGATCTGTTTCAGGAGCTTAGAAGAAGAAGAAGAAGAAGAAGAAGCAGCAGCAGCAGCTCACAGCTGTGCGAGGTTTGACTGAACTGCATGCCGGAGTAAAACTTGTGTCCATAACATGCCAAACAAATGCGTCAAGACAGAGTGGTGCTAACTTCTCGCCTCATCTAAACTTGAAAAAGAGGGGGAAAAAAAGATTAACCTTTTTTTTTTTTTTTTTTTAAATGGTTGAACATTTGGATATTGTTGTAGTAGCGCATTCGGTGGCAGTATTTACTTCATGGGAAAATATAACATGAATCCTTTGTTGTTGTTTTTTAAGCTACACAGAGGTGTAGAGAGAGTGTGTATGTGTGTGTGTATATATATATATATATATATATATATATATATATACACACACATACATACATACACATATACACTCATATATATATATATATATATATATATATATATATATATATATATATATATATATATATATATATATATATATATATATATATATATATATATATATATACGTACATACATACACACACACACACATACACACACAGCTTAACAACACCGCCGAGTGTGTGTGTGTGTGTGTGTGCGCCGTAACACCGTGAAGTGAGGAAAAGCTAGCTCGGAGCTAACACAGAAAAAGTAAGGCAGCTACCTGCACTGTTACATTTCCACAGCAGGCCCGGATTGAGCAGGCGCTCGCGCTCAGCCTGCTCGCGCTCCACTAACTGTTTTTCTGCCTAAACACAACAGCAGACTGGGAAAAAGAAAAAAAAAAACCTCGCTACTTTTCGCATAACAAATCCAGCCCTCACAGCACAACCCCGCTTCTCATCTGCTTAAAGAGCGCCTCGTATTAAAAAAAAGGCACTTACAGACAAGCGAGCTCCGACGACTTCCCACTTCCTCTGGCCAAATACTCGGCGGCGGAAAAAAAAAAAAAGAAAAGAAAAAAAAAAAAAAGAAGTGAATTGACTTTCAGCAGCTTTCCATATCCGCCGCGCTGCAGGAAACACGGAGCGGAGAGCAGAGCGGAGGAGAGGAGCGCAGCGCAGAGCAGAGACAGGAGCTGCGGCGGCCAGATGTTTCCGAGCTGTTGCTACTCAACTCTCCGGGAAAAGGAAAAGGGGGAAGCGCTCGTGACTGGCGGCGTCCGAGGCCAATAGAGGAGGCGAGAAGAAACGCCGAGGCGAATTGGAAGCAGCCGCCGAGTGGGAAAGAGGGAGGGATGTGTTCGTCTCCTCGGCGTAGGTTGACACCGGGTAACAGTGAGAAAGCAGAAAAAAACACCAAGCGGACTGGTTTCCTAGAAGAGAGTGGCGCAGAGAGGGAGCGCTCGCGCATAGGCTCATGGGTAATGTAGTCACGCGCACAACGGCCACAAAGAACAGGTGCGTTATCCGGTTTCCGCCCGCCTCTCACAGGTCACATGACCACCATCTCCTAAACATCTCCTGAAGAGCTCAGCAGCACAGCAGACAGGAGACAGGAGACAGCTCTACAACACTGGTTCACAGTGCAGTGGTGGGCGCGTGAATGACAGGATTGAGTTTACTAGATTATACTGATTATTATGTCTATATAACGTAGAATATTAACAAAAAATAAAAGACCACAATCATGAAGGCAGTCATGAACGATCAAGAATGTGCTTTTATAGTCTGTAAAAAGGACACAATAAATATATTATCCTAAAACCTGTATATTAGCTAGCTTGGAGTAGCTTGGAGGTACATATTAGTACTTTAAGATAATGTAATCTTAATACAATTTCTGATCATAAATTAAAAAAAAAAATTACTTGAAATGAGGAGTGGTTGAGGCACGTGACAAGGTAAATGAAGTAATCTAATTTTATTAGACTGATTGATTGATTGATTGAAAGAATATTGGGAACTAATATAAACGAATAAAAATGTAATCTCATTTTACTTGTATTGACTGATTTATTTATAGATTAAAAACATGGAAGTAACTTATACTGACATTTAAAAATATAGGTTAATTGTACTTTTACTGATTGATTCTTTCATTCATTCATTGACAAATATGGGAGTAACTAATATGAACAAATATGCACGTGCATAAATACATAGAAAGAATAAAAGTTTTTGTCAATAAACCTTTTTCAAATTTTGAAGAGAATGTAAATAATTTTGGAGTATTAAGTAAGGTGGAAAGTACGGTGATATCTGCATAGCACTTTTTGAGAATTTTATTGTTGTTGTTATAATTTATTTCCCATTTTTGTAAAATGTAATTGTAAAATTTTCTAAAATGGTTGTTCAATTTACTAATGTAAATACAAGTACAACTGTAGAAAGTAAGATCTATATAGTACGTTTTACCTATGTAGTTAATTCTTTCTTTCTTTCTTTCTTTCTTTCTTTCTTTCTTTCTCTCTTGCTTGCTTGACAGGGTAAATTGATTGTCCAACTGTGGAAAGTATGATGGTTCGTTACATCAGATGGTTGATTTGCTAAATAAATCAAATTAATGAATGTCAATAATTTCATTTAATTTCAAAATTACTCTATGTGCACAAATCAGTGTTACTGATATAAAGAATAAAACATGTTAAATAACTATTAAATTAAGCACAAAAGTACTTCCCCCCCTATGTTCTCTCATAGGCTGTCATGGCCATGGTGAAAACTGAACAAAATAACATTACATTACAAGCACAACTAAATTGAAAAATTCAGTCCAGACACATGTGCCAGTACAGATCATAGCATAACAATTGACTTGTCTAGAGTCGAGTGTGTCCTGCGGTGCTGAAGCTGTAGAGTCAGTGTGGTGCGCTGCAGGGAGTGCATAATCAGGTGAGTGCAGAGGCCCCACAGATGTGTGAAGCCAAGTTCACTCAGGGCCTGATGAATACACTCACTTGTTCCTGAGAGCTGGCTGTGAAAACCCAGCCCGCCCTCCGCCGTCATGGTCCCACACTCAGTGTGCCTCTTTCGCCCCAGTAAATTAATTGGCGTTACTAATACATTTCAAAACAAACCACTGTCCTCCCAGGTCTGGAATCTTGACCTAACACCATTATTATTTAATGCTGAGTGCGGCCTCCTCATTAAGCTGATGTGGTGAAGGTTTCATTGCGTGAGCTTCTACGTGTGGGGGACGGTTTAAAGCTCTCTGCATTCCTTCTATTGTTGTCGCAGTGCCACCCAACAATCTGCTCCTTGTTTGGTCAAGGAGTGTTGTGAATTATCATCATTCCGCAACATTCACATCATGTTTCAATAGAACTGCATGTGTGAGAATGGATCAAACTCAAGCTAATAAGCCTGCTGTTTACTTATATACATATTTGCATACCATCATTCGATACCATGATCAATTTCCTATAATTGGAACAAAAAGCTTCAGCTGCTAATTCTTCACTTTTTTTTTTTTTGGTCAAAAAGCCTGTTACAGAAGTCTTATAAAGAACCATAAAGGCATAATGCTACTCTCTGTCTAAACTCAAACTCAGAATATTACCTTTTTATTGCAGCTTGGACACCAGCCACATTATGCAGTTCAGCACACTGTTAGAGTAAACATATTATAACCTACAGTATTTAATTTTATTGATTAAAATGCTTGAACCTTTTCCCTTGTGGTTTAAAAGGGGAGCCACTGCCAATGTTTCACTGCCTGAGGAGACGTTTAGGAAGAAAAAGCTTTTTATGTTGGAAATATTGCAAAGTTCAAAGTCCTATCTTGTGTATGAGAGAGAGATTATCAGTAATTAACATAGCTCTTATTTTATTCCATGCCCCCATACTATAATCAACAGGCTTTCCTGATCCCACATGCTTTATGGAGGTTTGCAGTCCCTTGGATGTGGTTGTGCCGCGAGCACTTTGTGCAGCCTGATGTTTGAACTGTGGGTTTTCTACTTTTTGTGCCGGGCACCCCCCACCCCCCATCTGTCATAACTGAAGGGAAAGATGTAAAGGCTGCCTCATCTGCCACTGAAAAGCAGTGTTCTGGAGTAGTGAAAGGGACTGTTAAAAGTTTTCCTGTGGTATCGTGACAACAATATTAAAAGAGTAAAGGCAATAAAAGACAGGATATCGTCATACAAATTCTGTAATCAACAGTCCTAGACAATCACATAAATCCACACTTCATGGTGTGTAAAACAAACTTTATTATAAATTATTGATTAAAAATGTTTGCCTTTACAAAGGTTGCAGTATTTTATGAGGTGGTGTTTGTCTGAGTTCCTTCCTCTAGAGGTCACTGTGCAATCCATGTTGCACATTTATAATCAGTACATCAGCTCAGGCAGGCTATAAATATACCAAATATCATTCTTACAAACATTGATGTTATTAAGCAAATGTAACCCCGTGCTCCCAATAGAAGGAAAAATATATAAATGTATAGACTACAGACCAAAGCATCAGTAACTTTGCAAGAATAATCACAAACAATTATTTATTCAAGAGATAACAAACATTAATATGGTCACTAATGCAGAAAAAGGCATTTTAATTATTTGTTTCAGTAAATGTCTGTAGAAATAGCGTGCAACTAACTAGTTAATTCTGCATTCACCGCAGTCTTATTCATTAACTTTAATGACAGCATATGATATATGATATTCATATGATATTTCGATACTTCTGAAGGCTTAGTTTGCTGAATCTATAATGAATTTGTAAATGATTAACAGCTTGACTTTGTAAGCAACTACATCACTTCCCATTAACAGACTATTTGGAGGAAAATTGTTTAATCAAGGTGACAGTAAACATGTTATTTTTTAAAAAACTGTAAAACAATCACTTGCTTCCTTGCTTTTAGCCTGTAGTGCACGCACACACACACACACACACACACACACACACACACACACACACACACAAACAAAAAGCAAACATGCCAGGGGAGAAAACCAGTTTGCTGGCCAGCATGTTTAAGCATTTCTCCCTATTGCTGGGATTCTCCTTCTAATTATGCAAATACATGTTGCTTGGAGGTACAATTTTCACAGGGTGCCTGCCATTAGACAGGATTAGGCAGATGTTGATACACTGGCTTTTTGATGGGATTAATCATGCTCCAGAGCACACAGCCAGAGAGAGAGAGAGAGAGAGAGAGAGAGAGAGAGAGAGAGTAAAAGAGAGATGTCCAGTAGCACAGCTGCATTAGACCCTTAGTAAGTTTGAGGAACTGGGGCAGTAAGACAATGCACACATTAAATAATGAACACAATGCTGAAACAGCTCTAACAGCTTTGCTTTTGATTTGAAGAATGAAAATGCATCTTGTCACTATAATGAAGTGAAGTGACATGTGGCCAAGTATGGTGACCCATACTCGGAATTTGTGCTCTGCATTTAACCCATCCAAGTGCACACACACAGTAGTGAACACACACACACACCCGTGTGCGGCACCCAGGGAGCAGTTGGGGGTTCAGTGCCTTGTTCAAGGGTCTCACCTCAGTCATGGTATTTAGGGTGGAAGAGAGCGCTGGTCATTCATTCAACCAACCTACAATCACTGCTGGCCTGAGACTCAAACCCACAACCTTCAGGTTCACCTTCAGGTTACAAGTCAGACTCTCTAACCATTAGGCCATATTTGTGCTGCCAAAAGCGTGGTTACACGCTGTGTAAATATTAAGGAATAATAAAATAAGAAATGGAGGGGCAACGGTGTTGGTGCGTTACAGCTTTAGGGTCCAGGGTTATTGAATATATGGAGTTTTGAATGTTCACCCCATGCCCGTGCGAGTTTCCACCGAGTAGTCCAGTATCACACCTCCTAATAACATACTGGATGCGTGGATTGGCTACTTTAAATTGCTCCTAGGTACGAATAAGTGTCTGTAATGAACTGACGACTGACTAGGATAAAGGAATTGAAACAATATGGAAAAAATGATGATATTAAAACTAATACTAACACATATTATAGCTAATACATATAATAAAATATAATACTAATAAAAACAGCTGAAAGCAGCGATTGGGGGCCCAAGCACAAAGGATAGAGCAGTGTTTCATGAGCCATGTGTATGTTATTATGTTGCATCACTGAACATACATGTGAACGTGAAAATTCTGGCTAGGTCCAGAGGCATAGAAATCCAGATAAAGGTCTTTTGCAGGGAATCAGCCATGTTTTCATTCTGATGGGGTATGGTATCAAAAAGACTGTTCTACTCTTCATCATTTTCCATCTCTACATTTCAATCTTCTCCAGACCTCTGGTCCATTCCTCTCCTTGTCCCTCAGAGCCGCACAGTAATCGAGAGCACATCCTTTGAGGTTACAAACCCAGCTCTCCTCAGTGGGGATAAGCTCTTTGGGTAATATCGCTCATTTTCATTACCAGCAAGGTCACTGAGGTGGTTAAAGTCATCATTGCCACAATCTTCATCATGCCAATGAGAAACTTCCCCATCCTCATTTTGCTCCTCCTCGCTGCACTCATTATCATTGAACCCTTCCTCCTCCTCCTCATCATCAATCTAGATCAAATCTCTACATTTACATCCCAGAGACACAAATTATAGTAAAATAAAAGTTTATTGTGAATTCTGAACCCTTGTTTCTAAACATGTCCAAAGGAAATTTTCAAAGATGATAAAAACCACCAACCACTAAGAGTAACAGTAATGTATTGTTGCAAGCAGCGATTGGTGGGACTAAGCACCAAGGGTGCAGCAACATCTGTTTCATGAGCCAGTATTGGCATGTTGATATTATTATGCCACATTACTGAACACACATGCGAACTTTGAGCCACATTGTATCACGTACAGTGGAATTACACAACACTTCCATAAGGTGTATGTATCTGTTAATGATTACTGCTGGAGTCAGTAATTTCAGGACTGAAAACTTTATTTTGTTTGAGCAGTGGGTTTTAATAGGAGACATACAGTCATTCTTCGTCGACTGCGGCAATTCCTAAAGAGAAGATTTGTACTGGCAATGGTCATTACACAAACAGCAGATCTTCCCAGACTACTCTTCCTACCCATCACCCACATGTTCTTAGATAAAGTCGCTCATCCTCCCATCCAGAAATAAAAAAGGTATATACACATAAATGGGTGTGTTGTGTATGTCTGTACAACGAATCTCATTTCTAACCTGGCAGCAATTTAGCTTAATGTACATAGTTAATATGTGCATGCCTAACAAATTTGTTGCAGGTAAAATTGGATGTCTATATGGAATAAAAATGTCAAGTGGGGTTGCTATAGAGCCCCTGGGCCTCTCCTTTATCCAAGCTTTTTGCCAGGCCCTTAAAGCCACTACTTCTGGTGCATGTGCCAAGTTTTGTGAGTTTCAAGCATGTCTTTCCTCTTCTCTTTCTCTCCTTCTTTATCTCAATATTCGGGCAAGTGCTCTCTGTTTTGTAGGCCATAAACAAAGCTTAGTTACTGCAGCCCTGCATATACTTTGATTATAACAGACACTTGCATTTCCATGACAGGTCTTATACACTGGAGTTTGTGTCTCTAATTTACAAGCATCTTGTCTCTTAATCACATATAATGCACTGTATTTCTGAATGCTTAAAGTTCAGACAGCAAATGTGGTTTTATTGTTTAATTGTTAAGGATTTTCTGTGCTGTACATATTCTAGGGTGCTGGTTTGTTAGCGCAGCTAGAAACCTATTCAACAAAAATGAGTTCATAAAAAAAAAAAAACACTGCTAAATTAACGCCAGCTGTGCTAAAATGGTCTCTGATGTACACTGTGTAGTTACACCAGTCACCAATGTCTATTGCAGGTGTTAATTTTACACTAATGATTTGGCTGTGAAGCAACAGTTTAAGCATAATGTCGAGATTATGCCATTAGATTTATCATTACAATAAAAGAAAGTGCTAATAGATGCACAGTGATGTACAACTGATCAGAATGTGAAAACGGGATAGTCTTGCGATGGTGTGCTTAATGACCATAAGAGAAAATGTGTAGCATCCCGTTTATTCCCTAAATAAAAAGTAAGACGAATGAATGAAGGATTTGCTTAATTATGACAGTGACATCTTCATTAATGCTATGTAGTTGCAGGCGCATTAGTAAACCTATAGTAAATAATACATTTACATATAGTAGATGCTTTTTATTCTAAATGACTTTCAAGTGAGGCAGAATTCAATACAAGCATAGAACTGAGCCGTTAAGGGTTAAGGGTCGTGTTGAATGGCCCAACAATGGCTCTCTGGCAGTACTGAGATTTGATCTCACAACATATTGTTTATTAGAACAAAAATCCACTGCTAATGCTGCATGAATACTGTTAACTACGATGAAGCAACAGATCCCATCACCGACATCACCGTTAAAGTGATTTTCCAGTTAATTGCATGTAGTTACATAAACTAATTACATAAACCATAAGCAAAACTGCAGCGGTGGCAATGAGGAATACTTCTGTGAGGAATGACACACTCCACAAACCTCCGCACTGAAAGCTGTGAGGTAACGGCAGTAAGGCGTGCGCACCCAGGGGAACGAAGCAGAGGAAGGCCTCTCATCATCCAACCGAGCATGCACTCTCTGGAGAAGAGCGGAGCCGAGGGGTTGTTTCTCTGGAGCCCAGCCTCTCTCCTCCTCTCTGGGGAGGCAGCAGCAGCAGCAGCAGCAGCAGTGCCGAGCCCGCTGCACATCACAGTCTCACAGTTATTATAGCTCATAACAATTAGCATTTAATTAAGAACCCAACCATATGGAGGTATTCACTCTTTGCTGCTGAAAACATGCACATGAGTTAAGGGTAATGCTTTATGGTGAACAACACAGCTGGAAGAACGTGACTCTGTCATGCTCTGTGTGTGTGTGTGTTTGTGTGTACCAATTATAAAGTGCATAAAAATAGACTAGAAAATATATCAGGTGTTCTCACTGAATGTTCAGTGGGTTTCCAGTGACCTGCATAGGTGGATCAAATTACCACATAATGTGTGTGGATACTCTTATTTCCCTTCCATAAGTTTATCTTTTTTCCCATCATTAGTCTTTTCCGCAGATGATAAGGAAGACTTTGATCACATTTATCACTACGGAGAAACAGAAGTTCACAAAAGCCTTTCACTGTGTATTGGGGGTTTATGTGATGACTTCTTTGAATAAGATGGATACTCCTGCCAGCCTCGATTCTAGGATGATGGATGGAGACACACAAAAGGAGGAAATAGCTCTCATAAACCCAGCCTGTGTGCTGGCACATTGCTTCAGTTCTTTTTTTTCTTCGGGACTGAAAGCTTTGCCTAAGATGTATTAACCCATTTCTGACACGCAGCAGGGAAGACAGTCATTTCATTTGTGAAGGAAGTTGAATAAACATAATAGTTCTATTAACAAGTACTGATGTGGTTGCACAATTGTTTCTCATACATCTCTGCTGTCCTCAAAGAAATGAGGACTAGGTGAACAGCAGCGAAAACAATAGTACTGTCTATAAATAATTTATAAACTGTCCGTCTCCCGTTAGTCCATTCTGATGGGCAGAAGAACAGCTGTTCTGGCTCACTTCATAGTGACGTGCCTCGAGAGTACGGCATCTGGCTGGGAGGAGGGGAAGCCTGTTCTCCAGGGTGTAAGCATCAGGGGAAACCGCTGTGTCTTTAACTTGTTTATCTACAGATGGTGAGGATCAGGCTCATAAAATCGGAAAACAGCAGCTTTGTTTTCAATTCACACTGCCTTGTGCATCTGCCAATCAAACAGATCCCATTATTATGATACTTATAGAGAAATTCCAACCATACAGGTCATGGTATTGCTGTTGAACTGCTATTCTTATGTAACAGCGTGAAATGAGTTGTTTTGAAGCTTAAGCATTGTGTATTGTGTTAAGATGCTTATTCTTCCAAATGATAACAGTTGCTTATTTATGTCTCGCAGTCACAGGAAAAAATTAAGTCAAGCTGTTCATGCTTTCAGAAGTCTAAATAAAGAAATCTATCATGTACAACTACTTTTCAAACAGCTCCAGATTGCACATTAAATATCCAGCAGAGTTCATCGGCAAAAATAAATGCAATATTATACTCCTAATGAGACAATACAGGACCATTGTGAGGCTATCATGCTGTTGTTCATCAGTGAGTCAGACAGATCAGACAGCAGACTTCTGTCCACTCATTTGCCTCCTCTCAATCATCATCAGAGCCATAGAACAGGAGCAGCTTGTGTTCCTGTTATCTTCGCTCCACATTTACTGATATTAAATCTCACATCCTGCCACATTCTTCACCAGAGACATGGCCAGGGATCATGCAGTCCTTCCACCCATCTCGTTCCCCTGGCTATTCAGCGGCCTGCGGGGAATGTTTTCATGGGGTAGGTGGAGCACAGATGCAGTAGCAGCCCTCATATTGCTGGAGGAAGAGATGGCTGACTACCTTTTGGCTTGAAGGCGCCATTAACCAATTTGCCTTCCAGATGTCCATCAGTGAGCAGTGGCCAGCTTCATGCCAATCCAGGCTGTCCAGCCTCTATACATCTGGCCAAACTGTCTCCCACACTCAATCTGCTATTTGTGTTTTTCGACTATTCCAAAGCCATTTTTTTTTTAGCTGTAATTTTCTGGCCAATGAAACATTGTGTTTTCTGCAATGTATGTGGTAAAATACATATTAATTGAACATCTATGCACTTTTGCCCTTTATGCAAAACGCTGTTTGAACTGGTTAGTATACTTAGGTGTTAATCCTTTTAATTGTGCAATATACACAGTATATATGTATGCATTATAAATTGTAAATAAATTGTAAATAAAAACAGCTTCTCACTTCTTTTCCATACTACTGCTGATTGATGATAGCTGTGCTGACAGCATGTGTACGTATCACATGCACAACCTCTAAGTTGTGTGAACATTTGAGGCTGCAATTCCCAAAAAGGGCTAACCTGCGCCAGCTGTTGGAGACAAGCTACCTGTGCCAACGGTGGCAGCCGCTGCCCACTGCATTATGTGTTCCAACGTTTCCATCTGTGGCATTTGTACCCGTCCTCCACTCTCTGCATCTGGGCGTGCTAAAGAAAGCTTTCCAATAGCGCCGAGCCTGGTGCTGGCTGCCAACTGGGCCAGATGTTCGAGCTGTAAGCCCCGGGCTAAATCAGTGTAGCTCTCCACTCATTATTCCATCCCTGATGAATTGCAATTGCCCATTTTTTTCCCTCCTCCAGCTCCCTCCTCAACAAACCATCCATCAGCAGGAGAGACTTGAGGAGATGCAGTGGTGGGGATGTCTAAGGAGGGCTTTGCAGATGTGTCTTTTAATGCTTTTGGCAGAAAGTGGGGGAAACTCTTGAAAGCTGGATGCTTGTTGAGGGAAAGCCTATTCTGTTCTTATGAATTGGTATTTTTCTTAACACAAAAAGTATATCATACAGATGAAAAAATTCTGTACAGCGATACTGAAAACAATACCCATGCCATTTATTTGGGTGTATTTTGTGAAGTTATTAAAAAATCTGAATATTCTTTTTTATTACTGCATTCATGTTCGAGATGTATTAACTATTAGAATTTCTGACATTTGGACTCCTATTTGCCTCACTCCTCGCTAACCTGAGGCACAATGGTGTAGTTCCTTAGCTGGGAAACCATGGGTATAGTAACAGAGGGCCTTGACTCAGGGTTGTTTTGCTCTGGTTTTCCCCAGGGAAGCATTTACTGTGGCCTGAGCACACTGGCCTTGTTGATCCAGATGGTGACAGAATAATGCAGGCTGCATATCCTCTCACAGCCTACAGAGCAACCTTACTGGCCATCTAATGGCCAGCAAAAGCAAGCATTTCCTTCTAATATAGCCAATGAAATAGTAACAGATAAGAAAATAGATATACAGATGGGTGACAAATTAAAAGGAAAAAAAAAAACACAACATAACATGCTTTAATAAGTTCTTGAACCCAATCCATGCCAGCAAAATCTTTCCCACAGCATAACAGAGCCACTGGAGAGCATAACCCCCTCCTTATAGAGGTCAATCATTAAGGCCTGTACCGTTTTCTTGGTACATGCCATACATGCACTTGCCTTCTAGCAAGAAGATGGTGAAAGATGACTCACCTGACCAAATCACTTTTGCACACATCTGTAGACCAATGTTTTTGCACCACTGAACTTTCAAATGTGCATTTGGCTTTGTAATCAGTGGTTTATGTACTACAGCCCTATTATAATGCCATATGCATACACATATACATGTCATCCGTGTCCCAATAACGAAGTTTTGCCATCTTGATCGGGTTCATCTGCGAATTTATTATGGGGTCCAAAAACTACAGTAGAGTTGAGGTTTAATATAACTATAGAGAGTTGCACTGTTTTAGGGTCAACTTCAGGAAATTGGACTTTTCATAGCCTTAAAACATGAATACATTAATACATGTTTTATATAATGTTTAATACAATATCTGTAGGAGGCAATGGTGTAAATTCCATATCAGGTGTAGCAGTGAATATTTAGTCCACAACGTCAAATGATTTGACCTAGGGGAAGCATAAAAATTAAAAATAGAAGCAGGCTAAAGCCTACTCCCTGAGGAACACATACTGTAAAAGATACAGTGTGATAAAGTGTGCTCTGTTAGTGAGGCAGCACTTGAAAGCACTTGAACGAGGTAACAGCAGAACCTTATATATATATATATATATATATATATATATATATATATATATATATATATATACACGTAAAATGTAATTTAAAAAAAAAATCAATTTCTTGTGAGGAAAAAGTAAGGACACCCCCACATTTATTTGTACTTAAAATGGCTAAAATTACCTACAGGTGCATCACATCAGGTGCAAATTATTAGAACATGGTTACAGAGCATTTTGAAGGAGGCTTGCCTTATTTAAACCTCAGACATTTAGTCTGGTTTGCTCTTAATTGTTGAAGTGAGAGGTATCACCATGGTGAGATCCAAAGAGCTCTCTGAGGCCTTCAGAAAGAAGATTGTTGATGCTTATGAGTCTGGTAAGGGATATAAAAAGATCTCAAAAGA
>CM040977.1:20226531-20253055 GCA_022985145.1 Pangasius djambal
TTCAGTAAGTGAAAAGCAGCTCTATTGGGTTGAGATCAGGTGACTGACTTGGCCATTGAAGAATATTCCATTTCTTTGCCTTCAAAAAGTCTTGAGTTGCTTTCACAGTATGTTTAGGGTCATTATCCACCTGCACTGTGAAGCGGCGTCCTATCAGTTTTGTAGCATTTGGCTGAATGTGAGCAGAGAGTATAGCCCTGTACACCTCAGAATTCATCCTGCTACTTCTGTCAGCAGTCACATCATCAATAAACACCAGTGAGCCCGTTCCACTGGCAGCCATACATGCCCATGCCATAACACTTCCTCCACCATGTTTAACACATGATGTGGTATACTTTGGATCATGAGCTGTTCCTTTCTTTCGCCAGATTTTGACAATGATATGCCTACCTTCTCCAGAGTATTCTTGACTTCTGTTGATGTTGTGAAGGAGTTTTTCCTTCACCAAGGAAAGAATTCTGCGATCATCCACTTTAGCTGTCTTCCGTGGTCTTCCAGGCCAGGATATCAACTCCAGACCTTTTATCTGCTTCATTTGTCTTGAAGTAATGAGGGAATGGACGGCACCTGGTCAATTATCTTCTTGTCAGTCAACTGTCCAAATACCTTTGAACCCCTGAAAATGGAGGTACTTTGCTTAAAATGGCTGTAATTCCTAAATGGTAAATGCCATATTTTTGTGGAACCTCTTAAAATAAAGCTGAAAGTCTACACTTCGATCACATCTTGATTATTTTATTTCAAATCCATCGTGGTGGAGTATAAAGGCAAAATCACAAAAACTCTGGCATTGTCCAAATACTTCCGGACCTGACTGTATATATATCAGATACACCCTAAACAAATAAGTTCATGTTGAAAAACATTTTTTTTTAGTCATTTTAAACTGAACTATGAACAAATGAGAGCAAAATAACCAGAAGAGTAATTCACAGCCCTGGTCAGGAGCCCATTAGATACCATGGTTAGGTAATGCAGATCCCATCAAACACTCTCCAAATAATATTAATCCACAATTATAGCTTCCTAAACAGCCGAATAATTTAAAACAAATGATAATCCTGCACCAATAACCTGGGGGTAGAGAAACAGTCGCTTTAATAGCAGGTGTTATTAATGATAACGTCAAGCAGAGGTGCCATATCCACGTCTCTTATCAGTGAGCAGAATCTCGCGAGAGTTTGGTGGAGGCAGAAGCGGGGCGGGGCCAGCTGGACCTAGCGTGGACGGGATGAGACGGTCGGAGTAGAGACCAGGGCTGGCCGTGACGTCACCCGTCTTCCTGAAAGTCAACAACTCTATCGGCGGTGTGAGAGGAGAGGAGGCTCGGCGACGGCTGCCAGGGGGGTGAGGCTGCATCGCGCTTTGCTTTGGTCAGTAGCTACCATTATTTGGTTCGGCTCGACTGCAGTGAAAGCTTTGTTCCGTTTCCTTAGGGTAGTTCATGCTGCGTTGTAGCGTGTCAGCCAGGCTTTAAAAAATAAAAAAATAAAAAAATAAAATAAAACCAAAACAAAACAGAGAACCTAGCGCCAGGTAAACGCATGAACAGTCGCTGATTAGAAATAGCAAGAGACAAGCAGTCCCTGATGCTCGGATGCTCATGATATGCTGCTGATGATAAAGATAAGGCTTATAGTGATGATGGTCAGAGTGTGTGTGTTGAGAGCAGCCGCCTCCTTCACCACTCACACACACACACACACACACACACAGTGAGGATGGAGGAGGGCTCTGATGCAGCACTGTGATGCTGTTTTGGTCAGTAGCACAGAAAGATGATCACAAGGTGCAGTCGTCTGCTTCTGGCCTAGCGTGTGTGGATATGTTTATGTTTATTTTTATGTTTATGTTTATCCTTCTTGCGGAATGTAAAGCCTCCATCCTCTTTAAAACACTACATTTCAGCCATTAACATTTCACTCTGATCTCATCGCTGTTGTTACACCTTACCGAGACAACAATAACAATTAGCATACACTCTTGGCTAGGATAGCATTTCGACTCCTTTTAACCTTTCAAACCTTTCAGACTCTTTCTAACCTTTTTTTTTTATTATTAAATTTGTACAGAAGATATAATTTAGCGTGTTACGTTTATAATTGGTTTGTAATAAAATAAAGCAGTGGCAGTGTTTGGGAGGATAGTGGATAAGCTAGGCTAGCTGTGCTGAGGTGTTTTGCTGTAGGTGCTCATTCATGACAGTGTTTATATCCGTGCTTACTCGGGCGTCGAGTCCCAGCTTAATTAAAGTTCAACAAGAACAATACCAAAACACGCCCTTTGTCCATTTTGTCGTAAATGGTTTTCCTACACAGCACCAGTGCTACTGCAACACCTTCAGCACTGTGGCGGCATGGACACTTGTGCTGCTTTATGATAGTGTGTGTGTTTATATAGGCTGTGAAATGAGCTCAGGCTGCACTTATCACCCTGAACACTACCTGGAATTAGGCCTGTAAACATGGCAGTATCTGTGCTATGAATTTTGCTACAGCATTAAAAGAGATCTTGAGATAAAAGAAACCCAAAAACACAAGCATACTAGCAAAACAGAGCTGTGTGTATGGATGTAGCTCTGACCTCTCTTGACCTCCGCACAGTGAAGATGTACTGGCTCCGGATGAAGTTAGATTGATAGTTCTGATATGCACTTTTCTGAATATGTGAATATCTGACGTTGAGTGATGGTAGTCCTTTTATAATCCATTATTACTAACTGTGACGAGTAACTGATCCCCGTGTTTGTGTGGGGGTTCCTGCGGTTTTCTCCCACCATCCAAAAAAAACATGCAGGTAGGTGGATTGGCTCTGCTAGATTTCCTCTAAGTCTGAATAAGTGTGTGTGTGTGTGTGTGTGTGTGTGTGTGTGAGAGCCGTGCCCTGAGATGGACCGGCGTCCCATATGGGGTAAATTGTCTCGCCTTGCGCCCCATATTATCTGCATACGCTCCAGATCCACCAGCGGTTACTAAAGATGGATGAATGAATTATGTTTCTGGGCAACAAATAGAGCTGGGTCATCTGATGATATAAAAGTGATATTGTGATAAATTATGCTCCCAATACACTTTTCTGCGATATTGTGATATCTTTTTAGAACTGATTGAAAGCAGCTCATAAGATCGTAAAGTTTAAAACTGTAAAATGTTCAAGTTTTTACAGAATGTTTTAGTTCTACTTGTTTGCGGTATTTTTGTAGACATTAAATAAAAATATCAACATAGTTGTAAAAATATCTTTAAGTAGCGTGATGATATTATTTTTTTCTTGCTTGTATGTATCTTATATGACAGGAAGAACATTGGAGCATTGAGCATTGATCTGTCCCACTCCAGATATAAACACTTTGTTTCAGCATGTCCTTTGCGAGATCAGTCTCAGTGTAGAACTGCCGGGAGCTAGGAGGTCAATAATTTGCAGTAATTGTGATTTAAGATCTACCTCATGGATGTTCTCTCAAACAAGAACTGACTTAGTTGCTTAATATAGTGAAATGTAGTGTAATGTGAGTAAATGCATCATTTACTGAAACTTTGGACATTTGTTTGCCTGTGTTCTGAAATGTCAAACCGAATGTGACCATGCAAACATTAAATGACTTCTTTCTTTCGAAACAGACGCACAGTTCTGCTTTTATTTCAATTGAGTAGAGAGAGAGAGAGAGAGAAAGAGAGAGAGAGAGAGAGAGAGAGAGAGAGAGAGAGAGTTTGAAATATAGCTGCGGCAGATGAGCGGAACTCCTCCGAGACCTCAGACATCCACATCCTGCAGTGTTCATTCAGAACTTTTTCATTTCCTCCATTCTGGTTTGCAAGCATGGTTTCTGGTCTCTGAAAATGAGCGCTGCACATTCGCTCATCCTTCATTCATCTCCAGTTTGGTAAGTGAGCTGCAGATTTTTTGCATTACCTTAGCGAGACGAGACACTTGCGTGGCGTGATTGAAGCCGAAGTGAATTTTGTCACATTGTTGTAACTGTCTTCAGCTACATGGAGCACAGTGAATGACTTGGGAGGCGGATCTTTACATGAATGAACCGCACGTATGGAATTTCAGTGCAAACAAATCAAGGGAAATGAATATTGTCTAGCAGAGAAAGAGCGGTTGGCTCAGACATAGACACTGCTTCCTATTTTGGTGTGACTTGACATTATATACGAAAATAATACGATGGCACCAGAAAATGGAAATTTGATTGGAATTAAAATCTAAATGAAAGTAAATGGAAATGTAAACATGCATGGCATATAAGCAATGCATTAATGAAAAGCCACACATTTTTATGAAGCATGTTAAACAAGCCACATATAAACAACAAACAGGTTACAGTGGATATAAAATGTCTACACAGCCCTGTTAAAAGGGCAGGTTTTTGTGAAGTGAAGTAATGACACTAAGATAAATCTTGTCAGATCTTTTCCCACATTTAACGTGAAATTGCAAAGTATACAACTAAAGTGAAAAACAATCAGCGGAAAAAGGAAAAGGAGAAAACTTACAATAACCTAGTTGCATAAGTGTGCACACCCCTAAACTAATATATTGTTGAAGCACCTTTTTATTATATTACACCACTCAATCTTTTTAGGTAAGGGTCTATCAGCTTGGCACGTCTTGACTTGGCAAAATTTTCCCACTCTTTCATGCAAAAACATTCCAAGGTTTGGGCTCTGGCTCGGCCATTCAATAACACTGATCTTCTTTTGGTTAAGTCATTCCTTTGGTGATTTGGATGTATGCTTTGGGTCACTGTCATGCTGAAAGGTGAAATTCTTTTTCATCTTCACCTTACCAGCAGACACCTGAATGTTTTGCACTAAAATCGGCTGGTATTTGTAGCTGTTCATGATTCCCCCCACCGTGATAAAACCTGCAGTTCCGGCTGAAGAAAAGCAGCCTTAAAGCATGATGCTGCCACCACCATGCTTCAGTCTGTGTGTATGGTATTCTTTAGGTGA
The DNA here is from genome assembly GCA_022985145.1 of Pangasius djambal. NCBI lineage: Eukaryota > Metazoa > Chordata > Actinopteri > Siluriformes > Pangasiidae > Pangasius > Pangasius djambal. The sequence goes on from CM040977.1 coordinate 20,231,496, forward strand.
TGTGTGTGTGTTTTGTTGTTTTTTTTTTTATTTTTGCGCCAAACATACCTTTTGGAATTATGGAATTATTATACCTTTTGGAAAATAACACATTTTGTCACATGGTTTGAGGTGAGTTAGTTGAGCTTAGATGTATTTTGTGAGAAAGGGCTTCAGTCTAGCCACCCTTACCCCACAGCCCAGACATGTGCCGAATATGAGAGATTGTTGTCACAGAGTAGAGAATAGTCAGGACTTGTCAGATATTCCTGCAGCTCCTTTAATGTTGCTGTAGGTCTACTGGCAGCCTCTTACCAGCCTCTTGGTGAGTTTTTGTCTTGTCCTTTTGTAAATGATTGCCTTCATGGTGTTCCATGGTACATTTACTGTTTTGGAAATATTTTTGTACCTCTCTCCTGATTGTTACCTTTCGACTGTGAGACCCTGTACGTGCTTTGTAAGCTCTTTGCAGACCATGGCTTCAGAAGTCAGATTCTGAAAGTTTCATTTTTTTACTTCACGAAAACCTGCAGTGTGTCGACTGTTTTATCCACTGCATATAGAAATTAAGAGTAAGACTGGATTAACATTATTGTTTTACTTTTTATTTATTTATTAGCGACATTCTCCTCTCTCTGCTCTATATGTGTTCTTGCAGCTTCACTCAGTGTAGCTTGTTTGTCTGTTCAGTGTGTAATAGTCGTCAGATTTCTACTCGGCCTTAAACTTGGCTGACTGCAATGGGTTTTTCACTTCCTGTGATGGTTGTTGGCTGTCACTTCTACATGTAGTAGGCCTTCTAACATACTGTAACACCAACAAACCCGGCACACTGGCCTAGTTTTGGCAAGACATTAAATATTTATTTGCTATAAATTTAAAGAAAGTTGTATTTTTTTACTTGAATGTCAATATACTTGACGTTTTCTGAAGCCGACAGATTTCTTGACATTTGTATCGAATAGGCTAATGCAGGGGTTCTGTGGGGGTGGAGTTCTGTGCTTTAAAAAAAATTGTTACAGTCGTGGAAACCAATCATTAGCAAAGTTATATTTGTTATTGAGCTCTTATAGTTTGACAGGTCAAATAAATTGAATTTATGAGTTTAATCTAAACCTCTGTGACTTGGACTCTATAACTATAACTCTATAAAATCAAGTAGCCTACTTGGACCTGATGTGTAGAGGAATAAAAAGCTAAAATAAAAATCTGAAATATTATTGTACAAATGTAAATAATGAGCATAATATTTCAGTATATTCTATATTTCATAGATGCCACTTTGAGAACCATGCCTCAGATTGGGTCTGCTTTTCATCTCTACCTGATTTTGTGTATTCTCGAACGACTATGAAGACCTTCTTGTGCCTGCCTATGAAGATGGTTTATGACGGAAATGAACAGATCTGGTTAGACGTGATAATTTGCTGCTCCGATGCTTGGCGGATATGTGGGTAAAATCTGATTTTAAATCCGGCTCATATTACTCGGATGGATGTGATTAAAAAACATGACGGAACGGCAGTTACAAGAGAACTGTGTTTTTTTTTTTTTCTTTTTTTTTTTTTCGCTAAGTAATTTGATGCTGGTTTGATGCGAGAAGAGAAATAGAAACCTCTGAGTATCCACCCTGCTCAGTTAAAGGACAACTAAATAAATAACCCATCATCGGTGCCATGAGTTACTAAAGGTTACAGACAGTCACATGTTTGGTGGTAACTGTTCATTTCAGTGTGATGTAACGTGCCTTAAAGCATGCCACCATGACTCACGTTTCACATAACTTTTGCAACAGAGGCAGAGAGTCATCTGGGTTACTGTGAGGATGTTGCTGTCGGATCAGTATACTCAGAGCTCCAATATCCCTACAGGCTTTAAAAAGAAGTTGATCAGTTGTTGCTTGTTAATGCTTGGATCCACCTTTAGAGGTGGAAACTTGTGTTGAAAGTGTTATGTACAGTATATTCTGTGTATTGTCCTTCTTTTCTGTCACAGAAGTCCCTCTAAATAAAATAATACAGTAATGTAATGAATGAGTCCCCCCAAAAAACAGTATATAGTTACACTTAGTAGGTCACATATTACAGGTTAACATGATCAGCCACGCGGTTAATCACATGGCTTTTCATTGTATCTGATAGGGCTGCACAATATATTGAAATTATCGAAATATCGTGATCTGCATATCGCAAGGGCTTGCGATAACTGAATGATTTTAATACTTCAAAAATTTGCGAAAAGTCAAAGTTTTAGGGCAACGCAGGTAGCAGAGAATTCTTTCTTTCCCTCAAAAGAACATGAAACATATGTTGGTTATGTCATTATCAGTTTGTAAATTTATATATATAAATATAATTTCAATTGATTTTACACACTTATAGCATTATCGTACCTCATATCGCATGTTTCTTCAATATTGTGCAGCCCTAGTATCTGAGTAAAATATTAACCACTGTAGAACAGAAAGCTTATTTAACACAGCACATTCTGTATATAAGTATGTTTTTCCTCTTAATTTGATTTGGTGGTTGAAAGTCATAATCCCATAATCATTATACTCACAGAAACTCACTAAGCTAGTATTTGTGTTTACATATACAGTATGTTTAAACTAGTACTGAAATCCTAACCTGCTTTAGGAGGCTTACTTGGTGTTCTGTGCTCCGCTTTCTGTTGAAACCTGCTTTGGAGCAGTGTCCCTGTTGTGCCCAAGTGCCTTATGGTTATTCCAAAACTGGCCTGTGTTTCAGAACTAAGACTTCTGCTGGGCTCTACCTCCTGGAAGCATTATTGATTCTGCAGAATCGTTTAGATTTTTTTATTTATTTATTTATTTTTTCAGTTTCACGTCACCCACATTTTCCCAAAGTTATTATGATTTTTGACCCAAGCTGCTCAAAAGGGTGTAGTCCCTTTTCTTTTTTCATTGATACTGGAAGTATATTTATTTATTCCAGCTGTAAAATTGGAAAATATTTCAGAATGCCTCATGCTAGGAAAGATTTTTCATTCCAGATTTAAGTCAAAAATGGTAAAACTATACTAGCTTTATAAGAAACTGAAATTACAGACGGCCATGCTGTTAGCAGTTTCATTATTCTTAGGTGTTCCCACCCTCCGTTCTGTTTAAGAAAACTGTAAGCTGCATTTGCTCGTCGTTTACTGCCGTTTGCATGAACTCAGAGAGACAGTATTAGTGCTGCTAGATTTGTTGCTCAGGTTTGGGTTATACTCAGGGTTTGACATGCTGTGGATCTTAACACCTCCCACCCGGGATCAGTAATTCCCCCAACATGTTGAAGCTGCTGTTTTGAGCCTCTTAGCCTTCTTTAGCTTATTAGCTTTGTAATTTCAACCCAATTTTAGTGCTTTCACGTTAAAATTTTGAAAAAAATTGAAATAAGCACAATTACAATTGATGTTAAAATTAAAAAAAAAAACATAGTACATAAAGAGCATAGTACATAATTTCGAACAAGACAGTGAACATTATATATATAATTGTATAAATATACACTCACAGGCCACTTTCATAGGAACTGAAACTGGACAGATCGGAAAAAGACCAGGTGATGTTTTTCTGATCTTCAACAGTCCAGTTTCAGTGAGCTTGTTCCCATTCAGATTCCTGTGCTTGGTTAACAGGAGTGGAACCTGATGTGTTCTTCTGCTGTTGTACCCCATCTCAAAGTTCAGCTTGTTTAATGCTTGTTGCATTAAAGCATGTTATACTTTTCTGCTCAGCATGGTTGTAAAGAGTGGTTATTTGAGTTAATCCGGGTTTACACTGTGCAGTTCTAGCGTTCTTTTTTCACCATTACTGTATTACTTGTCACACTGTACAAGACGAACTTAATAAGAATTCTATAACAGAATGTGTGATCATGTGTTTTTCATGACAGATTATACTAGGGAAGATCCTAGACCTTCATGAAAATGATTACATTCTGCCATACTGGGTGTGCAGCGATGCAGCACAGGTTTGTAGCTCTTCAACTAGAAAGCATAAAATGGTTTCACTTTGTCAAAATAGTAAATAAACTTGATGAACACAGTGTTTCCATGCTAATTAGCTGGAAGCTATGATTCCTCCTCTGTTTCTTTAATGCGGCATCCCTTTTTGTCACATGGTTTGAGGTGAGTTAGTTGAGCTTAGATGTATTTTGTGAGAAAGGGCTTCAGTCTAGCCACCCTTACCCCACAGCCCAGACATGTGCCGAATATGAGAGATTGTTGTCACAGAGTAGAGAATAGTCAGGACTTGTCAGATATTCCTGCAGCTCCTTTAATGTTGCTGTAGGTCTACTGGCAGCCTCTTACCAGCCTCTTGGTGAGTTTTTGTCTTGTCCTTTTGTAAATGATTGCCTTCATGGTGTTCCATGGTACATTTACTCTTTTGGAAATATTTTTGTACCTCTCTCCTGATTAATACCTTTCGACTGAGAGACCCTGTACGTGCTTTGTAAGCTCTTTGCAGACCATGGCTTCAGAAGTCAGATTCTGAAAGTTTCATTTTTTTTACTTCACGAAAACCTGCAGTGTGTCGACTGTTTTATCCACTGCATATAGAAATTAAGAGTAAGACTGGATTAACATTATTGTTTTACTTTTTATTTATTTATTTTTACATAAAAAGCTACGTTGAAGTACGTAACGTTTAGTGTCTTTCATGTTTCATGCCATTAGTGCGTGTAATAGTGCAAAATAATTGTTTAATGAGCGACATTCTCCTCTCTCTGCTCTATGTGTTCTTGCAGCTGTCGTGATACGAATGTGATTCTCTCCGCTGTCACAATTCAACAAATGGCACTTCATTTAAATGTTTTGTTTATGTTGCACCAAAACCACCATCTATTGGTTGTTTTTAGACGAGTGTCGTTACAGCGGTCAGATTTTAATCAAATTTTTCTGACACTGCCTGAACTTTATCTTTGGTCACAGTGGCACTAAATCAACCGGCGGTAAGCACGTCACATTATATATGGTCTTACAGTCTAAGACCACCGAACTCAACCCCCAACCAAAGATTATCATTTACAATGTGCGATTTTGTCTATGGCAGCAAAATCAGGTCGAACATCATACAGTGTCACGACGGCTTTAGTGTAGAGTACTTCTTTCAGCTCCGACCCATCTGGCCATTCTCCTCCGACCTCTCTCTCTTCTCAGAACACCTAGCAAGCTAAAAAGGAAGTTAATGTTGGTCTCTCATTCATGCTAACTACTGAGCAAATAGCAAACGTTTGAGCTAGACGGTTATCTAGCTTGTATTTGGACGCCATTAGAAATGTTCATGAAGACAGCTGACTTGCTAACATGTCATGAAGTTTATTAACTAGGTAGGAACACACAAGCTCATCTTATCTATCACATTATCCTTAATTTATAGTCTGGGCAGTGCATATTTTTGCATTAGTAGGGGCTGATGCTGCAGCAGTGATCTCTTTAGCTCCTCGGGGGAATGTAGTTGGTTACATCTACACTAATATTCTATCAAACATTCAGTATTCAAGCACAAAATTCTGTATAAGAAAACAAGTTAGGGGGAAGAAAGCTGCAGGATCCAAGTTTACATCGGCATGACTGTGGCAGTAGAAGTGAGCTTGCTGGCATTCAGAGGGTGCAGGAGAAATGGCTGAATGCTTTGGGTTGCTGCCATGAGGGAGAGAGGAGAGATGCGGGTGTTGAGGAGGAGGAATGGAACAGCACGACATATTTCTTTCACCACTTTGCCATACAGACGAGAGTAATGCATCAGGGTGAGTCACAGCTGTCTCCTGCTATAAGAGGCACTAGTTACAATAACTCTGCATACGTTGTGCTTGCACCACTCGAGCTTGTGTAAAGTATTTGAATGACATATATATATATTCAGTTGATAACCTTGACTGTAAATGAGCTTTCAGGGAGCGTAGATATGCATCCTCCGGGATTGAAATATGTTGAAAAGCCTCTATGGAGGTCCTTGGTATGTCCGAGCTCATATCTTCAGCTCACACCTTTTTTTATCTGTGCTAATATAAGTATCTATTATTCGCTTAAAAAAAACTTCCTGCAGCTAGATGGAGATGCACTCACACTTCAGTCATACTTTATTAGTCATAAATTTATTTATTCATTCGGTGCTCTTGCTACTTAAGTAAGGAATAGAACATGATGGGGCATGCTGTAATAGGACAATGACCAGTGACTGGGTGGTCAGAGCCAGAAGCAAAGCAGAGTTGCTGTTACCACGCCAAAGTTAACCATTTATAATTATCTTTAATTTTATGGAATGTCCATGAGAAGTTAGTTTCTGGTATCACTTACGTTACAGCAGCTATACACGGTCATTCGCTCACCAGCCGCTCTTTTTTCCTCTCTCTTGAAGTGCAATATGGAAAAAAAAAAAAACATAGCTTAGGTTACCAGGAACCGGAAAGCACAAAGTCCTGAAGACAAAAGTCCTTTCCCATGGCGGAAAGCTTACTGACTGTTACAAAGCACTGACACTCAAGACTGCTAACATAAATGTTAAATAAACCTCCTTAAAAAAGCTTCACTATATGAACGATTATATGATTTTCTTTCTTAAATGCACTTTTTTCTGTGTTTATTATTAGGCCCAAATTACATCAAGTGTCCGCCATACAGCTGTGATGAGATGATAACATATTAGAATGAGTGCATTAATATAAACCTGTGATTTGAATTACAGCCGGCGCTACTGTCAGAGCTGTGCCGATACAGAAATTTAATTTTAATCAACACCTTCTGACCAATTAGGTTAGAGAATTCTAGAGCTCTCCGGTATAAAAGGTTTTACTGTTAAACATCAGTGTTTGTTCATACGTTGATTATTATAATAACATGCATGTGTTTGTTGTTAAGTTCCATGATCGTTTTTCTGTTTTGAAGATTCCATGTTTTTTTTTTTTGTTTTTTTTTGTTTTTTTTTAAGTTTTATGGTGACACAGTTTTTCACAGTTGTTCACTTGAGCTCTATTAAGTACACTATATGGCCAAAAGTTGTGCTTTTTAGACATCCAGTTCCAGATTTAGTCCTTCTTTGCTGTTATAATAACATCCACTCTTCTGGGAAGACTTTCCAGTAGATTTTGGAGCGTGGCTGTGGGGATTTGTGTTCATTCAGCCACAAGAGCATTAGTGAGTTCAGGCGCTGATGTAGAGTGAGGAGGTCTGGTGCACAGTCAGCATTCCAGTTCATCCCAAAGGTGTTCAGTGGGGTTGAGGTCAGGGCTCTGTGCAGGACACTCGAGTTCTTCCACTCCAACCTTGGCAAACCGTGTCTTCATGGAGCTCGCTTTGTGCACAGGTGCATTGTCATGCTGGAACAGGTTTGGGCCTCTTAGTTCCAGTGAAGGGAAACTGTAAGTCTACAGCATACAAAAACATTCTAGACAATTGTGTACTTCCAACTTTGTGGCAACAGTTTGGGGAAGAACCACATATTAGTGTGATGGTCAGGTTTCCACAAACATTTGGCAACATATAGTGTATATTGCCAACACAGAACTTAGTCCCACCAATCGTAGTCCTCCAAATGACAGAGCTTAAACAGAGCTTATCCTAGGGTCAGTGCAAAGAGTAAAACATGATGCAGTGCCCGTGGATCAGAGAGGATTAGGGCACAACAGTGACATCTTGGTGATACTAGGGCTTGAACTCAAGACCTTCTAATCAGTAGCCCAAATACTTCTGAACAAGTCACAAAAGCGCTTTACAAGTGCATGGTTATCCCAAGGGCTGTTTGTTGGCAGCCTCATCTACTGCACATCCAGCCTCAACATAGCCATCCATTATGAGTTAATGGGGAAAATGTAAAAACGATTGTCTGAGGTAATTGCACATGTGTTACAGATGCGTTAAATAGAGATTAGGTTGAAGAACCCTGGAGTGTCCCTTTAATATGGTATCAGTAGTGAGGTCAACATATTTGGATTACAGCTACACAGGGTTGGGGGGGGAGGGAGTAAAACCTGTCATTTTAGAAATAACTAAAGGCTCCTTTGATGATATGTGACTGAACCTAATACAGTTTTAGTTCACCATTCCATTTTTGTCAGCCTGAGAAATGACAGTAGTTAAAAACAACATTTACATTCCAGTCAGGTCCTGACAGCAGCCCTGATGCTTCATAGAGTTGAAACTGACCTCATACATGCTTCCTGCTACAAATCAAAGAACACGGAGGTCATTAATGCTGATTCGGTCCTCATGCAGGGTCTATATCACATTACTAGCAGATTAATGTTATAGCTATATGCAGCTCAAACAGCTCTGACAGCACTTGAGAAGCTTTTCACTGAGCTTTTCACCACAGTCAGAGATCTCCAGATGGTGTCCTTGCTCGGGTTTAGCTTGCAGCACGGCAGCTGAATTCAGAATGGCTGCTTTCACATTCACCTTAGTAACGACTCCTTTAAAGTGCAGAGCAAATATAAATAAAAATCTATCTATAATGAGTCACAGATTTCTATTGTTTAATGTTTTCTTTGGGGTCTAGTAAAAAAAAAAAAAAAAACTGCCTTTTACTTACAGCAAGTAAGTAACACACACACACACACACACACACACACACACAGTCAACCTTCAATTTGAAAAGGAAATGAATGCAGTCGTGATGCATTGGAAATGTCACAAATATATGGAAAATAAAGTTTCAATAGACTGATTAATGACTTTTTTTTTTAAACACCTAACTATAACCACACTACAGGCACTAAATTTAACTCTGCATCTCGAAAGAGGCAAACTGCACAATTAGATTATTATATGAAATAACTGTGTTAGAGACAAATGTATTATTTTTCTCTTGTGTGTTACGAACGTCGAAGATTTCTGGATTTCTGGAGTTCCTACGGTTCCATACTGTTGATTCAGTAGACTCCTTAGCTATTTACTCATCCGTTTTCATTACAGTTGCTCTTTTGCCTACTAAAATATTTCATATGCTTGATTGGAGTTGAAAGCGTAATGTCTCTGCAAAATGACTAACCCAAAACAGACAGTCAGGCTGTAAAAATGACCTTGTATATTTACAACCAGCCAGAGGTGGCAGGTTGTTAGTGTAATTAATATCTAAAGCATTTTTACTAACTTTTGTTTACAATATTGATAGACTTGTACTGTTAAAATGTGTTTATTAAAAAAAGGTTAAGATATCAAATTAGATCAAATTAACTTGCTAAAATGTGAACAGCAGTGACCGAATCAGCTTCGGTTAGCTGTTTAAAATATCATGCTAACTAGCAAGCATTCGCTAGTTTGCACTTGTCACACTTAAAATAATTGAAGTTTTTTTTTTTAACTTGAAGAAATGAAAAATGTAAAGATTACCCCGACGAGGTTCCTTCGCTGCTTCAGGTACATGTTTTTGACACCTATTGTTACAGTGAAGTTAATAATACTGTATATTTACTGTGTCACTACAGTACTGTTGCAGCAGTGTTACAGTGTTTATATAGTAAGGTCTTTTGATACAGTGCTGTAAATATTTCCCAGAATATCTCGTATTCTACTTTATTAAACTAGATATGTTTAGATATGTTTAAAGTATGATATTGGTTTGAACACCGTTATTTTATTGCAGAAATTCTTTACAGTGTATGTTCAGATCGGCAGCTCAAATCGCACGTTTTGGCCTATGTGATTTGAGCAGGAAAGTTCCTCTACAGTCTGAAACGGATTCAAGCCGCATTAGTATGTGACATCAAATTTGATTGAAATTGTTTTTGGGGACATGCGTCTCAGTGTCGGCTATTTGTGACAAGAACAAAACCAGCTTGAAGGCAGGTCAGGAGACGACTATATACTGCATAAATCATTAGGGAGAATCTCATGTAACTGTAGTGTCTGTGGTGAAAGCAGTACCCTCTTCAGTTGTTGTTGGTGTTGTCTGATCTGGACTTTGCTGCTATGTAAAACATGATTCACAGGTGGTCTGTTTGCATTTTCATATCTATCATATTCAAATGTTTAAGATCCCATGTTCCCAACATGTTCCACATACTACCTGGACGCACGCCTGTGCCGTTACCAAGACAACCAACATGTATTCCCAATCAGCAGTGACTACAATCAGAACAGTCAAATCGGATTTGGTTACTTGGAAATCGCAATGCAAAGATTCAGTCAAGATTTTGAGAAAATTGCCCTACTGTCTGAATGGACTTTGCTGTTCGGCAAGCTTCTTTTGCTCCTCATAGAGTGAATCGTTTTACATTAACCATGTAAAACACTGACAGATAAATTTCTATGTACAGTATGTCAGCCAACATTTACGCCATTGATGGAAAGGATTAACTGACCAGATATTATTTGAATGGTGGATCATTTTCATCATGGACATGACACTGACAAGGGAGTGCTGGTATGTGTGTATTAGGCATACCAGTGTTGGTGTGATTTTAAAAACTGTGTAACTTACTGGCCATCCTACTAGAAACAGCTGCCTGTAGCTCATCCGAGCATGACTTCTGTTTATCATTCTCTAGTCCAGGCATTCTCAAACCTTTCTACAGCCTAGGACCCCATTAACTGTAAAATAAATTTAATAGACCCCCTTAAAACCGATTTATCAATATAATCCAACTACTCAAATATTAGGCTTATTATTTAAATGTGTACAATAATGATAAATACAAAGCACTGTTGTAAGTCACTCTGGACAAGAGCATCTTCAAAATGCTGTGAAAAACCCACAAGAAGGATAAATACAGAGATGAACCACAAAATTTCTGGAACCAAGATGAACCTCTAGCAATACCATGGAAAGGCCAAAGTGAGCTGAGAGAAAGGATCTGCTCATGATCCAAAACCTACGAGCTCATTGGTTAAGCACGGTGGAGGTAGTGTTGTGGCTTGGGCTTGCAATTGGGAGGAACTTCATCATACAGCAAGACAAGGTGGGAGTGGAAGGTTTTAGACTGGCCAAGTCAATCAGCAGACCTTAACCCAATTGAACATGCATTTCACCTCCTGAAGAGGAGACTGAAGGGAGAAACCCCCTAGGAAATGAAAGCTGAAATTCTGATCCATCATCTCATATTCATCTTTTGATCTCAAAAAAGTGTCTTCACTGTATAGCAAGAAGAAAAGTATTGACCTTGCCATTCTAGTACTTTCATTCTAGTACCACTGTATATGGTCGGGGTATATAGTCCTGTGGTAGTCTTTTTCCATGAATAAATGTTGCTGTGGCTGAATTCTGAAAAACAGCCAGCTGATGCATTGTCAAAACAGTGAAGAGCTCTTACTCACTCAACAGTGGATTAGTTGAAAATGTTTAAATAACCTAAAAAAAAAAAAAAAAAGACATTGATAACAAGAAATTTAGTCAACAGAGCTGACTGAATTAATCATTGATTATTTTCCCGCCAATCTTAGGGTGAGCATTGGTCTGTTGGGTGTTGAGACGATGACGAGGCTCGTGTTCAAATGCTGTGAGTGACTTTTCCTCAGGTGATGAGACAGACTGAGATGGATGATGTTGATAATTCAAGTGAAAAATCATTTTAAAAATTTATAAAATAGAAATTTTGAATTCGTTTGATTTTGGCTGCAATGCTGTTTTTCCATTAGTAGATTTGGTTCTAAATGTAGAGATAGGCGTGTGACTATCGGTGGAACTCTGCTTTGAGACAATGACATTGTAAAAAGCGCTATACAAATAAACTGAATTGAATTGAATTGAACCGAAATGGAATCTTTAGATGCGATTTTCTGCCTTTTTCACTTTTGGGGGTAATCAGATTTTAAAAAGCTACACCTTTACCTGTGTTTGAGATGCGTTCAAAACAGAAATCTGTAAACCTGTAGTTTCAGAACCACGTAAAGTAGAAATTTCAATATTCACCATGTGAAGAGTGTTGTAGACGAAACTCTTATTTATTGAACATGGACCTGTGACCTCTGTGCTCCATGAACTTCAACAATCCAAGAGGTTTGCTTGCTATTCTGTGACTTGAAGGCATTACCTGCACATTCTTTATAGCTTAGGAATGCATGTGCTTCACGGTAGCACATTTGAAGTGTTGATCCTATGGATTTTGATAAGCCCGAGCCATTTGATTCATGTTATATGAATATAAATGTACCTGCAGCATATCAGCTCGTTTTTGCATGAAGCAAATGGCAGGTTACATAGAGACCATAGCTCACGCTTTACATTAAACCTTATCTAAAAATCTATAATGGACATGCCTGAAGAACGGAGCATCAATATTTACTGGTACTCCATAAAATCGTGTTACACAATGCTGAATATGAGAAACATGGGGAATATATTTTGCCCTTACTTCACCGTTGTTCTCAATGCATTATAAATTTTGATATGTTCCAGTAATAATGTAGCATGTGGTCTTAAGGCACCCCTGACATGTTCTTTGTGTCCGGAGGGCTTTTATAGTCATGGTACTCTGTATTTCATGAGCAAGAATGTTTGAGGTTACTTTGTGACATACTACTGTATTCCCTACAAATATGAAAGTGCGTTATGAGTATGTCTCTATACTTGGACACACCATCAAGAGTACAAGACCTATTGTATTGCATCGTAGCATGTCATAAGCACCCTGAAAATCTTTTCGGACATAACTCCAAAATGACAAAACTGTGCACTCCGCAACTTCGGACATAGTGAAAATCATTTTCTGTAGGTTAGTGATGTGGAAACAGTCCTCAGTAGCATCACATCTGGCTACTTTTGAGAGTGGTAACATGTGGGGCAAAGATGGAGCAGGACGAATAAACCTGGAGGCTTGTTTTTCATGGATGCTTATCGTTTGGCTAAGAATTTGGGTGGGAAGGAGGGGTCGAGACAGAGAAGTGAAAAATCCTTGCATTCCATTTTTTTTTTGTGTTTGTTCTAGGCTGAGTCACTGCTGAGGAGTGGGAAGGTCTGAAGAGTGTGAGAGAGAAGCGCCAGAAGGAGGGGGATAGCCTGCTCCATAACAGCTTCCACAGGAGAGAGGGCGAGAGAGAGACACGACAAGCAAAGCGACATAGAGAGAGAGAGCGAGAGAGAGAGAGGGAGAGCACCAGGCAGGGAGGGAGTGAGACGCTGACCCCTCCTCTCCCCTCTTCCTCTCCTCTCCTTCTTTCCTCCCCCCTCCCTCCTCACTCGTTCTGGAGCTGGCGTGTTGGAGTGGAGAGCACACCGTGACGGAGGCATCATGAGCGATGTCACCATCGTCAAAGAAGGCTGGGTGCAAAAGAGGGGTAAGTGTCTCGCCACTCTCAGTTAACTAACGGGCTTGGCTTGCGCGTGTCTGCGTGTGAATGCGAGAGTGTGTTGTCTCCAGGGATGGAGTCCTCTATCATGGGTGGGCTCTATTGCTGTAGTATGCCACAGCATGGCTTCAGTCACATTACGTTTGTAGATGCCAGTTTGTGGATGTGGGCGTGTCTCTGTCTCTGTGTGTGTGTGTGTGTGTGTGTGTGTGTGTTTACACATGCATGTAACTAAGTATACTTTCACACTACACGGATGTGATGTAGAACATGTATGTATGTTCTTGTGTGTTTGTGTAAGTGGCTGACTATAACTGACTGCTGAATGCCCTTTTGATGGGGATTTCTGAGCACACACACACATACACACACACACACAGACTTGCAGTCAGTCACAGGCTGTAACATGGCCTGCTTGATTTTAATACATGTTTGTAATAGTGCTGTCCCTTTACGCTTATAAAGGGACATCGTTTGAAATCTGTATTCCTGTAGCAGATATTAGGTAGGTCATGGTATGTAAACACAGCACCCATACTCACTGTATTGCGTAAATTCCAGCAGCTCCGCGTTGAACGTGAATAACAAAACGTGTCCATCAGGTCCAGACTGCACACTCTGACACTCTGAGGTGGCATCTTTAATTATGGGTGGGATTTGTCTCTGTATTGCCTTGGGTTTTCCTGTCCATTATCAACCCCCCCTTCTCTCTCTCTCTCTCTCTCTCTCTCTCTCTCTCTGTCTGGCTGTTTGGGTGTGTGAGAGTCTGTGATCTCTTTGCCCTTGCTTTACGTTCAAGTGTGCTCCCTCTGTCTCTGCTGATCTCAAACGAAGCAGGCTGATATACACCTAGTACTAATGTAAACAGCTAACATGTACAAATATTTATATTGTATTATAAATAAATACATATTAAGGAAGTACAAACAGGCTAAAGAGTTTTAGTAAGGTGTTGGGCCTCCATGAGCCACTAGAGCAGCTTCAGTGGACCTGATATTCCCTCAGTTGGTTTTTGGTGACGATGGCTGTGTCTAAAACATCAGTCCAAAATCTGCCAAAAGTGTGCAACTGGGCTTAGATCTGGTCATAGTGTTATTTTTCAGCCTCATCAAACCATTCACTGAGCCCTTGTGCCCTGTGGATGGTGACGGTGCCAACGTAGAAGCGAGCACTGCCATCACGATAGAAATGTTTCATGATAGGATAATGGTGATCAGTCAGAATAACTTTTTTTATTTTTTTTTTTTTTCAGGCATCACAACGGTGATGTTCATTGCCTGATGTGATTGTTTCACAATTTTGAACCTTAACATATACTCTGCATCACAAGCTGCCGAAGTGGGATGATTTGGTCAGATCTCAAAGCTGCTTCGTTTCAGGTGCTGCCTGTTTTGATACATTGGCTGTCTACGACTTTACAGCTCCAAACCAATAAACTTTAGGGATGAGGGAATGATTTCCGGGGTTCGCCTCTTGATTCTCACTTGAAAGATTCTGCACTCATGTAGAAAAACATCACAATCAACCTTACATGGACTAATGCATAAATATTTTTATTTATTTATTTATTTATTTTTTTAAATGGGAAACACCATTGGAAGAAAAGTGATTTTCATAGTGGTTTTATTTTGCAGCAAACAGACATACTATAAAAATCAGAATGTAGACTACAGAAATCAACATTCATTCATCTTCAGTAACTGCTTTATCCTGGTCAGGGTCGCCATGGATTCCGAGCCTATCCCAGGGCATGAACCACGAGCACACCATTTATGGACGCACACTCACACACGTATTCACACCTAGGGGCAATGTAGAGTAGTCAGTCCACCCACCAGCATGTTTTAGGGAGGTGGAAGGAAACCGGAGGACTCGGACGAAACCCACACGGACATGCCGAGAACATGTGAAACTCTACGCAGAGAGTAACCTGAGCTCGGGAACGAACATCTCGGAGGCTTGATAGCAGCAATGCTGTTCAGTGGCCAAATCAAGATTCATATGGAATTGTTTTATAATCACACTGTGGCATAATGAATCAAAAAAAAAAATCAAGTTTTCGCACTATCTGTGTGAATTGTAGCAGGAAACAATTTAATGAAACATGTATAAGATGAATTTATGACTGCTTACAGACCGCATTGCATTTAGGAAAGACGTACTTGGTCGTCACGAAGGGGAAATGAGTTGTGATGACTTTAAAAACATAAGTACTACAAGTTTGCTATCAAGCAGAATATGAGTTACCAGCTTGCCACTTCCGGGTTTTTTTTTTTTTTTTTTTTTTGGAAAGCATGTATGAAGTTGCCATGCTGATTGAAGTGTGTGTGTGAGATAGTGTTTGTGTGTGCTTTAGTGGCCAGGGCCACGCCTGGGTTGGGCCTGAAGATGTGGAGTGGAGAATAAGTTGACGTGTGTGTGTGTGTGTGTGTGTGTGTGTGTGTGTGTTCGTGGACTGCGCTGGGAAACAGAGCTCGTTGTGTTGGGCTTGGCTGTCGGCCAGGATGACCCTGATCACCCTCTCCTTTTCCTTTCTTTTCCCGCTTTGTCTCCTCTACTCTCTGTTTCCATTATTGCTTTCACTCGACCTTCTCGCAGTCTGCTTCTACCTTTAATTTCCCAGTTTATTGCTGTCTATCTCTGTTTTGTCACCCCACTTTTTCTTTCATCTTTTACCTTTTGTCTTTATATGTGCTTTCTCCTCACCTCTGTTGTGCTAGACATACTAGTGTTTGCTCCAGCAGAAGTTTTTGGCCGTGTCCTTCGCTTGGCCTGGCCATCCATTCAGATCTCTTTTAAAAGTAGAGTTGTGTAATGGGGAAATGGACACAGAGGGAGAGAGAGAGAGAGAGAGAGAGAATGAGCAGAGGATGACCAAACGGATGACATAATTTCCTGTTTACTACACCACTATGAATGGGACACTAGGAGCTCCCACCACAAACAGAGACCTATTCGACTCTCACCAAAAACTTCCTCCCGTCTCTAATTCATGCTTTTTTACGGTGGTGCTGTTTGACCACATGCGCTCTGCCACACTAACACAATGGGATGCAATGTTAATTGTGTTTGTTTGTTGTCCTGCTAACATACTGCATACACTTATGACATATAGAACTGTACTTTAACTGTGCTGATTTTTTATTTTTTTATTTTTTAACTGTAATGCATTGTGTACTTTATACCAAAGAGAATCAAAGCGGCCTTTTGGATAAATTGATGCCATGTTGTGAATGTGAAGTGGCATTACTAATGTGTATGTGTGTGTCTGAGTGTTTGTGAGTGTGTGTCTGTGGATCAGAGGCGAGACTGTAGAGCTTAGTGCTGGAAGTCACATGGCTGCCATGCTCTCTCCCGCAGGACCAGGAACACTCTGTACTGAGAGGAGGATGCAGGGACATGAATGAATCTCTCTCTCTCTCTCTCTCTTTCTCCCTGCATCTGTGTCTCAGAGTCTTTTGGACATTCATACATACATGCAAGCTTTCTTTCATACATCACATTCCGTCTATGCCTTCACAAACTCTGATCACATTGTCACATTTTTTTTTATATCCCTTGAGAAATATACATGCTTTCAGTCAGAGCTTATATACACATTTCACTCTCTCCCACACACACACACACACACACCACACACTGACCTTGCATTGCAGACCGTGCTCACTTCTTTCATGTCTAGCAATATAAAGCTCGCAAACGCTTGATGCAGTCATCTCCTTCTTGTGATCCATGTCCTCCTCTATTTCCTCCTCTCGCTGTATCTCAGGGCCAAGCGAGGACATTGTGTGCGGTCCCATTTTAGAGTTTATGTGCTCTCTACTCTGTTCTGGACTATAAGTCATGCTGAGTGCTTTGGCCTGGCTCTAAATGTGCCATTGGGGCTGTAGCACTTGCACGATGTGCCCAGTTTGTGCTCTCTAACAGTACTTATTTGATGTAAGCCTGATGGAGAGGGCTCATGGTAGTCTGCTGTAGCCACACCCTTATAGATAGGCTGGGAAACTACCACTGAGAAAGGAATCTCGGATGAACTTAGTGGATCATGAAGACAAACGGATTTTGGTTGGATATGAAAACCGGACCGTAGTTAGCTTGCTACAACTTCAGAAGATGGGCTTTAAACAGTTTTGCTAACAAAGTCTAATGAGGGGTGGAAAAATTATTACGCTCCAATGTGCTGCCCAGTCTCATGTTTTGGTTGCCTAGAAACCTAATGAACATAATGTGATAATGTATAGCGAGCTAGTTAGTTACGCGCATTAATACCGACTAATCTAAACGAATGAGCATATGATTATTTGTCCTTTTCTAAGAAAGTTTCACATAATGTAGCACTTCGTGTTTGCGTCCTCACCAAGTTGCTGGCCAACGTTTTGGCTATGAGATGTGGTGTTCTCTCCTCCCACCCATGTAACAGATATTATTTGAGTCTGGCTAGCATCTTTATTTTCTCTCGGTATGTTTAACTGCGAGCAGGAGAGTTATGTGACAGCCTATTCTGTGCTTCCACAGACCCATGTGTTCTGGATTCTGAATGATTGTCATCCACGCAAGCAAATTAGTCCACCTAGTAAAAGCCAGATCACGGTCTGGCCTACGCGTGCGTTTCAGCAGGCGCTGGGATTCAGAACGAGTAGCTTGCTCTGTTTACAGCATTGAGGTTCATCATATTTACTTGAACTGCATTTAAACATAGCTACCAAATGAAAATTTTTGCAGAAGTCAATAAGGAGGTTTTTTTTAAAGGGCTTTTTTAATAAGGGTGTATTTATTTATTTATTTATTTAATTAGAAACACAAACTCTGCTGATTCCGGATGTCTGAGCTACTGATTTCTCCACCACTGTCTGTAATAAAATTCAAACAAATGTGAAGAAAATGTTGTAAATCGGCAGAAAACAGATTTTCTTTCACACCGTATATTATGTGCCTATATCCATTCAAATTTATAAATCTACAAATCAAAATAATGCTAAATAGAACCATAACTAATGTCTAAACTGTATGTAGCCAAGATGACAGTTAATTTATAACCTAACATATGAATTGGGAATTCAATTAAAAAAAAAAAAGATATGGAATTTCACAAGCCATGCAGTACATTATGTTAAATTAAGGAGAAAGAAAACATAAAATCATGATCATGATTTAAAATATAGTTATTTGTACTGCCCTATAATGATTTTTATAAGATGCGACTGTAAGGGTTTACCAGACATTCACTAAAGGACATCTGGGATTGAATTAGCAGTTTAATGAATTTGGAAGGAGGGAAGCAGACGCCGGCACACCATTAGACTAAATTTCAATAAAGGGCAATGTCCTTAAAACACACTCTTTGGTTAAATGAATGCAGATTTGCTGTTTTCAATTTGGGTCTGCACCCATCTATAGACTGGAGACCCTGTCTGGCTTTACTCAAAGCAGAATATAATGTAATATACTTTTTTTTTTTGTTGTTGTTAATTATTACAACCATATAGGCCTTTCAGTTGCCTGCAATATACGCTTGTGTAACAACAGCATTGTTTCGGTTAGTTTTTTTGAGTCAAATTAATGCAGGCCACTCAATAACCATGTCGAATCACAGGTTCAGTAGTTTGTTTTAATAAGTCTTAAGGCTTATTGCAGTTTGTAACAATATATACAATATGCTATTTTGTCTACATCGTGCAGCGCTGGTGTATATAAGCATGTCAGCTACGTCTAATTTGCATTTATATTTATAGCATTTAGCAGACACCCTTATCAAGAGTGTCTAATGGACCTGTTGTGGAACATCTGTATTCTTCCACTGTTCCTCTGACCTTCTCGCATCTGACGCTAACCCTGTTATTTGTTTGAAGCAGCAGTGAGTGGATAGCCACAGTGGCGTGCTACACCCAAATGTGCCTGCCACTTCCTTTTATGGCCACACACGTGCACACACTTCCACGCACCCTCACACACTCGGTGCCGCTTGCTTTTCTGCCTGCCAGCTAGTGTGTATGTGTTAAACCAGCACTGGCACATAAGAAGAATGCAACAGCTCCCTCAGTCACGACTCTGTGAATGTTTTTTCTGCTTGTGTGTGTGTGTGTGTGTGTGTGTGTGTGCGTGTGCGTGAGTGAACATGTCATGCATGGGGGTGATGCAGGCAGCAGGGGTCAGACGACAGAGCGGTTGTCTGTGGGTCAAGGCTGACTCACTGCACACTTCAACCTGATTGACTGCAGTGTTAGTCATGCTTCTGAAATGTGGAGAAAGCGAGGAACAAGTGTAGAGCTGAGATGGAGAGCTGAGATGGAGAAAGACATACATGTGAGAGTGGTTATGGTACCCGTTGTGTGACCCTCGTACCCTTTGGTGAAACGGAGGCAGACAGGATAAGAACGAGACCGAGTGAGGACACAGAGAGATTCCAGGACACACTCGGTTTATGGTTTTTGATGCAAGCCTTCCAGGATTTAGAGTTAGAGACGGGGAGAGGGAGGGCAAGTAGAAGAGATAAAATTGTACACTCCATGTCCCCAGGAGGAGAGGGCTGAGGCTGATGACGCATTTCCTCACCTCTCGGCGATCTATCTGTCTGCTTTGCGTCCGTGCATGTTTTAGTGATGAGATAATGATGCACTGGGTGGGTGAGTGTGTCCAAGCCTCTGAGAAGTCGAGCATGTCCTGCTGTGTATCGCTGAGCAGGAAGCTTAAACCACCATCAGTGGTTTACTAGCGTGCATGCATCACTGCTCTTTAATGGGTGCGTAAGATACAATGAAGCTTTCTTTTGTTTGCTTCCAATCATGCGGCTCTACCTGCCATGTCTCATGTCTCGGGTGTCGCTGGTCTAATGTCGGGATGGTGCAGAATGCCACAGCATGGCCACCAGGGAAATCTGCAGACTTGCAGCTCTTTGATAGCAGGCATATGATCTAAATGAACTTTCTGATACTGTTATGAAGGCCTAAAGTGCCTTTAGAAAAGGTCAAAGACAGCCACCTCCAGGCACGGAGTGATGTTTTGGCAGTTTAACTGTTCACAGTCCACACAGTCCATTTTGTGAGATCTTAGTGTCTGTTTATTTGGATTCTCGATTTGGATTTCGCTCTTTTGCTCAGTTTAATTCATCTGTCATTAATGCAGGGGTAGCCCTTCTCACAACTTCATGATGAGCCATTAGGTAAATTGGAAATGCTCGACAGAGCTGGTGTTTGCCCATGCCAGCCAAGCACTCCCACACAGTGCACCCGCTGAGCACGGACTATCATCTTACCCCCCTGCAATGAATACACAGCCAGCCAGCCAGCCGGTCTGCTGCTGACACGCACCTGCTTTCAGCTGTGCAACATCCTCCCCTTTATTTTTTTAAGTGTTTCATCAATCTTTCATGTGAAATACCACAAGTGGTCTGTCAGTGGGCTTCTATTGCACATCATTATTCCCCCTGGGCCAAAATATCCCCCTGCAGGATGGTGAAGTGTATTTTCTGCTCATGGAGTGTACACTGTTTTACCCCATCATTCCTGATCAAACTCACATGCAAAAGTACACAGAAAGCAATTTGTTTCACATCAGGGACAATCAAAGTGTTTGCCAAACCCCAGCTATATGAATCAGTCGCTTGGCGGATGTTGTTTGAAAAAAAGGGAGAACATGTCTGACATCTTTCCCATCTTAGACTTCCTGTGTGAAAGTTGGTCTTTGTGGATGAAAATAGCTTTGCCTCCGCAGCTTCCTCTGGCTGCTGTTCTCCATCTCAGCAGCTGATGAGAGACAGACAGAGACACAGGGATGTGGGAGAGAGACAGACTGAGAAAAAGAGACGCAGGGATGTGTGAGAGAGAGACAGCGACACCGAGGGGCACAGGAATGTGGGAGAATGAGAGACAGCATTATGGGAGGGAGACAGAGACACAGGGAAGCGGGAGAGAGACTGAGACACAAGGATGTGAGAGAGAGACCGACAGAGAAAAAGAGAGACACAGGGATGTGGGAGAGAAACAGACAGAGAAAAAGAGAGACTCAGGGATATGGGAGAGAGACAGAGAGACAGGGATGTGGGAGAGAGACAGACAGAGAAAAAGAGAGACTCAGGGATATGGGAGAGAGACAGAGACACAGGGATGTAGGAGAGAGACAGACAGAGAAAAAGAGAGACTCAGGGATATGGGAGAGAGACAGAGAGACAGGGATGTGGGACAGAGACAGACAGAGAAAAAGAGAGACTCAGGGATATGGGAGGGAGACAGAGAGACAGGGATGTGGGACAGAGACAGACAGAGAAAAAGAGAGACTCAGGGATATGGGAGGGAGACAGAGACACAGGGATGTGGGAGAGAGACAGACAGAGAAAAAGAGAGACTCAGGGA